>OY720677.1:23297851-23915806 GCA_963170755.1 Amphimallon solstitiale | reverse complement strand
TTTAAAATCAAAGTGCGAGAAACTTCGTAGATACTGTCCAGCAATTCATTTTGAATGGTTTTTGACAAACCCATAAAAACTCTACTATTAGACTTGTTGATGTGGTCCTTGAGGGTGCTGTCAATTTCTGCCAATAAATTAACCAATCCACGAAAAATCCCTGGATTCGCACACTCTTGTGTTTCGTCATGGCCCCTTAAAGAGATTTCAAACATGCCACAAAACTTAATGCAGTCTATTAATTTTCCCAGAATATGTCTGTTTTTACTGACGTTTACATTGTGCTGAATTATATTTAATCTATATGCAGAGTTCAGCTGGCACATTATATTTAGCTTTCCCAAAATTGAATATTCTATCATGTTACTAAGATGTTTTTCACATACTTTATGTCTTTTTACTTTTTCACCAAAGTGTTTTAAATCCCTAATACCTTTAGAAGTCCAGGCAGGGTCGCTTTGTGGAGAATTCCTAATTAAGCACACATAACAAAAAAAAAAGCGTTTTGCACATTACACCCACACAACCAGTCTGATAAACTGTAAGAGCTTCTGTTGAATTTTCTCGTCACGGTTTTATTAGTTTTCGAATTGTAATCTTCTAATTTAATCAATAAATCTGGTCTAGGGGGTCCTAGGTTTTTTAATTCTATCTTAATATCATAAGCTCAGTGTTTTATTTTCTATCATTTCGATTATGTTACTAACGCAATTCATGGTTTTATTTGCACCGTTGTATATTACCACAAAATAACAGAAACAATATCGGCGGAAGCTTTGATGTTTGTGTGTCACGTTTTGAAGACCTTGAAGCAATTCACCATTTTGAAAAATGTGCCCGGCCGGCGGGAAATATGATTTATATACATAATAAAATAGGTTTTATTATTAGATGAAATAGAACTTTCTGATGAATACTTTCTACGAGTTTAAATTAGAATAGTATTCCTTAAAACGCTTTGAATAATAGTAATTAAATTGACAAATAAATCAGTTTTAATAAAAATTATGGACAAATTACTATTGAACTAAAATTTTGCTTTTTTTATTGATTAAAATTATAAGTTACTACTACCTACTATTCGATCATTACATTCAATTAATTGCTCACATAATTATTCTTTCTGTAGCGCTACTTTAATTGCTTTTTTTATTCTCTTTATAAATACTTTCTTACTAACAATTTTTTTAAATTGAAAGGAACATAATTGCCAAATAAAAAACAACACAATAAATGTATATTTTTAATCATAAATGCTGTAAAATATTTAACTTTACATTTTTGCCTTTTTGAAAATTAAAATCTCTATTAACAAATTTCAGTGTATAAAATATTCTGAGACGAATGAACAATCAATGCAAATAATCCTTCCCGAAAGCCACTACAAGGTGGATTGTAAGCTATGCTTTTCAAAACGCCTAGTAGTTTAGCTCCAATTTGATTTGTTGTAGCAATTTCTGGAAAAATTTGTAGAAACATACACTCCAATCTGTATATATACAAAACAAAATGCTGTGTTGGTGTTTTTAAATTTCCAAATAATTCCTCATCAGTTGCTGCTTTGAAATGAGTAAATAAGGTCGATGGTGACAATAACTTAGATTCATCTTTCGCCATTTCCTCACATGCTATGCATGTATGCTTACCTAAACATTTATTAATTAAATACCCACTGACATACGTCAGAGCATTTTGCTCTGGTAAATCAAGAGTTTTATAGTCTCTGGTATATACTGAGAATTCTTGTGATTCATTGGTTTCATTATTGGAAAATAATTCTACTATATCTGTTGGATTTACAGCGTCCAATTGATTTAAAATCACTTCAAAATCCTCAGCACAATTTGCACCATTCGAATGCTGCAGATAGTTCATACAGAGCAACTTTTTAAATGCTCTCTTAAATTGTATTGGTGTTGGATTTCTGACATTACACAAATTCTAAAATACATTTTGAAATTAGTATGCTTTTAAAATTTAAAATAATACTTAGTTCTTATAAAATAATATTTTATAATAAACATTTACCTGTAGATAGTTCCTTAACCGGTGAAGTTTGAATTGATTTCTTGCCAATATGGTCATGGCTGTGAGAGATAACGGTGTTCTCTAAAATTCTTATTTTCGAAGGAGGTTCCTTCACTAATATAAAAAGATAAAAACCACATTAGAAGTATTTATTTTCAGGCTTCATCTTTAATAAAAACTTTAATTATAAGTGCAAACCTTATCAAAACATATTTAACAATGATAAATAAGATCATATATTTTTTGTAGATAATAAATAAGTTTACAAATTTAAATTACGAAATACACTTATTAGAGAAATTAAAGTAAAACGTTATCATGTACAGATTTTTGGAATATTACAAATTATAAAGTCATGTTATTATATTTATTCTACTTCAATGATGATGTGTGAAGTGACATATTTTAAAATTACAATGCAACGGTATTGCAACTTAATATAGACAAAAATTGTTGAATATATAAAAGATAAATGCTAACAAATAATTTTGGAAATATTTTAATTTTATGATAGTTTATATTAAAAACACTTTTATGAAAAATAACCTACCCATGTGAAATTTGGCATCAAAAGCCGTTTCTTTCTGGTGTTTCCATGCAGAGTGAGAGAAATAATGCGGGAATTGCATTGGATTCCTTAAATATAAACACATGTGTGATTCACAGTGTTTACCACACACAAATATTGTTTGCCATAATTTTGACAAATCTTTACTTAGGTCATTCCGGTTGCAGCTGGTGTAAGACACTACAAAACAGATGAATTATTATATTACAAATTAACTGTTACTCAATAGCTATAATTTACCGATTTTCTTCTTTAAGAAACGAAAAGAAACTGTAGAATATATTTTGTTGCTGAATATTTTTACAAGTAAAAATACAACACCCACATACGCCAGATTTCTTCTTTCATACAGTTTCCATTATTTATATCAACAACAATTTAACTGGCACCTTTACTTATTATTCTTTCGTAAATTATAAGTTATAAAACTTAGACAGGTTATATTTATACAACAATAACAAAACGCCATTATGAAATGTGCGCTTGTTGGATTTTGCGCACAAGTATCGGAATTATGCAAGTGAGGCTTTTGTCACTTCTGTTATTCTGTGACATTACATAGGTACTGCATTACCAGCCGGCATCACAGTCTAGTGCCCTGTCGTGACATATACCGCTCTCGCCCCGCACCACTTTTTATACTCGCGATTTCTAGTACAAACGGAGCTGTGGCGCGAGATGCCCCGGAGCCTACGTCAGACTGTGATTTTTAAACGCGCTGAAGAGACGGACTGTTACTTCCGAAGAAATACCCAAGCAGCAAAATCACAATTTTAGAGAAGGATAAAAATATATATTTACTAATGTAGGACAAGTGTGCATATACTGGTTTTGCTGCTAGGGATATTATTTGTTATCAAACAAATCAGAAAAATTACATACAAATTAAGTATTTAAATTTATCTGTTAAAAGAAGTTTATCACGGGGGGCAGTGCCCCGTTGCCCTCCCTGCAGCAGCCGCCACTGGTATCTATATTAAGCTCCATAAACATTAATAATGTGTAGATACTATTACCTATTACTTAAAGTCTGCATGGCAAGCTTAACATTCATTTTATTGTCATGATATAATATATGTTTTCTGGACAACTTATTGGCTGCCTTGTTACAATTATTTTGCTGTACTTTATCTCTTAGTTGAGAATTTTAGTTTTACTGGTTGAATACCTAAATTATCTTGTCTATTTCGGATTAAATAGATCATCCTTCTCTTAAATTAATGTTATCGACGATCTAGGAGATAGGACAGAATTTCATAAGATTCCTATTGCCGTGCGATCTGCCTTATCTCAGGTGTGTAATGTATACATTTGCTGGCGGGTAGATGGCACACGATGTTTTATTTAATAGTTTGGGTATTTTTAATTATTTTCTAATTTAGTTTTGGAAGTTCTTTTGGGGCTTGGAGTTATGAGACAAATTAATTATAATTATTTTCCACTTTGGTATTGTCATTTGAATCTACATTTATGTCGTGTGTGTAAAATATCAGTTTAGGTCTTTCGGTCATTAGTTCTAATGTTTGTTGATAACGCTTTGAGATCGCTAAATGACAAGTCAATTCCTTCTCTTTTGTTCTTCGACTGTCTTAGGAGAAACACTTATACATCGCAAGAGCAGATGAATTTTTTTTAGTCAGTGCTTGAGGAATTATTGGAATGTTTAAGCACAGTATAGAGCTGTATAGACACAGTAGTTTCTCTCGCCGTCGGCACCTTTGATGTTTGTGTCCCAAAATAGTACTGCGCATTCACGCACGCGCAACCAGAGGCGTAGTAAATTTTTCTATTCAGGAATAAGCCAGTGACGTAGAACCAAATCGTTTATGAGATAATTATGTTAATCTATTTTTAAAATTATGAAAAAGCTGTATCAAAATACAAAAAACGATGATAAAACACTGCTTTTTATTAAGTACATATTACACACGCATTTAAAATGTAATACATTATACGTACAACACAAAAAAAGGCTCCTCTAACCTGAAGATTACTTAAATTTCTTGACACAAGTCATCAATGGTGTTGTAAAATTGTTATTTTATTTGAATTGCCACTAACTTTGAAATTTCTATTGCAAAATTTCAAAGTATAAAAAATTCTTACACGAATAAATAGCTTTATCAAAAATTCAGTGGGAAAATTTTCGCAGGGATGTTTATATGATATCTCCTCCAACTTCTGTTTTAATTTAAAGCTAACATTTGGTTCCAAGGAAAATTAAGAAAAAAATTCACAGAAGGCTTTTTCCTAATGCGGTATTTATATATAGGTATACTGAAATTATGGTCGGGCGTTGCCAAATTAGTAAAGCTGTTTCACAAAGTTAGGACATGCCTTAAAATAATTGTAAAATTTGAATTCATTCATTTCTTGTGTTTTAAACGTATAATTGTTGGAAAACTATGCTTTTCAAAACATTTGTGTCCCAAATAACCTATAAAATAAGTGAAGGCATTTTGTTCAGTTATATTTTCCCATTGTCGGTAATCAATCTTCGAAAATTAAATTTTGCGTTGGTGGTGGTGAATTTGTCATGAAGTTTGAGTAATTATTCACCACTACAATACACAATATGCACATTTTAACAGTTGAGGACATTTTAATGCGCCTGGGGATCTTACCGCATTGGTTCTTTCGGAAACCTGAAAAAGCTTAATTTAGAATTGTTCGAACTATTCTTGCACCGATGTGCACAACAATAATGGGGCATTTTTGTTCCAAGTATTCGCGAAACGAAACACTACAATTGGCGCCTGTTCGGGAAAAGAGGTATAGGTCATAATAACGAGTTTTGAGAAAAACTGCTGCAAAGATTTTTAGTTTTTGACGTTATAAAAAACGAACTATTTATGATAAACTTGCCGTTATTTTTTGGCTGTCAACATTCTACGATATTATCTTCTAACATGTCTATTTATTTTTTTATTTTGGTTTTTTTTTTGAGAAAAAAAGTACACTTATCTCTCTTTTCACAAAAACATATTTATTAAAGTAAGACCTACACTAAAACAAGTAATGTAAATTTACACTAAATTATCATTTTAAAATAAGAAAACATATTAAATGAAAAAATTTAAATTGGCACTAGTGATTGTTGCCCTTCTTAACTTGTCTCTTCTGTCTCTTCTTCACTTTCATGGTTCTCAGAGTCGGGATCGGGATAAATATTTCTTATGTCATGGGATTTTCGTAAAATGCGTGGAAATTTTCATTCACATAAGGCAATAGCTCTAACAAATTTTTCTTTTTTTCAGGGTTTATCGAGTTTGGTCCTTTGTAAGATAGTGGAACTTTAATTCCTTTTGGCCACGTCGTCCACTTGCGTCGCAAATCCAATCTTTTGAACGGTTCTTCTTCTGTAAGGCTGTTCTTATATTCTGCTATTCCAGCTTGCTTCGAATATCTTAACCACTGAATATCTTTCCAGATTAGTTTTTCTCCTTGTTCATTATTCTTCCTTTGTTGAAACAGATTTTTGTATAAAGCTGAATATTCGAAAAAATCACTCCTCGTCATCTCTATGACTTCAAATGGTTTTTTTGTTCCACACAGTCGAACAAGATTTATCCAGTCCCGTGGATGATCTATAGGGCATGAATATTTCTTCTTTTTTTCCTCAATAATTGAGTGGTCCCCATCACACTCCATATGAGTGTGCCCAGGGACCAGAAATTTATGGTTGATATATCGTAAATTCTCCTTATTTTTTAAAATTAGCATGAACATCAATGGCAAAATTGAATTTTTATTCTGCCCACCACAAGTGTCGGAATAGAACGTGATTTCTTCTATGTGTGAGGGAATGCGGTTAAGATACTTGTATAAACATGAGGCTATCTGATTGGCTCCCCTACCGGCTATGGCTTCATGCCACATTAAACAGATGGCTTGATTATTGCTGCACCTATGTAGGGTCAAATTGAAGGTCCAAAGCTGCCGTTTGTAGAAAGCTACTGAGGTCTCTATAGCAGGTGTCGGCAAACACTGTTGTAAATCAAATGTATACACTTCCTTGGTAGAATCAGCCAATAGAACTTCTTTATCAATTCGCTTGGCTTCGTAAGCAGCTTCCGCTTGAGCTTGATGTTTCGCCAATTGAGTAGTAAGCTCTTCCTTTGTGTGAATATCAGAAATTGTTTTCAGACGCATCTTGAATTTGTCACACGTGGCACAGGTATCTTTATTTGGTTTTTTGGTTTTAATACCAAGTGTGTGAAACACATTTTGATACACACATCTAGAAACTGGACGTCTTTCTGCTGGAAGCCATTTTTTGTACTCTTCGTAGATCTGAGAAAGAGTGTAGTAATGAGGGAGATATCTTTTACTCGATTTTTTTCGGCAGTAGTGGCTTTCGTATGTGGGAATAGATAAGATGTGTGAGCGAACAAGCTCCATATCTCCTTCAGGAATTTTATTCGCAGGGGTAGATGCTCCTCTCAAATCATCATGGGTAATGCCAGATGTAGATGCTCCTTTGTTCTTTAAGACATTAGTAACAAACTTGTTACTCTCATCAAATGTCTTAAGGAAGCATTCTTTACAAACTTTCACTAAGCTTCCATCTATACGTAGATGATATGTATTAGTCAGGAGTCTATTTTTTTGCTTTGCAGATTTTTTCTCTTCAGTCATTATTAAACTAGCAATAAATGCAACGCGCTTGTTGAAGTGTTCCATTGTCCAATACTCCGAAAATAGCGATTGTCTTTTTTCTTCATTTATTCTTGTTTTACATTGAAGTCTGCATCTTGAAAGTTCTTTACATTGTCTCTGTCTTACCACTTTTCCCTTGTTTGTAGTATATTCAAGGCCCAAATTTCTCTTCTTCTTCCTCTCTCTTCGCACTTCCCTAGTTTCATTCTTAGTTGCTTTCCTTCCCCTTTTGCTTTTGATGACAATACCTGCTGTTTCAACATTTGTTTTTTGAGCAAGCGATTCACTTGATTTCAATGTTTTCTTTGGAATATCAAGTAAATCAATTTCAGAATCTGAAGTACCACTCTCCGTCCTATAATCCGGATCTGCATCTGAATCATCAAAAGGTTCATCATAAAGGTTTTCTTCCAATACATTAGTTCTTGTAACTGCATCAACGGGTTCACAAGCTGTAGCGATAATCTGTGATAATGATTTGAGTTCACTATCATTCAAAGAAGCTATCGATGGTGCTGCACTTGATTCTAAAATTAACCCATATAGGTAACATTTTTTATCTGCCTTGCTCTTATCAGTATTCTACAAACCTATATCATTGCTGTTATCAATTTTCAGCGCATTTTGTGAAGACTCTTGGGTTTCTAAGTTGTCACTTTCCATAAGACAGTCATTTTCGTAATAATTGAAGCCATTTTCGTCTGTGAATGTTTTAGTCATTAGCTCAAGTAAAACGTATTACAAAGCAAGTGTGACCCACACAGGCTGTTTCGGACAAATTATACAAATTCAATAATAAATGGCCAAGGTAATGATTTTTATTAGAGCAGGTACCTACCGTACTATAGGTATGTTTATTTGATTAATTTAGAATTAAACCTTAAACATATGCATGAAAAACAAAATTGATCAGCTACAGTGTTCTTTTAGTTTAGTTATCATAGTCACAAATGAATTTGTAAAAGGATTACTACTTGCATTGTATTTTCGGGTTTGAACCCATTTTATTTCACTATGAAAATAATTTCATCAAAACATACATACATACGTACCTTGATTATTGCTGTGGTTTTCATGCGATCCGTTTGTAGATAATTCAACAAGTAATTTACTTCTTTGGGAAATCATCATATCATAACCTCAAAAATCATATCATATTATTCCACAAACTGGGATTGAAAACAATACCTACTATTTATGCATAAAGTGTTCACACTTCCCACAAAAAAAACCTGTCGTGCACAAATAAATTCGTACCTAAAAAAAGTGGATGACTAAAAGTGGCATGTGCATAACAATGCGAAAAGACATATGGCTTAAGCTGTTTCTGTTAAAAATGTAAGACCAGATTAGCGAATAAGGGTATAAGTTGACATATACCCTTTCCCTCTATTAAAAGTTAGCAGTGCAAAACCTATAAGTAGATATATACCTCTTTACACTATTAAACCCTTGTATAGAAATATTGATCAAATAAGGGAAAAGGGATACATATTGACATGTAACCCTTTTCTCTAAATATGTAAGAAAAGTAAACAGAATAAGTAGACATATACCTCCTTTCACTTAAAATCAAGCTAACTTGGTGCAAAAACTCGGAAGTAAGACGATCTATACCTCTTTTCTCTAAATATTATTTTTCTAAATTAGTTATACCCTCAAACACATTGACATTTTACTGTATTCTCACTCTAAGTAGACTTATCTCCCTCTTCCCAAACATTAATTATAACATACTGACTTGACTCCTATATTTATTTCATTTGTCGTATTTTAAGACTTATACTTACCCCTTTTCCCGAACAGGCGCCAATTATTCATAAAACGTGCACACTAATTATAAAAAACAATTTGTTTGTCAAAAATGTTGGAAGTACGTCAGCATCCATTAAATTATATGGAAATGTTTCAAGGAAATGCACAATAATCAAACAAAAATTTTTGACACACATTTTAAACACAAATTCTAAATTAATAATGTGTTAATAAATTTATTTGACGTTAATTATAAATGCCAAAAGAATGTATAATTTAGTTTTACAAATGCCTTGTTTAATCTGTGTACAACTACCCATTAATTTGTAAAATTAGTGTTCATAATAAATTGTTTGTCAAACATTTTGTATAATTGGTGTACAGCATAACTTATATTAACGGCCATTCACAAATCGCATGCCCAGCAATCGCATCAAATAATCCCGCCAACTCAACAGCTGATGGCTGACTACTGCGCATTCAGAAATTTTCACGCACGCGTCGGTTCAAGGTCGTCGGTAGGAGGACAGTTATTTCCCTCGAGAGAAACTACTGTTTCTATTACATAGCTATATACTGTGGTTTAAGTTTTATCGTATGTAATCGCTTACAAAAGCGGATGTTATGGTATTTCTCAAGTGTTACTGGTGGATTTGGCGTTTTGGTTGAAATCTTGCGAGGATATTTTTTTCACTGGCTTAAGAATTGTTTAACTGCTTTTGCTGCTAGTGCATGGCAGAAACTCATTAGAGCACTTTCGTTGGGTAAATTTTGAGGAACCACGTGCCTGATGTATTTTACTACGGTGAGGACGTAATTTAAGGTGCAGTCCGATGTTTTGCTGTAGCCTTCCTACGTGATTTTCCGATGTTGTCGTTAACCGAGGTTATGTGGAGCAGTTTTCCCTTATAACGTAGTGTGCTTTGTAGAAGGTATCGTGTATCGTAGCTGTGGATGTGGATTTTTTTTAAGGTACTGTGACTGTGTAATTTATCTGATATTACCCATAACGTGGGGTTTATTTGCCAATCAGTTTTGGTAAATTTATGTCAATTTCGAGTACTTTCGTACAGTAAATTTCAATTTTCTCGGCCTAACTAATCACTTAAGTCATCGTAATTTTTTAAATTTACTTCTTTGTGGCATGTGAGCCTTTATAATTTGAATTTATTCAATTAACGTAGTTTTATAAGTAACAGTGACTCCAGTTGGGGGTTACTTTGTCAATTTTGAAGACGTTACGTAGCCTTTTTTTTTTGGATTTAGAATTTTGAGCAGATTTCGGATGTGTATTGGCATTGCAGCCTCGCATCCGTATTGTGTACATTTATTGCTTGTTATTTAGTGTAATTAGTCAACCATTTAAATTTATTAATGTGGGATCCTGTAAGAAATTATTGAATTTAATTTTAATCACGTTTTCTTATGTAAAGCATAGTTAACTAGCGCTAATTTTTATAATATTAGATATCATATAACTTAGAGCCTGCACTCTTCTGTCGAACAGATTGTCGGTTGCCTCTGGTATACAGTGTTTCATTTTGGAGTGTTGTCGTATTGCAATTTACGATCAAACTGTTCGACTTGGGAAAGACTTTTCGGCAAGTTGCTTAATAAGTATGTGCTTGTTGTAAGAATATTGTTAGGTAATTGAAATTAACCTTAGGGTTGTCTCATTTGATTTCCATTTTGGATTTCTTTTATTTTGTAATTATTTGTCATTTGTAATTTGAAGTTGTGGATCACCTTGGTGGCCATTTTTAGTCATTTATTCATTCCTTCAGAAATCTTTAAATACTGGCAACTGGGTTGCGTTGATGTTATTCATAATTCAATGTATTTCTTGTGTGTTTTTTTAATGTAATTGGACTCAAGTTGTAATGAGCCACGATTAAGCGTTGACGGAGAGATTAGTTAGCAATAGCCTGTTTTGTTCTAAATATTTGAACATGAACTATTGGTACAATATTTAAATTTTAATAAACCTGTTGTTGAATTTTGAATGAGTGTGTTGGTTTTACTTATCATTCTACCTGGGGTTCAAGAATAACTTAGTTCCGGATTTATGGTAGTCATCTTGGTGTATGACATAGTTACAATATCGGAACTGGTGCCCTTATTATAATACCTTCGATTTACTTGAATTCGAACCATGCCCATTTTCTCGACTAGCTAGAGGCGGTGCTACACATCAGATTTTACAACAACCCCTGGGAAGTGTGAAGGTAAGACCATAATTGGGTTATAAGTTGGTATACATTTATTGAACAAGCGTCTCTCAGAATTTTAAGGGGACTGTTAATTGACTTATAGAAAGAAGGTTAGTTATCGTGATGGTGCCATATCTTTTGCCTACTTGTATATACGGGTTTGGAGATGGCTATGGCCATTTAAAGCATATCGTTAATTTTTATATACAAGGGGTAGCAGCCTTTAAGCCTTCCTCATTTTGCAATTCCAATAATTTTACTATATACTTCCACTCTATAAGTTCGCCTGTGTTTGTTTTCAGAATTCCTTTGTCTCCTAGTGTATTGCGCACTAGTTTAATCATATGACATAAATCCCAAAAAACGTAACACTTTTCTTGTGTAGCTGGGTTTATGAAATATGGCTTAAACAGTGGGTCATAGGTAAAGTTTGCTCCTAAACAAGTACACGTTTATATTGGTTGGTGCACCATCAAAAGTTATAGAATATACCATTGTATTGTTTTCTTGTAATAAATGAAACAATTTGGTTAGTAAATTTGCTTTTTCTGAGCCTGTTAATGATCTGATTAGAAAATATCCCAAGGGTATTTTCCAATGAGAATTAAGAGAAACTGCCATAAATACTAGTGCATTTTTGGCAGTTAGAATATTGTCATTATCTAACATGTATTGATTTGTTGTTCCCAAATCTATGCCTCCATGCATATGGTGATTATTATAGATCAATTGTTCCCTAATAGACATTTCGTCCATAATTATATTTATGAGTTGTGGTTTTCCCGACTCTAGTGATTTTAAATTCAAGGCATTAAACGATTCAGCAGTAAAGCCAGGAGAACCATCAATAACTGTATACCACTGCCTTAAAGTTGAAGGATGTGGAAGCAAGTTTTTCCATGTTTTCCTGATATAACTATATGCCTTTGAGGAATAAAAATGTAAGGTTAAGGCGAAACTTCTAATTTGTGTACAGTATTGGCCCCTTCCTTTTATTTTACGTGAAATAATGTTTTTAATATTGTCAGGTAGTAGTTCCTAAAAAAAAAAATCAAAAACCAATTCCTACCAAGAAATAAGTTATACTACCATAATATTATCTCCAGTGTCTTCTGATATTAATCCTTGCTTTTGCAAGTGGCCTATCATGTCTTTCAATGTTAAAATTCGTTTTTTTAAATATCTGACTTGCCGCTGAAGGTTTTTTATTTTTTTTGTTTTAATGGTAACTGTGTGTCGTACTGTTGAAAGCACTCGATGTGCTCGTTTTGGGCTTAACACATCAGGAAATATACCTTGGCTCAACAATTCGTATACGTTTTGATGGACTTGGATGTTCATCTAAATCAAAAATTTATAAGAAAAATAATAATTATTATACTTTATTATCTCAAAGAAAAGTAACAGTTCTTGAAAAATTGTTAAATATTTCAATATGTACTTTGTCACTGGATTTATTTTTCTGGTCTATAACACGCTTCTTTCATGAAAATGTTCTTTGTTGCAAGTATATACATACTTGAATGAAAAATCTTATATATACTTATAGGTATGTATAAGATTTTTCATTCATCGTATAACACGTCGATTTTAATTCTATCGTTTGTAAATTAAGCAGTCTTGACATTACGTGTAGTCTGGACCATACCATCATAATCTTAAAATACAAACAAGGTATGTTCTGGTATATTGCTTAATTCTCTCTTGTTTGAAGTCAGAACCGGCACATATCAGCATGTCCTTGTTGTCATCTTAATATTAACTATGACAATATGATTAATGATATCGTTGTAATATACTTAAATTGATCTTGTTGATCTGCATCTATTGACAAACCTTCTATGTGCAATTTGCAACACATGGATATATTAGAATGACATCGATGATATAGTGATGAAAGTGTTAAACCGTTGATTGAAGAAATATATAAAGATGCGCAACGCTTTAGTAAAATTGCGTGTCTTTCCGTTAAGTCGTCCCGCAAACCCCTTGCCGAGAAACATCATCTCTGTCTCGGGCTGTTTCAAATCTCGGACCCAAACGACTCGGCATCGCAATAGATCTCGGACCCAGTTTTGGCTATGCTCAGTGCTATGTAGTTGCGCATCTTTATGTATTCCTTCAATCAACGGTTAAAGTGTTGTCACTGTTGAAATTCATAACATTCAACCTCAAATATGGACTAAAGGCACTTATTTCATTATTCCATTTGACTATCTGCGTTCTAGTATTTCAAAAAGATTTTATTAATTTCAGTCATTTATCTCATTCATAGTCACATTGTTCAGATCGTAAAGCTATTGTAAGCAGAATTTTCTGGATACATTTATAAATGACCTGAATAAAGCTCATACATTCATCAGTAGTGGTAGTAAATACATTTTTTGTGTGAATTGCTTTGTTGGAAAAATGTTTTTTTGTTTGGATTGATTCAAACATTTATATATAATAATATGTAATATATTTTGTTCATACCTTTATTAAATTCCTTTAAAATTTGCTGTGCTAGTTCTGTACATATCTCGCTATGAGATGTAGATGGCTGTAATTCTGATATATAAGACGTTGATGTTTCAGGAATATCCACGAGAAGGCTAGTATTTGGTAGATCACTTGGTGGTTTCGATAATGCATTTACAGGGCAATTATATTTAACTGTAGACCAAGATTTCTTGTCTACTTTTAATTTAAGTAAGGTGGGGATTGCTCCATGTTTCAATCGAGTTATTACTGCTTCTTGTTGAAAGCAATTTTGTTCAAAATGTGCTGAACAAATTCGAATCATATCTACTTTATCTACACCTTCAGTGAAGTTAAAAACTCTGAACCAGGCTGATCGACTTACTGCGTCCTTGGGAAATCTACAAACTTGTCCCTAAATTTTGGAAATCATATCACAATTTATTATACATTACCTATGCATAGATCTCTTCGTAGTTAGCGATGCATCAGAATGTCCACACACAAAACAAGTATGGGCATTGCAACACAATTTAGTCTATACTGTTATAATTACTTTAAAACACAAATACAATAAAATCACATTCAATACTGTAAAGACTAATATCAAACTGTAATTTGAATTAACTGTATAAAACAAATGACATATTAACTTTCATTTGTTTGATTTATTTATTTGTTGTTTTAGAGTTTGCAAATATCTCTTTATTAGAAGTTCAATTATATTTTCTCATTCAATGAGGCACTATTATTTAATGTTAAAGAATTTTGTAATTTTGTAAGTATTTATTCCTATAATTTACGAATAATAATAATTGTCATATATTTACATATTAACAAACTAAAAAGTAGATAAAACAAAGTACAAAAAGAAGCTTTTGCTCTTTATTTCTTAATAAATTTTAATGTAAAGTACATTCTATATATTATATGCCTGATTACAATATAATTTAGTAACAGAAATTATAATACGTATTTAGCAAAATATGAATTAAAAACAAACACTTTACTTATCTTACAAATAATGTGTTCATCTTTCCAAATTATTATCACAATCATCGTATCACGTATGGCCTTTTAAGAAGAGATTGACTGGTCATTGGAATTCATGCCATGATGCATCCATCATGGCATGAATTCCAATGACCAGTCAATCTCTTCTTAAAAGGCCATACGTGAGCATATTATTATATCTGATGACCTGTCGATGTCCCATACATGTTCCATTAGACATATATCAAAAAATATCATAGCAAAAAAGATGGGTGTGCAACTCTGTAAGGTTTAATAAAAGCCTATTTATTACATGTGAGCAATTTAAATATTTTAATATGTAACATAGTAATACAATTACCTAATTCAAGTACAATTTACTGTGTTGTTTGCGTACATTTCTCCGATGTAGATGACAGTAATTCTAGAATACAAGAATACCACATTATCTAATTCTTTATTATTCTTGCATGTTGAGTTGAATAATTTTAGTGCTGTTATTATATCACAAATTATTGTACCTATAGAGGTGTTCTTCTTTCTATTCACGATATCCCACGTTAATATCTTCAAAGAAACACAATTGCAATGCAATTGAACTGACTGCGGGTTTTAGTTAATTAGTTTACAATTTTTACTAAACATAACCACAATTCGTACAACTTTTGACAAATATATTTCTGCGGTATGATCGTTTGTTTGTCTATGATTTGCACATGATGCCACGACGATATTTCTTCATTCATTAATGGAAATTAAATTGTTTTTCCACATTTAACAGGGCACAATTATTAATTATAAAGAGGTTTGTCGATTTTAAAACTATTTATGCTTGTTTGACGATTTACAAACTTTAATGAAATAATTATAGTAATAAATCTGTGTGATAAACAAACAGACCTAAATTTGAAAAATTATTTGTAACGCATGCGCAGTTTGGACAATGCGACTCTTAAACGGCATAGCACCATATGTTTTATATCCCAATGTTGGAGCGAAGTTTTCCTTGTCTACACGCGATATAGTAGTATTATATATATGTGAACAGTACTTGAATTTTACGCATTATGTATCTCTTATGTAAATCTTACGTCTTATGGGTTTCTTATGTCTTATGTTTCTTATGTCCATTGTGAACAAGGACTAAAGCGATATTAGTTGTGATCACTGCTACTGTTGTAGAATAACAGTGATTAATAACTGCTACTGGATATATCGCTCATCTCTAATGTGTAATTGTGTAATACTGTTGTGTTGGTACCTCTGCTGCTAGCGGCCGCCCAACTCAACGATCAATTGATGCAACTATCGTCGCTATCGTATTCTGTACCGCTCAGCAAATGGGTTTGTGGTTTGTATTAATTACTCATATTGTTAATAAATTTTAATAATGGCTGATCTTGTCGACCAAGTTAATACGAATAACGCCACGCTTTCGGCAAGATGTTCGGCAAGTAGATTCAGTGAAATGGAAGAACAGTGCCAAGAAGCCAGTTTTGTAGATGATAAAGTGTGCATTTCTGAAACTGGCATTACTATAGACAATGCTGAACAAGACTCCATTTGGTACACAAAAATAAAGCAGCATGAAGAGCCAACATGTTTGAACAATATTAAAACAGAATTGGAATCATTTCAAGTGAATGCAATAAAAAATGATAATGTTAAAATTGAAGGAGAGCTTAGTGTTGATAATATTAAAATTGAATTTGATGAAGGACTACTGTGTAAGTAAATATCTGCAGCATAAAAACATAATACACAACCCTAACAGAAAAAACTTAAAATGCATTTAATATTTATTCTGTGTATTGAAACACAGAATCACATTCCATTACAACAATAATATTTTTACTTTCTTTCAATCCTGTTTTATGTCTCAGATACTTAGGTTTAAGTTATTTCACTTGTAAATTTGACATCCTTATATAATATATTACTTGACTATTTTGAGAGTTGACAATATTAAATAATGTTTCATCATTTTGTATTTATTTAAAGAATCACCAAATGATAGTAAATTCTATGATTATTAATCCCTGTATATTTGTCCAACAGACTGTGAATATTGTGAAGCATACTACAGAGACTATTGCTTAGAATGTGGAATGCTTGCGAGTATTTTGAATAATAATGCTTTGAATAATATACATAGTGGAGCACGAGAAGATATACCGAATGATCTTTTAGAAGTTCGAGATTGTTTTGGACACACTGGAATATATGCTTTAAGAATTATTCCTGCAGGTGTAACATTTGGTCCTTTCACTGGTCTTAGTGCAACTGAATCTCCCTGGAAAATGAAAGGGGACAAATTTGTTTTGGACCAAAATAAATGGAAATATTTGAATTGGATGCAGTATGTTAATCTTACCAGGAATACTTGTGACCAAAATCTGCATGTCTTTCAGTTTGAAGATAATATATATTATCAAAGTACACGTCAAATTCAAGCTGGTGAAGAATTGCTGGTGTATTTTGGTGACAAATACGGAAACAACCCGAATAAAACTGTTAAAGTGAATTTTGTTACCACTACAAAAGACATCAGTAAGGACATATTTGCCTGCACATTTTGCTGCCTTGGATTCAGCTCAAAATCGCATTTGGTCAAACATAAAACCATTTGTGTTCAGGATACAGCAGGAAAATTTTCAGTTGAAGGTATTGTAAATATCTCATTTTAATGTTTGTTATTTTGACTGTTAATTCTTGTGTTTTAAGAGCCATTATCTTTAAAATTTATTTAACTAATTATTGTTTCTCTTTGGAAGAGTCTTGTTTGAATGAATAGAATTGATTATGGTTTAATTAGTCATCCAGTGCTCTTAAAACTTATTATACCTGTGTCACTTTACCAGTTATTATTCCATGCACCCATGATCTTGGTTTCGAAGATTAATGATTAAGACCCCTATACAAAATGTGAAAATAAATACCTAACCAGCTGCTCTTATTTACCAAAATTAGAAACAAATATATAAATTAATATTATATATTATATGGTTTCACTCATACTGATAAAATTCTTTCTACAACTCTCATAAATTATTAAAAGTAATAATATATAATACGGAAACTGATGATTTACTTTTGAAAAAAAACTTTAAAATTACATTTTCAATTTTCCTATAAATTCTAATCAACGCTGCATCTCACTGTGCCAAAATGTCAATAATATCAAGAAAGAGGTGGACACTTTAGCAAGAAGACACAATTTAGGAAGTGAGGAACATTTGATGCAACAGCTGTTAGGGATGTACAAATTGTTTCCTTTTTTCTGTAATATAATGATATTTTATGTTACTGTTTTCAATGTAATTTTCAATGGGTGTGTTTTTCACCAAATTCCAGAGCTCACACAGTGTCCATTTTGCAAAATCCATTTGGACCCGAAGGAGTATTTGGAAAACCATATGAGCTTCTGCTGCGAGAGGAATGCCAGGTATGACTGCTTCTTATATAAGGTTTGTTCGAACCTCCAGTTCTGAACAGTTCCGGAACCGTTCTAGAATTAGTAGTTCTGATAATAATGCGCATGTCCGGCCAAATCCTGGTTCTAGAACGGTTCGAAATCCTGAAGGTTCGAACAGTTTTAAAATTGGAATTTTAGGGAAACTTGTACTACCAACATTAGTAATAGTAATATTAAAAAAACACCAAACTTATTGGAAGAAGGAGAAATATCAATCGTATTGAACGTTAAATAGCTAATGCATCTAACTACCAAAATTGGGACAGGATTTAAAAAGTAATGAAAAAGTTGTTTATATAAAATACGTTTTTCTAAATTTTGTAATGGATAATTCTGCATTTTTTATATAAGCAATATATTTATATATTACAAAACACCAAACTGGTGGACAAATATCAATCATAATGAACATTTAAATGTTACTCCATCTGCATCTAACCACCAAAATTGCGACAGGATTTAAAAAGTAGTGAAAAAGTTCTTTATAAGAAATACGTTTATAAATTTTGATATGGATATTTCTGCATTTTAAAAAAAAACACCAAACTGGTGGACAAATGTTAATCGTAATGAACATTTAAATGTTACATCTCAAAATTGCGACAGGATTTAAAAAGTAATGAAGTTGTTCAGAAGTAAATTTTTCAAAATTTTGTAATGGATATTTCTGATAAACCGGGTAAATAAAACAAGGATTTTTAATACAAGCTGTTATTAATAATGGGCACGTGCATCAAATGCACACACACATTAATAAATATGTATTACATAACTATAAAATCAACAATCGTGATGAATTTAAACAAATATAGGTATTACAATACATTTTCAATGTTCAAAGCCAACTCCTCTTCTTTTTTTTAAACTGTGAAGTAGTACACTCTTTCAATCCATTTTGGAAAATTGCAGCCTTTTTGTTAATTTGAATTGCGATACCTACATAATTTGGTACTTATATCAACCAAGACTCTGAACGTTTTGTATCACAAGTCTGGGAATCACATTAACTTGCAATTTATTATAATTTTCATGACGTAACAGGCTGGTACAAACATATATATAATAGATTGTTCGGATATCTAATATATTGATATCACAAATTCCCTTTATTTTTCTTAAATCTCAAGGGGGACACATCAAACCAAAAATTATAAGTTTAGTTTACATAATATTAAATACTATTTTGTCTAAGTTTAATAAATATATCAGTTTCTCTACGAATATAAGATAATTATAAATTAACTTTTCACACGTTCGCAAGTTCCTATAATTGTACCATTACATTCACTTTATTCTTAGAGGAAGAATCACTTGCTAGACTCAAGAACATGGTAGTCAATGAAGTAATTTCTAAAACAATAAACCACCATTTGAAGAAACTAATGTTTAGTCACATACTTATAGCTGTTTACTTTGGCTATTACAAAATTGATATAATGGGTGTGAATAAAAACTGAAAAAAAAATTAAAAATAGGTTTGATGAACCGAATCACACCAATACTCTAATAATATCACAAACTAAAATAAAAAAACAAATAGGTACTTGAACGACAACTTAAAAACCAACCTACAACAACTCCAAACTCTGAAGTTCAACAGAAATACGATAAACATAACCAGAAAAATGCGAAAGCTGATACAAATGACAATTACGCATGCTCCGGATTTATCAGAATTTCAAATACTAGCCCATCATCGAGAACTGTTAGAACCGTTCCGAACGGTTCTTGAATTACTAGTTCTGAAAGACCGAACACTGAACTACCAGTTCTCAGAATTTGCAGTTCCAGAACTGCATGGTCCGAACAGTCTTTTTCTTAAATGACATGCGCACTAGTTCTAGAACCGTTCAGAACTGCAGGTTCGAACAAACCTATAATTATGCATAATGCTTACCAAAACAATTGGTTATATACTCGATGATATGTGTCGGTATTTTGTTAAGCTCCTCTAATACTCTTTCATAGAATTCTTCTTTCTCCTGATCATGCTTTTCTTCTCTTGGTGCATGGATATTCAGCAACTTAATTTTCTGTTTATATGCCTGATTCTTATGTAACCTATTCTCTCCGATATTGGTTTAAACTCGTTTATCCTTTTTTTGAAACATAATGTATAAAGAATGAGCACTTACGAAACTGCCCTCTTGTGGGTCTAGTCACTTATTACTTTCATGTACCTATTCATATTTTGAAATATGTAATTATTGTTTTCGGATGCGAACAAAATAAATGTGTTCATTTTCACTTCGCTTTAATGTACACTTAAAGTCGGATGAAAATTAATACATTCATTTTGTTTGCAAGACAAGAATACTCTCTTTTTAATTTATTTTCACCCATCACAATAGTACAGTATATTTTTATATCAAACAGAAATTCAAACATTATTTCTCATTATATTGTGCAATTGTAATGATAAATAGATCTAGAGAGAAATAATAATAAAAAAAATCTCATAGAAACACAATTTCAGAAACGATTAAGATACTTTATTACAAATAACTGATAGATATACAAATATACATACATGTGTATAGCCACATATAAGGGAGATTGCCGGTGTAATGATGAATATTGGCAACATATTTTGGAGACCACCGCTAGGCGTTCGGCGTTAGTTTGGAAACAAGGCACCAAGATGGCTGGGCGCTACAATAAGTTTTGTAAAAATATTCGGGGCGCTCTCTCACGGATTATAGCCGAATGTAACAAAATCTAGGTTGCTATTTTAATTTCTACTTCAAATAAGGCGACGACATACTTCTTATAAGCATGTGTAAAAACATATTGGGGATAGGATATATGTATACTAGGCATACCGGCAACAACGCCCAGTTGTGCCGCTAGTGAAGTACGATTATAGCATATAGCATTTCAGTCGGATACAGTCAGCCGATGGATGTACATACATGTATTTATCTAAGCATCACACGCTTCGTAAATACATATTTACCAAATAAGAATTCAAAATACTTCTGCGAGTTTTCTTATACTGCTTATACAACGCAGTAGAAATATAAAAGTACAATTCTAATTAAACATTAATTCTTAGTAAATTATTCTATAAATTTACTAAGTAAATAAAAAATATGCAATGATTCAAATTCATTTTTTATAAAAATCTAATTCAAATATAAATTATTATTTGAATTATAAATTACGAAGTATTTGTTTTGGTTTTCATAATACCGTTCCAGAACAGTTTTATAATCATCCATAATTGCGTTATATACGCAATATAATAAAACTCGCAGAAGTATTTTGAATTCTTATTTGGTAGATATGTATTTACGAAGCGTGTGATGCTTAGATAAATACATGTACATCCATCGACTGACTGTATGCGACTGAAATATAATCGTACTTCACTACGGCCACGACTTGCATAGTATCCATATATCCTATCCCCAATATGTTCAAATAAAAATATACATGTGGACAAGAAACGCGAAATAGAACTGATGCCCCATTGTTGTGTTTTGTACATACAAGCGCATTTACAAGCATGAAGTTTTAACAGACACATTTTATTATATATTATTTGTGCGTCAAAGTTATATTTATATGTCTTTATTGAATTTTAAATATTACTGAAATATTGTTAAGTCCCGATTATGGTTAAATTTTATTTTTATATACAATAGATAATAATGAAACCCTGTTTACTGTTGTTTTTAATATTGAATGCTAATATAATACTTTTGAATAAAATTTATAATACATAATTCAGTGTCAAGCTGTATGCAAAATATGTCTTGGTAATATATTTACCTGTCGATACAGGCTGATTCATATTAAATAGAAGGTAGGTTTAAATTTCACAGATTTTGTGCTTTAGGCAAAATGGATGTGGAATAAATGACACCTAAAATGGTGGGTTTTACTTTTTTATATCTAGCACTTTTATTTGGACTCACTGACTAAAACTAAAAACACATTCTTAGCTCCAATTACAGCGTTTTCTCTGAATTTTTAAAAGGCGTTTTCATTCTTTCTTGGCATCATCAAATATGTGGTCCTGGAATTTTAAACTATTGTCACACGTAAGCCATTAGCCAAAGTAAAATACCGTAAATAAACAAAGAGAAACGAAATATTCTTAGTCTTTTGACTCGTTTCAAAACGTGGACATGTGCATAAATCTCGAGCTCGAATATTTTCGTCATCACAATACTTCTTTACACTACGTATGAGAAAATAGAAAAATGAGGTGTGGCCACCACACGACTTTCTTACACTTATAAGCGTTTCAAATTATAAATAAGTTGTTCTGAATTGTTTTAAATACTTTTATCGTAGAAAAATAATCCGAAAAATGAACCTGTAAGTGTGTTACTTCAAGTCCAAATTTTAAGAATTTTCTTATACAAAAAAATAATCCAAAATCTATTCTTTTAATAAATCATTATCGAATGCATACTTTGCGAGATATTTGAAAAAACTGCTACTCGCTAAGAGTAGAAGTGCTACTTTCGGTCCGAATTTCAAAATTACATTTATTAAAAAAGATATTCCAAATCTAGCTCTAAATACTTTTGTACTCTTGACAAATATATATAGAATGCATAATTTACGACATATTTGCAAAAAATCGCTATTCCATAGAGTAAAAGTGTTACTTCCGGTCCGAATTTTAAGATTTGTTTTATACAAAAGGTACTGAAAATTATGTTATAAATACTTTCATACTTGTAACGTACCTGCTTAAAAGGTATGACTTACGAAATATTCGCAAAAAACTGATTTTCGATAAGAGTAAAAGACCTATTTCCGGTAAAAATTTCGAAAAACTTTTTCAATAAAATTCTTCTCAAATTTAATTTCGAGTACATATAAATTCTTTATAAATTGGTTTAAACTTAGTAGTTGACGAAGTATTGGCAAAAGTTTTTTCATTGAAGTAAACTACTACTTCCGGTTTACCGATTTTACTGAAAAAGTAATCACATCTCAAAAGGGAGATAATACACGTAAATACAAAATTTGGAATTGATACCTGCAGCGGTTTGACCGCTATCGTGGTCAGTAGTGGTCACACACAGACGACAGACACACACACACAGAGAGAAAATTTTTTAAAACCACTTTTACTTTCTTATACGTAGTATAAGGAAGTATTGTGATGACAAAAATTTTCGATCTCGAGATTTTTGTAGATGTCGACCATCTGGAATTGATATCTATAGCCATTTGACCGCTATCGTGGTCACACACACACACACAGAGAGATTTTTTTAAAAACCACTTTTTCGGTATCAGACGATTTCAAAACGTGGACATCTGCAAAAATCTCGAGGTCGAAAATGTTCATCAACACAATACTTCCTTGTACTACGTATAAGAAAGTAAGAAACAGTATTTTGTGTACCAACATTGCAAAAATAAATAATTGCTTCAAAATTCGGACAATATTCCAGGAAGTTTTCTCTCTCTCTGTGTGTCTCACCGCGATAGCGGGCAAACGGCTCAAGCTATCAACTCCACATCTTATATTTAGCAATATAATCTCTCTTTTGAGATGTGATTAGTACAGACCGGACGTATAAGGCCGAAATTACGACGGACAAAAGAAATAATGTATAACATCACGCAGTTACTGAATAGCACTATTCTTATGGTGAACTCCATCTGTTTTCGTCCAGAAAACGGGCAGAAAAAAAGTCGTTTTTACTCTTAAATTCCTTTCTTCATCGGCTTAGGTAGAACGTGAGGTTTTTTTTAAAATGTATTATATTACATAAGATAAAGTACGGAGAGTTTACCGGATTTGAACAAAAAATGAACAAATAATAATGTACAGCTCGCAGACTGAGACTTGGCTGGTGAGATGCCCTTCCCACAAGAAGCGCAGTGGATTCTTATAATATTTAAGCAGTGCAATATATTTCCTATATATGCATCTCTTTTCAGTATATTACAATTTTTTATCTGCATTTACTCTTTCGTCCGGCTAATGTATGCGATGATGAACAAATGTTATCATTTCTTTTTTCCGAATACTTTCTCTGTTACACACTGACCTATAAATCTGCGCGACTTATAGGTCGAGGCTCCTCCCATCGGCCAGGACTCTGTACTGTATTTTGTATTGTATAGTTCATCACCCACTTGTTATCCGCTTACATAAATAAAATTTCTGTAGTGTGCCCCTGGGCGATGAGTCATGAGCCGCGCGTGTCCGGTCTTTACTGATTACATTTTCAGTGAAATCAGTAGATCGGAAGTAGTAGTTTTCGTTAATGAAAAAATCACTCTTTACCAGTATTTCGTATAGAGATGGGCAAAACGTTCATGAACGGTATACGTTTGAACTGTTTATCAGGTCGGTTCAACCGCGCGCATAGTTACTTTCCAAGTGAGGCGAGATCCGGTTCATTGAAATTTAGTGAACCAGTTCCCTGCTGGGATTCGGTTCACTGAACCGGTTCGGACCCGAACTGCCCACCTCTAGGTATGCTATTCCGGATCCAGACGGTTCAAATACTGAGCCGGCTCACGACTGAACAGTTTTGCCCATCTCTATTTTGTAAACTACCAAATTTAATCAGTATTCTTAAAAAGTGCAGATTTGGGGTCGTGATATATTCACAGATACCATGTGCTTGCCGGCGATCTGCGGATAGGGCTTACTGTAAGATAAAACGACGACACCGAGAGTTTGTATGAGTTAGTACGAGAAAGCAATATACAAACTGCAGTACAGCTGCTATCTATCCTTGTTGCCCTGATTAAACGAGAGTCAGTCTGGCCCGTTCTAGCCTCAGCGTAAATGTACTCGAATCCCCTCTTTTCCAACACTACACTCGACCAAAAAGCAGTTTGTATATTGCTTTCTCGTACTAACTCATACAAACTCTCGGTGTCGTCGTTTTATCTTACAGTAAGCCCTATCCGCAGGTCGCCGGCAAGCACATGGTATAAGGATATGTTTCCTTTAATAGTCTGCCTGTTTTTAACATACATATATGCGGCACTGTCACTAACAAATAAAAGTATTTTTTCCCTGTACCTGTCGTCCGAATGAAGCATTTTGTGCAAATTCTCGTCAATGGTTTTAGCAGCTGTTTACGCATCAACTGTTATATGGAATAGTTGGATGTAGTACACCAGCTACAATATCTACCACACAGCGTCCTAATATATCGACAGTTTCGTCGGCACTTATCCATAAGTACTGATTTGAAAGTGTCTTTTGATCCATTCTACTGTTTTCGTGAAGCACTTAGAAACACAATATTTAGGTAAGGTGGATTCATCAGGAACATTTCGACCAGTATATTTTTGGAGAAATGTTTTGAAAGTGGAATTGTCAAGTTTATTTAATGGGTTATTAGCCGCCATTAAAGCTTCACAGAGTTCTTCGTTAAAATTGTCAGCTTCCAGCAGCTCCAATGTCTGTGTATGTTTTAGCGATGCTAAGTGACGTTGTACGTTCGATTTTTGGGCATTCTGTAACGATATTGTCTCACGATGCCATTCTATTACCAGTTAAATGGCTTTTTTTGTTGTATTAGGGACGTAAACAGATGTTGCAGTTCACCATATGAATAGTGCTATTCAGTAACTGCGTGTTATTTACATTATTTCTTTGCTCCGTCCTAATTTAAACCTGGGACATCCGGTGTATATTAATAACTTACATTTGCATCCTTTGGAAACATACGCATTTTCATGATTTTATTGCTGTTATGACATGACGGTACACAACAATAAAAAACCATTATTACTTAGGTACCTTATTAGGTGCCAAACAGTGAAATATAACTTTATGATAAAAACAATGAAAACCAAAATACAACAATTGATTACAGTAAAACAATAAATGATGAACATAAACACATAACCTGCAGAAGCTATAGTAGGCAAAGGGACGAAAAGAGAAAATGCAAAACAACTTGGTAAGTATATAGGTTAATTGTTTTACCGATCGACTGTATATGTCCAACGAAGAGACATCTAGCGGATCTCGTCAAGATTTAAAAAAAAACTGTCTGGAGTCGGCCGTAAGAGATAACACCCCTTGGTATAAACTCATGTCTGCTACTAAATTATTAAGGCTCCCATCTTTATTTGTACATTTCACGTTCCATGTCGCAAACATTATTATGCTTTCCTTATTCAGACACCCTTTTCTTGCCATTTTCGTTACATTTTGTCCGTGCTTCTTGTTAGTTTGTTTTCCTTGTTTTTTGTTTTTTTTTGATTTCTCCCGTCCTTGTTCCACTTCCATACCTCACCTTCAATAATGATTATATCCCATTTACACAGTTTTTCCCTTCATTCTTTTCTCATTAGCCGTTTTTCTGATTGCTTTTTGCATATCCTTTTCCTTTGTAGTTAAATCATTATTAATAAAAGGCATTCCCGTCTTCCACATTTTTCAACTTGGATCTATTTCAAACGTAAATAAAACAAACTTGTTGAACTACATTTTAATGACTAAAACTGGACAATTGTTTCACCACACAGTGGCTTCTTCAGCAATGACTATAAATACAAGTTACAAAGTATATATCTCATGTGTATCGGTTGTAGGAGGTAAGAAAAAAAGGGAAAAAAAAGGAAAAAAGAAAACAAAGGGGAAGTGGGTTAAAACCCTCATAAAACTATGTGTATTGTACCGGGTGGCCAACTAAGAATGGCCGCCGGCTATATCTCAGAAACCAGTAGTCATATTGCTTCCGGGTAAAAAAATTTCAAGTAAAAGTGCCCAAGAGAAAATGCTGGAAATAATTTTGGAGTTTGTAAAATGTCCGCAAGGTGGCGTAATAGTCAGGATCAATGTTAAAATTTAGAATTTCTTCATATTTTTACTAATTGAGGGGTATTGAAAATTTCTAAACTTTATTCCTTACACATTCTTTAATACTTTTAGTCTTGCACATTTTTCACTATCTAGTGAAATAAAGTGGTGGGGGCAGTTCAGATGTTTTTTTATATAAACTGGGATTACTCCCGTTTGGCTTCACCGATTTGAATATGTTTGGTCTCATTTAAAAGAGCTTTATTTGCTCTACAAACTGCACTTGTGTTTTTGTATCTCGAACTTTTGCCGTCACCGGTAGATGGCGTTAACTGAAATGTCAACACATATTAGGCTTTTTTTCAAAAAAGTTAAATGCAATGATATGCTTCTTTTTACATAAGTTAATAAAAAATGAAAACCTCTACATTTCGGTAAAAAAGCGATACATATTTGTATGTTTTTTAGAACAGGAGATATGGGCAAAAATAGATGAAAATGTATGAATTCTCTTGTTTTAATTGTCTTCTTTTTGTTATATACATATATTGAACTGGTCTTGTATCTTAGCCACGACCAGTCAAATATGTAAAATATGATCATTTAGCTTTTCGTTCATGTTTTAAAAGATTCACTTTTGGACGAACCCTCACACATAACAAAGATATAAAACATTTGTATCCTGCTCATTGGTTTAGTTATAAAAATGTTTACTTTGGGTCGACAAATACGGCCATTGCAAAAGTATAATTTATAATAAAAATCGACTAAAATTGTTAAATTTGCAAATTAATAGGGATACTTCAATATCAATACTTGATGTATCATAGGTTTTTGTAAACAATTGGAAGTTTAAAACAGTGTAAATTTTGTTAGCATCATGAAATGGAACGAATGGACGTTCGCAATAAATGTCTTTATCAGGTCAAATATAACTTTAATTCAGTAAAGAAACGAACTTTTGGGTACACACATATTGAACCAAAAGCCCTTTACATATTCAAGTACTGTACAAACAGGGCATGAGCATTATTAAGATTTCACCACATGTTTGAATATAGGTTGTCAAAAGTCACCCTTAAATAATTTTAATTTTTATAAATGAATTTTTGTCTGGTAAAAAGAAACGGAAAAGAAAGAAAGAAACGATGTAATTAAATGTTAAGAGAACCATTGTAAACGCCGTTGCATTAGAAATACACATATTGAGTATGTTGTTAGGCAAATCAAAAATTATAAAAAATGATATTTTTATGAGCAGAACTGTACTAAGAAAATCAAACGCGCTACTATTAAACTTTTGTAATGCGCGTTTAATTGTCAAAAACTAGAATTCTAAGATTGTATATAGTAGAAATAAATTTCAAAAGACTTTATGAATGTAATAAAATCGCGAAACAATAGGGTTTGCCTTTTGAAATGAACGGATGGTTGTTGACTTGATTGAATTTTGTTGGTTGCCTTGACAACCACCATACAAACATAAAAAAGTATAAAAGGACAGTACCTAGATTTAAAAGGGACTCCTTCTTAATAAAGCAACCAGTGAGGTTGGTCTAAATATTCGCGAACACCCCACATCTGTGTATCAACGTGCGGTATTCTTCATACAAAGTGCGAACTAGTGGGACTACAAACATTGAAGTCCATCCTGTGTTTTCGATATTGGAAAAACCAAGGATGCAAATAACGTACTGGAAAGAAAGAAATAATCAACAAGGATATTAACTTCAACTACCAGGGAGTTAACCAAACAACAATTCAAATATATTTGAAAAAATACGAACCTGTGTCCGGCCATCTACAACGAGTCAACACATCAGAACAAGGTGCAGCCAAGAAGATAAACCAGGGCTGTCTATCAAGAGAATCAAGACGTTCCTTCAACTACGAACATCTGTGGAGCCCCCTTCAAGAACGACAGCAGCACCTGCATTCTTTCCATCCAGCGAACTTAAAGTTAAACAAACAAGAACAGTATGTAAAGTGACAATTGTATAATTTCACGTTCATTAGAAGGAACCAAGATAAACTTGTAAATGACTGATAATCAAGTCAGACTTAAGTGTAATCCGAGTTTTTTTACCAAGACTAAACGTTCATTTCTAACGTAGCCCGTTTTAAATAGTACATAATAGCCGGATAGTTAAATAGTTAACCTATAATTCAAATACCATTCATGCATTTTAAATTAGACAACGATCTAAGTTTAAAACTTACGTGTCACATTAGTTTATTTCAAGAAACGAAGAGTCATTAACTTCCATTTAGAAATCCACGTTGAATCAAATTGTTTACCATTAGTGAAGTAGACAGATTAAATATTGTTATGTGTATGCCTAATATGACTTGCGTAGGGTTATCTGTTCATGATATTCCAAGTAAAGATTATGCCTAAAGACATCCTGGATAAAGATGT
This sequence comes from Amphimallon solstitiale, assembly GCA_963170755.1. Classification (NCBI taxonomy): domain Eukaryota; kingdom Metazoa; phylum Arthropoda; class Insecta; order Coleoptera; family Scarabaeidae; genus Amphimallon; species Amphimallon solstitiale. The sequence continues at coordinate 23,886,493 of OY720677.1, read as the reverse complement.
TTTAAACTGTAAATATAAAGTTACACTCAATTCAATAATAATAAACAGTATAATCAAACAAATACCTGTGTTTTCATTTGACCCAGTTGCATCATCCGTCAACCTTGACCGAACAGCTGTTTTAAAAAAGCATGCTCGATCGTACATTTGTTATATTAGTAGATTCTCCGAGAACGTCCTGTGGAACCACTTTGGAGGAAGATATAACATAAAAGTAAGTCGTGTACCTTTCCTCAGGTTATCCGAAGCCAAATAACCACCCATTTTAATGAGATTTAATTTTATTAAAGTTCAAATTCAGAACGTTAAAACCGACAACAAACTGATTCTTCAAGGTTCGCATAACCTAGCTATCATAAGAACGCGTGCATTTTTTGAATTTCTCTGCATCCACGTGTGTGTGACCCAGGGACACCAACTGTGGAAATAAATTTGAACTGTTACAAATTCAGTCGCTTAATAACTAATCCATAGTCTCTATACAGGGAGCAGTCAATGTAAAAAACAAACATCAATTGTACTTTTGTTAATACGTAACTTTCAAATAGATAAAACAAAGTCCGAGTCTCATGCAAAACAAATGCAAAGCTTTGCACACCTTATAGGTAGGCAACCGACATAGCTAGCCGGAGGCAATTAAATATTTAAAATAAATTTCAATTTATAAAATAATTACAAGAAATTCTGAACGGTACTTACCGTATCGTATGCAAGTGCTTTTTAAAGGGGATACGCTTAACATACCCCCATATCAATATATATATATATATACATGTGCATATATATAATTAAATTTCTTGGACGATTTAGAGGTCAACCTCTAAATCGTCCAAGAAATTTAATTATATATATGCACATGAAATGTGAATAAGGTCAAGAAAAATTTAGAATTATTTATATATATATATATATATATATATATATATATATATAAACATATAATTTTACTGAATTTATTATATATATGTATTGATATGGTTTTAATATCCATACAATTTATTAGTTTGTAATTGTGTTATAACATATGATTTTTCAATTCTTAAAACTATATTTTTATCAATAAAGGATTAATAATTTAAATGATTCTTAAATATTCATAATTTGATGAGATTTTCTTGGTGTTTTGGTTGTCGTAGAGGAAAAATAAGGTTTTCTTTCTTCTATGTTTGTATTTTTAGAATCTGTTGAGGAGAAATGAAAAAATATTATAATTGTTGTCAAATATGATGTATTATGTTTTATGTACAAGATTGTTTAATTAACGATGATATGACAAGTATTGTAGACGTAAATAATTGATTTAGAGTATAAACTAATTTGAACTAAATATCCCGCCATTATTTGAACAGGTGTAAATGAAAGAATAATTTTGACAGTTCCTGTAATGAGAATTTTTAAATTGAATGACAATTGTGTGAAATGCTTTGCAATTAGGTTTTTAAAAATGTAAGAAGAATAATTAATATACGTAGTATTTAATTAAAGGGATGTAAATATTCGAAAGTATATAGTAAAGAACTTCCTATTAGAAGCTAGAATAAAAATAGTTACAGACCCTACACAAAACAGGGAAATTCAGACCGAAAAAGTAAAAATAAACCGAGTAATTAAATCGTACAAGCTATCCGAACAAGCGGTAGCTGAAAAATATACACAAATAGTAGAAACAGAGGCCATGCAAGTGATGGCAAATTGGGGAAACGACGATATAGAGGAGTTGTGGCAAAAAATCAAAAGCAGCCTTCTCACGGCAGCAACAGAAACCTGTGGAACAATAGCAATAATAAAAAATAAAAAACAGACGAGATGGTGGACACAAGAGATTAAAGACCAAGTAAAGCACAAGAAGTCCATTTGGAAGAAATACCTACAGGAGAAAACAGACGAAAGTTACTGTTTATATAAAAAACAGAGACTGATAGTGAAGCAACTGGTAAAGCAATCTAAACATAATACGTGGGAAGAATTCGGGAAAAAACTGGACAAAGACAGTAAAGGAAACTAAAAATTGTTCTATAAAGTAATGAAGAATGCCCGAAAAGAAAAGAAATATAATTTAAACCATGTAAAAAAGAAAAACGGTGAAGTAGTAACCGATGGAAAAGAAATAATGAAAAGATGGAAGGAATACTTCGACGAACTATTAAATACGGGAAATGGACAAGAAAACAAAGGGAAGGAAAGAGAAGCAAAAGAAAGGAGAGAAACAGGAGAGGGAGAACTAATAAATGTAGACGACATACAGGAAATAATTAACAATATCAAAAGAGGAAAGGCAGCTGGGCATGATAAGATAACCCCGGAAATGTTAATACACCTGGGCCCACAAGGCAAAGAAATGATAGTTAAATTTCTTAATCAAGTATGGAAAACAACACAAGTACCACAGGACTGGAAAACTGGTGCAATCGTCCCTATACATAAGAAAGGAGATACGAAAGACTGCGCGAACTACCGGGGAATAACCTTGCTAAGTATAGTATCTAAAATATACGAAAGTGCCCTGGAGAAAAAACTAAGACCAGAAATAGAAAGGCAGTTGGAAGAAACCCAGAGTGGGTTCAGGAAGGGCAGAAGTGTACAAGATCACATCTTTACAATTAAACAATTAATAGAGAAAGCTAGGGAAAAAAACGAACCAATATACATGGCATTCATAGATATTGAGAAGGCCTTCGACCGAATACCGAAAAGCATAGTCTGGAACAGTTTAAAAGAAAGAGGCATCCAGGAGCATTTAAGAACAGCAATAAAAAGCCTGTATGATAAAAACACCAGCTACGTCAGGAAGAATAACATGGAGTCCGAGGAGTTCGAGATCCAAGATGGCTTAAGACAGGGTGGTGTCCTTAGCCCTCTGCTATTCATAACAGTGATGGACGACGTAATTAAAGCCACAAATGACAAAACTAAGAAAGTAACCGTAGGATACAAACGATTGAGTCCAGTTACAATCTCGAACTGCGCTTTTGCCGACGATATAACGCTATGTGCACCAAGCGGAAAAGACCTCAAGAAGAACATCACAGTATGGCATGAGGAGTTATCCAAAAGAAACATGAAAATAAACACAAATAAAACAAAAATACTAGTCATCGGCAAGGATAACGAAGAAATTAATATACAAATTCAAGAACAAAAAATAGAACAAGTGAATAGATTCAAATACTTGGGAGTCCAAATAGAAAGGCATGGTAACATGGAACAGGAAGTAAATGAAAGAATATCCAGCGCGGCAGGAGTGTACTTCTCACTTTCTGGGTGGTTTCTGAGCAACAAGGAGATCAGTCGCAAAACAAAGATGGCAATATATAGAGCAGTGTTCAGACCAGTATTAACATACGGCAGCGAGAGCTGGGTGACGACAGACAGAATGAAGAGCAGAATACAGGCAATCGACATGAAATACCTAAGGAGAGTAAAAGGGGTCACACGCAAAGATCGGATAAGAAATGAAATTATAAGAAAAGAACTGGAAGTAGAACCAATATTGGTCAATATTGAAAACCAGCAACTAAGATGGTTTGGACATCTAAACAGGATGAGCAACAGCAGACAAGCGAAAAATGTATGGGATGCGAGGATAACCGGCAGGAGGAGCAGGGGCAGACCTAAGAAAACGTGGAACGGGGAGGTAGCAGCAATACTAGAGAAAAGGGGCAAAACGTGGAAAGAAGCGATGAAGTTGACAAGTGATAAAAAACAGTGGGCAAAGTTTATATATGAAAATAGTAAATAGACAAAGTAATAACCTACACCTTCGGGTAATTTGGTTTATCGATTATATATATATATAGTAAAGAGATATGTTGAATTATTAAGGTAGGTGTAGATTTCTGATTGGAGAATTTGAAAAAGTTTAAAAAGGTTGCCAAGGAAATTGTTTAGAAAAAATAATAAAGAGAGAATTTTTCTTATGAATGAAGTGCGGTTGTATATTTTCGGTATTGCGAAAAGAATATCGGAAATTGTATAAAATATAATAATTTTGAGTTATTAAAAAGTAATAAAAGTGTTCACATAACAGAATTCAAAGTGTAAACAAATTTATTTTCAATTTCCAACATTGAGTACGTACGAAGGCTTATTATGGATTTATGAAAGAGTTATTAAGAGATTAATATTGAACGTGCATACAGAATAAGAAGATTTTAGTAAATAATTGATAAAACACCCTTAATATAAAATTCTGATCCAAGTTATTGTGAGTACATCATTTTGGATTCTATTAAAAGAAGAAGAGGTTTTGAAGAGTATTCAGTCCGGAGGATATTTGTAGAGATTACGAAGATATCGCAAGTTTAACTATTAGATGAGATGTAAGCTATTGTCCAGTTCCAAGAGTCGAAAATATTCCCAAGTTTCTACAATCGATGAAATTTTAACTGTTATCCAGTCCAGGAAGTTTTCAGAAGTATTTTTCCAGTTTCGAGGAAGTGTTTTCTTATTTTAAGGTACAGCTGAATTTCAATATACAATATCCACACGTATTAGTAACAGGCCAGTTTGGAGATACCCATCATCTGTACGCACGAAGGGAAGCGTATAACTCCAAGAGACAGCAAACCGTAGAGATTGACTTCATCGAGGCACGTGCAAACTACAATACATAATAGGATTATCAGATGGAAAGATCGTATGAACTAATTCAAGGTTGTATTAGATACTTATTTATTATTACAATAACCGATTTATTTGCGAATTTAGTTTGTTCACATAAAATTTATATTGAAATCTACAAACAGAATAAGTTATAGCTATTTGAATTTTAATACAAAGTAGGTAACAATGTATGAAAGGCAATACCTTATTTATAGAAGTATCACGAATTTTATCCAGTAGAAATCTCATCAAACAATCGAATATTCACAACTAGAATTGAAAAGTATTATTTGTTAATTGTAGAAAACATACTCGTTGTTCAACAAACCTACTCGCTATCCTTGTGTCATTATTTATAATGGTTGATTTTTATATTTTCTTACATACGAAAATACATCGTAATTAAACAATTTTAAATAACTATTATTTAAATTTATGATTCTGATAAGCACATTATTATACCATTATTAGCCTGAGATTGTTGTTTTCTTTCATTTGTAGCATTATCTATGTACTATCTTAAACAGAACAACTGATTTCCAAGAGTTGTGGAACACTAAAAACATAACAATATCAAATTATTTTACCTTGAAAAAGATCAAATAAAATAAGGAATACTTACATGTATAGGCGTAATTCTACAATTTACAAACAAATAATCAGTCACAGCGAACTTCAAACACCCCTGATGATAAATAAAAGTATTTTTTAAAGAACATTTTGTAAATTAATCGATGATAAACGATTCATAAGTTAGGTTATAAATTCTTGACATTTAATATGCAATATCCCTTCCATTGTTATAATGTATAGGTATAGGTCTCAAATAATATAGTCCTACCAGTTCAATAAAATAAACAAGGAGAAATAAAAATTGATATTTATTTAATTTGAGTATTAGCCAGAGGAATTATATTAAATAATAATAGTAGTAGGAAATTGATATTGAGCAAAATATAAAATCATTAAATATTGGTATACAGAGTGTAATAAATCATATATACACACATAATCAATACATTTTTATTGCCGAACTTAGGGCAATATTAGAAAATTATGTGTTGTAAATAACACTCATCCAGTATACTAATACAGTATATATATATATATGTCGTTTCTGCTTCGGGAATTGATCCACGTTGTCGTAGAGTCCGTATGTGGACTTCTGTTGTCTCGAGCTTTCGGCAATCTCGCTGTTGCCATTTTCAAGAGGTTCTGCTTCTCGTAGTAGTTTGTGTCGAAGTGAGACAATCCGTGTGCGGCGGGCATATTTGTGTATGTTGCTGGAGTCTGCGTGACCTAGCTCTCGTGGTGGGGCCGGCGGTAGGGGTATCCGCTGGCCAATCAGGTTGTACTGTGTTGAACCTTCGGTCCGTGTATGTGTCCGAGTTTCTTGTCTGTCTTGATTTTGTGTGTTTCAACGCCGTTTTCCATGTATTTGGGAGTCTTCGACCGTCATCTCTTTTATTTAGGCTTTTAGGGCGTTTCTCTATTTCTATTGCTTCTCGTATTATGCGAGTGTGGAAATGTTCCGATTTAGCGATAATTTTTTTTGTATTATCGAAATCTATGTTGTGGCCTGTTGATATTACATGTTGCGCTAGAGATGACGTTGTGTCCTTGTGTCGAACTGCGAATTTATGTTCTTCTGTACTTGCGCTGATTCGTCTGTTTGTTTGTCCGATGTATGTACTGTCGCACGAACGGCATGGTATTTCATATATCCCCTGGTCTTCCAGTTGTATTCTATCCTTGGGGTTCTTGATGATTTGTTGTATTTTTCTGTCTGTGGTGTAAACGACCTTTATGTTATGTTTGTCTAGAATTCGTCCAATTCGGTCCGTTGTTCCTTTGATGTACGGGAGAAATGCTGTGTTGTGTTTCTTGTCCGTTTCTTGTTTCTTTGCTTTTGTCTTGATTTGATTTAGTGTGCGTGTGATGTGACTGTTTTTATAGCCATTTTGTGTTAGGGCCGTTCGGAGTGTTTTCATTTCCGTATGTAAATGTTCAGCGTCTGTGAGTTCCAGTGACCTTGTCGCTAGCGTTCGTATTATAGAGTTTAGCTGGGCCGGGTGGTGGTGTGATTCTGCGTTAAGGTATTTGTTAGTATGTGTTTTCTTCCGGAAAGAAACGGACAAGAAACAACAACACAGCATTTCTCCCGTACATCAAAGGAACAACGGACCGAATTGGACGAATTCTAGACAAACATAACATAAAGGTCGTTTACACCACAGACAGAAAAATACAACAAATCATCAAGAACCCCAAGGATAGAATACAACTGGAAGACCAGGGGATATATGAAATACCATGCCGTTCGTGCGACAGTACATACATCGGACAAACAAACAGACGAATCAGCGCACGTACAGAAGAACATAACATCGCAGTTCGACACAAGGACACAACGTCATCTCTAGCGCAACATGTAATATCAACAGGCCACAACATAGATTTCGATAATACAAAAAAAAATTATCGCTAAATCGGAACATTTCCACACTCGCATAATACGAGAAGCAATAGAAATAGAGAAACGCCCTAAAAGCCTAAATAAAAGAGATGACGGTCGAAGACTCCCAAATACATGGAAAACGGCGTTGAAACACACAAAATCAAGACAGACAAGAAACTCGGACACATACACGGACCGAAGGTTCAACACAGTACATGTTACCCACGCCGACATAGTGACGCCATGTACCATGACATCATACGGTAATAAACATCTTACAGGCTTCTCCCTCACGAAATATACGCCAATCAAATGACAACGGCTCCCTATATAAGCAGGGAGTAAAAGCCATACGGATTCATTCGATCTCCGACATCCGAACAGCAACCACCATTAACATCTCCAGCAGAAGAGGAAGAATCACCAGGAGCACCAGCAAAAAGCCAAAAGGGCCCACCGCTCCAAGAGCCGACTGCCAGGCCCAACAAGTGCTACCAGGCCCAACGAGTACTGCCAGGCCCCAACGTGCTCAGGCACAAGTGCTACCAGGCCCAACAAGTGCTACCAGGCCCAACGAGTATTGCCAGGCCCCAACGTGCTCAGGCCCAACAAGTGCTACCAGGCCCAACGAGTACTGCCAGGCCCCAACGTGCTCAGGCCCAACAAGTGCTACCAGGCCCAACGAGTATTGCCAGGCCCCAACGTGCTCAGGCCCAACAAGTGCTACCAGGCCCAACGAGTACTGCCAGGCCCCAACGTGCTCAAGCCCGAACGTGCCCAGGCCCAACAAGTGCTCCCAGGCCCAACGAGTACTGCCAGGCCCCAACGTGCTCAGGCCCCAACGTGCTCAGGCCCAACAAGTGCTACCAGGCCCAACGAGTATTGCCAGGCCCCAACGTGCTCAGGCCCAACAAGTGCTACCAGGCCCAACGAGTATTGCCAGGCCCCAACGTGCTCAGGCCCAACAAGTGCTACCAGGCCCAACGAGTACTGCCAGGCCCCAACGTGCTCAGGCCCCAGCGAATACTGCCAGGCCCCAACGTGCTCAGGCCCAACGAGTGCTGCCAGGCCCTAACGTGCTCAGGCCCAACGAGTGCTACCAGTTGTGGACCACAGTGAGTGCCGTACAATTCAAAGGATTACGCGAGTGTACCCTTAAACCTTCCCCTGACGCAAGTGCCGTACAATTCAAAGGATTACGCGAGTGTACCCTTAAACCTTCCCCTGACGCAAGTGCCGTACAATTCAAAGGATTACGCGAGTGCGCCTTCAAACCTTTCCTTAACGTAGTGTCGTACAACTCAAGGATTACGTGAGTGCGCTCGTACCCGCCCCCAGTGCTCAGTGACACTACAACCTCCCACTGTAACTATTTCATACCTTGTTACTGTTATATTCTTAGTGTACTTTATTATTACCTTTATGATTGTTGTAAATAAAGTTTGTTTGTGTATTATTTGAATTTTGTGTTTTTCTTTGTTGCTACCATCACAACGAGAGTCTCCGCCGGTCGCTCATAACCAAACCTATAGTGCGTGGTAACATACAATCTGATTGGCCAGCGGATACCCCTACCGCCGGCCCCACCACGAGAGCTAGGTCACGCAGACTCCAGCAACATACACAAATATGCCCGCCGCACACGGATTGTCTCACTTCGACACAAACTACTACGAGAAGCAGAACCTCTTGAAAATGACAACAGCGAGATTGCCGAAAGCTCGAGACAACAGAAGTCCACATACGGACTCTACGACAACGCGGATCAATTCCCGAAGCAGAAACGACACACATAACTGCCGCGAAAACCTACGCACTACCATATACCGCATTTGTCAAATTTCATTAGCTATAGGGATTCAATGTTTGCGTGCGATCTTCTGCTAGAAGGAGCAGCTCATTCATAGAAAATTTAAATAAACCTCTCCAGTGAGATGTCGGTTAAAGAAAACGGGTCCAGTAATTATACCTCCTAGAATACCGCACCACATGTTTACCGACCAGCGGCCTTGATGCTAAACTTCCTGCATTCAACGCGGATTTGTCCTGGACCAATAGTTCATATTGTGCAAGTTCACACCACCATTGCTATTAAATGTTGCCTCATCCGTCCATAGGACGCGAGAAAGAATTTCGGGGTTTCCGCTACCATATTTAATAGCCATTAACCAGTGGCGGCTCTTTAATGAGAGCAAGTGAGCAATTGCACCCCCTGGAATTTTGAAACAAAACAAACCAAGCGGCGACTAACGTGAAAGTATTTATTTATTACGTATTCATTGTTATTGAACAGGAACGTGGCGTGTACGGCACACGAAACAACCTACATGCACCGATCGTAGTCATAGATATAATGACGACTAAGACTAACAGCGCACGGATGTAAAGACCCCTTCCACCGAGAGAAACATACCCATGTGCAAAGCGCTACTGTTGCTGCATTGAAGGTGGGGAGAACTGTATTTTGTTCTAGTTCCATATCGTATAATACATAGCATGTGAGCAAGATTCCCGTCGGCTCAACGCTGTTGTAAGATGAATTTCGTGTCTGCGATGCAGAATAACACGTTTTCGCGGTTAACGTATGATGAAAAAATCGCAATAAAAATCTTAAACGGCCGATGCCTCAATTATGTTTAGGAAATAAACAATCTGTTAAAGGTAAAGACGTTATAAGAAAATTCAAAATGAATATTTATCAGAAAAATGACTGGATTTGTGGGTGTGAAATTAAAAATACTTTGTTTTGTTTTCCGTGTCTTTTGTTTGGTGGTGAACCGTCTTGGTCAAAGAACGGAATAAAAGTCTTAATTCATCTTAGTGCTAAAATTACGAAACATGAAAATTCCGAAGGGCATTTGAAAAATATATTTAGTCTAAGAATGATAGGAAAAAATAACATTCAGAATGTTTTAGATCATCATATAGAAAAGCAGTTCAACAACACAATGAACAGGTAACAAAAAATAGGCATGTGTTAAATTTAATAATAAATTGCATTAGATTTTGTGGCGCGTTTGAACTGGCACTTCGGGGTCATGATGAACGGCAAACGTCGAATACCAAGGGCATTTTTCGGGAATTGATAAATTTTACGGCAGAATTAGATAAATCGCTCAGAGGTCACATCGAAGCAGCACCGGTTTTTAATTGAATTTATAAATGATTTCCCAAATTTTAATGAAAAAGTGATAGAACTGTTCTGCAAGTCAAAGACGCAAAATGGACTTCGTTTATCGTCAGATGTAATCAAACTGTAGTGTTATATTTATTATTCCCTCAAAACAAACTGTACAATGAACAGTACCTGTCTGGAACAGTATGTCGGTGAAACTTATAAAGATTGGGTAAGCGTTCTTGTATTATACTTTAACTTTCTTATACGTAGTATAAGGAAGTATTGTGATGATGAAAATTTTCGACCTCGAGATTTTTGCAGATGTCCACGTTTTGAGGTCCCCTGATACAAAAAAAGTGGTTTTATAAAAATCTCTCTCTCTCTCTCTGTGTGTCTGTGTCTGTCTGTCTGTCTGTGTGTGTGTGACCACGATAGCGATCAAACCGCTACAGATATCAATTTCAAATTTTGTATTTACGAATATAATCTTCCTCTTGAGAACTGATTAGATTTTGAGCAAAATCGGCAGACCGGAAGTAGTAGTTTACTTCAGTGAAAAAATCGAATTTTGCAAATATTTCGTCAATTACTAAGTTTAAACAAATTTATAAGGAATTCAAATGTACTCAAAATTAAATTTGAGAAAAATTGTATTAATAAAGTTTTTCGAAATTCCGACCAGAAGTAGGTCTTTTACTCTTATCGAAAATCAGTTTTTTGCGAATATCACGCAAGTCATGCTTTCTAGGCAGGTAAATTATCAGTATAAAAGTATTTAGAACGTATTTTTAAATATCTTTTGTATAAAAAAAATTTCAAAATTCGGACCGGAAGTAACACTTTTACTCTTACAGAATAACGATTTTTTGCAAATATGTCGTAAATTATGCATTCTATATATATTTATGAAGAGTACAAAAGTATTTAGAGTTGGATTTGGAATATTTTTTGTATAAATGAAATTTCAAAATTCGGACCGGAAGTAACACTTTCATACGTATAAGAAAGTCGTGTGGTGGCCACACCTCATTTTTTAATTTTGAAATTATGCACTCCCTATGTGAACCACCCCGAGCCGCCACTGCCATTAACAATAGTCAATTCGGCGATCGAAATCTTCAGTCGTTAAGGCTTAATGAAGAACGATATAATAAGGATACATCCTGAAAATAATATGGCAAACGTGAACGAAACAGTGAGATCAAATTTATCCAAACTTGTTAGACACTGTTTTAGGTAACTTACTATTATAAAGTATTACTGTGGTCTATATAAACGGTATCGGATAAAAATGGCCGTGATCGGTAAACAGACAATAAATAGGCAGATGAATGTATGAGTTAAACTTAAGGGAACCGAGTACGGAACGTTAAAAACAACTGTTATGCTTAATGCTTAAAAGTATTAAAACAAACTGTAGGAGATAAAGCAAATCTAACAAAGGCCCTACAAAAAATCTCGAAATAAAGTTTGTTTTATTTTTAACTTAAATCTTTCAATATATTTGGGACCGTGGTTCTACAAATGCCCAACTCTACTTGTGGTTTCGGTCACTAGATGTGGATTAAATTCAATATATTCTAATACTTTTATAGCATTTTCTTCGGTTCGACCAGTAGGTTGCCCTCTATACACCGGAAGATTAATATTTCCGGTGGTCCAAAGCCTTTCCACTAACCTACGAAAAAGACTGCTCGCATAATGTCGTCTTCCAGGGAACTGCGTAGCATACACTTTGAAAGTAAATGTAGAATTTCGCATGCATTCGAAATAGACACCAATCATATCGAATGTCTCTTCATTCGCTAACCGCATCTCACTAAAAGAGAAGTTTTCCCAAACACAAAAAGGTAAACGGAATCAATCAAAAACTGACAATAATATTTATTATTTTCACAATTGGTCGTTTTAACACAGATTTGTTGTTTTATTTTTTCATAGCTTACTTTTTTATTTCCAATGGTATATTTTTTGGATTAAAATAAGTATTAAAAATAATCTTGCTTTATTAAACAGGGTCTTTCAAAATGGTATAACATTTTTCTTAATAATAATAATATGTTAGATAATAATAATATATGTAGCTCAAAATTGTTAGTTTCATAAAAAAAAGGCCAGTAAAACAGGAGAACTTATGAATTTTGATCTATTTTTGTCAATATCTCCTGTTCTAAAAAACATACAAATTTGTTTTTTTACCGAAATGTAGAGGATTTAATTCTTTATTAGGTTATATAAAAAGAAACATATCATTGTATTTAACTTTTTTGAAAAAAAGCCTAATATTTGCTTACATTTCAAATAACGCCATCTACCGGTGACAGCAAAAGTCCGAGATACAAAAACACAAGTTCAGTTTGTAGAGCAAACAAAGCTCTTTTAAATGAGATCAAACTTATTCAAATCGGTCAAGCCAAACGGGAGTAATCCTAGTTTATTTAAATAAACATCTGAACTGCCCCCACCACTTTATTTCATTAGATAGTGAAAAATGTGCAAGATTAAAAGTATTATAGAATGTGTAAGGAATAAAATTTAGAAATTTTTAATACCCCTTAATTAGTAAAAATATGAAGAAATTCTAAATTTAACATTGATCCTGACTGTTACGCCCCCTTGCGGACATTTTACAAACTCCAAAATAATTTCCAGCATTTTCTCTTGGACACTTTTACTTGAAATTTTTTTACCCGGAAGCAATATGACTACTGGTTTCTGAGATATAGCCGGCGGCCATTCTTAGTTGGCCACCCGGTGCTACTAAACAAATAAATTAAGTAAAGGAGATTTATTTACATCCAAATGATGATTTTAAAGCAAAATTACAGTTTTCGTGTTTATTAATATTTAGAGCTTCTACGAAATTCAATTTTATATTGTTATTTTGTACCCCTAGCACAGAAAAAGTCATGCTTAGTAGAATTGGAAAATATTGATGAAAAGTAAGAGGTGATGGCAAATAAATCCAAAAATAAAATAGATTCTGCTTTTACTTGATGTAGTTCCAGTGTTGAACTACTCTTTAATAACTAAAACTGGACAATTGTTTCACCACACAGTGGCTTCTTCAGCAATGACTAAAAATACATGTTACAAAGTATATATCTGATCTGTATCTGTTGTGGGAGGTAAGAAAAAGGAAAAAAAGGAAAGTGGATTAAAACCCTCATAAAACCATGTGTATTGTACTACTAAACAAGTAAATTTACTAAAGAAGATTTATTTACATCCAATTAATCATTTAAAAGAACATTAGAGTTTTTGTGTTTATTAAGCACAGAAAAATATTCGTTAAAATTATGTCCTTCGTCCATTAAATGGTTCGCATATGTCGAATCTGTTTTTTGGTTCTTGTAACGTGACAGATGTTCTTTGATGCGAGTTTCAAAAGATCTTCCTGTTTGTCCGAAATAGAACTGCATGGGTACATGAAGCGTAAATTTATCTAAACTACTAAAAACACATAATATTAACACGGCTTTTAAAACCACTAACAATCTATACAAATACATCAAAAATAATAAAGATAGTACAGAAAAAAGACATAAATCAGGGGTCTATAAATTAACTTGTGGGTCTTGCCCGAAGTTCTATTTCGGACAAACAGGAAGATCTTTGGAAACTCACATCAAGGAACATCTATCATGTTACAAGAACCAAAAAAACAGATTCGACATATGCGAACCATTTAATGGACGAAGAACATAATTTTAACGAATATTTTTCTGTGCTTAATAAACACAAAAACTCTAATGTTCTTTTAAATGATTAATTGGATGTAAATAAATCTCCTTTAGTAAATTTACTTGTTTAGTAGTACAATACACATGGTTTTATGAGGGTTTTAATCCACTTTCCTTTTTTTCCTTTTTCTTACCTCCCACAACAGATACAGATCAGATATATACTTTGTAACATGTATTTTTAGTCATTGCTGAAGAAGCCACTGTGTGGTGAAACAATTGTCCAGTTTTAGTTATTAAAGAGTAGTTCCACACTGGAACTACATCAAGTAAAAGCAGAATCCATTTTATTTTTGGATTTATTTGCCATCACCTCTTACTTTTCATCAATATTTTCCAATTCTACTAAGCATGACTTTTCCCCTATCTTGCATGCATTTTGATAACAGTATGTCTCAAGAGTTTTACTCATGCTTTTTTTTTTAATTCCTTGGGGTCTGAAATATCAACTGACATGGCGTAAAATATAATATCTATGTCTATGTGTATATGTTATCTTTTGCTTTCTTTTCTAAGTATTCGATTTTATTATTTGTGTTTCGCAGTTCTTCTTTAATTTTTCCATATTTTGTTTTGATGACTTCATTTTCTCATTTTCGTCTTTTAGGTCCTTAATCAATTTTTTAAATTCTGTTTGTTCCATCATAAGTATACATATATACATTTATACGTAAATGTATGAATGCACATCTACTCTAAGCAAGCATTGCGAACAACAACATGCAAACAGCTGTTTCGACCATACATTGGTCTCATCAGTGCATGAACGTGTTGTTCACAATGCCTTTTTGTTCCCTTTGCATCTCTTTCATATCATTATTCATCTCGCTCATTTCCCTTCAGGATGAAATTTGAAATATTTATTTGTTTTCAGAAAGAAGATTTTGCCGACACCATCGACCAAGGAAGGGACAACAGCATTAAACGGACGCAAGAGATGCTTCCGTCAAATTTATAAATGTAAGCAGTGCAATTACAGGACGAAATACCAATCAAATCTCAAGAAGCACTATAAACAGCATCATGAAGTTAAAATGTATAAATGTGGGAATTGTAACACACGTTTCAAGACCAAAGAATCCCTCAGACTGCACATGGAAAATACGCACGCTGTTGGAGGAAAGGACAACCAAGAACATGATACGACTAATTATAGGAATACACTTATAAAAGTAGAACAATCAAGCTCAATTGATAAAAATAAAATATTTAAGTGCTCGCTGTGTGTGTTTCAAACAAAAAACGAACAATTTTTAAGAAGACATAAAAATACTGAACATTTGAAAAAATTTGATTATAAATGTGATTCATGTAAATATGGAACAGACACCAAAAGTCATTTAAAAGTACATATAAAAAGAAAACATTTGAAGGAATTAAAATATAAATGTGACTCTTGTGATTATGGAACAAACAACAAAACTGATTTAAAAAGACACGTAAGAAGTAAACATTTGAAAGAATTTGATTATAAATGTGATTCATGTGAATATAGCACAAACTTCAAAAGTAATTTAAAAGCACATATCAAAACTAAACATTTGAAGGAATTTAGTTATAAATGTGACTCTTGTGCATATGAAACAAACAACGAAAGTAGCTTAAAGTATCATGTAAAAACTAAACATTTAAAAGAATTTGATTACAAATGTGAGTTGTGTGAATATGGAACAAACAGCAAAAATAATTTAGAAGGACATATAAAAACGAAACATTTGAAAGAATTTAGTTATAAATGTGATTCTTGTGAATTTGGAGCAAACAACAAAAATCATTTAAATTATCATGTAAAAACTAAACATTTAAAAGAATTTGATCACAAATGTGACTCGTGTGAATATGGAACAAACATCAAAACTGATTTAAAAAATCATATAAAAAGTAAACATTTGAAGCAATTTGATTTTAAATGTGATTCATGTGAATATGGAACAAACCGCAAGGATCGTTTTGAAAGTCATATGAAAGCTAAACATTTGAAGAATTGGATTATAAAATTGAAGAATGTGAATTTGGAACAAATCTCAAATTAGGACGTTGGTAAAAGTTTGAAGAAATTTCAAATCAAAAAATGTTTTAAATTTGCCACATAAAAACTTAATTGTAGTAAGGTATCATACACAAAGAATGGGTAAAATTAACATTGATCAAAATTCCTTGCAAAAAACACAATTTCTTTTAAAACCTTTAATTTGCAAAAATATATGAAAAATAACAAAATTGTAACCTTAACATACGCGAACAATAGTTCTTAAAGCCAGCTGGAGTCATTACTAACAAAAAATATTCATCCCTGTCATCAGAAAAATTGTCATGCTGGCAATCAATCTCTTCCACACCTACTGTTCCGTAAAACTGTCATGTACTTCTAGTATGTACAGTCAGTGGGACCAACTGTTCAATTTTCTTTTTGTTCAGTTAAATAGGTTCTGTGTATTTTTGTGTTAAAGTATGGATTAATTTTGCTCAATCTTTTTGTGTCAGTATTGACCATTTGAAAATTTTCATTCCATAAGTGCTTTCTTTTCTTTAGATTTATGTTCTCTCTCTGCATCCAAAAACATATTTTATTAAGAGAAATGTTGCCTCTTCCGGCAGTGAATTTTGTCTTTGTGATGTCAATAATTTAAAACAAGTTGGCTTTCATTATGAATCAGTCTTGACTTCAGACGTATTTGTTTGCAGTTTTTGACCGCTTTGTACCAGTCCTCTGAGTCAGTCTTTTTATATTTTTCGATTACTGCAAAATCTTTTATCTGAAGGAAAATATGTGTGCCCTATGACTTCAAAATCGATGTTCTATAGACTGAAACTTACCTTCTATTACTAATTATGCCCATAAGGATATTAAAATGGGGTTTTTCTTCTGACCCCCACAGTTGTCTGAATGAACAATTGGATGTCTGGGAACAGGGTTACTCTTGTTAAATTGTCTGTCAATACAACTAGCAATTCCTTTACTGCCTCTTTTAGTTATATTTTTGGACCACACGTACATACAGCCCTTATTTTTGACATAATCATGTATTCCTCAATTATAACCTAAGCTTTCCTGAGATAGAAAGTAGGTCATCTTGTCAAAAAAAAAGCCCACCCTTCTACCATTTTTCTAATTTTTCTGAAATATGTCTAGTAGAACATGTGTGGGTCATAAAACGTTGAGGTAATAATATCCTTATAGTGTTGTAAAGTTTCATGAAATTTATTTTTTTGAAATATTTCGTGAAACCTGACATCGATACTGTATGCCAATTGTTAAATGTTAATACTACATAAATTAAAATAATAATGAAGGAAATATTGTGGGAAATATCGAAAAACAAAAACTCCTTATATAAAAAACAACAAACAACAAGATCCACAAAACAACAATTCTCTGATAGATATTTATGCATCAAGTATGCAGAATCGGGTTTTAGGGGATGAATCGTGATTAAGGACGAGGCGACCAAGGAGCCGACTCCAAAACAAAAATAAAAGTTTTTGGGTTATGTAAATGATATTTTTATGTGTTTGAGAGGCGGGTCATCGAAATTTTTGAGCGCGAAATTCAAAAATATTTCAATAAAATGAAATTTATGTGACATATTTCACTGTACATCACTAATCCTTATATTACAAGAAGAGACTGACCGATTATTGGAATTCTTACTATTGTTACCCCGATGATTACGGGAAGATATTCAGAAATCACGCAACAATAAAAAAAATCAACACTGACTTACCGTAATCGACGGCTTACAGTGCCCCGGAGAGCGATGGCTCACTCTGGGCAGGTGCCACACTTGTATATCTAGACACTTTTCTTTATAACCATGATTATTTTAATCAAACAGATCTTCGACATAAATTACGCCGATCAGGAAATTAACCGTATGTATTTTAAATTTGACAAAATGGATCTGTCTGTTTTTTTCATGTGTCAGTTAAAAATGACACACTAGACAAAATGTGTCTGTTTTTCATGTGTCAGTCAAAAATGACGGAACTAGGCAAACCAAGCAAGTAATTTTTTACACAAACTTCGAACACCTGCAAAGGCGTCGTATGTATCGGTAACACTATGATGCATCAACGATTGTGTAAATAACATGGAAGGATGAACGCATTATTCATAAGTAAAGTGCTTGTTTTTAGTTTATACTTTTGTCATATGCTAAGTACGTATTGTAATTTTCTTAGACCATTTAAACATATAGACACGCCTTGACTATCAAGCAGTGAAGCAAACATAATTCTACGCGGGTGACGTCACGGGTGGACACGATGCAACTACATACCTAGACTTTGTACTACAAAAGTAAAGTAAATCCTTCATTTTAATTTATTAAAAACCCCAATCTTCTTATTTGAAGAATTTTTATTTAAAAACATTATAATCTTGATATTTTAAGAATATTTGTAAAACAAAATCTGAATATATGACCCAGAAATTTCGTTTATCGTACCTTATCGTACTTACCTCAAATAACTATAAATTTTTGTAAAGACCTGTCAATTCCATTTACTTTTGGTTATTCAAAACTAAAACTCAAAGCAATTTGTGGTATACATTTATTATTAAGAAAAAATGAGGTGTGGGCACCACACGACTTTCTTATACATATATGAATTTCAAATTATGCAAAGTTGTTCTAAATTAAGCGTTAAGTACATTTATCCTCTTAAAAAAATACGCCTGCGAGTAAATGTGTCCGAATTTTGAAATTTTGTCTATACAAAAGATATTCCAAATCTAGCTCTAAAAACTTTTATACTCTTGATAAATATATATAGAATGCATAATTTACGACATATTTGCAAAAAATCGCTATGCGATAAAAGTGTTACTTCCGGTCCGAATTTTGAAAAATTTTTTATACAAAAAGTATTGGAGATTAAGTTCTAAATACTTTTATACTCGTAACGCACCTGTATAAAAAGCATGGTTTGCGAAATATTTGCAAAAAACTAATTTTCGATAGCAGTAAAAGACCTACTTCCGGTAAAAATTTCAAAAAACTTTTATAATAAAATTTTTCTCAAATTTAATTTTGAGTACGTATGAATTCTTTATAAATTTGTTTAAACTTAGTAGTTGACGAAATATTGGCAAAATTAAATTTTTTCACTGAAGTAAACTACTACTTCCGGTCTACCGATTTTACTGAAAAACTAATCAGATCTCAAGAGGGAGATTTTATACACGTAAATACAAAATTTGGAATTGATATCTACAGCGGTTTGACCGCTATCGTAGTCACACACAGCGAGAGAGTGAGAGACACCCAGACATTTTTTAAAACGCACTTTTTTGGAATCAGGGGACCTCAAAACGTAGACATCTGCAAAAATCTGGAGGTCGAAAATTTTCGTTATCACAATACTTCCTTATACTACGTATAAGAAAGTAAAAGAAATTGATTTATTTATAAAAATGATTTTGTATTTTCAATTATTGTCCAGAAAACAAAATTGTTTTATATAATTTATTTCTTAATTTTCAATATAGCCTAATTTTACAATAATTAAAACTAATAATTTTAATTAAATTTGCAATATGATTATTGTCGACATCGTGGTCATACATGTGTTCTTTGTAATTGTTGAAAATTGTGCCATGAACACTGCTCAAAACTTTTATACATAATTTAGCCATTAATTTTTTTCTTTTAATTTGTTTATTTATTTATCCAAAATTCGAATTTCACTTTCAGCAATTTTACAAATATGGGTGGTAACGTTGCAGTTATATGCACTACAGGATTGTACTATAATTAAAATTAGAACGATTTAATCAATATTAACACTGTATCTATAACGTTAAAACGGACGTTAGACATACAACAACAGCAGAAACAAGCCCACCCGTGACGTCACATGCCTGCGTTATGTTTGCTTCAGTTCGTATTCAAGGCGGGACGGAAAACGGCGTGTCTATATGTATAAATGGTCTAAGGTAATTTTCTATCACTAAAGGCATTGTAATAAAGGATAATTAAATAAATAATAAAGCAATTAAATCCATTTTAGTTGTGTGGAATTTATTATTTATCGTCACAGATATTTTGTACCATCGAAATGTCTTTATTAGTAAGTTATCATGTATTGAAATATTTAATAGCATATATTCACAGCCGGTTAGCGCTAATCATTGATTAAGAATGTCGTTAATAGGCCAAATTTAATATTCCCCAGGACTGGATGGAATTCTCACAGAAGCCATAAAGGAACTAGAAATGTCAGAAAGTGGGTGGCTCTTGGAAGTGTTAAACGGATTCTTAAGGATGTAAATATTCCCAGACGTAAACAAGAAAGTTAAGCGGCACAACCGAAATCCTACAGACCGATATGTCTTTTGAACATCTTGAGCAAGTTGTATGAGGTTCTGATACGACTCAGGTTGGAGGAGGAAATTCAGAGAAAGGGAGCAGGTGTGGCAAAGCATTAGTATGGATTTAGAAAGGGACGATCAACGCAACGTAGGCGAAAAATATGGGAAAAAGTGGAATGTCTTGGTAACCTTGGACATCCAGAATGCTTTTAATATAGCCAGTTGGCACTTAATTCTGGAAAAACTTCAGGAAAGGAAAATAACTCATAAATATCGTAGCTGACTATCTGAGAGAAAGATATATCCAAGTGACAAAGAGGGATACGCTGGAAGTCCAAACAGATGTGCCGCAGGGCTCAGTCAATATTTTTATCCGCGTTTTGTATCGCCTGAAGGCGAATATAGATGGCGTTCACATCAAAAAATTACAGTTTTTAATAATAGTAAGCAAATAGCGGGCGATTCAAAATGTATTTGGTACCAGGAAATTCAAAATAAAGTTTATTACAAATTAGGGTTTAATACATGATCACAACACTGTAATCAAATTGCGTACTATTTACTAGTTCCCGTAGTAATGAGGGATCATTGCTAAGGAAAACAGTATACAGTACGATATTCAATTACAATGCTGTAACCACACAATAACGTTTTAAAGAAAAGAATTGCTTAAATTATTACACTTTTATATCGTCACGTAGAAAAGGTACAAAGTACATTTATGTTTATTAATAAGCAACATTTAACACGTATTTTTTAGTTAAATTACCAGTACAAAAATAAATTAACGAACAATAGCATAATCTACCAAAAGTAGAATATTCGACTAACAAACATACTTTTAACAATAAGATAGAATTTCTGTCGAAAAAGCACAAGTACCTACTAAATAAAGGGTCCGGCAATAGATACTGACGCATTTGTGAATACTGTGGTGGGAGGACAGACGCCGACTGGAAAACAGTAAACTGCGCAATTCATTTGTTGTATTATGCAGTGTCAGTAACCATGAATTCTTGGCCCGTGCAGCAACGAATTTTTTGTGTTACAGCGTTTATTCAAACGGGATCCATAATTGAGGTTCAGCGGCAATTTCGCCGAGAATATGATGTTCCTAGGCATGGTAGGATCCCCACACGAAACACAATTCTGCAATGGCATCGACGGTTTAAGGAAAGTTTTTCAATAAAATCGGTTGACCGGAAGTAGTACTTTACTTCAGTGAAAAAATCGAATTTTGCAAATATTTCGTCAACTACTAAGTTTAAACAAATTTATAAAGAATTCATATGTACTTAAAATTAAAATTGAGAAGCATTTTATTTAAAAAGTTTTTCGAAATTACTACCTTAAGTAGGTCTTTTACTCTTATCAAAAATCAGTTTTTTGCCAATATTTTGCAAGTCATGCTTTTCAGACAGGTACGTTACGAATATAAAAGTATTTAGAACTTAATTTCCAATATCTTTTGTATAAAAAAAAATTCAAAATTCGGACCGGATGTATCACTTTTACTCTTACCGAATAACGATTTTTTGCAAATATGTCGTAAATTATGCATTCTATATATATTTATTAAGAGTACAAAAGTATTTAGAATTGGATTTGTATACATGAAATTTCAAAATTCGGACCGGAAGTAGCACTTTCTTAGCGAGTAGCACTTTTCTTCGAATATCTTGCAAAGTATGCATTCTATAGCGATTTATTAAGAGAATGAAAGTACTTAGAATAGGATTTGAATAAGTTTTGTATAAAAAAATTCTTAAAATTGTGTAGTTTGAAACGCTCATACGTATAAGAAAGTCGTGTGGTGGCCACACCTCATTTTTAAAATAGCGAGACGAATTTCTGAACAGACCACTTTGACAGTGAAATCTCATTGGTTGAAAGCAAGGCCAAATGTATCAATCTTGCTCACATTCTGTCAACTGACATTGTTTATTGTTAAGCCTTGTTGTTGTTTCTATTATTTCCCCATTATTTCATTATATACTTTACCAGTTCTATTCAGAGCTCGACAGTAATAGTTATCAGATATACTCGTAAGTTTGTTTTCAAGATTTTCGTGCATGTAATTTGGGACAGGGCATGTTCAGAAATTCGTCTCGCTATTTTAAAAATAGACTATAGTCATTTCGCTGTATAAAATTTGTAATTTCATATCTTTTTGTGTCAAGGTCTACAGTAAATATCGATGGAGCTTAAAACCATGACCAATGAAATATCAGACAGATGTCAGGGTGTTTAACCTTTTTTGCTTAAATAATTGTCATCATGAAAGTAGTTCAGATTTCATCACGAACTGAAATCGATTGATCGTTTTGACGTTTTATAACCTGCAATTAAATTTTTGTGAAATTGCCAACATTAATCAAAAGTCAGATGAATTTTTTCTGACAATTCTGACGTTTCCTGTAAGATTTAAGCCACCTAACGTGAATGTTGAGTTGACCAACATTTCGCGTATGCTCTAGTTAAATATATCGGTGTTAAAATGATAATAGATGAGTAAAGATGGCGACATAGATGTGCACTATTTTTTTTATTTTCGCTGCACCCTTTAACTGTTACTTAATTTTATTTTAATAATATACTATGTTCACCAATTATGATCAGCATCTGGGGCGTAATGCTTAAATTATTTTTTCTAAGGAAGGGATGCTTTTGTGTAATAAAGTAGATCGCGATCTTAAAGTAACTGATAATTAGTGAATTACCATGTATGATAAATTTTTAAATCGCATTGTCTTTATATGTAGTAGTGGTTCCATTTTTAAAATAGCAGTTACATTACCCTTTAAATCGTTAAATTAAAGGTGATATGTATGCATGATGTATTCGTTTCTTTGAATTACAATTAACGTAGGGCTTCCGGGACAATAGTCAATAGAAATAAATTTATATGACGTCCTTTGCAAATAATGAAGAGCATCAGTGCTCCATAATGTTTGTCATAAAATGTCGATATAAGTCATCAAATGCTGACTAATCAATTTACTCTTTCCCCCTTTTTTTTTTATTTAGGACACATTAATTTAATAGAATACTTGCTCCTTTTGTTATTATAGTGGTCCATGAAACTCTTCGAGTTTGAATTGCCTCTTCGCGTCCACTTTTTCGCTGTAAGTTTCTCTATAAATGTGCCTGTTTGGAACGTGACCACTGCCAGTCGCAGAAGCACTTGAATTTTAACGGTTATAAATTTTCTTTTAATTAGTTTATGAATGAAGATGCAAATGAAATAAAATATCTCTAGAAATTAATTATACATTATTGTGGCATCTATAATTATAGACAAATGGATTTATTAATTAAAAAATTTCCCATAAAATGTTTAACATTTCTACAGAAGTTACTGAAAGCTGATTACTTGGAACATTTCGTTGACATTCAGGTTTGATATAATGCGTGTGCACCTAGTCTAAGTTGAATGTAAGTAGGCCGAAAAGGTAAACCTAAGATGGTTGTATGATCAAGATTTATTGTATCATATATAAATTTCTTTGTTTTTTAAATTTGGTACCTAGTACTCTATTTGTCTCAAGTTTCATGATAAAAGTTGCCCCTACGTTAAATTTTCTTGCAAACTGTCAACAGTTTGATCTATTGCGAGAATGAATTGTCAAATTGAATGTCATTGTAGACATAGCGTGCCTTCAATTAATTTTGTTTTAGAATAACCTACAATTTCAATATCAATTTGAGAACACTGTGGAACTTTTCAATAAATTGACTTAACTATGACAGTAGTGAAAATGAAAAACATTACTGTAGCACAGTGTTCCCAAATTAATATTGATATCATAAGCTACTCTAAATGTAAATTAAAGACGCAGTATATGTATTTGTATGTAGAAAGATGACAGAGATGTGTCCAAGCCATTAAAGATACGATAAATAACCGATACAATAGTAATAATAATAATAATTGATAATGCAATAAAATGTAAATATTAACGGTTATAATATTTCTTTCGGTAGACGTCAAATGTTATGAATCACGCCTTTGCTTTAATTTTTATAACTACGATATTGGAAACTGTACCTGAATGACCGACAATGTAGAGTAATGACAACCGCAGTTTAGTTTGTTCTTGTTTATGAATGAAGACGCATATTAAACAAAATGTCTCTTAGAAATAAATTAAATATTATTGTGACATTTATAATTAGCGGCAAATGAATTTATTTATTAAGACTTTGCCCACAAACCGAACAACATTTCTATATAATTTACTGAACGCTGATATTTAGAAAAATGTTGTTGACATTCAGGTTTTGTATCAATTGTGTGCATCTAGCTCAAGGTGAACGTAGACAGAAAAAAAAAAAACCAAGACGGTTCGGCAATTAAATGTTGTTTCATGTTCAGACTCTTGACGTCAAGATGTTTAACCAAATTGTCGTTCCACCTGTCATCGTGACAATAGTTCGTTGAGTGTATTCATTCACACATAAACTTGTGAGAACGAAATGTCAGACTGGCAGTGCTTAACCAAATTGTCTTTCCAATTGTCAAATGAAATTAACAACATAACATGATAAACTTTAATAAACATGTTTTAAACTTACAGGTCATTGAGAGAATTAATTAATTTTCATATTACGCTTTAATAGTATACTTTGTAAAACCCAATCGAAAATCTTGCTGGCTCCTAATACCATTTAACCGAAAATGTACTTCTGATTAGTTGGTGCCTACCCGCAGGCGCATACTTTAAATGCTTGGTTTTATAACTGAAAATTGGTAAACGAAATTACGTAAATGCTTATGCGAATTTTATTTGATGTATTTATTTTATTTCGAAGTGCTTCGGACACATCTGATGTGACAAATAAAGACTACATCTTGAACACTGATATATTTCCAACATTCTGTTAACATTTAGGTTTCGTATAATTCGTGTGCATCTAACGTAATTTGGCAGGCCCAAAAGCAAAACTCAGATGATTCTTGATTTAGTCTTGCTTCCGTACTTCTTTCGCGAGAAGTGACGACATTTCGATGACATATATAATGAATAGAGTGTCATTGTATTTAATATATCTTAATAAAAGATAGCAAAATCGTTATATTTATTACTGTACTTACGTGAGACAATACACTTTAAGTTTATTTTATAATATCCGTCGGCATTTTGTTCATATATTCATATAGAAAAGAAATAGTAACGATTGACAATAATAACACTAATACGTATCTGAAAGGTACCACGTTTCAATTAAAGATGCATTTCTTCTTCATAATATCTTTATTTGTCGGCCTTCTGACATTTAAACTTGACAACCGATCGAGTCATTAATAACACGCAAACTCGTCATCGCGAGATTTTTTTACCGCATTCCTCTACATAAAAGCTTTAATGAGTCGCACCTTCGACAGCGACAGATTTGGCACGTGGACAGTGCACTCAATCGTCGCGGAAGAGTCCACTCTTTTGGTTTCCAACCCTCTTTTCGGACTCTAAACCTCGACGGCCTGAAATTTCTTCGTCAATGTGAAACTTTTACAATTCTTTCGCGCGTGCCTGTCATACCTGACATTTTTACGATTTTGATCGGTTGTCACGTGAATCGTCATGACGTAAGCCATTTTGCTGTTAAAAAACCCCGAGTGCAGGCTCCTCTTTAAAAGCCCGTATCTCTGCACACGCTCCACTTGGGAAGAAAAACTCGCCGTCGTTGAGCGGTTTAAAGTCACCTCTATCAACGTGCCAAAAGACAGCCGTTAATTTTGCGTATCCAGAGACGAGTTCTTCCTACCGCATTGCCGATTTTCGTCGATTTTTCGGGCGTTTGGTTGCCATTGACTACTCGGCTTTTATATATTCTAACTAGCTCTAACGTCCGCTTACAGCGGGTCCTCCGCTTAGAGCAGGTCCTCCGCTTACAGAGGGTCCTCCGCTTCCAGCAGGTCCGTCAATCTCTTTTAGTTTGAATCGCTTTTATCGCGTGCGCTTACAGCTTTTTCATAATTTCCTGTAAAAAGCAATCACTGTCATGACACCTTTTAGAATGTCCGATTTTATTAACTTTTGACGCACCCCTGTATATACATATATTTCGTGAAGCCAATAGTATATTTTATTTAAAATTCTTTTCGAACGGTTTTTTACACAAACCGGTACACACTCAAGAGCGAGAAAGGTAAATTAATGTTAAACATAAGTCATGTTAAAGTATCCAGAGAAACAATAAGCTCAAAGAGCACAACATTTTCATCGAGACAGTTTACAATATTATTTTGATGTCATAGTGGAAAAACATGTCAATCTTTTCGAAGTCTACTCTCGTTAAGAAAAAAGCACAAAATAATAATAAAAGTAATAAGCCCAAGTTTTAATTTTAAGCCCTATTGAAGCACCTTTCCTGTAAAAAACGCTTTTTATAATGTCCACTTTTATAAACTTTTGATGCACCCCCATATATACATATATTTTGTTAAGCCAATAGGATATTTTATTTAAAATTCTTATCGAACTGTTTTTTACACAAACTGGTACACACTCAAGAGCGAGAAAGGTAATTTAATGTTAAACATAAGTCATGTTAAAGTATCGAAAGAAACAATGAGCTCAAAGAGCGCAACATATTCATTGAGACAGTGTACAATACCATTCTGATGTTTTCGAATCTACTATCGCTAAGAAAAAATGAAGTATTAAATTTAAGCCCTGTTCAATCACGTGTCGAAGAATCGCCAAATTGAAGACGTAATAAGCGACCACAAGCACCCCCGTATCCAGAATTTCACAAACATTCATCAATTTTACATTCATACGTCAATTTTCAAAAAATGCTGCCGCCATTTTGTTTGTTTTGACTTTGGATTTGTGATCGGCGTCCGCACAGACCCCCGTATCTAAAATTTCACAGTCACGTCAATTTTCAAAAAATTCTTCCGCCATTTTGTTTTTTTTGACATTTTGATTATGGATTGGTGATCGGCGTCCGCCCACACCCCCGTATCTAAAATTTCACATT
This sequence comes from Amphimallon solstitiale, assembly GCA_963170755.1. Lineage (NCBI taxonomy): Eukaryota > Metazoa > Arthropoda > Insecta > Coleoptera > Scarabaeidae > Amphimallon > Amphimallon solstitiale. The sequence goes on along the minus strand of OY720677.1, from coordinate 23,859,272 downwards.
CATACGTCAATTTTCAAAAAACCCGTCCGCCATTTTGTTTTTTTTTGACATTTTGACTTTGGATTCGTGATCGGCGACCTGAGACACCCCCGTATCTAAAATTTCACATTCATACGTCAATTTTCAAACATTTTGACTTTGGATTTGTAATCGGTGTCCGCACCACCTCCGTATCTAAAATTTCACATTCATACGTCAATTTTCAAAAAATTCTGCCGCTATTTTGTCTTTTTTGACATTTTGACTATGGATTGGTGATCGGCGTCGGCAGACACCCCCGTATCTAAAATTTCACATTCATTTTCAAAAAACTCTTGCGCCATTTTTTTTTTGAAATTTGGCTATGAATTCGTGATCGGCGACCTACGACACCCCCGGTATCTATAATTTAACATTTATACATCAATTTTCAAAAAATTCGTTCGCCATTTTTTTTTTACATTTTGACTATGGATTCGTGACCGGCGACTGCAAACACCCCCGTATCTAAAATTTCACATTCATACGTCAATTTTCAAAAATCCCGTCCGCCTTTTTTTTTTTGACATTTTGACTTTGGATTTGTGATCGGTGACCACAAACACCCCCGTATCTAAAATTTCACATTCATACGTCAATTTTCAAAAAACCCTTCCGCCATTTTTTTTTTTTTTTGACATTTGGCTTTGGATTTGTGATCGGCGACCGCAACACCCCCGTATCTAAAATTTCACATTCATACGTCAATGTTCAACAAATTTTTCCGCCATTTTGTTCTTTTTTGACATTTTGATTATGGATTGGTGATCGGCGTCCGCACACACCCCCGTATCTAAAATTTCACATTCATACGTCAATTTTCAAAAAATCCGTCCGCCATTTTGTTTTGTTTTTTGACATTTTGACTTTGGATTTGTAATCGGCGTCCGCACACACCCCCGTATCTAAAATTTCAAATTCATACGTCAATTTTCAAAAAATTCTGCCGCCATTTTGTTTTTTTTGACATTTTGACTATGGATTGGTGATCGGCGTCGGCAGACACCCCCATATCTAAAATTTCGCATTCATACGTCAATTTTCAAAAAACTCTTCGGCCATTTTGTTTTTTTTTTGACATTTTGACTTTGGATTTGTGATCGGCGACCGCAACACCCCCGTATCTAAAATTTCACATTCATACGTCAATGTTCAACAAATTCTTCCGCCATTTTGTTCTTTTTTGACATTTTGATTATGGATTGGTGATCGGCGTCCGCACACACCCCCGCATCTAAAATTTCACATTCATACGTCAATTTTCAAAAAACCCGGCCGCCATTTTTTTTTTGACATTTTGACTTTGGATTTGTAATCGGCGTTTTTTTTTTGACATTTTGACTTTGGATTAGTGATCGGCAACCTAAGACACCCCCGTCTCTAATATTTCACATTCATACGTCAATTTTCAAGAAATCCTTCGGCCAATTTGGTTTTTTTCGACATTTGAATTAGAAACTCCCAAGTGCCCAGTTTTACTTTTAATCAGGAGAGAGAGAAATTGATTTCAGCCAGCTCCGCCCACTGTGCACGTTTGCATAATGGTTAAAATAAAATTATTTCGTAGTAGGGCACATAAATGCCGAAAGCAATCCTCCTCTTTTTCCCCTTTGAGGAAATACGCGTTCTGGTATTATCGTATTTTAATTCAAATTTAACCCCTGTATAGATAAAAATATTAAATCAAGTGGGAGACCATTATGTATTCTGGAGATGCCGAATATTCGCCGGACCGTAATATATTGATCGGCAGTGCACATGAATTTGATATTGATTTTTCGCCTGTCCGGAATACATTGATATCAGTGCACATTGAATCGGCCCTTTCTCTGACCAAATCCCTCTGCAAACGGACTTGGATTTACTCGTACCTTCGTCTAGGTACCTCTATAGACTGGGAATATGCAAGTAAACGTTTCCGAAATGTCACTTCTTTACGTTTCTGAATCTTAAAAAGTGAAAATGTGAATGCGTATGAGACCGCCTGTCAGTTTGACGTTTGTCGGGATTTTTTATCCATTTCGCTAAACTGTATCCGTCTGCAGATGAACTTTAAAGTGTTCGTACCTGTGTATCTGTACCACTATAAACTGGGAATATGAAAGTAAAGGGTCCTGAAATGTCAGTACTTTATGATTTTGTATCTTGTTGTGCCCTCGAAACCTTTGGAATTTCAGGCCTAAAAGTGAAAGTTTGCATACATTTCGAATCGCCTGTCACTTTGACGTTTGTCGGGAGTTTCAGTATAAAAGGCTCCAGAAGAATTTTTGTTTCCCACGTACTCCTTTGGGGAAAAAAATTGATGCAGCGTGATTTCCTACACGTGCTAAAATTTTCAAAAATTCTTTTCGCCGCCTTACCACCGTTTCGAAGCGATATAAATACGCCTATACAACGTAGAAATGCACACCCGACCACGTAAAACTCGCAAAACTGCCCTAAAACGCCCACTTTAAGAAACCATTCGCCTGTCGTTTTCCCATTTTGACCCCGTTTCCCCTCCTCTACTAAATCCGTGAGAACGGTAAAGGGTCCTGTGCGCTTTTAGTATATATAATAGCTCTAACGTCCGCTTACAGCGGGTCCTCCGCTTACAGCGGGTCCTCCGCTTACAGCGGGTTCTCCGCTTCCAGCAGGTCCGTCAATCTCTTTTAGTTTGAATCGCTTTTATCGCGTCCGCTTACAGCTTCTTCATAGTTTCCTGTAGAAAGCAATCACTGTCATGACGCCTTTTAGAATGTCCGATTTTATTAACTTTTGACGCACCCCTGTATATACATATATTTCGTGAAGCCAATAGTATATTTTACACACTCAAGAGCGAGAAAGGTAAATTAATGTTAAGCATAAGTCATGTTAAAGTATCCAAAGAAACAATGAGCTTAAAGAGCACAACATTTTCATCGAGACCTCGAGACAACCTTTTCAAAGTCTACTCTCGTTAAGAAAAAAGTACAAAATAATAATAAAAGTAAAAAGCCCAAGTTTTATTTTTAAGCCCTATTGAAGCGCCTTTCCTGTAAAAAACGCTTTTTAGAATGTCCACTTTTATAAACTTTTGAAGCACCCCAGTATATACATTTATTTTGTTAAGCCAATAGGATATTTTATTTAAAATTCTTCTCGAACTGTTTTTGACATAAACCGGTACACACTCAAGAGCGAGAAAGGTAATTTAATGTTAAAGTATCCAAAGACAGAATGAGATCAAAAAGCGCAACATTTTTATTATTAAGACAATGTACAATACTATTTTGATGTGAAAGTGTAAAAGCCTGTCAACCTTTTTGAAATCCATTATCGTTAATAAAGGAGCACAAAATAATAATAAAAGTAAAAAGCCCAAGTTTTAAATTGAAGCGCCTTTCCTGTAAAAAGCGACCACTGGCCTGACGCTTTTTAGAATGTTCACTTTTATATACCTTTATAGCACCCCTGTATATACATATATTTTGTTAAGCCAATAGAACGTTTTATTTATCTTCTCGTACTGTTTTTAACCCACACCGGTACACACTCAAGAGCGAAAAAGGTAATTTAATGTTAAACATAAATCATGTTAAGGTATCCAAAGACACAATGAGATAGATTGGTAAAGTTGCACTCGACAATACCTCAAAAAACTTTGTTTTTTCAAAGCCTACTTCCTGAAATTTTTACATACCAAAAACTTTTTTTTTTTAAATGGAACACCCAGTATTTTATTGAGGCATTTTGTTCCTTTTTTATTCTCTTTCATTTTTGTTAGCAATGTCCTATACCTATCTTTTGTAATTTTTGAGATAATCATTATAGGAGCAATTAGCGGTCAATTAAAGAAGTAAGGGCGTTGTTCTATGCACCCAAATATTCGTCCCAGTGGCGCAGTCAGAATTTTGTATTAGGGGGGGTTTTTAAAAAAAATATATTAAGCGTATTAAAGCACCAACATTTATAATAAAACTCAAAACGCAACGTACATATAAAGTATATTTATAAAAAAAATAAACAAAAAACCCGTCATGTAGTGATAAACATGTAAAATACATTTACAAATATAAATGACAATAAAAAAAATTGAGTATACTCATCAACTAAAAACAAGAGGCGAGAAATACATCAACATAGTAAATGTTATTAAAATTGATTTATAAGTTATACTAAAATAGCTAGACGGCGAGATTGCAGAGCTAAGACATCAAGAACTTCATCTTCCAGAAGAGAAATATCAGGATGTATATACATCAAAGCTAGGCCGTTTAATCTATCGTCCCCAGTAGAATTTCGCAAATAATTTTTTAGATATTTTAGGGATGAAAAAGATCTTTCACAAGAGCATGTGGTGACTGGTAAAGTTGCCATTATAACTAAAAGTTCATAAATTGTGGGAAACAAATTTTTATTACATCTTTCCAAAGCCTCAATCGCACTTTGTGGCTTTTCTGCTTTATTTATAATAAACTGGACCCAAAGTGTAACTTCTCCCATAACACCAGAATCATCCAATTGATAAAATTCCAAAAGCTGTTGGGTGGAATTTAAAATATCTTTAATGTCTAAATTATTATTATTGCATAAAAGTTTTTGCAAAGGTTCAAGAGTACTTTTGTGCTTAATAAATTTTGCATTTATTGCCTGTATTGTTTGGTCGAGAAACGGAATATAAATAACCCTGCGGTAATAATCTTCTGGCGATGAACTAGGAACATTGTTTCTGTGAGTTTGCCGATTAGTGGTTCGCGGTTGTAACATTGTAATGTCAAACTCGTCACAAATAGTTTTGGCCTCCTGATAAATATCTGAAAAAAACTTCTCGTCGTCTTGTCTCATTTTTTTTAAAGATTCATTGACATTATCAGCTGACTCAAGAGCTAAACTCAGGTCCAAATTTGGGGTCTGTAGGTACTTGCTCAGTGGCAAAGTCAGTGAAAATACAGCTTTTATCACAAAAGTACATAAAAGAAAGCCACATTGACAAATTGCCGACGAAAGTAATTGAGCGTCAGTTGCCGTTTTTTTATCGGTCCATTTGGCAATCTCAAACAAGGCATTTATTATTGGTTTGAGAAGAGAAACGAATGCAGTCACGGCGTCATGTCTCTGAATCCATCTGGTGGGACATAATCTTTTAAGTTTTTCTATTTTTGGTTTTTCGAGTAATTTACTGATCTCATTTTCCAGTACGCGTTGTCGTTTTGGAAAATTAAAAAAATTATAAATTGTTTCGATAGTACCCAGACAGTTCCGTACTTCTGCCACTGAACATCCATCAGAAAGTGCTAAATTAAAGCAGTGTGACGAACAATGAACGTAAAGGGCTTTGGGATAGCTCTGCCGAACAATGGCTTGTGCTCCACTAAGGGCACCACTCATTGCACTAGCTCCATCGTATCCTTGGCCAACAAGATTTTTTACGTCTAGCCCTAAATCTATCATGGCATTGCAGATGCTATTTGCTAAACTAGTGCCTGTACCATCAGAAACAGGAATAAACTGTAGAAATTCCTCCCTTATCATGCCATCTTCCACAAATCTTACACATAATGACATTTGAGTAGTACCACTTATGTCGGTGGTCTCGTCGCATAAAACTGAGAAGTATTTTGCAGCATTTACTTTGTCAACAAGCTTTTTTAGTAAAATCGAATTAAACGACGAGATTATTTCGTTCTGTATTTGCCAGCTGATATAAGTTGCATTAGCACCTGCTGTGCTTAAGTGTTTAGCCAAAATTTGATCTCCTGCCTCGATTCTAAATTTGAGCAAAGACCGAAAATTGCCCTCGCCTTTTACTGGAGGTTCATTTATATTAAGAGGTCCAGAGTCACGGTGACCTCGAAATGACTTTCCTAATCGAGCAAGATACATCGCAGTTTTAATTATGGGTTTTAGGCTTTCCCGATTACTAATTATTTGATCTTTTCGTTGTTTGTCAATTTTTAAAACAACATTTTCAGTTTTTCTCATCATAATATCTAAAAAATTAGCTGCTCGTTCGAGACAATTCTTATGATACAAATGATTTTCATGATTTCTGAATTCTTCTCTGGCGTCCTTCCATTTTTTAAACGGAGTTTTAACCAGTTTTCCGGCCTTACTGGCTTGTTGCCCGACAACAGTGGAAAATAACGAACAATACTTGCAGAACGCAGAATCTAAAGAAGGGGAGTAAACTAGCCACCTCCACTCATCAAGCCATTTTATCTGAAATTTTAAGTTTCTGGGTCCTGACGATGGAAATTTAAAAGACAGATCCGGTGACCAAGGTTTTTCTAAAAGTGTCTGCTTTGTAATATCGTCGATTGTTTTTCCTATATACGACCCAAAATCAAGTACCCAATTGTCTTCGTGTAACTGTCGCTCACCAATATTTTTAAATGTTGAAGGCTCTTTTTCATTTGTGTTATTACTTTTTGAGCTAGTTAAGTCTGACGTAATCTGAAAGAGAAAAATACATTTGATTTTTACGTTTTATTTGACTTTTTAATTAGACTTTAGCCCGTATAATCCAAAAATATGTATTCAAAATATAGCAAAAGATCTTTTAAGGATTTTTAATCTAAAAGAAATTAATTATTTCAATTCAAAAACAGCATTAAAATCGGTAAATTTGTTTAAAAAATAACAGGCTGCGTTGAGAAAATGAAAAATGTTTGTGTATATCCATGAAATAAGTCTATTTGAAACTAAAATGCGACATTGATGCGTTCGTCCGGCGGCATTAGCGTTATATTCAAAAAATATACTTACACTAATATTGTTGCTCTGAGCAAACGAATCCAGTCTGGGTTTCTTTATTAAAAATTTATCCATATTTCAGAAAATTCACCTCACAAGTCACACTAATGCTCACAATGTACTCCGCAAAGCAGTAAATCACAAAAAAAACGCTACCGACGATACCAGCAAGTGAAACTCAACTATACTGAAGCTCTAAAAGAAAATGTACAAGGCCCGTGTCCAAAATGTACTAATTTATTGGCTCTTGTACAGAATGCAATAAATTTAGAGCAGTGACGCTTTAAACTTTCTCTGGCCCGTAGGACAATTATTTGTATGGCCTGTTATACATATCACTTTAAGGGGTTAAATAAAATTGTCTAGTGCAATAAAATACCCATATATTAATATACGCATTTTTTTTAAATATATAAAAAACCGAAAACAAGTATGAAGGCCTATAACTAAAGCACTACTTTTCTAGCTTTTAAGCTTGAGAACTTGTCAATGACATCTTCAAAGTCGAGTTGTAACGTTAAATCAGAATTAATACATAATACAGACAAATATGAGAGCTTCTCCTCGTTTAACCTATTTCTCGAGTAATTTTTAATTCTTTTCAAAACGCTGAAAGAACGCTCTGCGCTGGCATTGGATGCCGGTATAGTAAGATATATTCTCAGACCAATTTCGATATTGGGGAATGTTGATTCTATTTTTTTATCTCTAATCATTTCCAATAACTGTCTGGGGGTTGCTTCTGGATGACATTGAGCTGTTTTAAGAAAATCACAGAAATGTACAGACTCCTCAGGAAAATCATCATCCAGGTCATCAGGATAAAATTTCTGGAGACCTTGAGCACGTTCTTTAATTTCTCCTATATTTGCATCGGGTTTTGGTAATAAGAACAAAAACTGGAACTTTTCTCGCAATTCCGTATATGAACTTTTTCTACGTTCTAATTGTTGCAGGATAGTATCTATTATGACAAGGTAAGTATTGATTCTAAATCTCTCTCGCGCACTAGGGTTGCAATCATCAGCACCTTCATCGAATTGGTGCTTCCGAACTCGAATGCGAACTATTTTATAATCATCACAACGAGAAAGTTCTTTTCCAAGTGTTTCAAATTGTTCAAAAGAATTTCGAAGATCATGTATGTAGGAAAGCAACGAGTCGTAAAGCTGTACAACTTCAACTAGGTTAACATCAACTTTTTGTAACGACTTGTTTGTTCGGTCAAATCTTGTCAATATATCAGACCATAATGACAGTAAAATTCCCGTCTCCAAGTCGGAAAATTTAGACGCTATACCATCAGCTTCGGCTCTGGTAGTGGCCTTTTGACATTGATCTTCGGATATTTCCTCCAGTGTTGCCTTAAAACTCATGAAATTCAACTTAAGAGCTTTACAAGCATCCGCTCTAGCGGACCATCGGGTAGTTGATAGCGACTTTGGTAATAAAGCGCTGATATTGAACTGCTTTATGTTTTTTTGTAAGCACTGCCATCTGTGAGTTGACGAAGATAGAAATACGAAAAGTTCTTGTACAAACATAAAAAAAGACGTAGCGCATAAACAGCATTCGGCCGCTGCCACACCTACTAGATTTAGGGAGTGCGCAGAACATGGTATATATACTGCTTTATCATTTCTTGATTTTATTCTAGCTTGCAAACCTGAATACATTCCTGCCATATTACTCGCATTATCATACGATTGTCCCCTACAATCTAGTATGTTAATATTATGAACATTCAGAATTTGTAAAATGGACTCTTCCATTTCTTCGGATTTATGACCAGCGTTCTCTACAAATGTTATGAACCTTTCGACAATGTGGGAGTTAGGCAAAATATATCGATAAATTATAGCTAGCTGATCAGAATGGGAAACGTCTGGGGTTGAATCCACAATCATTGAGAAATATTTTGCTTCTTTAAGATCACTAATTATTTTATCGATAATTTTCTGTCCCATAATGGAAATGAACTCGTCACAAATGTCACTTGAAAGATAGGAAGTGGTTCCTTTACCTTTATTTCCCCGAGTTTCTAAGTGATTTTTTAGGACTGGATCAAATTCCGATATTAGCTCTAGACATCCTAGATAGTTGCCATTTTGTGGAGATCCTAACCTTTGATTTCTACCACGAAACGGCAATCCTCTAACAGCCAAGTGTCTTATAACAGAGGTTATACGAAGAAGAATATTCCTCCAGAGTACTTTCTCTTGTAAATATACCGATTCTAAATGAGTATCTATTCTTCCAATATGATTACGTCTATTAACAAAATATCCACTATTCTTACGATGAAGCAAAGAACGCTCATGTCTAGCAGTCCGAAGTGATATATTTTTCCAATCAGAAAGTCCTGTCGTAAATGCGTTATTGGGATATGTTTGGCCACGGTCACAAAATAAGAGACAGTGAACACAAAATACCTCATTTTTAGTCTGGGAGTAGAATAGCCAATCACGACGTTTGATTTCTCCATTGATATGCTTTGTAAAAAACATACTTTTGGAAGCATACCAATTTCGCCCATCGTAGAATTTTCTTGAAGAAGAAAAGTTCAAGTTATTTATATCCTGAACTTTCAAATGTTCTAAAATTAATGGCATAGTAGTTTCATTAATTATTGTCCATGTGGCTGGATCTGAATAATCCATGAGCATAAAATTTGATTCTGGATTATCATTTGTCCTTGGTTCTACCTCAACACTCGAAGGGAAGCTGTCACAGCTTGGAGTATTATCATCGTCATTGCAATTTTTGCTAGGTTCTACAAAGAGAGAAACAAAGTACAGTTGTGTGCATAAAAAAGTCGTACAGCAGCTATAAGGCTGTTTAAGTCAGGCTTGTCAATCTTAATTAAACTTCTTTCTGACGTTGACAAGTTGTGTCAAAATTAAAATTATTTTTATTATTTGAAAGATCATTATTCTAATGTGCATGGTATATGGTGATACCAGTCTCCAGTACGATTTTCACAAAAGTTCGGAATGTATACGTGTACTACTTATTAATGAAATCTGGAACATCATAGGCAGGCTTACACCATAAAAACCTTGTACGACTTTTTATGCACACAACTGTACGTATTAGACATATATGTAGGTAACCATAGTCATTTAAGTGGAAGAAAAGAAGCGAATTTTTGCATACGCGGAATTCCAAAGTGTGGCCAGAATGCGCCTTTATACTTACTTTTCATATTGCTTTACTATAATCAACCTTAATTTTTCTTATGAACACGTAACATACCTACTGTATTTTTGCGTTATCAAATTATATATATTTTTAATAGAACAAAAACCAAACGAGCAAAGTGACTTTTGACCATATTTTTGAATCTTACTTATACCTACATAACAATTTGCAAAAATGTCCGTCCACCCATTTTAGCTCAATATGACTAATTAAGAATGTCTTTGTATTGCAGAAGTTTAAAAAAACAGTTTTCAGTTTATTCAGAATATTCCAGAAACCGTTGCAATAATTTTAACTTATAGCTTCTCTATAAATAAATAACACGTAGAAGCTAAAATATGCATGTTACAAATAAATGAATATTTCATACCTATGGTACCTCCTTTCTTTTGAGTGTCAGAACTAATTTTTGGGCTAGTGCAGTTTGTGGTAGATTCTACTTCCATTATCGCATCATTATTGTCTGTAAACAAAATTAATATTAAATGCAATATTCTGAGAAGCTTAAATACTTCCACATCACAAATTATACCTACGTTGTGCTTGTGCCGACGTAGTCTCCGTATTATTATCGCTAAAGAACTGACTTATTTTCGGAACTCTCTCTAAAAACTTCTTCCTCTTAGCGTCTAATTCTTCCTGAATTTTTTTTCTTTCATAACCACAGGGTCTTTTCTTCATCTTTCTGTTTTTGAACACCTAAAAAGTAAATACACCAAAAACTATCTTTAACGGAAAAAACAAACTATCCGAAATTAAATATTATGGCTTTTTCTAGTCTTACCTTTCTGCTTCCACCAATCACCCAAAATATAACATTCAATTTTAAGAACTGAGTAATATGGAGACGATTATACAGGAATTCGTAACGCCGTAAATGACACTTCCCACAATAAACTTACTGTACTCTCTATCATTTAATCATTTGCCGGGACCACCCGAGACTACCGTGCCGAGTGCCGCGAGCCATCGTCACAGGCATATAACCTAGCTCCACCCACCGTCGCACACAGGGACGAATTGAATATTTAGTGCGACAAAATTATTTACTCCATATGGATTCAATAAATGTTAATAAAACTAGGTACCTTAAGGTTTTTAAGTTTGTTGATCACGAATCTGAGGTCAGTTTTTAAAAATTTTAAATAGCGGATCCAATATGGCGGACAATTTTTAAAGAATTGATCGAATTCAATTAAAACTTATTCCATGGGAATTTGTATGTCAATTTTTTATAAACTAAAAATCCAAATTCAAAACATTAGGCCTAATGAAAAACATAAACCGAGAATACTTATAAAAGCGGAAATAATAATTATATTTTTTAAAAGTTTTTATTTAAATATATCATCTTGTATGATACTACTTAAAATAGTAAGAATTATAATTAATTGTTTCACATTTTTTTTTAATTATCAATACGAAAATTTTTATTTTATTTATATTCCCCTTTCTAATATCTTTTCATGCACACGATCGTTTTGTGAGAAGACTGCACTGAATAAAAAATTTAGCTATTGTGGTTCTGTTAGTTAAAGTTTAATACGGGAATTCCCCTTTTTATAGCACTTTAAGTATACATCAGTGTAGACAACAAGCATATTGTAAGGAGACTTCATAGAATGAAATATTTTACGAATTAAAAAAAATTTCGTTTGCATGCGGGATTTTCAGAATTGGCCGTACTACCTAAGGAAAATATGCTCTATTTATGGAAGGGGGAAACGGGGGGATCACAACTCGACTTTTTTACACTTATTAGTAGTTGTATTTTTTAATTTCTAAGGAAAAGTCGTGGAACTGTTTGGAACTTTTTTTATAGCTCTTGCTAAAGTAAATTTTTCAACATATTTCATAATAAAAACATTACGCTATATGTGCACTACATATAATTACTATTTTAATAATAACTGTAAATAAAATTAGATGCCTGATGTATAAAAATATACTTAAAAAAATTTAACCTGTAAGTTTACAAAAAATTGTCAAGTAGAGCAACAATCAACGTTACAGATGCAGCTGACAGGTATAAGTGAGTGTAACAGGTTATAATACTACGCATGCACGTACAGGCTAATGTAATGTATTAAAAAAATTAATACTTATAAGTTGATTGCCTACTGCTACATAGAACATAATAAGTGCAATAATGGTCACATTTAATAAAGTAAAAAATTCCATTTTTGTCGTCGTAATTCGGTTATTTGTCCCTGTGTGCGTCGGGTCGGCGTAGCTACGTTCGCGGCAATTTCGCGGCGAACACTGGTGGCGCGCCAACTCAGTAGCTCAGCTTCAGGATACAAGGGTAGATGGAGAAGTAGTCTTCTATTTATATTTATATTTTAAAATTATACCAACAGTAGAAAAAGTAAAAGGTGATCTGTCGATTGGCCTCCCATTTTAAATGGCCCGTAGGACATGACCTAATTGTCCTAACGGATAAAGTGTCGCTGATTTAGAGAGCAGGACATGTAAATACGAAAAAAAGGGCAAACAATAAGTCTTTTATTTATAAACAATTTATTTGGCTAGAAAAGTTTCAGCCGTTTTCCTAATATGATTCCTGGTCCACAGTCCATTGGTGATAAAAAAAAGCAATAAAATGCGATGTCTCTAGTCACCATACTTATATTATTATATACCTAAAATTTTAAATAATAATAATATATAATTTATAACTCCAGGATCGACACGTTCGAACACTCAAGTAAAAAATATAGGCCATTTTTTAAATACCAGGCAAATTTATGGACTTTTTACGATCCATTCATATCCGAATGTCCACATCTGTTCCTGTTCTTATTGTAATGTTATGAAGGGATGCAAGATTTTCGTTTTCGTGGAATTCATAGGAATGTGTACATTTTTGTCCATCGATCGTTGTTTTGAAAGAAACCCCTTTTTTTACTGCGGTCCCCCACAGTAAAAAAATGACCGAGTATTTAGAAAATTAATGTACTTCATGAGAATGAAAAATATCCTTAAAATGTACAGAAAAGTAAACTTGTAGACTTGTATAGAATACAGAAGAGTGCAAAATGTACCTGATTCGTACAATCGGTACGTCGGTATAATTGCACTAACTATAGCAATGACCTGTAATAACCGTTTAGTGGTAATGGCATGCTGTGGGCGTGGCGTTTCGAAAACAATTAACACTGTTTACCACTGTTGCCAAGATTTTTTTTAAACCAAAACACACATATATATTTTAAAAATCATCTGTATCTGTATCTGGCGGCCTGGGGGGGGGGGTTTAACCCCCAAACCCCCCCCTCGCTGCGCCACTGATTCGTCCAATAAAGGCTAGAATGCGGCTGACTGCCTGATCAACTGTTAAAGAAAGTCAGTATACATTTATGTCAAACTTATAAAAGCATCGCTATTAGTTATCATCCAAATGAATTATTCTTATGAAGAGTTAATAGATATAATTGACGTTTTGGGCGAATCTGAAAGAAACTCTTTGCTAGTATCCAGACTTTATGCACAGCGATTCCTGGTAGAAGTCAACCGAAGCCAGAAACCTTCGAAAGTAGAAAGAGCCGGTTTGAGTGAACAGAAAATATTGAATATGAAGGAACGAGCGGAAAAGGCAATAACTGGTGAGGATAAGACGTTTATGGTACTTGCGAGTGTAATCGAACACACCTATACTTGTACTACGAAAATTAGTCGTCAGTTAGATGTAAGTCAAATTTGAGAATCCAGAATAAAAGAGATACGTAATTCACCCGTACCATATTCATACACAGGGTTAGATGAAATTTTTAGAATCGCTTACATTTTTGTCAATTGGCAGCAGATAAATTATGATGGCTTTCTCAATTTTTTGTTGTTTACCAACGAAGCCACCTTCTATTAAAGTAAATACGTGCATCGTCACAATTTCCGTTATTATAACACATAAAAACTGCACTTTATCACACCTGTTAACTTTCAAAATCGTTCGTCATTAAAACTGTGGGGAGGAATAGTGGGTAGTTATATAAGTGGACCTTATTTCTTTGATAAAAATGTTAATGGAGGAGAATATCTTTTCGGATTTTCAAAACTTTTTGAAGACATCTTCAAATATGTCAGTAAACATAATCTTTACTTTACTTCGATGTTAACCAACAGTGTCAAAAATGAAATACCGAACCTGGACATTGCCGGAATTAAAAGATTGAAATGCGATGCTCTTCATTCTGTAAAATTATTACTTTTGGAATAGTTGGATTTAACATTTACTTTGTTTGACAGTTCACTAAGAAAGTCGGGCCCCACTCCTGCCTTCCATTAGTTGAATGAATATTTGGATTTGGGTGCATAGAACAACAACGCTCGTAGTTCTTTAATTGACCGCTGATTGCTCGTATAGTGATTATCTCAGAAATTGCAAAAGATAGCTATAGGACACTTTTAACAAAACTGAATTCTCCCTTCCATTGGTTGAACGAATATTTTGGTGCATAGAACAATAGCGCTCGTAGTTCTTTAATTGACCGCTATTGCTCCTATAGTGATTATCTCAGAAATTACAAAAGATAGGTATATGACTTTTAACAAAAATGAAAGGGAATAAAAATAGGAACAAAATGCCTCAATAAAATACTGTGTGTTCCATTTAAAACAAGGTTTTGGTATTTGAAAATTTCAGGAAGTAGGCTTTGAAAAAACAATTTTTTTTTTGAGGTATTGTCGAGTGCAACTTAACCAAATGATGCAGAATTTCTTGGGTACAAGCACCACCAAAGTTAATGTTTTTACTTTTAAAAACAATGTGAAAATGTTTTTTTTCTGAACAAATGTTTTGGTCAAATATTTTAAAAAAAAATTAATAACTCAAAAACTATTGGCTCAATTTTGAAAAAGAAAAAACAGTTTAACAGACAATTTAAAGTAGTATAAGAAAATCCAAAGATATATAGGGTGTCATTTAAAAGAAATAAGTTCCATGCATTTCCGGTGAAACCGATAGTGCATTAGAGCTTAAAGTATTTTTACAATATGCGCCACAGGCAACCATGGATCCTCCACTAATTGTTTTTTCTTTTATTTAAAACACAAAAGAGCAATCGAAGAAGCAGCTACTAATGACTCACCCTGTATATAATAATAAAAAAATATGCTTTTAAAAATGTTATTTCTTATTATCTAGTACAAATGCACATGCATATCTTCTGTTTTCTTTGTCTTAAATTCCGCCATAATGGTTTCTATAAGTCGCAACATTTCTTGCTTTATTTGCTAACAAAATGAGTGGATGTACATATTTACTGGTTCTTTGGGATGGAGGCGTATTTCTCTGCTGTGTTATCCAATGTGCTTTTCATCCAGTTTCATGTTTTTTTTAAGCTGCAAGAATGGTGTGTGTATTTTGATTAAAAAATATATACATATTACCAGCCATTGTGAATTTGCAAGAGAACTTGTGCTACGCTTAGATCCACTTAAAGTGACCAGTGACGACTCTGGGTCTGGTTGAGAGTTTCTATTTGTTGGTGTTTTTGGTAGAAATTCAATTGGACCTTCATTTGAACTACCACAAAAAAATATTGAGTAGGTATGGAAATGTTAAATAAACTATTAGACAAACCTTATTGGGCTCTGAACATTGATCGGGTGTTCTTCATTAAAATCACATGACACTTCATCATCATCAGGTAGGTTGTATTTACATGTTTTTGGTGATACGTTGCCACTATCAAACAATCCGTGTCAAAATGTTTTCATCTAAATGGCTTGTCAATGAAGTTTGGAGGATAGTGCTAAAACTTCTTAGAAATATCACAACTTATTAGATACATAAAACGATATGTAACACTCCTGTAAATAATGAAGTATATATTTATATAAAATTACTTTCTTGGTCGACACACTTCATCTAAAAATTTTAGCACTTCAAACAAATGCCACTTGTTTTTGAAGTTAGCCCCAGCTCCACTCCTTTCATGTTTTTCTTGTTCTCTTTCGAGGTGTATATACATTTCACGCATATATTTGAAATATTTTTGAGCAGCTACACCTAGAAGTAAAAATACAGTAGTTTCTAATCATTGCGACAAATTGATAATATTATATATGTACCTGAAATATTAAATTGCGTCCCGATTTCTTCCCAAGTCGAAACTTTTTTTTTTGTATCCTTAAACAACTTATTGGACTTCTCGTATAAAAACGAAAATTGAGTTACAGTGTTTATAAATTTCTCATCCATTTTTTGACAACACTTGAACATAACCTGTCAAATTTCTGGGTCATTTTACTTTGTCCAGATCGGTATTAGAGTTTTCAATATATTACATTTTATGTTCATTTCTAGAGATGACGCATCAAATAACAAGTAAATTTGTTGCCAAATTTTAGACTTTGTGAAGTGTAATTATTTTTTAATTTTATTTAATTAGCCTACTATAGTAATTAATTAGTTATTATTTAGTAAACAGAAGGAAAGTGGAAAATTGTGTGAATTAAAATGCAAATACCTCAACCGAAATAAAAGAATTGTGCAAGAAACTTGAACAATGGTCACATTCAGCAGATGGATCGGGAACCGTCCAACTCCAACAGTTGAGTGTTCGCTGTACAGAACCGTTCACCTTTATGTGATCACCTTCCATTTGTGGTACTTTGCACTACTGACATATGTTAGAAATCACGTAATTTTTAAATGGAACACCCTGTATATTATTTAATTTTTGAATTTCTTATTAAATTTCACATCAAAAACATGTAAGACGTTAATACTTTAAACGTGACTATTACTGAGCTATTGTCTCTTTTTGATATAATTTTTTCAGTTTTGTGGTTTTAATTAATATAGTATAGTACTGACAAAATTATATCAAAAAGAGACAATAGCTCAGTAGTAGTCACTTTTAAAGTATTAACGTCTTACATGTTTTTGATGTGAAATTTAATAAGAAATTCAAAAATTAAATAATATACAGGATGTTCCATTTGAAAAAACTGCCTTTTTTGCAAAAATTAACAAAAGCATATCAAAAAACGACAGTAGCTCAGTAATAGTGGCATTTAAAGTATTAACGTCTAACATGTTTCTGACATGAAATTTAATAAACAATTCAAAAATGAACAGATATCCAGGGTGTTCCATTTAAAAAAATTGACTTTTATTCTAAAACGTGTCATGTAATTTTAATCCAGTTTCCTGCACATGCAGTTAGTAACTGTAAAAAAATAAAACGTTCTTCTATTAGGACCTCTTATTGTAAACAATACTACAAAAAATTTTGTCCATCTAATACGTCGTTTTTCAGAAATATAATTTTATACAAACATTGAATTTTTCAGAAAAATTACTACATGGACGGTAGGACGCGCTTTTATATAATTCATCATTATGAAATGGTGAAGATGTGTCCCCTTTACCAACTCTTCTACACATCTTTACTTACTTTATTCAAATATATTTATTCAATAGACTCCCAAACTTCCATCAATTTTCTATTTAATAGTTGACCGAAGTGGTCTGATCCATAAATTAGTAAGTTCGAAATGAGCACATTTCATTTGACTGAAACTCTATCGTCTGTTTTGATACACCTCTCGCTTATTTTTTTCTCCACATTGACACTTACTAAACTGCTTGATATTATTTTTCTAAATGACCTAGGTACTTTTCATTTCATGTTCCCACTCTTCATTCACTCGGATGAGAATATTAATGTATTCTCATATTTTTATAATTGTCAAATTTGACATAAGAATCCCACATGAGCACATAACAACATAAACTAATCAATTTTGATATATAAATTTAAAAGTAACGCTGACTTGCCTACTTAAAAAATTTTACAAAGTTATTCCCTCCGTTTCAAGCAAGTACTAAATTTTTGCACTTCTTACCAACATTAATGAATTATTATTCTAACAGTATAAGATATTGCACTTTCAAGTGCCGTATTTGAGGCAATTCAACTTGCACCAAATTTGTGGAGGATGTAAAAGGCCAGAAACTTTTACTGAAAGATCATATATCAACTGTGTACTAAAACCAATACGTTTTAACAGTTTTTTTGTGGAAATTTCTTAAATCAAAGAAGGTTGATTGAGAAAACCTTGTTTCCATAATTTTGACTTACAAAATGTTATGTCCTGGAGGAATCGACGCAAGCTTTGTAATACCAATAATAATTATTATTTTCAAATTTCACTACACGTTAACAAACACACTGTTCATCCAAACCCAGTTCATTCAAGAGTACTTTATACAGTATCTGCAAAACCTTTCAACGTGAACCTGCCAACTTCTGTAGAATTTCTTAAATGTTTTCAATTCCACATGTAATTTTTAAATATAGTTTAATACGTTAATGACATATCTTGAGTGTGTCCAAAATAGGGTCAATTAAAATGTGTTAAGAGGTCCTGTTAAATACAATTACAAAGAGGAAATGCGCAAACTCAAGCATAAATAGACCTTTATATATTTTTTGATTACGTATTCGAAAGAATGGTCGCATGGTCAGCAGTGAACTGTTAGGCAACTGTTGTGTCTGCTGAATGCGACCAATTGTTAAACTTAACCTGTACTTAATATGATACACCATATTATAGTGAAACGGTGAATTTTGAAAAAAACTATATGTAATAATAATAATCTAAGCCTACCAATATTTAATTTATACAACGTAGGTGTTGTATATCTAGACTGAGATATGTCTTAAGAATTAATATTTTAAGCTGGTTGTGGTGGAAGCATCTCCTGGCTGAATTTTTAATACTTAATCATTGGCTTTTTGCAGACTTACAGTTTGAAATATAAATATTGTCAAGCTGTATTCTTCAGACTTAAAAAGAATTTTCACTCTTCCCAATAAAAAAATTAATGCAATAACTTTTAACGGTTAAAGCTTTCGACACAATAATCTAAATGCGAACATAACAGACAGCACATGCTTTGCATGTGTCATTTATTATTAAAGCTCTCAAGCTTTCTGTATTAGAAGTTTACAGTTCATTATTTAAGTCTTTCGGGAACATCATATCCCTTTTTACTAATACTTAGCAGCATTGTATGATGCTAGAATAAATCTGGAAAGGTGTGTATCCATGAAAAAAGTAACGAAGAGGAATGTTGACTGACATGGAAAGATTTGTGCCAAAATTGTACTAATATGGCAAAAAAGCAGTCTATAATTAATATCTTTTTTTGCGATTCTTATTTCTTCTGATTAAATAGCCAGGTACACAAGAAGAGTTTAAGAAGTTAAGCTCCAATCATATGTAATTTGTGAATAATTCCCATTTAACAATATAATAGCATAAATTACTCAAGCCTCGCTATGTCAATGATTTAATGTTTTTGAGGACTACAATATATACTTAAAAAAAACTATTTACCCTTAAAAAGCACTAATTTGCAAATTATAAATGAAAAGATACATATTTATTAGATCTAAATGTATATAATTCAGATTTTTCCAGAGCAACGGCTTTACTAATTATACTTATTATATATTTTTATTAGTACTTATATGTATATGTAAAAACAATAATTGTTACCTTCAAGAATATCAACTGGCTTAAATTAAGTTCGTACATGAAGAATAGGCTACACTTAAACACCATCTCATCAATAACTTGATATAAATGTGAATGATATTTTAATCGAGGATTCTATTTGAACTGTATATCTAATTTTCCTTTCTTCCGTTCATTCTTAAAGTACCAGTAGACAAACGTTCTTTCAGCAATTTAAAGATTCTCACATGTCTGAAGTAACATACCAAGTAGACACATTGAAATTTAGCAAAATCTAAATTCTATATTTTTATTCACCGTTCTTAAAATTCCACCGTATCACATACCCATCCCTACAATACTATTATTCTTACTTTATTGCTTTATCTGTAAAGTGCATTTGCAATACCTCATTTGAATGAAATTCCGGATTTTGTTTTAACCGATTTCTATCCGATCCTCATAAAATATGTATTACATCTCTTATGTATTGATATCTAATATGATTTCTACAGCATGAATGTAGAATCTTCTTTGGAACAAATCTTGAAACATTATTGTTTGTTTAAGAACCTACAACAGTTTTAAATTCGTTACCACAATAAAAACCTGCTTCAATGCATATAAGATGTTATATTACCGTTCGTCTTAAATACATGTTTGATATTTTCCCATCCAATTCTTAGTTTTCTATGTACCTTCATCATAATATACTGAGATAGTTATCTTATGTATGATAACTACTCAATTAATATATAAATGCTTATAATTAAATTTAATATAGTTACCTTAGGTACACTTTTAATAAAACTGTAAATTAAAATATTCCACATAATAAAATAGAGGAGTTTTTGTAATTATTTCTAACTATATTATTTATTGGGTTTTGATAGAGAAATAGTATACTAAAATAATTATATCTTGTGTGGGAGGACGTTGATCAGGTCCTTTGTAGATTTATTTTCCACCATATTCTGAAAGTAGAAAATTTAAAGAAAATAATTTGAAATGTTGAAATGTTAATATGAATTTGTAAAAACTTGTTTAATGTACATATTTGTATAAGAAAAGTTAAGAAATGGTAAATATTGTAACACGTATAAGTTGAAAAGGTAAAGAAGTTTACGCGGTATAATTCAAATTTGGGATCCGTCAGTTTTGACAGTTATAAAATGAAATAGTAGAAATAGGTATTGAGGTATTAAAAATATGTGGAAATAGTGATATAAATCGGTAAAGAATTTTAAATAATAGATTGCATAAATTTGTATGAGTATTTAATGTTGTCAAGAGGAAAAGAGATCTTTAATTGAATAGGTTTTAAATTTGAAATAAGGCAATTGGCTGAAAGAAATAAAAGGATACATCTCCAAGGGAATCAAACAAAACAAAAAGGATATTTAGAATTTTTTTTCGGAGGAAAAAGATTAATCGTTTTTTCGTTCGCGGAAAAATCTTTCTTTAAAGCTGAAAAAGTAGTTTTCACAATCAATTAAGCAATTTATAGCGTGCAATTAGTTATTTGCGATCGATAAAAGTGGAATGAGTGTTTAATTTTAGGGTATATAGGAGATATCATATATAATTTACGTACTATCATTTGGTACCATTAGAAGTGAATAAAATAGGAGGATTGTAAAGAAGAATAATAAATAATAGAAGAAATTGTATAAACTTACCCAATTAAATCCAGTGAGAAGTTATAAAAAAATAATAGAATCCAGTCCAAGAGGTGATTCATCAATTTACATCTGGGATTAGAAGAAGAGCGGCATAAATTAACCTACCATTGATGTCTTTTTATTCCAACCAGTAAATAAAAAGGGTCCATTTAGTATCGTCAAGTGCGAAGAGACACAGTTGGAATACATCCAGGGGTATTGAACACGTAATGTCTACACTAGTACATACTAGAACAGGAAAGGAATTAATAACACCATACAAACAAGAGGAACGAATAATATACTTACCATAACTACAACCGAAGGGGATAAGTATTGGATTACCAGAAACTGCAAGAGGACGAAGATACTTCTGTAGTGAGACTCTTTGCAAGTAGTTTACATTAACTTAATTACAGTGCTGAAAACAGAATTATATAAATCCAAGGAAGAAGCATTGGATATAAAGAAATAATTTATAAGGAGGTTGTATACTTTTATTTGATGTCTATTTAAAATTTATTAGTACAGAAATAATCAAAGATCTATGTAAATTTGAGTAGATGATTCAATGTGATGAATTTATTTTGCAATCTTATAATTTAAATTCACTATTTTCATGATATTAAGGTGGAACAAAATAAATAATTCATGCTATATGCATACGAAAGATTACGTAAATCTAATAGTTTGGGGTATATATACTTATAGGTATACTATTTCGTTTAAAATAAATTACAATTAAACTCTTACCTTTATAAAAAGCAGACTTATATAAGAAAATAATATTTTACAGTATATTTCAAACTTAAACAAGTTTACGATTTTAATATTCGCTGTATAACCATACATTGAGTGGTTTCATTCCATATTCCTTTTCATAATTGTAAATTGTTAATAAATGTATTATATTTTGAATTTTCTTTTTAATTCGAAGGTTTAGAGTCCAACAAGTGGTAGATTCATTGTAGGAAAAATATGAATTGATACATTTAACCTAAAAAAATATAAAAACTGTCAAATACATACCTTGGGTATTGATAATTTATTTGATACTTACGTGATGAATTCTTGGACAAAAGTTATATAAGTTGATTGATATGTTAGCTGTATTATTATAATAGGCAATAATATTAACATTAAAAATCATAAAAAGGAATAAATACTATTTTGAAAGATATAATTTGCCATAGCTTGAAGAGAACTATTGTACCAACATAGTACATAGTAATATTTGAATGAGTAAGGGTATAGTGTTCTAAAAATTAGAGATAGATGGCATGATATGAATACAAAAAGAAAGATTATATTATTTAAATTAAATCGTTTGAGTTATTTATTGAGAATATAAAAAGAATATATAAAACAAATATCTGTGTTAGTGTTTGGGCATAATAAATAAGTTATATAAAAGATTTTATAGAATTCAATATACGAGGGTAAACGAATAAATGTAAAGATTAAACTTTGAGCATAAATTTCTGATATATCTGAATGTCTAGAAGTGTATTGGAATATTTGCGGATCTTAGTGTAAATTTATATACACATTTTAGTTTAGATTTGAAAATAGGTAAAGAAAGCAAAATTCCCCCACTCTAGTACATTTTATGGCTGACCCAACGTGTGGCATTTATAATATAATGCGTAAATGTTAATATCGAAGATTGAATTTACTTGAATGTAATAATACTCTGTATGTATAAGGAGTATTGTCACATTTTATGGCGTACCCAACGTGGTGCAATTAAAATAAGACTCGCAACAACATATTTCAAATATTTTATTAATTATAGTAATAGCGGTAACATTAGTATACATTTTACAAAGATAATAAAATCAGCTTAAAGTATATTAAGGTATAAGAAATTGTGTATTATAATTATTTAAAATGAATACCAGATCTAAGAGTAATTTTGGATTAAATAGATCTGAATCATCTAGTGATAGTGAAGAGGAGGTAGGACAGGATGTGAATTTACCAGAGGGAGGAGAAGGTATATCACAGGTACAGGTAGAAGATGAACAGACAGGAGAGATACAGGATAGAGGAGATAAGGTACAAGTGCAAGGAGAGACTTTTAAAATAGAGACATCGACTATATCATTGGACATGTTGTTCATCCAACAAATGTTTGAAAAACTAGAGAAAAATAGAGAAGAGGATATTAAGAAAAGCGAAAAAATTAGAGAAGAGGATATTAAGAAAAGCGAAAAAATTAGAGAAGAGGATATTAAGAGAAGCGAAAAAATTAGAGAGGAGGATAAAAAAGAATTAGGTGATAAGTTGGATAAATTGGATAAAACGAACGAAGAAAGTAAAAAGAATTTAATTGATTTAAAGGAAGAATTAAATGGGAAATTTGACAAGGTGAGTGAAGAGAATAAGAAGAATTTAGTGGATTTGAAGGAAGAATTAAGTGGTAAATTGGATAAGGCTAGTAAGGATACTAGAGAAGAGAATAAAAGAAATCTTGAAGAATTAAAGGAATCTTTATTAAGAAATACCGAAGAAAAGGTTATAAAACTTACTACAGAAATGGATAATAGGGAAGTTAAAATGCGGAAAGAGTTGGATGATAAATTGAAGATTAAAGATACGGAAGTTAAAAGTATTATTACAAATAAAGTAAAAGAGGTTGAAGGTAAAGTAAAGGTAATACAAGAAAATGTAAAACAGATAGAAAAGAATAATAATGAGAAACATAAGGAGTTCGCTAAACGCATACGGGAGGAAGTAGATCAGATTAACAAAGATGTTGCGGACAAAACAGAAAAATTGGCGGAAAATTTTAATAAGAAGATAGAAAATACAGAGGACAAGTGTTTGCAAAATATTAGAGGATTAACAATGTCCACTAATGTTCAGAAATCTGGAATGGAAGAGGTTTTAAAAGAGTGTGAGGTTCAGAAATTAGAGTTGAAAGAACTTTTGTTGAAGTCTAAAAATATAAATATACCTCAGGCTACGTGCACACCCTCTTATCATATATTGAATAATGGTATAAGAATTGAGAATATTACTCATTTTAGTGGGGATAAAATGTCGACACATCCCATGGCGTATTTGACTAACATATTAAGATACATAGAAGAGATACAGGATTTTAGGAGCCAAATGAATATTATTAGAGCGACTTTAAACAATGGTGCAGCGGATTGGTTTCAACGGGTTGAAGACGATTGCGATGATTTAAGACAGTTTGTGGAATTATTTAAAAATAATTTCTGGAGTGAGACGCAGCAAAGCAGAGCACATCAGAGGTTGTTAACAGGGAGATATCAACCAGGTAAATCTTCGAGGGAGGCTTACGCACAAAGAATGTTTAATTATTGTCGATACATATCTCATTTGGACGAACAAACCATATCTCAACATTTATTACAACATTTTATTCCTGTTGACACACATGCAATTATTTGTCAAAATGTAACGGATATGAATGGGTTGATCAATATTCTTAGACGTTTAGATGATTATTCAGAGGGGGTGAAATATAGGGAATCTCGCCAATTTAATGGAAGAAACGATATTCAGAATAACCAGCAACGTCTGTCGAATAATAGTGGTGTGAATAATCAATATGTTCGTAATAATACATCTTTCCAACAAAATGCATATCCAAGGAATAATCAACCTGGTAATAGTCATAATAACAATTTTGGAGCAAGACAACCTTACCAATTTAATAGTCAACAGAATAATAATTATAATAGGAATTATAATACACAAGGGAATGGTAATACAAATTGGAATAATAATCGAGTTATACAAAATGGAGGGAATGGAAGACCAAGTGCAAATAGGAATAATCCATTTATTAATCAATCTGCTAGACAAGTTCCTCATAATAATAATTATCAAGAACAAAATAATAGGTATTATGGAAATAATAACTCGAGACAGGTGAATAATATACAAACTCAAGACTGGAGAAAAACAGATAGGAGATTTACTGGTAATCAGGTTCCTAATCAAGATAGAGATGAAATTGGAGTTGGTTTAGAAGGAAAAAAAAAACGCCAATTTTGGAAATGAAATTGGATCCGTATCAGAATGCCATACCAGGAACATCTCATTAATAAATGATTTTGTTCATAGTATTGTTAGTTGTAATATAATTAGAAGTAGTAAAATAACGGGAATGGGGAATGTTCAGAATAATTTAGATATGGGAAATATAATTAATAATTTTGAAAGTTTACCTTTTTGCACAATTAGTATTAGAAATGTTAATTTTAAAACTTTATTGGATTCTGGTGCGGAAATCTCTCTTATTAAGGAAGAAATGATAATGAATATTCCTGATTATTCGAAACATATAATTAGAGTCAAAAATACAAATGTTATGTCTGCAAATAGGGGAAGAATGGGATGTATTAATAAGAGGTTATGCATAGATGTTGATTTAAATGGACATAAATTTATTATGCAATTTTATTTATTAGGGAATTTGTTTTATGACTGTATATTGGGGATAGATAATATGAGAACGCTGGGTATGAATTTAGATTTTGAAGAAAACAAAATTAAGATAGGAGGAAAGGAAATTGAATTAGAAAAAGTAGTGGATGTAAAAGAAATAAACGCATATATTGAATATAAGGAAGATATTCAGAATGAGGTCAATAATATTATTATAGCTGATCGTGCAGAGAATGACGATGCACAAGAACATTTGGAAGGGGCAGTGTTCGAATTACCAAGATCAGATACAAATGACGAATATGGAAATGCTGTTATAATTGAAGAGAAGCAAGAAGTTAAAGTTATAAGAAATAAAGATGATATTCAAACTTTTATATTGCAACAAAGGTTACCAGATACATGGATTGAAGACAGATTAATCGAAATTCTAGCAAGAAACATAAAATTGATAAATGATGAAGTTGTTTTTGCAAAAGATTATGAACATCAGTTATTGATAAATGACGATTCGCCGTTATCGTGTAAAAACTATCCTATACCGTATTTTTTCCAAGATCGTGTGAACGAGGAACTAAGGAAATTGGAAGAAGCAGATATCATCGAGAGATCGAATACATATTTTATTAGTCCTGTAGTGTTAGTAAAGAAGAAGGACAATTCTATTCGCCTTTGCATTGACGCTCGCTTAATTAATCAAAGGATCATGCCTGAGCACGAAATACCGCAGAACATTGATGTACTACTTACCAAGTGTGGAAATAAAAAATGGTATAGCAAATTAGATCTTAAAAACGCCTTTTGGTTAATAAGGTTGGACGAGGATTCAAGGAAGTATTGTGGTTTTAACGTAAATGGAATTACTTTTAATTTTAAAGTTTGCCCCTTCGGGATAAAAAGTAGCCCTGCTGGATTGATCAGATTTCTGCATAAAATACTAGATAGGTACGAAAAATTTGCTCTTCATTATTTGGACGATATTATAATATTTTCAGATGACATAGAATCACATATTAATCATATAGAGATTATTATAGATACTTTGCAAATTAATGGGATGAAATTAAACTTGTCTAAATGTCAATTTTGCCAAAAGGAAGTTAATTATTTAGGTTACGTAATAAACCAACAGAATATTTTATTAGATCCTCAGAGATTAGAAGAGATACAAAATTATCCAAAACCTAATAAACTCAAAATGTTAAGAGGATTTCTTGGGTTATTGAATTATTATAGGAAATTCGTTTCTAATTATAGCCAAAAGACAAGTATTTTGTTGAATTTATTGAAGAAAGGAACGAAGTGGAAGTGGACTGAAGAGTGTGAAGATTGTTTCTTACAATTAAAATCGAATTTTGTGGAAAATCTTAAATTGTATCATCCTGATTTTAACTTAGATTTCATCGTAAGAACAGATGCGTCAAGTGTAGCAGTAGCTGCGGAATTAGTACAAATTAAAGATGGTATCGAGGTTCCTATATATTTCGCTTCAAGAACTTTAAAGCCTTGCGAAAGGAAATATGGAGTATCAGAACTCGAGATGCTTGCCGTCATTTTTGCTTTGACTAAGTTGCGCTATTACCTTATAGGAAAGAAGTTCATATTAGAGACGGATCACAAGGCGTTGCTGAACATTATGACCACTAAATTAAATAATAACCGGATTTATCGATGGACGTTATTAATACAACAGTATGACATGGATATTGTATATAGACCAGGTAAAGAAATGATTGCAGCTGACATTTTGAGTAGAAAGTATGGTGAGGCTAAGACAGCAAATGTACAAATAAATTTAGTTAGATTGGGATCAGAAGGTATTTTCTCATTACAAAGAGTTAGAGAAGCTCAAGATTCTCCTGAGTTAGAAGTAATCAAAACTAAATTACAGACAATTGGTTCATATAAAGGTATGAGAATTAGTGAAGGGTTGATATTGAAGAAGATAGGCGATTTGGAAGTATATGTTACAGATGAAGAACATACAATTGAAATTATACGACAACTCCATGAAATGTATACTCATATAGGAGCAAGAAAATGTTGGCTCATGTTCAGAGAAGCGTATTATTGTCGAAATGATGAGAAAATAATTAAAAGAGTAATTAAACAGTGTGAAATTTGTGTTTTGGCAAAAGAAAAGAATTATACAAATCAAAATATAAGTTTAAGTATTATAGCGAACGATAGATTACAATTAGTGGCCATTGATTTTATTTCTAACCTGATTCCGAGCACGAGGAGATATCGAAATATTCTGGTATTATGTGATATTTTTTCTAAGCATGTGAAATTAATACCTTCTCAAAAATGCAATACAGATACTGTACTACAAGCATTACAAGAGTACATAACTGAGTATGGGACTCCTAGAACAATTTTATCGGATCATGCAACATATTTCATGAATCAAAGATATCATGAATTTTTAGATGAAAGAAACATTAAATCACATCATATTTCTATACGACATCCACAGGCTCATCCTTCTGAAAGGTATATAAAGGAGGTACTTAAATATTTACGGATATTACTTAAGGACAATCATCATAAATGGGCAAGATGTCTTAAACAAATAGAATTTGTAATGAATAATACTCCAAGTACGGTACATGAAGCATGTCCAATAACCATTTTTACAGGACAACCTGCACAAAGACCTTGGCAAGAAGATGAAATTGCAGAAATAGGAGACAGATATGAACAAATTAAACATAAATTATTGAATCGAAAAATAAAATGGGAACAGAAGAAAAAAGATAAACAGCGAAAATACAAGATTTATAATGAGAGAGATAAAGTTATTGTTCGTGCGTTACGAGTAACGGATAGAAGTAATAAAATTATAGCAAAACTCGTCAGGCCATATTCAGGTCCATATACTGTGTATCGCAGAATAGGTTTAAACAATTATGAACTCATTGATGAAGATACTGGATATTTTAAAGGTACATATCACATATCTATGTTACATGATTATATAGATGAAACATAGATAAATTTTGTTATAGGTAAGACACAGTATTAGGAAGATTGTACTGTGAAATGGGTAACGTCATTTCCTTTCTGAGTTATATTAAATCGTCCAAGAAAATAAATAGGGCATGTTATAGGTAAGACACAGTATTAGGAAGATTGTACTGTGAAATGGGTAACGTCATTTCCTTTCTGAGTTATATTAAATCGTCCAAGAAAATAAATAGGGCATGTTATAGGTAAGACACAGTATTAGGAAGATTGTACTGTGAAATGGGTAACGTCATTTCCTTTCTGAGTTATATTAAATCGTCCAAGAAAATAAATAGGGCATGTTATAGGTAAGACACAGTATTAGGAGATTGTGCTGTGAAAGTGATTAACGCCACTTCCTTATCTGAGTTACGTTAAATCATCCAAGATTACTGAATTATGACAAACCATGCAGAATACTGAATTGTAGAAAAACCTACAAGAATAAAGAATAAACAAGACAGGGTAATATAAATACTCTATAGTAAAATTTAGGGGCATAGTAGAGTACTAAAGGACAAGTGATTGAATGTATTTTGTTATTACTAGTATAACCAGAGACCCACAAAACATTATATAGCTTATATAATCAATACAAGAATCCGATAATTCTTAGACGTAACACATTTATTCAGAATGAGAATTTATATAAAGATAAAAAAAAAAGGGCATATTCAATTTCTTTCATTTAAGATATAATATAATTTTTATCAAAGGTAGAAATACATGTACCGACGAATAAGTCAGAATAAAATTATTATACTAAAAAAATAAATAGAGAGCACAGACAAAATAGGATTACATAAGGGGTAGTGATAGTATTATGTAAGATTAGTTTAAAGTTAAGATTGTTACAAAGACAAGATATAGTTCAGTATTGTAATTATTAGTTGTTTCCTCATTCCCAATTGTAAAATATTTGTAAATATAAAAATTAAAAAAAAAAGTAATATAAGTATTGAACTAGAAAGGAGATCTATACCAAGAAATTAATTAGAAGAAATGGAATGAAATGTTGTACTATGGAAAAACTATCAGAAGCCTTATTAAACTAAAAGAAGATATAAGAAAATTGAAACAATTAGCAAAAGAAAAAAAAAAAATACTTATCAAGATTTCTACATTATCATAATTGATGTCTATTTTAAATGTATAAGAGAATAAAAAGGGCCTTTGAAATAGTATATGTTAGTTGAATTTATAAAAAAATGCTTGCGACAAATATTAATATGAAATAAAATACCATGATAATATGGATTTAAAATATAGAAAATATGTATGATAGGGTAAATAAAACCCAAATAGATTATTAAAAATAGGACAAATATGTCTTGAGAGTATTATATAGGTAACGTACGCCTTAAAAAACGAAAAGATGATTATAAACTTTCCTAAGATGAAAGTATGTGTGTAGATTAAAAATGTATCAAAGTATACAGAGTTTTGTTCGTATAAGAACAAGTTTATAAAATAAATAAATGAATAATAAGTGAGCATGTATAAAACATATAATTAAGAGGCTATTAGACATCTAGAAAAGAAATAGATTGTATATTAATATTTTCATAAAAATGTTACAAAGGCTAATACAGATTGTGGTTTATATTATAATTGGATAAGGTTTTTTTTAAATAAAAAAAATTTGGTTAAAAGAATAGTACAGTAGGTATGACACTCGTTCTAATTAAATTCTTTATAAAGGATGAATTTTTGTTATAAGAAAAGTTATTTGTGCTAATATGAATGGACTTATATTACTTTTGTCTGAAAAGAAAATATTTCGTGTTAAAATTGAGCATTGTTAATTTATTGAAAGTTAGAGAATAATTTTGTATAATAGCTTGAGTAATATTGGTATCAAGTTAATAAGACACGTGAATAATTTTGAATACATTTATGAATTAGTGAAAGTTAATTATGTTTATGGTATACTGTCATTACAGTGATTTTTGTTTAATAAATATAAATTTTTATACAATGTATAAATTTACATTTATGAAAAGGGGCATATGAGATAGTTATCTTATGTATGATAACTACTCAATTAATATATAAATGCTTATAATTAAATTTAATATAGTTACCTTAGGTACACTTTTAATAAAACTGTAAATTAAAATATTCCACATAATAAAATAGAGGAGTTTTTGTAATTATTTCTAACTATATTATTTATTGGGTTTTGATAGAGAAATAGTATACTAAAATAATTATATCTTGTGTGGGAGGACGTTGATCAGGTCCTTTGTAGATTTATTTTCCACCATATTCTGAAAGTAGAAAATTTAAAGAAAATAATTTGAAATGTTAATATGAATTTGTAAAAACTTGTTTAATGTACATATTTGTATAAGAAAAGTTAAGAAATGGTAAATATTGTAACACGTATAAGTTGAAAAGGTAAAGAAGTTTACGCGGTATAATTCAAATTTGGGATCCGTCAGTTTTGACAGTTATAAAATGAAATAGTAGAAATAGGTATTGAGGTATTAAAAATATGTGGAAATAGTGATATAAATCGGTAAAGAATTTTAAATAATAGATTGCATAAATTTGTATGAGTATTTAATGTTGTCAAGAGGAAAAGAGATCTTTAATTGAATAGGTTTTAAATTTGAAATAAGACAATTGGCTGAAAGAAATAAAAGGATACATCTCCAAGGGAATCAAACAACACAAAAAGGATATTTAGAATTTTTTTTCGGAGGAAAAAGATTAATCGTTTTTTCGTTCGCGGAAAAATCTTTCTTTAAAGCTGAAAAAGTAGTTTTCACAATCAATTAAGCAATTTATAGCGTGCAATTAGTTATTTGCGATCGATAAAAGTGGAGTGAGTGTTTAATTTTAGGGTATATAGGAGATATCATATATAATTTACGTACTATCATTTGGTACCATTAGAAGTGAATAAAATAGGAGGATTGTAAAGAAGAATAATAAATAATAGAAGAAATTGTATAAACTTACCCAATTAAATCCAGTGAGAAGTTATAAAAAAATAATAGAATCCAGTCCAAGAGGTGATTCATCAATTTACATCTGGGATTAGAAGAAGAGCGGCATAAATTAACCTACCATTGATGTCTTTTTATTCCAACCAGTAAATAAAAAGGGTCCATTTAGTATCGTCAAGTGCGAAGAGACACAGTTGGAATACATCCAGGGGTATTGAACACGTAATGTCTACACTAGTACATACTAGAACAGGAAAGGAATTAATAACACCATACAAACAAGAGGAACGAATAATATACTTACCATAACTACAACCGAAGGGGATAAGTATTGGATTACCAGAAACTGCAAGAGGACGAAGATACTTCTGTAGTGAGACTCTTTGCAAGTAGTTTACATTAACTTAATTACAGTGCTGAAAACAGAATTATATAAATCCAAGGAAGAAGCATTGGATATAAAGAAATAATTTATAAGGAGGTTGTATACTTTTATTTGATGTCTATTTAAAATTTATTAGTACAGAAATAATCAAAGATCTATGTAAATTTGAGTAGATGATTCAATGTGATGAATTTATTTTGCAATCTTATAATTTAAATTCACTATTTTCATGATATTAAGGTGGAACAAAATAAATAATTCATGCTATATGCATACGAAAGATTACGTAAATCTAATAGTTTGGGGTATATATACTTATAGGTATACTATTTCGTTTAAAATAAATTACAATTAAACTCTTACCTTTATAAAAAGCAGACTTATATAAGAAAATAATATTTTACAGTATATTTCAAACTTAAACAAGTTTACGATTTTAATATTCGCTGTATAACCATACATTGAGTGGTTTCATTCCATATTCCTTTTCATAATTGTAAATTGTTAATAAATGTATTATATTTTGAATTTTCTTTTTAATTCGAAGGTTTAGAGTCCAACAAGTGGTAGATTCATTGTAGGAAAAATATGAATTGATACATTTAACCTAAAAAAATATAAAAACTGTCAAATACATACCTTGGGTATTGATAATTTATTTGATACTTACGTGATGAATTCTTGGACAAAAGTTATATAAGTTGATTGATATGTTAGCTGTATTATTATAATAGGCAATAATATTAACATTAAAAATCATAAAAAGGAATAAATACTATTTTGAAAGATATAATTTGCCATAGCTTGAAGAGAACTATTGTACCAACATAGTACATAGTAATATTTGAATGAGTAAGGGTATAGTGTTCTAAAAATTAGAGATAGATGGCATGATATGAATACAAAAAGAAAGATTATATTATTTAAATTAAATCGTTTGAGTTATTTATTGAGAATATAAAAAGAATATATAAAACAAATATCTGTGTTAGTGTTTGGGCATAATAAATGTTATATAAAAGATTTTATAGAATTCAATATACAAGGGTAAACGAATAAATGTAAAGATTAAACTTTGAGCATAAATTTCTGATATATCTGAATGTCTAGAAGTGTATTGGAATATTTGCGGATCTTAGTGTAAATTTATATACACATTTTAGTTTAGATTTGAAAATAGGTAAAGAAAGCAAAATTCCCCCACTCTAGTACAATACATAATAGAATTTACGTTATTAACTTGCAGATAGAAATACATACAATTATTATACCTTGTTTCTGTAACTGCTCCGTTCTCTACAATATTTACCTATCGTTCATTTTTGATTTTCAGCATGATCGGTTACCAGTCTGCAAAGAGAGTCTGTTTTTTGCTAGACCAATTAGACATTTTAATCTAATTGTTTGTGTGCAATTCGAAACGTCTTGACTAAAATGAGACGTCCTATAACCTAGAATACATCACAAGTACATCCACACAAACATATATGACCGATCAGCTGATACTTGTAGTAGGTAATATGAGAAAAAAGTTTTGATATAACGGAAAGAAATTTGTCATCTAAGATGGTAAATTGTGTTTTAAAAATATTCCTGAAAGATTAAATACCTATAGACATTAAGTGATGATACGAACTGTTTGAAGATGCTTTTGTATTTATCGCAGAGTAAGAAAAACGTGATTTTGGCTCCGCCCACTCTGCGGTGCGTAATAATTCAAATAATTATCTCGTCGGGGCACGTAAATGTTAAAAGCAATCCTTTCCCCCCCGAGGAAAGGGCGTAAGCGTATCGGAATTATTGCATTTTAATAATAATCAAATTTATAATCATCAAGAGACATTGCACGTGAACGTACGTGTACATAATGACATTGTCATTGCAGAGGACTTATTGTTTACATGTATTTGTGACATATTGCGACCATTTTTCTACCGTGTCCGTCTGCATGAGGAATTTAAATCACTCGTCCTATCGATATCGAACGTCGATGAAGTCGGAATAGGAATGCAAATTGCCGAGAAATGTGTGTACTTTGCATTTCTGAATCTTGTCGTGTCCTTGAAACCTTCAAAAATCGGAATTTCACGCTTAAAGTCACACCTGCCAAATTTCTCGGTGTACCTGTCAGATTAGCGAAAAGTCACTTTTTCGTGTTCACCAATATATCTCAATAACGTAAGCCATTTTTATGTTACAAAATATTTGCACGCTCCTCTTTGACGCCGGATATCTCCGCACGCGCACCGAAAAAAAGGAAAATCTCTTCGTCGACCGGAAATTTAAAGATGCCCCGAACGGCCAAACAAAGAGACAACTTTTAATTTCGCGAATCCAGGGACGAGTACTGCGCCCCGTGCGTCCAATTTTCGTCCATTTTGAGCCGTCCGCTCGGTTACCATGGTGATTCGGTTAAGCCGTCTTTTCCCAAGAAATTAACACGAAACGGCCGTGCGCTAATAGTATGTATAACTAGCTATAACGTCCGCTTACAGCGGGTCCGTCCGCTTACAGCTGATCGTCCGCTTACAGCGGTCCGTCCGCTTACAGCGGGTCCGTCAATCTCTTTTAGTTTGAATCGCCTTTTTCGCGTCCGCTTACAGCTTTTTCATAGTTTCGTGTAAAAAGCAATCACTGTTATGACGCCTTTTAGAATGTCTGATTTTATTAACTTTTGACGCACCCCTGTATATACATATATTTCGTGAAGCCAATAGTATATTTTATTTAAAATTCTCCTCGAATGGTTTTTTACACAAAGCGGTACACACTCAAGAGCGAGAAAGGTAAATTAATGTTAAACATGTCATGTTAAGGTATCCAAAAGCACAATGACATCAAAAAGTCCAACATGTTGATTAAGACAGTTTACAATACTACTTTGATGTGAAAGTGTAAAAGCCTGTTAACCTTTTCAAAATCAACTATCGTTAATAAAGGAGCACGAAATAATAATAAAAGGAAAAAGCCCAAGTTTTAAATTTAAGCCCTATTGAAGCGCCTTTCCTGTAAAAAACGCTTTTTAGAATGTCCACTTTTATAAACTTTTGAAGCACCCTTGTATATAAATATATTTTGTTAAACCAATAGGATATTTTATTTAAAATTCTTCGCGAACTGTTTTTTCCACGAACTGGTACACACTCAAGAGCGAGAAAGGTAATTTAGTGTTAAACATAAGTCATGTTAAAGTATCGAAAGAAACTATTTTTTCAATTGTTATCACACCTTGTATAGATGCATATTTTTTTCAGCAAACTGCTGTCATGATGACAGATGGAATAATTTTATTGACAATCTTATAATAAGCTCTTGGAACAACAGTGGAAAAATATAGTATTTGGCAATCTTTTTGAAGTTTACTGTCATTGAAAGAAAGAATGTAAATAATTCAAAAACAATTTAAGATAGGCTTACACAATAAT
Source organism: Amphimallon solstitiale (assembly GCA_963170755.1). NCBI lineage: Eukaryota > Metazoa > Arthropoda > Insecta > Coleoptera > Scarabaeidae > Amphimallon > Amphimallon solstitiale. The sequence continues at coordinate 23,824,006 of OY720677.1, read as the reverse complement.
AATAAATAAGAACCTAAAATTCAATTTAACACTGTTTTGACATCAAAAGATAGAAACCATTTCAAGAGATATTTTTCACTCTTGTGTGTAATATGAAGCAGCATTTTTAAAAAAAAAAATTCCGGTTATCAGTTTTGATATATTGATCTATCACCTACACGAAATTAGTTCGCACATCGATTTAAATAAAGGACTTGTATTAAAGATCATTTTAAATTTACACTGAATTACATTACTATTGGTACGGTTATTTCTGTAGTGATAGAATTGATATTATGTATACTACTCGCTCTCGATCGCGGGCTCGTTATTTTAATTGACATGCTCAACTATACGTCGTTCCTGTATTGTATTTAAAATGTTTATAAAAATTTTGTTAGATAAATGGGCGTCGCTTTCAAACATTTTTATATAATGCTAATAAATGCTGATGAACTTCAAACAACAAAAACTAAATGTAGTTTAATATGTTAATGACATATCAGAGTGAGTCTAAAATGAAGTTTTAATAAGGTGCTGTTAAAAGCAATTACAAAGAAGAAAAGAAGAGGCGCAGGCATAAATTTTCACAAATATTTAAAATTTTTAGCAACTGAGATAAAGTCCCAGAAATGTAACAGAATTAAAAAGCTTTCAAAACAAGTATTTCCGTAGTAAGCTAAAAGTTGCACATATTCAATATTACGTTTTTATTTTTAATTATACTGTTAATTTCATGTATAGAAGGAGCAACACAATTACTAAATCACTAATAAAAATAATTATTAATTACAAATGCATAAGAAAATATAATCGCAGTCAATACTAATAAAAATCCAAATCTTCTAGGTTATGCGCATGTGTAAGTAACCCTAATTACTGTTTAATATTTTATCAGGTTTGGAAAAACACCGGTTAAAGTATCTTCATTTAATAATGTTCTTAATCAATTATTAGCGCCAACCGGTTTTTGCAAAAACGTGTTATCCCGTATTTTATTTAATGAGTACGCTGATCTGCATTGGGAAAACCGGCCCGCAATTGAACTTAATCAACTAATACAGTACAATAATATAAATAATTAAAAATACGTTTAAATTTGCCGTTGTAGTTGTTAGGGCATTTTAATGTTGAAGGTTACATTCAAATATTATGTCAACTTTAATGAAACATGTGCCAATAATTTAAGGGCATTAAATTTGAGATATTGCAAAATTTTACCTGTCAAATATTATACATACACAAGCCATTTCGAGAGAGAATGTCCGACTTTTCACGCACCCCTGTACACATATAAATTTTGTTATGCCAATCGTATATATTATTTAGAACTTTCCTTTCCTTTTTACACAAACCGTCACACTGAACACAGAAGAGCGAGGAGAATAATTAATTGTTAAACATAAATCATGTTAAAGTTTACGAAGGAAGGATGTGCTCGGATCCAAGCACTTTTCGAAGAACCTTTCCGCAACATTGTTTTTTAAAATTTTTATTTCGGATTTGTGATCAGCGACCTGAAAAAGCCATTTGCTAGATTTCACCAAGATTAAAGACATTTTGAAGAATATTTCTGCCATATTAGATCCGCCATCAAGTTTCTTTGACATTTTGACTATGGATTCGTGATCGGCGACCTCAACCACCCCAGCATCTAAAATTTCACGTTCGTACGTCAATCTTCAAAAAACTCTTCCGCCATTTTTTTTTTTTTGACATTTGGACTATGGATTCGTGATCGGCGACCTAAGACACTCCCGTATCTAAAATTTCACATTCATACGTCAATTTTCAAAAAATTCTTCCGCCATTTTGTTTTTTTTGACATTTTGACTTTGGATTCGTAATCGGCGACCTAAGACACCCCCGTATCCAAAATTTCACGTTCGTACGTCAATTTTCAAAAAATTCTTCCGCCATTTTGTTTTTTTTGACATTTTGATTTTGGATTAGTGATCGGCGACCAAAGACACCCACGTATCTAAAATCTCACATTTATACGTCAATTTTAAAAAAAATCGTCCGCCATTTTGTTTTTTTTGACATTTTGACTTTGGATTCGTAATCGGCGACCTAAGACACCCCCGTATCTAAAATTTCACGTTCGTACGTCAATTTTCAAAAAATTCTTCCGCCATTTTGTTTTTTTTTGACATTTTGATTTTGGATTAGTGATCGGCGACCAAAGACACCCACGTATCTAAAATCTCACATTTATACGTCAATTTAAAAAAAAATCGTCCGCCATTTTGTTTTTTTTGACATTTTGACTATGGATTCGTGATCGGCGACCTGAGACACCCCCGCATCTAAAATTTCACATTCATACGTCAGTTTTCAAAAAATTCTTCCGCCATTTTGTTTTTTTTTTGACATTTTGACTTTGGATTCGTGATCGGCGACCTAATTTCACATTCATATGTCAATTTTCAAAAAACTTCCGCCATTTTGTTTTTTTTTGACATTTTGACTTTCGATTTGTGATCGGCGACCTAAGACACCCCCGTACCTAAAATTTCACATTCATACGTCAATTTTCAAAAAACTTCCGCCATTTGTTTTTTTTTTAACATTTTGACTTTGGATTCGTGATCGGCGACCTAAGACACCCCCGTATCTAAAATTTCACATTCATACGTCAATTTTCAAAAAACTTCGGCCATTTTGTTTTTTTTTGACATTTTGACTTTGGATTCGTGATCGGCGACCTAAGACACCCCCGTATCTAAAATTTCACATTCGTACGTCAATTTTCAAAAAACTTCGGCCATTTTGTTTTTTTTTGACATTTTGACTTTCGATTCGTGATCGGCGTCCGCACACACCCCCGTACCAAACATTTCACATTCATATGTCAATTATCAAAAAACTCTTCCGCCATATTAGATGCACCATTTTTTGTTGTTGAAATTTTGACATTGGGCTTGAGATCACCGACACCAAGAGCCCCCGAGTACCGAGTTTTACCTTAATCAGAAGAAAAAGTTGATTTGGCTCCGCCCACTCCGCAGTGCGTAATTATTGAAATAATTATTTCGTAGGGGCACATGAATGTTAAAAGCATTATTTTTTCCCTTAAGAAAAAGGCATACCCGTTTTAGAATTATTGTATTTTAAACGGAATTTATAAGAATTATAAGAAAAAATCATGCTGTATATATGAATCATTAGTTCATCGACCGGGAAAATTATGTCGAGAAGTCCGGCGTCTTGTCTTAATTTGCCGGTAAAATACACGAAATAAATACACAACATTGCATTCGAAAAAAAAAATGTTTTGCCCCGGCCTGGGTTCGAACCGGACCCAGCAAAGTCATTGTATTAAGAAGCCGTCAGTCTTGTGCATCGGGCTATCGACCTACATGTAAATAGTTTGTTCAACTGCCATATTTATATGTTGGCTTGACTCTATGTTGAAATCTGCAATTTTTTTTAAATCTCAGAGAAAATAGACGTGTAATCTTCAAAAGAATATTTAAAAAAACGTTTTAATTGCGTTAAAATAATTAATTTAGTGCCTTGTCCTTGTCCTATATTATGTGTGTTTATTTGCCTTGAATCTCATCTGACGTTAATAATTAAAAGCAATCCTTTTCCCCGTTCTGGAATGATCGTATTTTAAAATTCAAATTTATAGTAATTAAAAGATATCAGCCTGTATGTAAAAATGTTAAGTCAAGCTACCGATATATAATATATTTACGGGCAGTGCACATGAATGTATATGTGTGTACATAACATATTATGAGTATTGCACTTGATTTATTGTGTACATGTATTTCTGGCGTATTTCGGCCATTTTTCTACGATGTCCGTCTGCATGAGGAATTTAATTTACACGCACTATCGATATCGTACGTCGATGAAGTCGCAATAGACATGCGATCGGTACAGAAATGTCTGACTTAACGATTATGTACCTTGTTGGGCCGTCAAAACCTTCAAAATTCGGAATATAAGGCTTAAAAGTCAAACATGCAAAATTTTTCGTTGGAGCTGTCAGATTAGCGAAATGTCTCTTTTTGATGACCACTACTGCATTTTTAAGTACGTAAGCCATTTTTATGTTACACAATATTTGCACGCTCCTCTTTGACGGCGGATATCTCTGCACGCGCTCCACTTAGGAGGAAAATCTCTCCGTCGACCGGAAATTTAAAGTTGTCCCTTTGTTCGGGCAAAGGGACAACTTTTAATTTCACATATCCAGGGACGATTACTGCGCCCCGTGCATCCAATTTTCGTCGATTTTGACGGTTCGGGCGGTAACCATGGTGATTCGGATAAGCCGTATTTTCCCACGCTATTAGCAAGAATCCGTCGGCAGCTTATATTAAGGAGAACTAGCTAATGCGCGCGGGTTCGAGAACCCGCTGTCGCCTTTTTATTTCCGCTTAGTGTTGAGGTACCGCTCTCCCTTCTTTTACTAAATTTATTGCGGATTTTATCTTTATTGCGTTTCAGTTTTTGAAACACCATGTCATTCCGATATATAGCCACTAACTAAATATAATTGTGTTTTAGATGTTCAATATTGCTTAGTTGTTTTTATACACCCCTGTATATAGTTTACAATTCTGCAATATTTTATTCAGAATGCTTATCGGATGAAATGATTAATAATAGATTTAGTGATAATAGCAGTTTTTAAATTTCAAATGTTTAACGACTGTCCATGAAATAAGATGCATTTTATAGTTTAAAGTTATATTGACATTTTTCATATACTTTTCCTGTGCCTTCAGAGTCGGTAGTTTTCACTCTATTTTGAATTTTTCTACTATTATTGGTTTTTGTGCCTTGATTTGCCGATGATTTATTTCACGTTTGCCTAATTTATCTATAGTTTGAATTTTGTTTGTGGGTATAAAATTAGAATAATCTCGAAATCTGTTTTTTTTTTAATTAGTTGGAAAATGTGGTTTGATAGTTTTTGTTAATAGTGTTTCAGTCTATATACAGGGTAAGTCATCTAAACGGGTAAGGCCGATTATGCCTTTATGAGTAAAGATATTTCGAAGCGGTGTTTTCCTTGTGATAGCTGTTCATTAGGAGCACATTTTAAAAATATTTTGTAATATATAGAGTGTCCCATAACTTGGTGGCTAATCATAGTTATAGTTTTATAAGTGGAACACTCTATATATTATTGCATTTTTGAATTCCCCGTATAATTTTTCGTCAAAAAGTTATAAGATAGTATAGGCCTAAAGTGTAAAGTTTTTGACTTATTCCCATTTTTCTGAAAAATTTAATGTTTGTATAAAATTATATTTCTCGAAAACGACGTATTAGATGGACAAAATTTGTTGCAGTTTTGTTTACAATAAGAGGTTCTAATAGAAGCATGTTTTATTTTTTTAGAGTTACTCACTGCATGTGCAGGAAACTGGATTAAAATTAGATGACATGTTTTTGTATAAAAGTATTTTTTTTTAATGTAACAGCTTGTATATCAGTTCATTTTTGAATTGTTTATTAAATTTCATATCAGAAACATGTAAAACGTTAATACTTTAAAAGTGATTATTACAGAGTTATTTTCGTTTTTTGATATGCTTTTGTTAGTTTTTGCAAAAAGGACAATTTTTTCAAATGGAAGACCCTGTATATTATTTAATTTTTAAATTTCTTATTAAATTTTACATCAAAAACATGTAAGACGCTAATACTTTAAAAGTGACTATTACTGGGCTATTGTCTCTTTTTAGTATAATTTTGTCAGTTTTGAGGTTTATATATAATTTTAATCAAACATTGAATTTTTCAGAAAAATGCGAATAAGTCAAAAACTTTACACTTTAGGCCTATACTATCTTATAACTTTTTGACTAAAAATTATACGGGAAATTCAAAAATGCAATAATATATAGGGTGTTCCATTTAAAAAACTATAACTATGGTTAGCCACCAAGTTATGTAACACTCTGTATAATACAAAATATTTTTGAAATGTGCCCCTAATGAACAGCTACCACAAGAAAAAAACCGCTTCGAAATATCTTTACTCGTAAAGGCACAATCGGCCTTACCCGCCTAGTTGGCTCACCCTGTATATGTCGATTCCAGTGGTCTTTTTGGTTTAAATAAAAATTCATTAGAAATTTTAAAAAACATTTTATTTTATACAAATTTGTAGATAGCTTTATTAGAATGACGTATTATTGACGCGAATGTGTACTTTTAAATAATTCATTTAATCATTGTTCTATAACAAATAATATTTATTTCATTGGCATTTTTTATAATGATTTCCATTCCTATACTTTTATAATTTGCAGTGTTTCTTTGTGGTAAATTGTATTACAACTGTCATTTATGTATGATGTTTAATAATGTTGGTAAAACCTTCTTCACACTGTACATAATTATTTTCTTTTGCATTGTACACCTACAATTTAAGGAATATATATATATATATATATATATATATATATATATATATATGTAAATTTGAATTTTAATTATTTTTAAAATTCTGTTTTTCTCAGCGTAGAAATATCTAAATTGATTTTTCTGCTTCGCGCTGAGTAAATTAATTAGGAAATTTTATCACAAAAATTTGCCCACGATGAGATTTGAACTCACGACCTTCTTAATGCCGTTAAGACGCGCTAACCAACTGCGCCACGAGGGCCTGAGTTCATATCTACTTTAAACGTCTTGATCTCTTCAAGTAACAGTTGAAATATACATCTTTATCCGGCAGTTCGGAAATGAATGTGTAAATTTGAATTTTAATTATTTTTAAAATTCTGTTTTTCTCAGCGTAGAAATATCTAAATTGATTTTTCTGCTTCGCGCTGAGTAAATTAATTAGGAAATTTTATCACAAAAATTTGCCCACGATGAGATTTGAACTCACGACCTTCTTAATGCCGTTAAGACGCGCTAACCAACTGCGCCACGAGGGCCTGAGTTCAGATAAGATAAAATTTCCTAATTAATTTACTCAGCGCGAAGCAAAAAAATCAATTTAGATATTTCTACACTGAGAAAAACAGAATTTTAAAAATAATTAAAATTCAAATTTACACATTCATTTCCGAACTGCCGGATAAAGATGTATATTTCAACTGTTACTTGAAGAGATCAAGACGTTTAAAGTAGATATGAACTCAGGCCCTCGTGGCGCAGTTGGTTAGCGCGTCTTAACGGCATTAAGAAGGTCGTGAGTTCAAATCTCATCGTGGGCAAATATTTGTGATAAAATTTCCTAATTAATTTACTCAGCGCGAAGCAGAAAAATCAATTTAGATATTTCTACGCTGAGAAAAACAGAATTTTAAAAATAATTAAAATTCAAATTTACACATTCATTTCCGAACTGCCGGATAAAGATGTATATTTCAACTGTTACTTGAAGAGATCAAGACGTTTAAAGTAGATATGAACTCAGGCCCTCGTGGCGCAGTTGGTTAGCGCGTCTTAACGGCATTAAGAAGGTCGTGAGTTCAAATCTCATCGTGGGCAAATTTTTGTGATAAAATTTCCTAATTAATTTACTCAGCGCGAAGCAGAAAAATCAATTTAGATATTTCTACGCTGAGAAAAACAGAATTTTAAAAATAATTAAAATTCAAATTTACACATTCATTTCCGAACTGCCGGATAAAGATGTATATTTCAACTGTTACTTGAAGAGATCAAGACGTTTAAAGTAGATATGAACTCAGGCCCTCGTGGCGCAGTTGGTTAGCGCGTCTTAACGGCATTAAGAAGGTCGTGAGTTCAAATCTCATCGTGGGCAAATTTTTGTGATAAAATTTCCTAATTAATTTACTCAGCGCGAAGCAGAAAAATCAATTTAGATATTTCTACGCTGAGAAAAACAGAATTTTAAAAATAATTAAAATTCAAATTTACACATTCATTTCCGAACTGCCGGATAAAGATGTATATTTCAACTGTTACTTGAAGAGATCAAGACGTTTAAAGTAGATATGAACTCAGGCCCTCGTGGCGCAGTTGGTTAGCGCGTCTTAACGGCATTAAGAAGGTCGTGAGTTCAAATCTCATCGTGGGCAAATTTTTGTGATAAAATTTCCTAATTAATTTACTCAGCGCGAAGCAGAAAAATCAATTTAGATATTTCTACGCTGAGAAAAACAGAATTTTAAAAATAATTAAAATTCAAATTTACACATTCATTTCCGAACTGCCGGATAAAGATGTATATTTCAACTGTTACTTGAAGAGATCAAGACGTTTAAAGTAGATATGAACTCAGGCCCTCGTGGCGCAGTTGGTTAGCGCGTCTTAACGGCATTAAGAAGGTCGTGAGTTCAAATCTCATCGTGGGCAAATTTTTGTGATAAAATTTCCTAATTAATTTACTCAGCGCGAAGCAGAAAAATCAATTTAGATATATATATATATATATTGTAATGGGGGTACTGTATAAGCTTATACGACCCTAAGATATAATAATGAATGGAGAGCTAATGAGACTTAGAGCGCTTAATTTACTTTATTCTAAAACAAAAACTGCTAAACACAATAATGTACTGAACTATTAACCTTTCAATTATAATTTGGCCGGCTAGCTAAAGGGGGTTGCATTCTAAGACAACGGAGAGAAATTATCTATTTAGTTTATGTATCATTTAGTATTTCAAAAATTATTCTAATAGATAGATACAAAGTTATTAGTAATTCAAAAATTTCGCGGCATTCAACGTATGACTGCGCAAGATCGGGATCGACTTTAATACAAGAGGTGGAACAAACACTGAATTTCGCGCGAAATCGCTATAACTACTATGTACGTGTGTATATTGACGTAATCAAAAAAAAGGAATTTTAAAAGTTGTGTGATTATCTAAGTGGGTGATATCTAAGTGACTAATTGTGTTATCTACAGGGCGTTACGGAGGTTCGAAATTTGATTTACCTTAGTCCGGGATACCATACCTTCCAGTTGTCGGGTGACGATCTTGAAGAAACTAACCTATAAAGTCAATTTGGAGAGACAGCTCTAATGCTGGGGCTCCAACAGAATATGTGTACCTCTTATGATTGAAGAATGAGTTTTGACAGTGATGAAAACAAACACTTTATACATGAAAACAACAGATCTGAATTTATTTAAAACATAACAATGAAATTCTACGACAATACAACAATATCCATAAAATTTTTATATTAAACAATACACTTTTGTTGTGTACAAGAACAGCAGTTACTTAGGCAGAAGTTCTACAAATTTGATATATTGAAATCAAGACAAAATATATGAGTTTGGCCCTTATGTACCAACTATTAAACTGGACTGCATGACAATAAGATAGGATTAAATTTGACTGTAAGTATATTCTGATATTTTTTTTAAATAAGCATTATATTGTTTGAAATTTTTAAATTGATTTTCCAAGTGTTTATTTAAGCTATGTTCAAGATTTGAATTTTATTAAATTATAGATCGAATTAAAAGACGTTACATAAATGTGACATAGATTTAGATTTGACCCACATTTGTGTCAAGAAACAGGTGCATTAACTAATAACAGACTTGGTACCTTCTGTGTACTAATTCCTTGTCTTGTTTAAGGGCAGGTACTTGTTCAAATGGGATGTGATTTTCTGTAGAGGCAGCTCGTGTCCTAGTGTCTATGGTCGTCCCAGCTGTCATACATCGGCGTACGGTGTGTGTGTCCTTGACCTAGTTCGGCCCGGTTTAAGGTCGACTTCTTCAATGGATGACCTTCTGACTCGTAAGTGGAAATGATTCAGCAGACACTTTATGGCTTGTTTGGATGTATCAACTTTGACAGCGACTGGATATCAATATGGATCGATAATGAAAATTGACGCGTCTATCAACTCAATGGATGATCACAAATAACATAAACCGCATAACACTTAATCGACTGATGATTGCATGAACGCAAGAAAATGAATCGAAGTGAATGGCCCGTTAATGACTGCTCACAAAAAACTTATCAATGAATAATCCCTGCTTCTCGTCGGATGTGCCTTTTTATATCAACCTCTGTTGTGGACGTCGTAACCATGGAAATTTTATACGGTAGAATTTTACAAAGTCTTTTTACGGGCAAGTTTATTTTTGAATAATTGTGGAATCATGTTTTATCTTAGTTAAATTAATTCGTCTTTCAATCGGTACAATAAAATTACTTTAATTCCTTTTCTTTTGGAAAAACACATTTTTTTAAAAAATTAAAGGGCAAATTTAGCATTTCGACTGTCATTTGTTCGATGACGTCAATGACGCTAATAAAATAAATTTAAATATCAGAATTTTGGCTTAAAATGCCTTTTTAGTAGAACTTTACCTTTACAAATTAAACTTATAAATACATACAATATTTTTTCATCTTTTAATCCTTTTTAAAATCTTTCTTTATACAAAAAATTAGTGTGGTTAGTTTTTGAAGTGTAATAACTAAATGGTCTTTTAATTTATTTACGAATTACTGTTATAACATGAAACTATGACCTTTTCTTAATCTATACCACCTTTTTTAAATTATCTACATAGCTTGTAATTAATATTATAAAACTTTTCTTTTACCTATGTTGACAACTGTCAAATTATTCAAAATGCTTATTTAAATATCTGTACTCAACTATTAAATATGACATTGAAAAATATTCCAACATAAAAGCGTCTTGCTAGACTTTGTAACTGCTAGAGTGAATTTATAATTACTTTGATTACTTATAGGGAATATTTGGAATTAATTATGCCTTTGTCAAAATGGCGCGTCGAAATTTGAAAATTAAAATGATGCTTAACTTAAATGTGCGCATCTAAGAGTTTGTTACCATGCTTGTAACTTGTAAACTAGTTTATGGTTTAAATGTTTTTTATGTTCACCATTAGTTTATTTTAGTTTTAAGCTATGCATTTTTAGATAACAATTTGTCATGCATGTGCAATACTTTTGCCAAAGTTTGAGATGATGCTTTCGATACTATCAACCTTGCTTTAACCTTGAACCTGTAACTTTTTGTGACAATTTACTCTTGAGAAATCACACTATAAAATGGTACTCAATTATATGCTCATAGTGTGGTAATAAATGTTGAAATTTGTAATTTAAAATTGTCCATTTGTAATGGCTGTCAGATTTATTTTATATAATTACTTTGCCTATATAACATTTAACTAATTATTGTTGTATTGTGGAAATTTGCTAAATATAAGTATAAAAATAAAACTAATGTGTATTTTAAACTAATCAGGTATTTAAATCCAATTTTAAGTATTTAATACGGGGGTTTCAGTTGGGGTTCCTGAAAAGAGTAGTCATTGGTTTGGTTTTCTAAATTTGGGGGTGAATTTCTTTCTAATATTTAAAATTTGATGGGTTTCTCAGCATTTACTAGATTTGTTAGTAAATATCTGTATTAATTTTTAGGAATTTATACCTGTACTCTTATACAAGGGTCCAAACATAATGCTTCGCCGATGTATATATGGTTGCCTGTATTCAAGGGGTTTTAAAGGGTGACTGTATGTGTTTGTGGGTATTTGACTGGTGTTGTCACATAATCAACACCAGTTCAATATATATATATACAGGGTGAGTTTTTTTGAATGTTTAGCATTATGATCTCAGAAACTACTGGAGATAGAAAAACGCTTAAATGGGGAAAGATGCGCAGTTTTACGAGTTTGATTTAAAACTGCTTTTGTTTCTCCGATAACTTTCATGGCTTATTAGATATTCAAAGAAAACTAAATCTTACGATTTTCTTTAAACATGCTTAGCATCGTTAATAGTAATTTTAGAGAAAAAGTGTTCAGACAAAAGTTTTAGATAATTTTACGCCTAATAAAACTACGTAGCTAATATTTTTTTTTCGTTCACCATTATCGAGTTATGACACAAACTTGTGTTTTTTTAAATGGAAACCATAGTTGGTTTTGACATCATTAAAAAGCTTATTTTTTGCTGATTACAATGATATAAGGTTTGATATGGTTATTTTAAAAAATAAAGAGGATATAGACATTTCTATGTTTGTTAACTTTATAATAAATAAACTTTTAAAAAAAAAATGTTTGGCGTTTTGTATTTCAAAAAAAAAAGGTTATTTTTTGCTGCTTACAATGATACTGCGCGATCATTTAAATTCTAAATTAGAGCAGGCTGTGAAATTTAAATTAAGTTGGTATATAAGTACTAATTTACAATTTGAATTGTCAAAGTGACGTTTCAAAATGTTAATTAATCAATAATTTACATTCTGGACAACCTAATAAAAAAAATCCCGCCTGCTATAATTTAGAATTTAAATGATCGCGTGGTATAAGTTGTTACTAACTTTGCTTTCACGTTGAGTCACAGAAGTGACAGCTGTTAATTTTTACTTTTAAGTCAAGTTAATTGTCAAACATTGACAATTAACTATTAATTAATTTAATTGTAACTTAACTATAAGCGGTGCAAACGGTCGTTAATCATAAGTTTGCATTGGCTATGGAATTTTCTAACGTAGAAAAGCGTGATATGGTTGAATGTTACATTCAGTGCCAGAAAAATTCTGCTAGAGCTGCTGAAGTTTATTTTGAAAATTATTTTGATCGACGTCAGCCGTCGCTACCTACTTTTAAGAGATTATGGGATAATTTAGCAGATTATGGTTCGTTCGTTAAACCAAAATCAAAAAAAGGGATGGATGAAGATAGAGAAATAAACATATTAGCATGTGTCGCTCAGAATCCATCTACATCGACCCGACAAATTTCAACAGAAATGGGCTCCTCTCAACGCACTATTGTCAGAGTGTTGAAGAAGCATAAATTTCGTCCCTACAAATTATCAGTATCACAAACTTTACATGAAGGTGATAACATCAGACGAATAGCTTTTTGTAGATGGTTTAAAGATCAGTGTCAAAACGATCCACACTTTTCAATGAAAATATTATGGACTGATGAATCTCGTTTCACAAATTGTGGAATGTTTAATAGGCACAATGAGCACATATGGTCTCAAACAAATCCACTTCACGTTGAACATAGGAGACCACAAATTAAATTTGGGTTTAATGTTTGGTGTGGTGTTATAGGATCAACTGTTCTTCCTCCTTTTATTTTTGATGGATCACTAACTGGCAATCGTTATCTTAATTTTTTACAACAAGATTTCGAGGAAATGTTAGATAATTTAAATTTAAGAACCCGAGCAATGCTGCAATGGTTTCAACATGACGGAGCGCCTCCGCACAATCAACTGAATGTTAGAAATTATTTAAATTTGAACTTCCCTAATCAATGGATAGGACGAAATGCACCCATTGAATGGCCGGCTAGATCCCCTGATTTATCAGTTTTGGATTTTTTCTTGTGGGGTGTACTAAAGGACACAGTATACAAAAGAACATATGAAACAATCGACGATTTAAGAGAAGCTGTCTTAGTTGCTTTTAATAACATCGATAGGCGTAAAGTACGTAATGCTACAAATTCTGTTGTGAAGAGATGCAATTTGTGTATTAATAATAATGGAGGTATCTTTGAACATTAATAATGTTGTGTGCCCTTAATAAAAGTTCTTATAGTTTTCATTTTATTACTACATAAGATTTCAAAATAAGTTTTCATTTGGTTTGTATTTTATCAGTTCGAAATTCAATTGTTTTCCATAAAAACCATAAAAATGCCTATATCCTCTTTATTTTTTAAAATAACCATATCAAACCTTATATTATTGTAATCAGCAAAAAATAAGCTTTTTAATGATGTCAAAACCAACTATGGTTTCTATTTAAAAAAACACAAGTTTGTGTCATAACTCGATAATGGTGAACGAAAAAAAAATATTAGCTGCATAGTTTTATTTGGCATAAAATTATCTAAAACTTTTGTCTCAACACTTTTTCTCTAAAATTACTATTAACGATGCTAAGCATGCTTAAAGAAAATCGTAAAATTTAGTTTTCTTTGAATATCTAATAAGCCATGAAAGTTATCAGAGAAACAAAAGCAGTTTTAAATCAAACTCGTAAAAGTGCGCATCTTTCCCCATTTAAGCGTTTTTCTATCTCCAGTAGTTTCTGAGATCCCAATGCTAAACATTCAAAAAAACTCACCCTGTATATATATATATATATATATATATATATATAATATATGTATTATAGTAATATTGATTACCTATTGTTATATTCGAAATACTGTAAAACACCTTATAGAATTTCTATTTTGAATTATTGTAATTGACGATGTCGCGGGAGGTTCATTTTCATCAATGACAATTAAACAATCTTTTTTGAATACGTATGATGTTACTTCTCAATTTGCCTGGCAATTGCTCAGAAACAATTTAAGATAGGCATGCACAATATTAATAAAAATAATCAGTTTGGCACTGAGATATTTTCACCCAAATTATTTGAAGTGGAACAGCGCTTTCATTATGAAATTTTGGTCAGCAGATTTGAAATATTCGTCTATCACATACTCAAAATTAGTTCGCACGTCTATTAAAAGTGAAGGACTGGTATTGAAGAACATTTTAAATTTTCACTCAATTACATTATTATTCGTACTGTTCTCTCTCTAATGGTAGATAGGATATTGTGTATACTACTCGCCCGCTATCGCGGGCTCGTCATTTTAATTGACATGCTCAAATATACAAAGTATCTGCACAGTGTTTAGAATGCTAATGAATGCTGATTAACTCCAAACATATAGCTCGCAAACATATGTATGTGAATGGGTAAGGTAAATTTAATTTATAAAGTATATTACTTTCTTACTACCTTTTCGAAGTCCACTATCGTTAATAAAAGAGCACAAAATAATAATAAAAGTAAAAAGTCCAAGTTTTAAATTTAAGCCCTATTGAAGCGCCTTTCCTGTGAAAAGCAATCACTCTCATGATGCTTTTTAGAATGTCCAATTTTATAAACTTTTCTTTTGACGCACCCCTGTACACATATAAATTTTGTTTTGCCAATCGTATATATTATTTAGACCTTTTCTTTCCTTTTTACACAAATCGTTACACTGAACACTGAAGAGCGAGAAGGACAATTAAATGTTACAAAACATAAATCACGTTAAAGTTTACGAAGGAAGGATGTACTCAGATCGAAGCACTTTTCAAAGAACCTTTCCGTCACATTGTTTTATAAAATTTTTAATTCAGATTCGTGATCAGCGACCTGTAGAACCGCCATTTGCTAGATTTCACCAAGATTAAGGACATTTTGAAGAATCTTTCTGCCATATTAGATCGGCCATTTTGTTTTTTTGACATTTTGACTATGGATTTGTGATCAGCAACCCCATAAATGCCCGTATCTAAAATTTCACATTCATACGTCAGTTTTCAAAAAATTCTTCCACCATTTTTTTTTTGACATTTTGACTTTGGATTCGTGATCGGCGACCTAAGAGACCCCTTACCTAAAATTTCACATTCATACGTCAATTTTCAAAAAACTGCGGCCATTTTTTTTTTTTTTTGACATTTTGACTTTCGATTTGTGATCGGCGACCTAACACACCCCCGTACCTAAAATTTCACATTCATACGTCAATTTTCAAAAAACTTCCGCCATTTTGTTTTTTTTTGACATTTTGACTTTGGATTCGGGATCGGCGACCTAAGACACCCCCGTATCTAAAATTTCACATTCATACGTCAATTTTCAAAAAACTTCGACCATTTTTTTTTTTGACATTTTGACTTTCGATTCGGGATCGGCGACGTAAGGCATCTCCGTATCTAAAATTTCATATTCATACGTCAATTTTCATAAAACTCTTCCGCAATATTAGATGCACCATTTTTTTTTTTGAAATTTTGACATTGGGCTTGAGATCACCGACACCAAGAGCCCCCGAGTACCGAGTTTTACCTTAATCAGAAGAAAAAGTTGATTTGGCTCCGCCCACTCCGCAGTGCGTAATTATTTAAATAATTATTTCGTAGCGGCACATAAATGTTAAAAGCATTATTTTTTCCCTTAAGAAAACGGCATACCCGTTTTAGATTTATTGTATTTTAAATGGAATTTATAATAATTATAAAAAAAAATCAAGCTGTATATATGAATTCTTCGTTGATAGACTGTAACGAAGTTCCTGCGTTAATTGTACAAATTAACATTTTTAAGTTCATAATTAATTTATTTGTCAATATTAAATTAAATGTATGTGTGTTATTTTGTTCAAATATTAATATTGTATAAAGTGATTTGGATGGACCTGTATGTATGTTCAATTGTTTGTAATAATTCATGTTATTTACTTATTTTTAATGGAAAAATACCGAATGTCTACGTCATGCTCAAAGTCGCGCGTTTCGCGTCAGTATCGTGTGCAAATTTTTGTGTTTTGAACGAGTTTTTACCTACCTACGTAGGGGGTTTTCACATATATAAAGGCCCCATCGAGCGTGCCTCGTTCATTTATTTCTCCGACCCATCCGCAACCCTACACCTCTCTCTATTCAGCCTTCAGATGGCGTGGAAGAGACTTGGTTAAATCCTTAGAAACGTGCTGCTTTCAGGTCTCTGCATCGTGAAACAGTCGTTTCAAAAATCCGCTAATCTCGTCCGAATGTGTCTCTTTTACTCAGGCCCATGAGCCGTGGGAAGAGTGACACATTACCGTTATAAACCGCTTCCCGTCTAGGTCAGACTTTTTAAATGTCGTGACCGTCATAAAACCTGAATTTTTAATAATAATTATTTATTTCAGAGATGTTAAATTTCCGATATTATGCGTAAACGCGCCGCGAATTCAAATAAATTATCGTCTAATCGCTCGCGCTATCCGACCCCGCAACAAAAGTAGACGCATTAATATTTCACCGCGAAGATATTGACACAATAGATTAGTAAATCCTTCCTACGAGCAGAATAGTTTAAATAGATCTAAATGTGTATTTCATCTCAAATTAACCGAGACACATCTCATTTATTGTTTATTGTTGATTCATATTAGTAATGTTAAAATGCATTGGGATTTGTAAATAACAGTTCAGGGGATAGGGTTGAGTACATGTTCAATCTTAATTTTAATTACGATTTAAAGAGGTCACTGATGTAAATTTATTTTTATATTTAATTGTGTTGACATTGTACGAATTTGTGTATGTGTATAAATTGTAAATAGGATTAAATAAAATGTGTATAGGTTTTGATATTGTTTTAGTAATAATAAAGTCTAGTTATTCTTACTTTTCTCAAATAAGTTTCTACACGTGTTCTTTTTTTTTACCGTCTAATAATGAGTATAGGGAATGTAGTATTTTCAATGAACGTTAAGATACATTAAAACAAAAAGAAGTACTCACGTTTTCCACTGTGTTAGCCGAAGAGCTTGTAGTCTCATGCCCAAAAGTCACAACACTTCAACCGCCATATTTAACAATATTTAATAATTAATGCCAACCGGACGAAGTTATAATAATGTCATTCCGCTAGGGGAAGACATTTAGAAATTCGCGATATTGGTGCCTGCGTATATAGGCAACCCGAAGTGCTTGTAGTTTCCGCAATATATTGGTGGCATGCAAAAGACTTGTCTTATGACGTTCGCTTGTATTACACTGGCATTACGTAAGCAAGCGAGCATGTTATAAGTGGCGCCTACAACGTTAAGGCCGTGTTTTAATGAATGTAAAAATTAATTTAGGCAAGAATTAGATAAATTAAAATCCGACATTAAAATTCCGCCGTGTTTAAAAACTGGTCAAGCAGTTTTCCGTCAGAATATATTTATACTTATTTTAAAATAGCAAGATTGATACACGTTTTATATACATACACAGAGATAAGTTTTTATTAAAGGATAGTAGGAGGTACATATTCTTTTATGAATTGTGAGGGAATAAAAGGGCAGGAAAGTAAATAGCAACTAAAATACATTTTTATTAGTCAATTTGGTACATTATAAATTATAATATGTCTGAGTCAGATAAAGGCAAAAATCCAAACCCTCTTGGGTGGATATATACATTGAAAAAAGAGGACTTAAATGCTGCAGCAGAGTCTTTAGGGTTAGACGCTTCCGGGAATGTAGAAGAGGTACGCAAACGCATTAGCACATTTTTGAAAGAGGGTAAGACGGGTTCCGCGAATAAGGGAAACGTTCCGTTTGTAACACCGCAAGTAGACACTAACGTTCAGATTTCTTCCGCTGAAATCTGCACTCAAATAAGGAAATGGGGAGTTCATTTTAATGGCAGCTCGGATGCTGTATTTTTCTTGGAAAGAGTTAAAGTACTTCAGGTTTGTTACGGTATTAAGGATGAACATATGCTCCATACGTTGCCTGAGCTTTTTAGGGATAAAGCACTGCTTTGGCTCCGAAATAATAAAACACTATGGGGTACGTGGGACGAGTTCTTAGAGGACTTTAAACTTCAATATCTTCCGCCCCGGTATAGCTTTTCAATAGAAGAAGAAATACGCGCTCGTTTGCAGAAACCGAAGGAATCTTTTAAAGATTATTTAACCGCAATATTAACATTAATGAGACGCGGCCGAGATATGTCCGATGGTGATAAGTTGGAACGTGTATATGGTAACATGTCACCCAGTTACAGAATGTATATACGTAGGGACGCGATACAATCCCTCAGACAATTGTCTAAACTCGCTGCTGAATATGAATTACTGCAGGAAGAGCAGGCGCGCTTTTGTAAGAGAGAAAGTACGCTATCCGCACCGGAACGCCCGTTCAGCGATAAACCCAGTACTTCGTCAGCGACGCCGCGTTCGCATCAATTGTCGTATGCCGCTCAGAATGATAAGCCGCGTCAATTTCCTGTACCGCCGCCGTCATTACAAAAGTTATCGCATCCGGAAAGACGCTGTTGGAGATGTGGAAAGGAAGACCATACGCGTAGTCATTGCCGTAACCCGTTTAAAATGTTTTGTTCTCGGTGTGGTAAATTAGATGTACGTTCCGTCGACTGCCGATGCCAGGGAAACGCCGAAAAGGGCGGTCTGCAGGCAAAGACCGTCCGCAAGCAGTAAAACCGCCTGAATCCGCAAGCACGTGTATTAAAGACTCGACAATACCAGATAATCGCGTCTGGATCCGCGTGCACATTTGTGATCAGAATTTACGAGCTCTCGTGGACAGCGGAGCTACTTCTTCATTTTTATCCGAATCACTAGTTGCCCGGTTGTTAAAAAATAATGTCCAACGTGTCTTGGATAGAAAATCCAAAGTCCGCCTCGCAAATGGAGACGTTATAGAGTCACCTAGCTCAGTTTCATTACCGGCACGCATGCGTAGCAGAACTACATACGTTAATTTTGTCATTATGCCGAAGAGCCCATGCTCAGTCATCTTCGGAATTAATTTTCTTAAGGAAATTGGGGCTGTTCTTGATTTTTCCGACAGGAAACTGTATTTTAAGGGAGACAATGCAGTCTTTGCCGCGAGCTGTGGGATCTCCGAAGTACAGGACCGCCAAGAAACCGTTTTAAAAAAATTCCTTGAACAGGAATTAAGTAAATTTACTACCGTACCTGGTCGGACGAATTTAATACGTCACACTATCCGTTTGCAACCGAATACCGCCCCAATAAAACAAAGATACTATCCATGCAATCCGAAGAAACAAGCACTGATCGACGCCGAAGTAGACAAGATGTTACAAGACGGTATAATAGAACCCAGTAACAGCCCGTGGAGTTCTCCTATCGTCGTGGTCACGAAAAAGAATGGTGGCGTTCGGTTCTGCGTCGATTTTCGCAAAATCAATTCTGTATCAATTAAAGACTCTTACCCTTTGCCGTACATTTCGAATATTCTTGACAAGCTCCGCGATAGTAAATATTTTTCGACGCTTGATCTTAAAAGTGGGTACTGGCAAGTTGAGTTAGAAAAAGATAGCAGACCCGTGACGGCTTTTACAATTCCGGGAAAGGGCCTATTTCATTTTGTATCCTTACCTTATGGATTACATAGTCCGGGAGCGACGTTCCAGCGCTTATTAGATTCAGTGATAGGTCCTGAGATGGCAGAATACGCATTTGTATATCTGGATGATATTATTATTTTAGGAAAGACTTTTGAGGAGCATTTGAAAAATTTAAGTACTGTTTTCGCGCGTTTACGGGAAGCAGGCCTTCAACTTCAACCAGACAAATGTACTTTTGCCAAACAGAGTATAAAATATGTCTATGTGTGCAGCCTGTATGTAAAAATGTTAAGTCAAGCTACCGATATATAATATATTTACAGGCAGTGCACATGAATGTATATGTGTGTACATAACATATTATGAGCATTGCACTTGATTTATTGTGTACATGTATTTCTGGCGTATTTCGGCCATTTTTCTACGATGTCCGTCTGCATGAGGAATTTAAATCACTCGTCCTATCGATATCGTACGTCGATGAAGTTGGAATAGACATGCGATCGGTACAGAAATGTCTGACTTTTCGATTATGTACTTTGTTGGGCCGTCAAAACCTTCAAAATTTGAAATTTAAGGCTTAAAAGTCAAACTTTCAAAATTTCTCGTTGGAGCTGTCAGATTAGCGAAATGTCTCTTTTTGGTGTTCACTACTGCATTTTTAAGTACGTAAGCCTATTTTTCTGTTACAACATATTTGCGGGCTCCTCTTGAAGGTCTCGATTCTCGAGAACGCGCCGGCCCGGAGCGCCGAAAAATAGCCTACTTGGAAAAGGAAGGTGCGTTCTACGCTTGACCGACGCGCACGACGCCCTCGATTCCCTCTCAAAGGTGACAAAGCGCGCCCCGGGTACATGTTTTCGTGGGTTCGAGTGGTAACCATGGTGATTCGGTTAAGCCGTCTTTTCTCAAGAAATTAACATGAATCAGCCGGTCGCTATTAGTATGTATAATAATAAGTTATTTGTTCCCATTCTCAGAAAATAATGCATCGCTCTTGCTTTCTGGCTGTACGCCCCACATAATGCACCAGCCAGTCATGGTAACCCTGACTCTTACTAGATCGGTAGAAAGGTCGGCAATATTCAGTAGCTTATAGAAAATATCGGTAGATTAAAGAATTTACAGCTTTTTTAGCAATATCTTCTTTAATTTATTATTTACAACAATATATAAGTAACAAATTTTTTAAAAAAATCTCATTTTACAAAAAATTACTCGTTTTCGCCATCTTCATAGAGTGTATGCTTAGGCATTCGCAAAGTTAGTTTTCTTTCAATTGGAAAATCGAAGCGACTTTTATTTCCAATGTATTGCTTAGCAAGAATTAACCCGTTGATTGTATCCGTACGTAGCTTGTTTCTCTGTTTAGTTTTTAAATTATTGACCGTAGAAAAAATTCTTTCAACATTGGCCGAAGAATGCGGCAAACAAAGTAAATTAAAAACAAATGTTGTAAGACAATTAAATTTACGTGTTCCGTCGTCGCATGTCGTCTTTTCTACTTTTTGCCAAAATAATTCTACATTATCAGAAAAAGCGTTAATTTCGTTAGTATTTCTTAAAATACGCCATTCATTGTCCAAAGTCTGAAGGTCGGAATTGTATAAAAAATCCGGGAAAATAAGTGCTATGTCGGTAATAGATTGAATTGATCCTGATTTTACAACTACTGGATCTAAAAACTGAAATTTTTCCAAAGCATTATTCTTTAAAGGAAACCGTTTAATTATTTGATCACATCCTTCTACATAAAAATCCAAGCATCTTAGTCTAAAAAAGGATAATAAAATTGTTCTTTGGTAAGTGACGTGCTGGATATTGTTTGTATCACTTTCGCGCCAAAATACATATCCTCAATCTGCTGGTAATGTCTAGGATTTTTAAAATCTACGTCTGCCACTGAAATACCTTGAAGGTAATCCCTTTATATGAAACACTCGAATAACGTTTTTATAATAGTAAGTATGTTTTTATATAGACAATGTATTTTAGGGTGTTCAGATTGCATTTCCTTATTCAAGTTATTAAAAAAGGGTAGAACAAATTCTAAAAATTGTAAAACTAACTTTGTAACAGGATCATTTAACGTTTTCAATATGTTATCTACAGACATGATATCATTGGTACTTGCGACATCGGTGAAATATAACTATAGAGGTCCATACTGTTCTAATAACTGCGAAACAACGCTATGTACGGATAACCATCGGGTTCGACATGGGCGTAAAATTTTATGGATTTTTGTATTACAAAATAATTGAAACTCGGTATATTCGCTAATTCGTTTGGGACTATGAGCAAAGTAATTATAGATATCTCTTGTGAGCTTCTCTATATGCGGAGGTTGCTTTTCACATACATATGAAGCGCACAAATGGAAGGAGTGACATATACATTTCATTACAAAAAGTTTTGGAATGAAATTTTGCAATAAAGTCATTACTAAGCGATGCTGTCCTGCCATAACATTTGCCCCATCAGATGCAAAACCGACCAGATTTCATTTGTACGGAATTTCGTGTTTTTCAAAAAAAAGGGACAAACAATATGGTTATATATACTATTCGCGTCGGCTGCTTTAATTTCCATTAAAGCTAAAAAATTATTACAAATGGTGTTACTGTTATTTATTCTTACGCATATACAAAGATGTTTAATATTGCTCGTATCAGTCGACTCAACAATAATAAGGGAAAATTTGTTCGTCCGGAGATGATCACATAATACTTGCATATTTTCGTATTCCAGTACATTTTTAACTATTGCAGTGGTTTTCCGTCTTGCACAGATTAGTCTTTGGGCAATTTTTGAACCATGGCATACTGCGGCAACGACCTTGGTCAAGTGATCCATAATAGTAAGTGGTAAATTATGTTCGGCGATGAAAGCAGATAGACGTATTTCTCCTATAACATGTACATAAAAAAATAAAAACTAAACTTATGTTTAAAAAAAGTAATTACCCTTTTTAACTTCTTCCTCTAATATAGAAGTTGCAAACGCTTCTAAAGTGGGTTGTTTCGAAATCGTTTTTAGTTTTGTTTGATGAGTAGTTGAATTATTATGCTTCATGAGAGCATCCTTTCCACTAATTATATTTATATTTTTGTCGCATGAACTCCATTCTGCGTACTGAAACCCCTTTTCACTTTTTTTTTTTAACCAGCCTTTAAAAGCATTATCGTTTCCCACTCTTTTTTTATAAGTTTGGTTGTATTTCCTTTTTTTAATAACGCCGGAGCTACTACCTTCATTGCTACTATCACTATCACTCATTTTTGTTAGTTAATAAGAAAGCACGACTAGATTTCTACATTCAATCTACTAAAATAAAATGAGGGAATAGGAAGTTGTACGTATACACCGTGTTTCATGTAACTAGCACATTAGAAGTTTTTGTGCTTACAACGAGAATTTTTTCCAAAAGTTTTGCCTTCTCACATAATTGACCGCAATCTTTCAAGTTAAAATATTTTTAAACTCGTGCAACTTCCGGTTACACCGGAAGTAGGCGCCATCTTTGTTATTTTAAATGTGACACCCTGTATTTTATTCGAGATTTGAATTGCTTATTTAAATAGAAGAACACAGATACCGGGTTGGATTATGTCAAAGTCAACCGTTTCGGAGTTATTCCACTGTTTTCCATTTTTAGGGCACTTGAACGTAAATTTTAAAAGTTCTTTATCTGAGACATGAAAAAAGATAAACAATTGAAATTTGTTCTTGAGATAGTCAAAGTATTGTCCTATTCGAATATCACCAGGTTTTGCAATAATATTACACAGGGTGTTCTCTAATTAATTTACAATTATACACATTTCAAATGCAAGAAACTCAATTTTTTCAAATGAAACACCCTGTATATTTTCGCCTTTTCTGAAGCAGAAAAAAAATTTCTTTCGATCCACTATTACATTCCCTATACCTATCTCTAGAGGTTTTTGAGTTATTGGGGAGATCAGCCTGAAGGCCCGATATTTTGCCAAATAAAACTGAAAAAATAATAGATTAAGTATAGGAGGAGTGGATTAATAGTCATTTGTAAGCATGTTATGGCCATGGAAAAAAAGTCTTCTAGTTCAAAACCAAAAATTTATTAATTGCGAAAACATTTTTGATCTCACGGTATAAGTCAAACAAAGAAAACAAAAACAAATCTAAAACCAAATCACAGCAAGTGCTCAATATGTCCACCGCCTACTTCAATGCTTTTATTTAACCTTGTTTGGAGCTGGTCAGTCGTTGCACGTTCAATCATTTCAACTTCAATTTGGTCAAATGCTCTTCGCATCCTATCCTCTAGTTCTTGCCTGGAGTTAACTGGTGTTGCATAGACCTCTTTTTTTATGTAACTCCATAAAAAAAAGTCAACTGGAGTTAAATCCGGAGATCTAGCAGGCCAAAGACATGGTCCATTTGGACCAATCCACCTATCCTCAAATAGCTGGGTCAACTCTTGATATACAGCATGAGTAGAGTGAGCTGGAGCTCCATCCAGTTGAAACCAATAATAGTTTTGGTGTGGCATGTCATTGACTATGTTTGCCACCACTTCCCTAATGATTCGCAAATATCTTTCGGACGTTAGCCTTTCATCATAAATATGATAAAATATCCTTCCCCACCCTATTATGGCGAATACATTAAAACTAAATTGATATTGAAAATGGCTTACTCGTGAAAAGAGGGGATTTTCATCTGCCCAAAAATGACAATTTTTATTATTTACAACGCCTTGCCTGGTGAACTTGGATTCATCCGACCATAAAATCTTTCGTAACATGTCCGGATCTTCCTGTTTACGAATAGTTAGCCACTCACAAAAATCAATTCTTCTCTGAGCGTCTCCATTTCTCAGTTCGTGGACTTTCCTTTGTGCATATGGGTGCCATTTGTTCTTTGCTAGCACGCGTTGAATTGACGTCATACTAATATCTAAATCCACCTTTGCTTTACGTATCGAAGCATGGGGATGAGCTGTGAAATATCCCAGAATATTAATTTCGTTGTTTTCTTCACCTGTTACTGGCTTAGTACAATTTCTTTTTGTGTTCATATTCCAATGTCGCAAAAAATGTGTTTCAATTTTTGCAAATTTGAATCGATTCATCGGAGGCAAATTAGGGTATCTCTGATTGAACACACGGCAAGTTCTACTTATTATGCGATTACATTCTTCGTGTATGTAAAATAAATTAAGGATAGGTACTTTCATTTGGATAATTATTATTATAGCCTTCCATTATGCACTAATCAAATCATTCAGTAAAGTACAAAAAATATCCAAGCATCAAATTAATAACACTGACAGCGAACGAAATTTTGACAACTAAACATTTTGTTACTTCCAAGGCATTCTTGAAATTGTGTGTGATAAATGGCAAAATATCGGGCCTTCAGGCTGATCTCCCCAATAACTCAAAAACCTCTAGAGATAGGTATAGGGAATGTAATAGTGGATCGAAAGACAATTTTTTTCTGCTTCAGAAAAGGCGAAAATATACTGGGTGTTTCATTTGAAAAAATTGAGTTTCTTGCATTTGAAATGTGTATAATTGTAAATTAATTAGAGAACACCCTGTGAAATATTATTGCAAAACCTGGTGATATTCGAATAGGACAATACTTTGACTATCTCAGGAACAAATTTCAATTGTTTATCTTTTTTCATGTCTCAGATAAAGAACTTTTAAAATTTACGTTCAAGTGCCCTAAAAATGGAAAACAGTTGAATAACTCCGAAACGGTTGACTTTGACATAATCCAACCCGGTATCTCTGTTCTTCTATTTAAATAAGCAATTCAAATCTCGAATAAAATACAGGGTGTCACATTTAAAATAACAAAGATGGCGCCTACTTCCGGTGTAACCGGAAGTTGCACGAGTTTAAAAATATTTTAACTTGAAAGATTGCGGTCAATTATGTGAGAAGGCAAAACTTCTGGAAAAAATTCGCGTTGTAAGCACAAAAACTTCTAATGTGCTAGTTACATGAAACACGGTGTATATAGTGTTTGCTCGGTGATTTCTCTATATAAATGTATTTAGGTGAATACCCTTATTTTGAAGTGAATTCAATAAATAACCTCGAATAGGAAGTTAAACGTATATACATATATAGTTTTGGCTGATGGTTTTCCTATAAAACCATCGGTGAGTACCCTCTTATATTGAAGTGAATTTAATGAATGACAATTGCTATCTATCTGTTTTCATTTCCTTTTCTTTCTTTATTATTAGTTTTAGGTAAATAAATTCTTTCTTAGAGTAAGACAAGGAAAATGAGAAACAGTTTTTCGTTAAAAATACTAATATTAGTAAAAATAGTAACACCCAAAGTAACTGCCTATCTGTTTATAGGTAGTTAACATCCGTCAGATTGGTTATTCTAATTTATTTATTTGTTCTGCAGATTAGCCATTTAAGAATTGAAATATTTCGGTAGAATTCCACAGCACTTCGGTAGATCGGTAGATTATACCTAAATTCGGTAGATCTACCGAAAAATCGGTATGGTTACCATCACTGGCACCAACTATCCATCCTTGAAGTCCAAAAATGCCTTATGGCAACTTAATAAAATTATAATATTACTCTTTACAAAACTTACGGTACGACCACCAACTAATTATCCAGAAAAATAATTTTTACTCGGTTTAAAACACAAATTAAAATTTGTTGGCTTTCCTACAAAGTGACAGCGCTATAGTAGCGACATCTATTATTATTCGGTTAAAGTCATGATTCCTTCTTGAAAATTTACTTATAGGTCTCTGTCTCTAAAACCGTGGCGCCATCTAACAACGCCTTTTAAACTAGGATTTGTCGTCGGATAAAACCGCCCATCTCACATTTAATTTGTGTATTTTGGGCATAGACCTCTTATAGGTATGGACTGAGCTTAGAAAGAGAGGCATTGATATAAACGAACGAGAGAGATATAGATCCCCATCAGCTGTAGTATGGCAAAACACCATATAATCCTATGTTGAACATACCGTGTGGCCGCCGTTCATAGCGCAATGCATGTATTAGTAACTACTGGTCGACTATAAACGGGCGTGCCAACTTGAATTGCCACACCGACAGCGGGCGTATAAGTTATACGTATAAATGTATTCGTAGGCAAATCAAGTGAAAAGCAGTGTAATAGGTATTGAGTTCCCCTTGTAAGTAATTATTTGTAGTCGTTTGAAGCATCAGATAATCACTGATAATATGTCAGTGAAGTAACTCATCACAGCTTCATAAACAACATAAAAGAGCAAAAATAAATAATAAATAACTCCTAGACTTTAAAATAAAAAAAACTTCTTAACTAAAATAATATTTTTCAACAAATATTATAATCTAAAAACTTAACTATAATAAAATACTGAAACATAAAATATTTACTTCTTAAAACAGAATTGTAATTCAATATTGCAATTAACTTGCAATTAGCTAAAAAAAAAGTTATTCTTAAGCAATAATAAAACTCGAAATAAATTAATTAGTTAAGTGTTCAAATAAACCTCCCTCTTGACCCGAACAGTAACCCAACCGATTATAAAAATTCCGACGCACATTTGTTAACATATCTGCTGTGACAGTATTAGTGACTTCAATAATTTTTGTGCGAAGTTCCGCTAGGTTTGATGGCCGTTCATCACCGTATCCGTAGATCGAATTATGTAAAAAGGGCCATAAAAAGAAATCATTAGGTGCTAGATCAGGAGACCGCGCTGGCCATTTAATAGGACCCGAGTTACCGATCCATCTGTTTTCAAAAACCGCGTTTAAAAAGTTTGTTACATTACGGGTATTATGCGCTGGACAACCATCTTGCTGAAACCAAACTTCATTAATATTGAACCGCTCCCGTACTGCGGGGATAATACTATTTTCAAGTAACTCTAGATATCTATTCCCGTTTAAATTACCGTCAATAAAAAAAAGGCCCAATTACATGATCCCCAATTATACCTGCCCATACGTTTAGCTTCTCTGGATACTGCGTTCGCGTTGGTATATTTAAATGTAGATTTTTACGCGACCAGTAGCGACAAACTGCGCGATTATGATGCCCGTGTAGCTGAAATGTCTTTTCATCTGTGAACAAAACGTTATTAAAAAAGAATTCATTATCGTGATATGTATTCATCATTATTTCGCATAATTGCATACGGCGATAATAATCATCGGGAAAAAGTACTTGTGAACTTGTAAATTTGTATGAACGATATTTATTAGTACGTAAAATCTTTTGAACCGTTGTTTTACAGATACCTAATTCGCGGGCAATTTGTCGAGATGACATAGTAGGATTTACTTCAACTAAAGCACATACTCGAATTTCTATATCGCTTATATTCTTATCCGGAACAACTCTATTTTTATTAGTTACTAAAGAGAATGTAGTTTCGAACCGATTAACTGTCCTACGAATGGTGCTAGCATTGGGAATTTGACTTTCGGGGTAATTAGCTGCAAATAAATCTCTGGTTACTTCCGCGGAATTACCACCGTAAAATTGTTTAATCATAAAGAGTTTTTGTTCCGGTGTATAATACTCCATTTTTTAAATGACCGTTAGCTACCTACCAACAACGCGATTTATTAAACAGTATGAGCGAGTTGTTTACCCTGCGAAATATAAATTGCAACTGACGCTCATATGTGGAAGCGACGGCTAATGCGACTGCGCGACTACACCGTATAAATGTGAAGTTTTTGGACAAACGCGAGTGCATCATAGGCATATCCAAAATACTAGCTCTGTTGTAATCCAGATGAACATTGCGTCCTCTTGTTTACCGTTCTAATACACAGATATCTCTATCTGTTTCACTTACCCTACAGGTATCGCAATAATGCAGACGCACGCGGTCTTATGGTATATGTATTTTAAATAAAAAAATATATATTCGAGTGAAAATTTGTGTATAAAGTGGCATAAACTAGTAAACATAAGGTTAATACACATTATTAGTAAGTAGTAAACAGATTGCAGGTTTTATTTTATAGAAAAAAAAGGAAATATCGTCGCTCAATAACAAAAAAGGAATACGGTTTATTAGGCAATAAATGCCCATTAAATCATTTTCCTTATTATACTATACTTATTTTTTATTAGTTTATAGTTTCTTTGTGTTCATTTCTAGTGTTTGCAAGTGATAAAAGTATAGATAATCTTTTTTAGTTTAGTTTTTGCACGTTCTTGAGTAGTGTTTCATATAAGGAGTTTAGGTGTAGATACTCAATTACTTTTACTTTAAATTGGGCTGTGTAAATATAGACATCGTTTTGTTGTTCTAGTTCCCATTTTAATTTATTATTTTTCTATTTTACCTATAAACAATTTATTAGTTACAAGTATAACAGTTCAAAATGGTTATGTCGTGTGCTGCTTATGGGTGTACAGGTAGATATAAGAAGGGTTTGAAGTTTCATAGGTGGATGTAATACTGATTGTGGTATTTACATATTGTCTAAAAATTAATGAATTTCTAGTTTTCCAAAAGATTCAGAAATGAGACAGAAGTGGTTAGGAGCAATGCGTAGAAAAGACTATTGTCCATCTATGAATGCAAAATTGTGTGGACAACACTTTCTCACCACAGATTATGAAATCCAATTTGGACGCTGTGTTCTAAAGAAGGGTGTTGTTCCTTCAGTCTTCAATTTTCCAACTCATTTAATCCAGAAATCATCCAAGGTGCGCGTGGCTGGATTAAAACTGGAAATGGGACGGAAAAGGTAATTTTAGTGATAATGAAAAATGTAATTACTTAATTTCTTTATTATAAAATAGAAGTGCTGAGGGGATAACAGAAAAAGAAGTCAAACCTTCAACTTCTACAGACATGAGGTAGTAATAATACCATTACATTATTTTACTCTACTATTTTTACTTATTAGTTCTCCACAACAACAACCAATTGTTTTTGATAACATACACCATTACCTTCAACTTCTGGTGCAAGGTAAACTATTAAACTTTTATTACTCTTTGTTTTAGAGTGATTGTAGCAGATGCTATAGTGTGTGAAGGAGATGTTAAGAAAAGGTTATTTTATAAATATTTGTTTTTATATTCTTCTCAAAAATACTTTAATATTTAATATAGGAAGAGGAACTCTGCTCCTGTTTGTTTTGGTGATTATGATCCATTGAATCTTCCACAGTCACTGAAACGAATTAAAAGACTATACAAGATTGCTGCTCAAACGATTTCCAAACATGTAAAGAATATCGCCTACTTACGTAAGAGAAACTATCGATTAACAAAAAGAGTGAGAACTCTAACAGACTTAATAATAAATTTGAAGGAAACACGCAAAATATCACAAGATAATTTTACAGTTTTACAGGTAAAAGTTTATCTTTTAATGCATGATATCTATATGTGTAGTCTTTGTATGAAGTCTACATATTAGGATATGTAAGTTTATTGCCATACTTTGTATTTTTATTATAAAAATAACAATTTAGTAATAATAGTATATTTACTTAGGAATGTATACCCCATGCCCAGAAACATATGTTGTTAAAGCAATTAAAAATGGCAACGGGCAGAAAATACCCACCTGAACTACGTGTATTTGCTTTAATTTTACATTTTTACTCAAGCAGCGGATATGAGTATGTGCGCAAAACATTTGGTAATTACCTTCCCCATGTAAACACTCTACGGAGATGGTATGCAGCCATTGATGGTTCACCAGGTTTCACTAGTGAATCTCTGAGAGCAATAAAAATTAAGAGCGAAGAAGCAAACAAGTATGGTAAAGAATTGATTTGTAGTCTTATAATGGATGAAATGTCAATACGACGTCACATTCAATGGAATGGTAAACAGCAACTGGGGTATATTAATTATGGTACAGGGATACAAAGTGATTCTTTACCTCACGCCAAAGATGTATTGGTATTTTTAATTGTAGCTGTAAATTCAAACTGGAAGCTTCCTCTAGGATACTTCCTGATTAACGGTTTGACTGCAGAAGAAAAATCAAATCTGGTTAAAGGATGTTTGTTTAGCTAAGTGAGCATAAAATTAAAGTAACATCACTTACTTTTGATGGAGCATCAAATAATATTTCTATGGCAAATAATCTAGGTGCCAAATTACATTATCCTGATATTAAGAGTTACTTTATAAATCCTATAACAAAAGATAAAATAAATATTATATTAGATCCATGTCATATGATTAAGTTAATAAGAAATACGTTCGGCGATTGGGGTTCACTACTAGATGACGATAGTAAACCAGTAAAATGGGATTACTTTCGATATTTAGTGGAGCTGCAAGAAAAAGAAGATTTGCATGCTGCTACAAAAATGCGAAGGCAGCACATTGAATATGAGAATGAAAAAAAGAAGGTGAAGCTGGCTGTCCAAACATTCAGTTATAGTGTAGCAGATGCAATTGATTTCTGTCGAGAAGATTTGGAATTAGTTAAGTTTCAGGGATCTGAATCGACTACCAAATTCTGTCGAATCTTTAACAACCTGTTTGATGTAATGAATTCAAGAAACTGTCTTAGCAAAAATACATATAACAAGCCTATTTCTCTGTATGCACTTGAATTTATTAAACAAAATATACATCACCCATTTAACAGATGCTACTGGTATCAATATGTTATACACAAGAAGGAAGACCGGTTTTTTGGGTTTTCTCGTTAATATTGAGAGTATTGAGTGCATAATTAACGATTATGTGTTGACTAAGAAGTTATCGTTCTTCTTAACATACAAAGTAAGTCAAGATCATCTAGAGATGTTTTTTTCTGCACCTTCAAATGGTTGTAAGATTATTGCTAATTCACGACATAATGTCCATTCTTCAATTGTTAATATAGTGTCAACACCCTCATGTACGAAAGAAGCGCGTAATTTCTTTAATCGATTTTTTTTTATTATTTAATTTATCTATGTAGTCACGTAAAATACGTTCCCGCGCAAAAGGAATTACTCATCGCTTCTTCTCTACATCCACAACCTTGGCTTTACGATAGGAGAAATTTCTAAAATACAAATTGCTTTGTTAAGATCACGTTCCAACGGTCATTTCCCAGAAGGTCAGCCCTGGTCTCCTTACCATCTACCTACAAGTGAAACCTCCGCGCCTATTTTGAACACAAAATTCTTAACATAGTGATTTCTTAATTATTAATTTACTCGCGATCTAATTGTCAGACGACAACAGGTCTCACGCTATAATATTTCGTCATTCCTCTTTTGTCCCCTATTCGAAGCTCATAAATCTCAGAGCAAAAATGTACGAGTTATTCAGTATTTTATTTTTATTTAATTCTGTCTTAACATAACGTTATAATGAATTCTTAATCACTCCTTTCCTCGCATTAGAATAGGCATAATTTGCTATAGAAAGCATTGTGACTCACCTTCGTAATGTCTTCTATTTACCTGTCAAGTAGATGCCGCACAAACGTACCTGCCGTAATCCTTAGACAAACTACCTCAAGTCAGATGTCATTCTTTTCAGTATTTAATGACGAATCTTATTATAATATTTGTTTCGCATGATCATTATTTATTGCCCCGCGAATCACGTTTTCCTTCATTCTCTTAAAAAAGCTCGCCGCCTAGCTATCCCCACTCTGTCGTTTCCGATTCTGTTTTTTTGGCTCTTACCGCGTTGTCTATATAAAGTCGCGACCAAGAAAGAATCGCTCTCTTACTCTTACGTCTCTTACAGCTTTACATCGCTTCAAGTCCGTGTTCCTCGCGGTTCAAGTCACGTGTTGTCTTAGTGCTCCCCATTGTGCTTCAACATAACAAAGTCAAGTTACAGCCGCGATTGCTTCGCCTGTTACGATTAATTGTTTCGCGTACTTATCACATTCACCGGGACAACGAGGACGTCACAAAAATATAAGTATTCCTTCTTTCTCATTTATTATTTTGTTTATTAATTATTCTATTCGCTACATTAAATTTTACTTACATTCATTCTTAATATATCCTAAAATCACGGCTTTGAGATTATCGACCCCCTTAACTTCGTACCGATAATACCTGCCTTAACCCAGTAACGATCATTCCGAACGACCCATCTCGTTCCCCTCTCTCTCTCTCTCTCGTTTCCTCCCTCTCACTCACTCCTAGACGTGAATTAAATATTTGTGTTTTGTTTAGTAAATAGTTTATTAAAGAACTTAAGGACATTCTTGTTGTTTTATTTCCCTTATATTTTATTTACTAATTACTATTCTTTTACAGGAAAATAAATAAATTAACACTTGCATTTGTTTTTATTTTCTTATATAATTTGTGTTTTTTTTCTTTTGTGAAATTCACCATTAGAGCTAGCTGAATACAGCAACAACTACGACAAATAAATATAATAAGTGCCAACTGAACAAAATAAGTGACACCCCTTAATATATAATAATAGGTATGTATTAATTCATCAAAAATGATATGCTGACTTATTACTTTTAACAGATAGACGTCATTTTGTTTAAGATTAAAAAATGAATATTTAAATTTGGGAATTTTATTTTATAAAATATAAACTCAAATGTTTCATTTTAGGCACTTTTGAATATTACCCAGTATAAATATACCGCATTTTTAATCGGCAGAATAAAAATAAAATAATGTATGTATATATATATATACATACATTATATATACATTATATATACATATATTCATAGAAGAAGAAGGCATATACACATTACGAACGCCTACTTTTTCAGGGAATTCCTGACTGCATATGTTCATACATATTTATAAATATGTATATACAAAATATATAACCATTTATTTCTGGCTATTTTTTTGTTTCAAAAAAAAATTAAGCCTACAAAGGATTTTATACACGGAAATGAATATTGTTGAACTGTCTATAGAAATGTCATAAGGTAAACTAAATACCCTGGAAATATTTTACTTAATGTCTTTACATACACATAGTTCATTCATAATTAAACATGGTCTATAATACTTACCAATATACCATATTTTAATTTGTACTGAATTACTATACTAGCTTAAATATATACAGGGTGTTACTCAGAAAATATCATTGCTCATTTCTTGAGAGTTATCTTATGATTTTGATATGCTGATAAACGTAATCCAACAGCAAGCAAAATTAAAATATTTAAGTTTGATTCGTTCCTATAAAATATGTATGTATCCTTTTAAGTTGCACGTATAAAAATAATTTGAATTTACACATTTAGTTTAATTTACATGTATAGTATTTATAATTATGAACATGAGTTTGTGTTAAACTTACTATCAAAGTATTTTATTATAAATTAATATTTGCGATGTAATATATAAATTTTAAGAACATAGAAATGCAATCTATTTAAATACTAGTATAGGTATCAGTTTTATATTTTCTCTTCTGTTATCCACATATTTTACAATTTACCCAACTTGTTTTTAATTTATTACTACATACTAACTATTTAAAGATGTTTTCTGTCCTTGTTTTACTTGCATAAGAAATGGTCTTACTTAAGTCGATAGACGGCGAATGGAAGGGGAAACGACATTGACAGCAATGTGGAGGAATCTTTTGAAGACAATATATTTAAAGAATATTTTAAAATGTAAAATAAGAGCAATATCACACTCATCCCGGACGTTTTAACATATTGTTGTGGATGCAACATTGCTAATAAATGGTAAATTTCTATTTGAGATGAAATGTAACATTGCCACACG
The DNA here is from genome assembly GCA_963170755.1 of Amphimallon solstitiale. Taxonomy (NCBI): domain Eukaryota; kingdom Metazoa; phylum Arthropoda; class Insecta; order Coleoptera; family Scarabaeidae; genus Amphimallon; species Amphimallon solstitiale. The sequence goes on along the minus strand of OY720677.1, from coordinate 23,789,455 downwards.
TTGGGTACAGCCATAAAATTAATGCTGTGAAACCTATTTGTCTAATTGATAAAAATATTGTAACACATTCTTTATTAATTTGTTCGTATCAGCATAAAATTAAAATTTTCTCATGAGTTCATACAGTGATTTACTTCTTAAACTCCGGTTTTTCTCTTATTTAGTTTTGTTTGGGATAAGGTGAAGAAATTAAACATATTTATATTTTAAAATAATGGTTATTAATAATATCATCATTATCTTGCTACTTGAATGCTTTGAAATTGGTTCATACTAACTGCTAGCTGCAAACATTCTCACATTCTACCTCTAGCCATTTAGCACTTGCCCATTAAAAACATCCCCGCATATCCGTATTAATTTATTTGAATCTTTAATTAAGTGATTATTAAATACTTAATAATGCCCAACAATCCACTAAAGGCAAATATTCTCGCATAGTACCTTTAGCATATTCAACACCATTAAATATTTATTATTCGGAATGACTAAACACAATTATTAATCAAGAGAATATTCATTTGATATCCAATAAACTAAAATATTTTTATATCATGACACTTCATTCGATCAAAGTAATTCTTGGAGAGTAAGCGCTCTCGCACTATTAAATCGCTCAAGTATACATACATTTATACATATACGAAATTATTTCTGTATGTATACTTGAGTGAAATTCTATTTTATTGATATCCTCCATCTTAATATTAATAACGAGAAAAGAAATTTAATTGAATAAATTCGTTTAAGAGAAAACTAAATTAAAAATTTAAATTCTAATTTTGATATAAACTATGAAATTGTGAGTTAATAAGTAGTGCTTATAATATGCCCTACTCTCACTTTGTTATATGGTAACGGATTTTTGCTATATAAAATTTACGTCTTATCAATTCAAATTACAATCTTAAAATCTGCAAGTCCTATCACGTTTTGCCCTTTTTATATACTTAGACAAAAGACAATCACTGCTTTAGCGTCTCTCTTATTCAATCAAATTTTAAGTGGCATCTTCTTCAAAAACGTTCGTGGTAAAATTTTTGTTCGTCCTTTTTAAGTTGTCACACTCACAGCGACACACACATACCACATTAACAGCCGCGCAACAATGGCGACGCTTCAAATTCACTAATTTGTTGTTTCTCATCTTAGGTACGTAAGCGTATCTTTTCTTCTCTTCCTCTTCAGTATAAACCTTCATTGTATTTGCATTGCCGTTTTCACTGTTTGTTACATACTTCCTCTTGCCATATATTAATTTTATTCTGATTTTAGTACCATTATTCATGTTCAAATTTATATTTCTTCATTCAAGACTGTGTCGAATTCTCGAGCACATCTTGTTTTGTTTACATTCATATTATGGCATTTATTTAGTGTTTGTATTATACCTAATATTTACATTTACCTAACTAATGTATACCAACAATTTATGTTTATTTTGATAAAGGAGTTTGTCCTTAAATGTTGGCAACCTATTCTACTTATATGTAAGTATATATTTTAAACTTATAACCTAACTTTGAATAAACTTTTTAAAATAAAATTAGTACTCTTTTTTAATAACTAAATTAATTCTTAAGATTATTATTTTCAACAATGTGAAGGTCACAGCAATATGTAGTTTAAAAGGTGCAGAGAAATTACCATACTAGTAAAATAAGGAACGGTGAAATAAGTGATCTTTAGAGAGGTGACTGAAAAAAAGTATTTGATATATGGGCTACAAAAATCTTGATTTAAATAATATTCCAAAATTTAAACACTCCTAACAATTGCGCTGTAAATACCAAGGTAAATATTAGGCAAACATGCCCGAGGTAAAAAAGTCAGAATGCAGATATAGTAATATAATCAAGAATTTTGAATTAAATTATCATGAAAAACCCTTAATTTTTTTGTATCTATTTTAAAACAAATAGAATGTTTAAAAAGTAACAATCATTTTATTCCTTTATTTTTCTAATTCTGAAAATGTTAAAAGACATTCACAATCATTCTAAAAATTCTGAAAGTGCTAAAGAATTATTAAAAATTCTATTATTCACAATCGACACTGGTATTATTAATTATAGACATTAAATTATAAATAGTTTACCGTCGAAAAGATTCAAACTTACGTCTCAGAAGTTTGTCAGAGACTTTGTACTGACCAACTGCTTCACAGCGGAGACATCTTAGGTTGTCACTAGTTGACAGCAGGACGTGGTAATAATTGTACCATCACAATTAACATCCAAAAATAAACATTTGTTTTGCCTTATAAGAATGATTTCAGACAAAATTTAATATGCAACTAGGCAGTTAAGTTATTTCTCATCACTCATAGTGGTTGCCTGGGTTTTCGCTTCGGCAACTAATATCCACATTCGTCATGAAAAAAGATATAACTAATAAACACTATTGGTATATACACATTTTAATAATGACACTACATTGTATACGATCAGAATTATTAATTATATATCTTTTCAATAACGTTTTCGTTTTCTTGATTCGGCCACACCAAATATTCTTAACGAATTACGCCCAGAACTCTGCTCAAATTCGTCGATCGTATTGAGTGTTTCATTAAGGTTAGCTTCTTTGTGCACTTATCTTCAAGCGATTCAAAGAAATCATTTCCCTTTGATTGTGCTACACACAGCCTCCAAAAAAGTTTCCGAGGACAGAAGCCTTCCACCAATGGACTGGATTAAAGACTCATCATCTCGCAACAATCTGTCGGTCTGGGCAATGTGATTATTCGTTATTATAATTAACAATGATACACACGGTTTACATAAAAGAACTCTAAACTAACTATGCATGTCTACACACTACGAGAAAACATGTTAGAATCAATTTTCTTCGAATGATTAGTTTTTATATGTCTTTCTAAATGAGGTTTGGTGTTTGTTCCATATTCACATGAGTCACATTTAAAATCAAATTCTTTCAAATGTTTACTTTTTATATGTATTTTCAATAATCTTTCCTGTTTGTCCCAAATTCACAGGAGTCACAAATATAATCTACTTCCTTCAAATGTTTACTTTTTATATGTACTTTTAAATTATGTTTTTTGTTTGTCCCATATTCACAAGAGTCACATTTATAATCAACTTGTTTCAAATGTTTACTTTTTATATGTACTTTTAAATGATCTTTCCTGTTTGTCCCAAATTCACAAGAGTCACATTTATAATCAACTTCCTTCAAATGTTTATTTTTTATATGTCCTTTTAAATCGTTTTTGTTGTTTGTTGCATATTCACGTGAGTCACATTTATAACTAAATTGCTTCAAATGTTTACTTTTTACATATATGTCCTTTTAAATGATCTTTCCTGTTTGTCCCAAATTCACAAGAGTCACATTTATAATCAACTTGTTGCAAATGTTTACTTTTTATATGTACTTTTAAATGTGGTTTGCTGTTTGTCCCAAATTCACAGAAGTCACAAATATAATCAACTTCCTTCAAATGTTTATTTTTTATATGTCCTTTTAAATTGTTTTTGTTGTTTGTTGCATATTCACATGAGTCACATTTATAATTAAATTGCTTCAAATGTCTACTTTTTATATGTACTTTTAAATGATCTTTCCTGTTTGTCCCAAATTCACAAGAGCCACATTTATAATCAACTTATTGCAAATGTTTACTTTTTATATGTACTTTTAAATGTGGTTTGCTGTTTGTCCCAAATTCACAAGTCACATTTATAATCAATTTGTTTCAAATGTTTATTTTTTATATGTAGTTTTAAATAATCTTTCCTGTTTGTCCCAAATTCACAAGAGTCACATTTATAATCAACTTGTTTCAAATGTTTACTTTTTATATGTACTTTTAAATGTTGTTTGCTGTTTGTCCCAAATTCACAGAAGTCACAAATATAATCAACTTCCTTCAAATGTTTATTTTTTATATGTCCTTTTAAATTGTCTTTGTTGTTTGTTGCATATTCACATGAGTCACATTTATAATCAAATTGCTTCAAATGTTTACTTTTTATATGTACTTTTAAATGTGGTATGCTGTTTGTCCCAAATTCACAAGAGTCACATTTATAATCAATTTGTTTCAAATGTTTATTTTTTATATGTAGTTTTAAATAATCTTTCCTGTTTGTCCCAAATTCACAAGAGTCACATTTATAATCAAACTTCTTCAAATGTATATTTTTTATATGTAATTCTAAATTATGTTTGCTGTTTGTCCCAAATTCACAAGAGTCACATTTATAATTAAATTGCTTCAAATGTTTACTTTTTATATGTACTTTTAAATGATCTTTCCTATTTGTCCCAAATTCACAAGAGTCACATTTATAGTCAACTTGTTTCAAATGTTTATTTTTTATATGTAGTTTTAAATAATCTTTCCTGTTTGTCCCAAATTCACAATAGTCACATTTATAGTCAACTTGTTTCAAATGTTTATTTTTTATATGTAGTTTTAAATAATCTTTCCTGTTTGTCCCAAATTCACAAGAGTCACATTTATAATCAACTTGTTTCAAATGTTTACTTTTTATATGTACTTTTAAATGTTGTTTGCTGTTTGTCCCAAATTCACAAAAGTCACAAATATAATCAACTTCCTTCAAATGTTTATTTTTTATATGTCCTTTTAAATTGTCTTTGTTGTTTGTTGCATATTCACATGAGTCACATTTATAATCAAATTGCTTCAAATGTTTATTTTTTATATGTACTTTTAAATGTGGTTTACTGTTTGTCCCAAATTCACAGAAGTCACAAATATAATCAACTTCCTTCAAATGTTTATTTTTTATATGTCTTTTTAAATTGTTTTTGTCGTTTGTTGCATGTTCACATGAGTCACATTTATAATTAAATTGCTTCAAATGTTTACTTTTTATATGTACTTTTAAATGATCTTTCGTGTTTGTCCCAAATTCACAAGAGTCACATTTATAATCAACTTGTTGCAAATGTTTATTTTTTATATGTAGTTTTAAACGATCTTTCTTGTTTGTCCCAAATTCACAAGAGTCACATTTATAGTCAACTTGTTTCAAATGTTTATTTTTTATATGTAGTTTTAAATTATCTTTCCTATTTGTCCCAAATTCACAAGAGTCACATTTATAATCAATTTGCTTCAAATGCTTAGTTTTTATATGTAGTTTTAAACGATCTTTCCTGTTTGTCCCAAATTCACAAGAGTCACATTTATAGTCAACTTGTTTCAAATGTTTATTTTTTATATGTCGTTTTAAAGAATCTTTCCTATTTGTCCCAAATTCACAAGAGTCACATTTATAATCAATTTGCTTCAAATGCTTAGTTTTTATATGGAATTTTAAATGATGTTTGTATTTTGTATGAAACACACATAGCGAACACTTAAATATTTTGTTTTGATCTAGTGAGCTCCACTGTTCTACTTTTATATGTGTATTTATATGATCAGTGGAAGAACGTTCTTGGTCGTCCTTTCCTCCAACATAAGCGTGTGTTCTTTCCACATGCAGTCTGAGGGATTCTTTAGTCTTGACACGTCTGTTACAAATCCCACATTTATACATTTTAACTTCGTAGTGCTGTTTGTGGTGCTTCTTGAGATCTGCTTGGAATTTCGTCCTGTAATTGCACTGCTCACATCTATAGATTTGACGGGGACATCTCTTCCGTCTGTTCAATGCTGCTGCGGCTTGCTTGGCCAGTGGTGTACGTAGAATGCACTTTCTGAAAATAAATAAATATATCTAATACCATGCTAAACCATCAAGTTAGGGGCAGAGTTATTTTGACCAGTATATGGTTAATGATGCGTTTTAATGTTATAGATAAAGTCCCCATTAGCAGTAAGGGCTCATGTTAGTACTACAGTTATTCTCACCACTCGCTTTGATACACATTTTTCCATTAACACTGCAGCACTACCCGAGGTACAGGTGTACAGCCTTGCTCCAAACTGCTGTTATTTTTCGACAGATGGCAGCACAAACTTGTGGTGCCTGATTTGCTACAGTCGTTGCAGTGACACGTGTTTTTGTCTGATGCAAAATCTCTATTTGGGGCACCTGGGTAGTATTAGTGTGACAAGTTTATAATTTTATCTAATCAGGTAAGGTTATGTTTATTTTATATTAGTTAAGCGGTTTTTTAGCGTTCGGCATGGCATAAAGCCCTTCTAGACCGCTTACTCAAAAAGAAATTGAGAAGATCATTGAAAATTTATCAAACTGAAGATATATCGACTAAACTGTGGGGAAAGAACGGGTTCAAGAGGAGTGGTAAAGTCATTTCATTTTGTCCCAGAAAAAAATAGTGCAATTCGCGGATTTCATGTAAAAAGTGTAATAAGTTCATATGTTTAGAACATCAAACCAAAGATTGCTCTGAATGCTCAAAGTGACTCAAAATTGGTAACATTCATTTACTTAGAGGCTAAGGTTGTCACAAAAGATGTTTTTAGTATACAGGATATCCCAGAAATAAAAAGGCGGAGTAGCAGGTATGTAAAGTCCGAACAGAAACAGGTAATCGTTTACTTAGAGCCTACTCCTAAGTTTCTAGTATATAATAAAAGTTAAAAGTTTATTTTCTATGACACCTGTACCCCAGAGAAGTCAAAAAAATATTTCTTGATGGGTAGTCTTCCAGGATTAAGTAACTTATTAATAATATTTACTAATTCTTTTGACCACATAACGGGTACAGAATATGTGTTAAGTCAAGTACTGCACAACCGTACTGGTTGTCATTGGCGATAGTTTATTACTCGTCAAACGTGTTCTGCCCGTGCTATCATGCTCACCGAATTAGAGAAGGCATTACAATTAAAATGTAGTGCAGTTCAGAACTGTGGCTTGAAAAATTACAAAAAAAACATTGAGTTGGCAGGTATGGTAACAGTGGAAAGTGGAACAAGCTTTATTCTGCTATATATATATTTATATATATTGAAGTGGTCTTGAGCCTCCTCAATACCATTCAATACTCATATAAATACCTCTGTATACAATGCTTGCCATATAAGATGCAACCAGTCGTACATTGGTAATACGTAACAAACAACCCTCGGGATATTTTAAAATTCCCTAAAATTATAATTTAAAAGGTCTTAATATTGCTCAATTAAAACTCTATAAGTTTATAACTACAGTTAAAAATTTATATACTGCCCTAAATGTAAATTTACCCCTCAATGAAACAGATCAGGAACCCCAACTGATGCAAAATGTAAATACGTTAAAATTAAAAATAATTACTTGAAGTATCTTAGCATACAAAATAAGAATAGTTTAATGGTTAAAATAGGTTTAGTTTAAAGCACAATTACTGATAACAGAGAATTTATAGCATGAACCAACCAAGCTAATAAAGCATAAATATCCATTACAAATGGACAGTTTTAATTTAAAGTTTAGACAAGAATAAGCCACAGAATTCAATTGAAAATAATATCAAATTAAAAGGCGAATTCTTGTGAACCAAGAATATATGATTCCGACATGGCATAGAATAAGACAAGGTCATATAAGGCAGAAGCATCATTTTAGACATTTTTAAATTACCTCACATACATGGCTGACTTATAATTGAAAATACGTATTTTAAAACCTAAATAAACTAATGTTAATCACTATAGTATATTCACCGAACCAATAGAGTAGCAAAAAACGCGTGATAAATGCGTGATTTTTAATACTGCCTTTCTATTGGCTCTGAGAGCTACATAGAAATCCTAAAACACACGATATAAATCATCTGCTTTCTGTGATTTTGTCACATGAATGTGACTATACCACGCAGCAAAATCACAATTTTAGAGAAGGATGAAAATACGTATTTGCTAATGTAGAACAAGTGAGCATATAGTGATTTTGCTAACATTGTCTGTTATTTTGAAATATATGTTATATATGTATACTTTTTGCTTTTTGCCTTTGCTATATAGTATTGTGTATTAATTGTATTGTTCCTTGTATTTGCGCTGTTTGTATTTGTTTAAGTTGTTATTATTATTATTCTCAGTCTTTTTAAAGACTCTATTAATGATTAAAGGTTTATTGAAGGTAAGATCTATAAATTGTAAACAAAGCAAATGGATAGGTTAATTATGTTTTAGCTTTCCAGGAGTATTGAATTTAAGTTTGTTTTTACCTGTTTATACAGTACGGTGCAAAATGCAGCCAGAACTGAAGAAACGAGTAAAGAGACATTTTACAGTGCTAGGAATATATTTACCAAACGTCAACAAGAATGCCCAGCTGACTCTAAGACACGAATTGAAGACTTTACAGCCGAAGCTGCAGGTATCTGCTCTGCAAGTGTTTTTAATATTTTGCGAGAACACAATGCACAAGATGTTTCATTATTAATTTGGAAAGTTCTGAAAGTACTGAATGTGACAGTGACATTCAGTAATAATTTTAATTGTCAACACAGAAAAATTTAAAACATATGTTTACATTCATAGTTTCTTTCGCTCTTCTATATATTTTTTAAAAATAAAGTATATTGTGTATGCATTTTATTTATATATGTTTACTATGTATGTACTCTATTTATACACGTATAAAATATCTTATAAATTCATAATAAAGTAACTACCTATGCCCTATTTAAACTTGTAATTTATATTATATACACATGTGAATAAAGTCTTTAATACATTTGCTTCATTTTTAAATACCTATATTGCTTTTATATTATTTGTTAAAATGCCTGATATTGATTATGACAAATGCATATGCCCAGCTGACTCTAAGACAGTTGACTTCACAGCCGAAGCTGCAAGTATCTGCTCTGCAAGTCTTTTTAATATTTTGCAAGAACACAATGCAAAAGATGTGAAACCACCAAAGATGAATCCATTCATTCTTGAAATTACACAATTTAATAGATGGTATTCCACCTGTGCCAAGTACGGTTATTATTGTATATTTGGTTTTAGTACATATTTATTACACTAAGAACCGAATGACAGTGTTCAAGAGTCTCACCGCTTACATTTCTTAACAACTTATTTATTTTATATGGAAAAGTACGTTTTTGATTAGGTGAAACATCTATAAGAAGTTAATTAAAAACCAATGGATGTGTAGTGCATTATTGTGAAATGTGAATTAATACTTTTGGCTCACTCTACATGCATGGCTGATAACAGCCGAACATTGTAGTTATGTTGGTGCATTATTATCTCAGTATACGAAGAAAAACAAAGCCAGTCATGCACTGATTAAGGATTAATTATTTAAACTTGCCTTTAAACTTACAATACCTTTACAAAACAATCAGAGGTTTGTTTTACAAGATTTATTTATTAAAATAGTTTCACTTAATTATTATAGAAGCAATAGTTAATAAATAGTAATAAGAAAATAAGTTTAATCATACAGAAATATTATGTGTAAGATTATAAAAGTTTATTATAAATATTTAGCGTACAATGTATAACAGTGTAGGACTTAAGAAACTGTAAATAGATTTCAAATATATTAATAAATAAATTTAACTCATTATTAAAGTTTTGTGTTTTGTCTGTAACGAAATGCCTATTTAAATTCTAAAATAATGTCCACGTACAGGAATAAATTAAGATTATATAGTGCCATAAATAATTATAAATACAAAATCATTTATGATTTACATATTGCTATAATAGCATATATTATATTTGATGACAATGTTTTTATTATTCTTTATTTATAATAAATGTGTTATTGCTATACGTTAGGCATCGCCATCAAATTCTATATGCTATAACTCTGTATCGAAAAAAAAAAAATTGATAATCTTGTACCAGCATAACTCAATCAAACTACAAAAATACAAAGCTGCATAATTTAAACGAATGTAGAGATAACGTTGTCATGTGAAAAATTTCTTTATTAAATTTGTTAATTCAATCTCTATTAACATTCGTGTATTTCTTGTAGGTTCTAGCAGTGATGTTCCTTTCGTTTTTCTAACAACATTTCTTATTTAAAATTTATAGGATAAGGTTACTAATAAAAAACTAAATCTCATAAAATATTTATATTCTATTTTTAACATCGTATAATAATAGTGTCGATGAAAATAATTTCTTGCCACATGTGGCCGCAAAAGAAATTGTCCTTTTACATTCCAATAACAAGTAAGAAAAAAAAAACGTGTATTTTATAAATACGTAAACACATTACATTACGAATATAACATGTAGATTTAGAATAAATATCGCTCTTTGTTATATTAATATCTTAACATTGTGTAATTTCAAAGAAATAATAGTTTTCTTATACTATGCTAGATTTTGCTTCCACAAAGGCATTCATTCACACGAAGTGTCTTTGAAAAATACAAAATTCCGCAGAACAGGAAAACACCTTGATAATACTGTCACCAATTATCATATGCAAATATTTGCACTATTTGCACGTTGTACATATCACAAATTGGCTATTGTTCATCAAAAATGCACCCATCTTTACGTATAATATTTGAATTCCCTATAAAAATTTTGCATCAAAAAAAAAAACTTAACAAAGTATAGACAACATCGCTAACAAACATTCACACGTTGTGTTATTGATGCCTCTCTCCATTGTGAACAAGACTCCCTTTATTTATTTATTTATTTTTACTTATAACAAAGAAGATACTAATCCCATCTAAAATATTAAATAAATTCATTAAACGCTTTGCTAAAGATGAACTTTTCCACGTAGCATCTTTAGCATAATTTATTATTAAAGTATAACTTACTTATGATGCTCATATATTTCATCAAATTCCTCTTTATATTGTTCGGTCATATTGATAGTTAATAAAAAAATGAAATTAAACTAAATGACAAAAAATTAATTGTGAAATGAAAAATACTTATTTAAAATAAAATAACTTAATACATTTGCTAAGGATGATTTCTGTGCAGTGTATAATACATCTGCAATCATCAAAATATGAAGATCGAAGATTCACCGCGTCTTTTAAAATCAGACTGCTTCGCCCATGGATCGACGATGACTCTCTCGTACCTCTCTCGTACTTGCCTTCTTATCATTTTCGGTCGCCCGAAAAAACCATACATCGTTCGCAGCGCCACACACTCCACACTAACGTTTAGGTTGGCATTGTCCTGCTCAGATTTATTTTCTTGACGTTCTCCCTAAACTGACCTGCACCAATTATTGTTTGACATCTCGAAATTACACAAAATTATGCACGCACTTAAATTGTTTGTTATTGTTAATGTCAATGCACATTTGCGATATTCTTATCTTGGTAGGTACATTCCTTTTCATTAACGCAATCCTTCATTATGTTTATAAATGAATTCGTTGCTTCTGTCATCATTATTTAAATATATTCTTTTACTATTTTTTAACACTATTCGTATCTTTCTTTTGCAGACGTTTGCTTTTACAATAACAGGAAAAACATTGCATACAACTGGAATGCTCCTTTTATTAATCATGTTATTATGAACCTGGACCTTGATAACTTCATCCATATCTTCGAACCATCTTTCCTCGTCTTCTTGTAGGTTGATTTGTATGCAGCTGTTAACAATATTGAACATTGTTTTTCTTTGTAGATTTTAATGAGATTAAACCAATTTTAATGTGTTATTTCCGGAATCTTTCCTGGACAAAATTGGATTTAAACCTGCCACTGAAGCTTTTCTTTATTATTGTGTCAAATAATAAAATAATATACCTTTTTTTTACATATTCCTTTTAAAATTATATTTAGATATAAGTCTCAGGTATTTATTATATTATTAAGTATGACCATAAAATGTCGAACAAATAACAATCTCTTACAAATTTACGTCTATTCATTTTGAATAGTGATTTATTGCTCAAAACACTTAATGCGACTTTCACACAATGTATAAAATTTGGTTCTGTCTTTGTATATTGAAATTGCATCTTGTGCTCCTCGTTTCTATAAATATAGAATACATGAATTTTACTTTTGATATTTATTTCTGTACCTTTCAAATAAATTTTATTTCAGTTTTATTTTTGTACCTTTCAAATAAATTTTATTTCAATTTTATTTTTCATACATCTCACATTATAATGTTACGCCGTTGCGGTTATGTAACTTATGATACATTTTTCTATACCTACACTTACTACTAATAAATTATTTACTTATTCTATTACATAATTATTTATTTATTTTACAATGTCTGACCAATGTAGGGATCACGGCAATATGTTAATTAGAACATTAAATACAATCACAATTTTATCTACACTGTTTCATTTTTGCATATTATAACACTTTTTTAACACGATACTGGAATGAGATATTTTATGGTGCTAACGAGTTCTTCCTTTAGTAAAAGCTGGAATAACTAAAATTCACTTGCAGAATTCCTAGTGCTTCCTTAATTAAAAATGCTCTTTCTCCTAGAACAACATATCCCGGGTTAAGATTGTTGCAAAAATCACTTTTTCCATTCATTTTTCAGATGTATTTCTCCTCGAGCTTCACTAATGTGGCACATACTTCCCTGAGGAGTTATTGCTATTAAAATTTCTATCATGCTTATAAATAGAACAGTACTGCTGCTGAACTAAATTATTATCTGGTTTTCCAATGAAAACTTCAAAGCAGGCAATAATTACAGCTGTTTTTTTCTTGAAGCACTTCTTTCAAACATACTGCAATACAGAATGTTCTGGTCACATAATTATAAGTTTTAGCCTTTGATAACTAAATAATGACCTTAGCAAGTTAATTTAATAAGATAATTGTTTAATAAAAGCACTTATAGTCAAATTTTAATGATACAAATCTGTTTGTTTACCAAGAACGGCCATATTGAATTTGCCCTATTTACGAATATTTTGTTGATATGGGTTATGTTTGAGATTTGCTTATTTTAGTTATCTAAAAAGACAAAACATGCATTTTTTGTAAATTTAAATCGGTTTAGTATTTTATATAAACTAATAAATTGTTGTTTTCCAAAATTTGAACATGTAATTAAAAGATTTTATAAACTTCAATGTTAATGTAAGCACTCTATTGTAAATTGGGCTGTGCACGTGTTACGGTCGTGGACAGCTCGTGATTACTCTATATGTTGGGTGAACAGAGTATAGCAACAAATACCCAATGAACCAAATGTTAATTTGAAACCATTGTACTGAGTCAAAATTCAATAAGATTCACATAGTTAATCGAAGCATCTTTGCAGAAGTTAATCATAATTCGCCATCTTGAACGAATTATGATCATTTTAAGAAATATTTATGCATAAAAGTAGTAAATTAGAATCCAACACATAAGATGCAGAGATCATTGATGCTAATTCATGTTGACATAATCAGTATTTACATATTAACAATTTAAAGTCAGGAATTAAATAAATATCTTTTTACAATTTGACAGTTAAATTGTGTGTATAGAAAAACCTCTTAAAAATACCATTTACAGACTAAGTGTATGAAATAAAAAGTATCAGAAGGTAAAGAAAGGTTCTTAGATTAATATCATAGCAACAAAGTATAAATAAATTAAGAAACTATTTCTGGAATTCAATTTAAAAATTAACCCCACAATTTTTGATTATAAATTAAGCAGATTACGAGAATGAAGGATGATTATTTTAAGTATGTAATTTAAACTAGAAAGTGTAAAGGTAATATTTCTCATATAAGGCATAATAATCGTAAATTTCGATTAAATAATAATTTAATTATGTATCCATTACGTCATTAAACAAATGACTGGGCGAAGCGCAAATTAAACCTTTTGAACGTAAAAAGTAATTTTCCAAAGAAAAACTTATTAAAGTAATTTTATTTGTTTAAAAGAAAGATGATAAATTGTAGGGTATTAAAAGTATGACTTTATTAAATTCCAAAAATACATTTCGTCAAAATATGGCAAAGAAAAATACAATTTTACAAGTTACTATGGAAACGACAACGATAACAGAGAAACATATAAAAACGACCGAACGGCATCAAGCTGGGATTATTCTTCATCAATCATTCATTATCGATTATTCTACATTGATCATTATCATTTTTCGATTATGAGTTCACCAGTTCAACAATAGTGTTATTATCAGTGAAAATTTAAAAGTCCGTGTGACCTTGCGTCTGACGCATCAAGTGACCCAGCCATTGACGCGTATTCCCGCCGAGTACCCCAAGGTCGGATATGAACGCTGTTGGCGCCTAAATAAAAGAAGAAATTACATATTAGTTCCTGAAATATTAAAAATATCTGGAACAAGAATAGACAAAACAACAAAGGAGAAACCTAAAGGGTTAGTCAAAAATAAATTAACCAACAAAATTTGAAATGAAAATACTCACCTGACAAGAAGCCCGATGACCATGGCCATGGTAGCTGTCGTTTGCCCATAAGTCGCCGCTCGCTCAACGAAGCCCCGTACCAGGATAATCTGTAGCCGTCCGGAACCCACAGCTGCCGTTTACCGAAGAGGCAATATCCGAAGAATACCTGCACTCATAATAAAGGTGTCAGTTATTGTAACAGCTACTTTTGTCATTTTAATATCAGTCATATCAACAATGTTTTCAAACGTCTTTTAAATTATTGTAACATCTTTCATTCAAAAGTAGTCGCTTCTTAATTAGTCAATTTAACAAACATTTCCATCAATTCATTCAAAAGTAAATTTTCTAAAAATAAATATTCAATACTTACGTATAAGAACGTCTCAACACATTTTTGTCATTCACTTAGTTCACCAAATCAACGATTTATTAGTTCTGTACGTAAAAGTTTGTAATCTGTCAAATTTCACCAACATCAAGTAGGGTTATGTATATAAAGGCCATCATCTTGCCTTAAATATGAAGAATGCTATCTATTTTGTCGTATGTACATATTTTATGAAACCTCATACATGTCAATCCGAATAAGGATCATTTCATCAACTAACTGTTATCAGTACTTTGTCGTATAGTTTATCATATGTTTTGTTTAATAAATTAAATTGTTATGCACCAGATAAAGTTGTTTGTATCCATCAATATTCAGTCAACACTCATTTGAAGTATAATTAGACACACGCACAGATATGGCATCTACATCAAAGAGATGTACATAAGATTTTCAGGTTAGATCATCTAGACTGCACAGAGGAACATCATCGCAGGAATAGTAAGAACCAGGTAATTGTAGACACAAGACACCGAAGCCAATTAACCCCTGAGACTTACACCATTTATCACAAACAATCACAGTTTTCAATGTAATTTTAGAACACTAAACTATTTATTCACACGTAGGAGTTCACGATCACCTGTTCACTTGAACAGTGTTCGCGCTAATACAAGTGGCGTGGTCCCACTACCCGTATTGGAAGACCAATTTACCGTATACGCAACAATCCCGCGAATTTCAAATAAATAACGCACTTTCATCTTTGTTTGAGAATTGAAAACTGTTTTTCAGATTTTTTTTTATTAGCTGATCACTTCCAAAATAGACAGTATTAACTAGAGTCCATCTGAGCTAGCCTAAAAGAATTATATTAACCCCGGAATTATTGCCGTTAGAAATTACTCTCAAAGATCAAGTTTCAATTATCAATACTTATTTATTTAACGCCTTCCGGGTATTATTATAAGGTGGCCAACCCAACGTGGTGCCTTATATTCCCATATTCGATCAATTTTATCAATACATTCAGCTATATAAAGTTATCAGCCCCCGGATTATTACAATATATATGTATATATAAAAAACTGAATTTCGTCAAATATATATATATGTATATATGACCTCTAAATCGTCCAAGAAATTAAATTATATATATACACATGAATATGTGAATACGGTCAGGAAATTTAAATTAATTATCTATACAGCACATGGACGTCTCGGTGCTTATATACACTGGTATACCAGCAATACTTCAATACTTCCATCTGTTACTTGATATATATATGTATATGTATATCAGTACAATTTAAAGGACTCGAAGCCGGACCTACGAAAAGTGATAGGTGTTCTCGGATAAATCGAAAATTTTTAGTGTATTCGTATTTTATTTTAAATTGTTTGTCATTGATATGACACGTAATAAACATATGATGTTACACATACTAATATTTTAGACTTCTTGTTAACAATAAGAAAAAGTTATTTGTGACGAAGTGTACATTCTTTGGAATGTATGAATCAAAATTTTTAATATGTTTGTATTTGTGTTATATATTTATGATAACTGAAGAAGACATTAAAAAGAAAAGTGTCAAAACGTCTTAATAAAGAAAAAAATGTTTTTTATTTGTGTCTAAATAGATAGAAAAGGTCGCTAACACCAAGAAATAATAAAATTCAGATTATATATATATATATATATATGTTGTCACTGGATTCCGGGTTTTCTTCCGCGTTTCCACTGCTTGGTCTTTGGAAAGACCGATGCTGGTTTCTTGACGACGTTTCGGCAAAATCACACTTGCCATCTTCAGGTCTGCGATAACTGTCTGCTTCTGCTTCTTGTTATTCGTAAACTGACACTCAGTTTATATATATATATATATATATATATATATATATATATATATATATATACAAAAAAAGGAATTAATCGCGGATACATAAAATACATGAAAAGGAAAATTATCGGGTAAATTCCGCTGTAGAGCAACCGTAGACACGTGTTTCTGACTCATTGGTCGTCGTCAGTACGGTGTAGCCAAGGAATAAGGTGGGATAACCTTGGAGATGTAAGCTACACGGAAGACCATCAGGTGACAGACCGCCATTTGTAGCTTCGGTTAGAAGAGCCTCGGTTTTGAGGATTCACATCCAACCTCGCCACGAGGAAGACAATGCCAACCTGCGTGCCATCCGAGACCCAGGAAAGATAAATCACAAAAAAAGGAATTAATCGCGGATACATAAAATACAAGAAAAGGAAAATTATCGGGTAAATTCCGCTGTAGTATATATATATATATATATATATATATATATATATATATATATATGCATCCTTTGTAGATGTAGATGCAGAGAAATTTGTTACATTATAAAGCAAAAAAATTTGGTAACAGAGTTAGCTATTTACAAAGAAAACAAGTTCATGTTCACTTACAGAGTCAAATTGTGTTTGCTCATATGCAATTCAATTATAAAAATACATTTGGATTGACAATACAACTCTTATAATACTTAACTGTATTTGAAACCCTTAAACTCACAGTAGATACAGTATTCTTTAAAGTATTGTGTTACTTTTGACTTTCGCACTCACAAAAATACATCTGTAATTGCAAGTCCTGAGCACATATAGCCCAAACCCACTGCATATTAAAGAGGTTATAACAAATAATAACAAAGACGCTTCCAAAGTAAAGAATAGGTGAGATACTTAAATTATTTGTAAAGTTCTTCAAATCTTTCAAATCAATTCAATATGTATCAATGAGCAAATAATAAACTGTTTGGTAAGCAAACGTCATTCTAGCCTCGCTCTTCTAATATATAATCATATAAAAAGTAATCGTACCTGGCATTCCTCTCGCAGCAGTAGGCCATATGGTGTTCGAAGTATTCCTTCAAGTCCAAATGGATTTTGCAAAACGGGCACTGCGTAAGTTCTGGAATTGTATGAAAAACACACTCATTGAATTGGATGCAAAACGGACATTGCTATAGTATTTGTGAAACACAAAAATCATGGAATATCGTGAATAGTAAAGCACAAAATGAAAAGAAAATGAATTGTGCGTCCCTAACAGCTGTTGCATCAATCGTCCCGCGATTCCGAAAGTTTCACCCTTTTCCTAACGTTCCTCACAAATTCTCATTTTATAATATCATCGACATTTTGGACAATAGATACAGGGTTGATTATAAGTTGCAAAAAAAAAAGCCTAAATGTGACATTAAAATGAATGTGTTAATGTCAATCTTCAGGTCTTGTTTTAAATATTATAAACTTTTATAATTCATACAAGAGTTGGAGTAAGAATTAGTAGAAATTCTGTGTTTAAGTATAACCATGTATAACTACATTAGTTTATATATATATTTCTTGCCAATTTTCCGGGAAATTGTCAACCAGTAAGTCTTCGTAGTGATATTTTTCTTGTTTTTCTCAGTTGAAAACAACTTACTTAAGCATATCTCATTTTTGGAAGCTCTAAAATAAAAGCCCTTTCTTTTTGGAGTTCCTAGTACAACTTACATATTCGTCACTAACATAGTTACACGAGAGTTTATTTTCAAGTTTTGTACAGAAGTGTTTAAGTGTGTGGAACTGTAACTGGTAGAGTGCCACAGATGTTAAAACTCCTACACTGACAGGTGTAAAAAATCTTTGAGGATTGGAAACTCAACATCAACTATAGACAACTACTTTCTTAAAACATTCATCTACTTGATCAATTTTATTCATTTGCACATGAATATTCAAAAGAGAACTAATAATTTACAGATAATCTCATTCAAAATACAGAAATCAACATATTCAAATGCATAAATATTTACAATACCTTCAACTGAGAATGTTCCAGGTGCATCCTCAACACATACGGTTTTATGTTTGGCCAAATGCAATTTCGAGCTGAATCCAAGACAGCAAAGTGTGCAAGCAAATACGTCCTTAATGATGTCTTTGGTAATGGTAACAAAGCCCACTCTGCCAATTTTATTCGGACTATTTCCGTATTCATCACCAAAATACACGAGTAATTCTTCATGTGGTTGTATTGGACGAGTGCTTTCATAATATATATTATCTTCACATTGAAAGACACGCAAGTTTCGTTCAGAAGTGTTCCTGGTAGGATTAACATACTGCATCCAATTCAAATACTTCCACTTATTTCTGTCCATAACAAATTTCTCCTCATTCATTTCCCAAGGACATTCTGCTGTGCTAAGTCCAGTGAAAGGACCAAATTTGACACCTGCAGGTATACATCTTAAAGCATATATTCCAATTTGTTCTAAACAATCTTGAATTTGTAAAATATCATTTGGAATTTCTTTCTGTGCTCCGCTGTCTGTATTATTCAAAGCACGTTTGTTTAAAATGTGAACAAGCATTCCACACTTGATGCAATAGTCGTCATAATATGCTTCACAATTTTCACAGTCTGTTGGCCAAATTTACACAAATTAGGAATCATAACATTTACATCACTTGGTGATTTTTAAATAAGTACAGATTCATAAAACACATATTCATAATGTGATAGATAAAGTCCCCAAAAATACTTTCAATGCTGTTAGTTTTCAAAATAGTCAAGTAATATATGACATGGATGACAAGAAACAGTGATGATTTTATTGGTTGTTAAAATAACCTGACCTTATCTTTTTGATCATGTATTTCAAAACCAATTTAAAACTGTAGCAATGTCCAGTGACAAAAAATGCACCCATTTTAAAACCGATCATGTAATACCTAAATTTGTAAAAACAGTGGTAAGTAATAATCTTCCAGAAGATACCTCTAAGCAACAAATATGAATACTTAATTTTGCATAACAATTTTGTAGTTACCAAATCAATATTAATTTAAAAAAATACCGACTTTAAATTCCACAATTTCACCATCTTCATTCATTCTGACAATGTGAAAAACAAATTTTAAAACAATAACTTTTCGAATATTGTAAGGTTATATTTGTGGTGCCATATGCCAAACAGGGTTAAAACACGCCGAGATCATTTCAAATCTGGTTAAACCATTTGCATATATAATGGCGCTGCTGCGACACCATAATGAAGTGTTTTACAACGGATTCAAAACATTTCAAAAGGAAAACGTCTTTAGACTTAACACAGGTTTGAAAATGAAAATATTACAACTTGGTGTTTATAATGAATGAGAATCCTATTTGAGATTCACTTTTTTAGTAATCAGAAAAAATACACTAAGGACATGCATTTAATATTTATGCTGCAGATGTTTCATCACTATTTACAAAACAACACAATCTGAAACTTTTCTTGCCTTGAAATTGTACCAACAAGAGTATGGATAAAATTCCACAGTTGATGTCATATCATCAGCAATATTACCAATATTAAGCTTAGTTTACACGGGAGAGTAACTTGCGATATCACTTGCGCTACCGTTTACACGTAAGCAAATTATTTAAGCAATTTTCTGTCGCAAATGCTCTACAGATAGAACTTCCGCAAGTTATTGCATGTGCGTTTACTCGGGAGAGTATACTTTCGTCTAGGAAAATGTCTCGCCGTAGAAAGAGAGTTGTAGCCGCTGGTGTTCTCATTGTTATGTCACTAAAACATCAAAGAGAGAAGGCTAGGAAAAGAATATGGGTCAAAGAATGTATATGCAGAAGGCCTGTCGTTGGTGCTTACGCAATGTTATTAAATGAATTAAGAAGTCAAGATACAAGTAAATTCAAAAATTTTCTGCGTGTGTCAGAAAGCGACTTTGACTTTCTACTTCAATTAGTTTCGAATAGAATAGCAAAAGTGGATACAAATATGCGTGAATCTATCAAACCAAGAGAACGATTGGCTCTGACATTAAGGTTTTTAGCAACAGGTAAATTTTAAAATTAAAATAACAGATGAAGACATATTAACATTTATTTCAAAACTACAGCAACAAGCAACGCTATTCAATGGTAAAAAAGGAATAGTTGTCGATTACCTTTCATATTTGTACACGTATGCAAAGTTTTATAAGAATTGGCGATTTAGCGTCGGCTAGGGTTGCTTGTAATAACAAACAAAAAATAGTAAATTTTGATCTGGAGAAAAATAAATTATAAATTCTTTTCAGGTGATTCGCATCAATCACTCATGTATCTGTTTCGTATTCCTGTATGTACCGTCTCAACGATAATTCCAGCCTATTGCTATTCATTTGCTTACTCAACTTTCAGCATAATCGAAATAAATTTCAACTTCCTAGAGCCCTCTGCAACTTTTGCGACTTGCTGTGAGAGCACTCTCAGACACTGTTTACACATGCAATTTATTTTAGAAGTACTCTCAGACATTAACTTGTGATAGTTTTACTTGCACGTGTAAACTAAGCTTTAGGCTGTAGTACAAATATACAGTCACATACATTAAACAAAGTTTAATTTCAAATAATTCTGTGTATATTAAAAAATAATGTCCGTAGATAGGGTCACGATAAAAGGAATTGTATTTATTCTCACTGAATATACTGTAGAAATTATACAACAAAATATACAAGCAACAGCTATTACTATGTATTTACTTACAGAGGAGTCCATTATCAAATTCTATTTTAATATTATCAGCACTGACCCCTTGTCCTATGTTAACGTCGTCATTTCGTATGTTAGTCACTTCAAATGGTGCCACTTCTGTTTTAAGATTATCCAAAATTGTGGAGCCTTCATAATGTTTTAGTTTGTCTTGCCAAAAATTATCTTGTAATTCAGCGTTGTCTGTAGTAATAACAGTTTCAGAGATACACACCTTATCGTCTATAAAACTGTCTTCTTGACACTGTTCTCCTTTTATACTAAATGTATTTACCGAAAGCATTGCGTCATTCATATTAACTCGGTCAACATGATGAGCCATTATTAACATTAATCCTTAAGTTAGTATTGATAATTTGTAAATTGTGAGTACTTCAGAAATCATAAAACGTTGCAACAGTCGTATAAAATGGCGGTTGACAGTTGACAATCCGTGCAGGGCTGCCGCAAGCCTGTTCGAAAATGTACTGATATTTTAGTTGAAAACGTACTGAATTTGGTAAAAATGTACTGAATGGCGGGAAATTTAAAAAGTTTGTTGTAAAAGGATATTTGTTCTATAACGTAATTGTAAAACAGGTAGCAGAAATACAGATTATTGTAATATAAAAGATAAAATAATATCTTAATCATAGTAGGGATGTTTACAGAATGGAAATTAAAACGCACAGACGCCAAATGATTTATAGAGACATATTTCCATATTGATTTTATTGGAAAAACAAATACGTATTAATATTGAATTTCAATATTATTATGATATGATTCAAAGCGCCTGTCATTGATAAGTTCTGTTTTCTTTTCTTCTCTTAATTACAGCATACGACTCAATTCCGTTTGCTAAGGCTTTTATGTGTTCGCTGAATATTAAACGTTGGGGAGAGCTGACCAGACTAAGTATTGTGTGTACTTGCAAGCCGCCGAATGATTTAGGAACATATTTTGTTTGTTATGTCTACTAATAGTGATTTTGTTAATTGTATACGTATGCACATTTTATGCCCAGTTTTTCAGTGCTGGTTCAAGTTCAAGTTCTACTGATCTATAAACTTGAACTTAAACCTTGAACTCTGTATAACCGTATTTCAGTGCTTCCACTGAACTAGTTCAGTTGAACCTAAAATGTAATAAACATATCGTGGTTGGTAACGTTAAAAATAGGGGTTTGCAGTTTTGTGATGTTGGTGGCATTGAAACTTACAGAATTTTTCAAATTCAAACATCTGGTATTCATCTGTGGCTATTAGCGAAACCCCCATAAACTTCAGGTAAAATGATGAAAGCGTTCATTTACGTATTATTCGTCTTTGAGTGTTACGTATCTCTAAAATTGTGTGCTTGGTATATCAATATTTTATATAACAAACATAAATAGAAAATATGGCAGAAGAAGGCAATAGAAGATCATCCAATTTTTCTCAAGAAGAAGTAGATTTGCTTATAAGTATTATTAAAACTTACAGAAATATTATAGAATGTAAAAAAACAGATCGTGTGTTGTGGAAGGAAAAGGATGCGACGTGGGAGAAAATTGCAACACAATTTAACATGCGGAGTGGACAGTATTACAGAACAGCAGCAGTGTTGCGAAATAAATATGAAAATTTAAAGAAGCGCACTAAAAAAAAGTATGCAGATAATAAGTGTGAAGTATTTTCCACTGGTGGAGGACCACCCACCAACATTATATTTACTTCAGTAGATGAAGAAATAAAAGAATTGCTGGGTGTTCGCTTAGATGGATTGCCTTGTGCAGTTGATAGTGATGCGGATAGAGGTAATTAATAATCAAGACATTTAATTTCTTAAGAACATAAATATGTTCAAAATAAAAATGTTTAATACAGTGTTCTATTTATTGCAGAGGATATTTC
This sequence comes from Amphimallon solstitiale, assembly GCA_963170755.1. Lineage (NCBI taxonomy): Eukaryota > Metazoa > Arthropoda > Insecta > Coleoptera > Scarabaeidae > Amphimallon > Amphimallon solstitiale. The sequence continues at coordinate 23,766,396 of OY720677.1, read as the reverse complement.
ACATGGAGATGGCGCCGAAACAATTATAATTCAACCAGGGGTTGCCAGTCAGGAGGATGGGGATGATGCTCAATTGGTTGAGGATGCCAGCCAATGGCAATATTACACCATGGCCAAGGTGTCGCAGCCTATCTCATCATCACTAGAGCCTCGAGATGTGTCTCAGGCTTCCTCTTCAAGAAAGAGATTGGCTTCGAGAAATGAAGAAGTGATGGAGAATACCCCCAAAAAACAAAAAGTTACAGGAAGCACCACAAATGAGAAATGGTCGAAGCTTGCTGATAACAAGAACAAGTTTCTCTTGCAACAACAAGAAAATCTAAATAACGAGCATTTATTGAAGAAGGAACTGCTGCATCTACAAATAGAGGAGCAACAACTAAAAAATTCAATTTTAAAATTGGAATTAGAGATGAAAGAGAGGGAATACAGAAAAACTGTGTAAATTTATAAATAAAGATTCTAAAAATATTTTAATATTTATTTACTCATTAAGTTTATAACTTTGTATTGCAAAGCAATTTTGTATGACCACTTTACGTCTACACTCACCAAAAGATTATTAGTGATCTATGTTGATAATGAAATCGGTTGATAATATCGTAACACAAATTTAAAAGGAAAATTGCTTTATTATATTACAATAAATTTTGAAAATAATTATTAATTAGATTATTTCTTCTGTTGTTATTGCCATTGTGTAATTCAAGATGTGGTTGGATATTGCCCTCAAATTCTATTGCAGCTTGCATATCTTGCTGCACTGGTGGTACATCCTCATGGGCATCACATGCAATATTATGCAACACTGCTGTTGCCACCACAATAGTCTGTACTGTGGAAATTTTTAAGCGCACACCATTTGCTAGTACAGGAAATCTTCTTTTCCAAACCCCATACATTCTCTCAACACAATTACGTGTTCGGATATGAGATTCATTATATAGATTTTCTGCTGGAGTGGCTGGATTCAAAAGAGGAGTCAGCAAAAAATTACTGTTTCTATATCCACCATCCCCTAACAGTATGTTCTGTCCAAATTCACCTCTCTCAAATCTCTGACGAATATACGAATTATTAAAGATATGAGAATCGTGTGTTGATCCATGCCATCGAGAAACAATGTCTCGAATCTTCAACTTGTGATCGCACACAGTCTGAATGTTAAGGGAAAAGTACCCTTTCCTATTTCGAAATATTTCTGCATTTTCCCCACCTATTTAAATAAATATAAATAAATAAGCAATTAAGTATACCATATCTAGTTTTACCTGGTGATTGAATTTTCACATGAGTGCAATCGATTGCACCTATTACTTGAGGAAAGCTGGCTATATTGTAAAAACCCTCATTGTTTGAGAGGATTTCCTCATCTGTTATAGGAAAACAAATGTACCGATGTCTCAAAGCAGCTATTGCATTTGAAACTTTTTTAACAACTTTGCTGGCAGTTGATTTATGTACACCTATTAAATCCCCAACAGTATTTAAAAAACTTGCAGTGGCATAAAAACGGAGTGTCAGAAACAGCATTTCTTCAGGTGTTAAGGCACAATTCCTAAAGTATACGAATTATTAGTAAGCTTTATACATTCTATTATCACTAGTTCTTGCTTACCAATCGGTAGGTTGAGCTATTGTTTCATAAATTTCATCCAAAATACGCCTAACAGAATCTTTACTTAGACGATACCGATGAAAAAAGTCGTGATCATCCCACAATTGAAAATTGTTGGGTCGTTCCCGTATTAATTTAGGTCTTCTATTGCGCCCTAGATGCTCAATAAAATCTATAACTTCTTCATCGTCGGAAGAATCAATTAAATTTAGAATATCCATATTAACTTATGTACTTATTCAAAAAAAATTACACCGATAAAGAACAATAATGGAAATATGGCAAAGTACAATAATTATGGAAGATATCTTTCGATGTATAGGTTATGCTAATACTTTTAAACCAAAAACAAGGCTTGAACTGAGTAATTTACTGGGTTCAAGTTCAACTCAAATTTTAGTTTATTTTTCAGTTTAAGCTGACTGAAATACACTTTGAACCTTAAACTTGAACTTAAACCTGAACTTGTGCTTGAACCAATACTGAAAAACCGGGCATAACAAATTATGTATTAATGAAAACAAATACATATAGTATAGTAATATAAATAGAATTTATTTCAATATGTGTGTGTGATATAATCATAGATATACGTAAATAATTACATATCTATGGATATGATTCAAATATTATCTAACGTCATTAAAACTATACATGGGCGAGATAGGGGAATGCGGTTCAGTTTCACTCAGACTAGACTGACTCGTGGTTTGTCGGATCTCGGGCACCGTATTACCTATCGGTTTCCCCGAGAGCCGACCAAACACGAGTCGGTCTAGTCTGAGTGAAACTGCACCGTATTCCCCTATCTCGCCCATGTATAATTAAAACCTTTTGTTCATTTACTTAAAGAAAAAATATTTTCTATTAATTTCTATCTTCGTAATTTCGTACTGAAACTAACATATTTTTTTTGTGATTCTACAAAATGAGTAATAATAATTCATACTGTTGTGTACCTGGATGCAAGTCATGGTCAAAGAGGAATCCAGAGTTAAGTTTCCATAGATTTCCTATTATTGGTAAAGAAAAAGTTTATTTGAAAAATAAGTTCGATAACAAAGAAGAAATAGATAGACAAAAAGCATGGATATTGAAACTCAAAATTGGAAAACCAATTAGTAAATATATGAAAGTGTGTTCACTTCATTTTAAACAGCGAGATTTTTTTTCAAGAAGTTAGTTTAGTTTGTATTTTAATTATGGCATATATGAGTTCTTATATATTATTTTTTAGATGCTACCACTTCTGCAAGGACATTTTTAAAGAAGAATGCTGTTCCTTCTGAAAATTTACCTTTGTCTTCAAAGTCAACTAGATCACGTAGTTCTAGAAATAGAAATGCTGAAGTAAACCGAAATTTGTCAGAATATGAAATATGTTCTCATGAAGGTGAACCGTCGATTGAGAAAAAGAGTGAAGATATTGAAGCTGCCGAGACTCTCTTAAGTTTATTAGGAACTCAGCCACATTATGTTGGTCCTAAAACCTACCGAGATTTGTCTATTCAAGTGAATACACCAAAAATACAAACAATTTGTGATCTTATTACTGCAGATAGTGTGCTGTCTAGTTTTACAGGACTTAATAGTTTCCAAATGTTGGACGTAATAGTAGAAGCTGTTAATTTAATATATAAAGACGAACGTGCTCATAAATTAAATATAAAAGAACGAATTATCTTAACATTTGTAAAACTTAAGTGTAATTTGACATATTGTATATTGGGTGTTTTATTTAACATACCATCAAATTTATGTAAAACATACATTCAATCTTTTCTCCCAATTCTTGCATCAGCTTTAAAACCAAGCATAGAATGGCCATCCTCTCATGAATGCAAACAAAATTTACCCATTTGTTTTCAAGATTTTTCAAATGTAAGAGTAGTACTGGATTGTACAGAAATTTATATCCAAAAACCTAAGTGTTTATGCTGCAGAATTAGGTTTTATTCTCATTATAAATCTAGCCAAACAGTGAAATTTATGACTGCTGTATCTCCTGGAGGTTTAATAACTTTTGTAAGCAAACCATATGGTGGTCGAGCATCTGATAAAATGATTTTTGAACAAAGCAATTTGATTTCAAAATTAGAAAGACAAAAAGATGCAATTATGGTAGACAAAGGATTTTTAATTGATGACATTTGTATAAAACATGACATCAAATTGATCAGACCTCCTTTTCTGAAGAAAAGAAAACAACTTTCAGCCGAAGAGGCAGTATATAATGCCAAAATTGCTGCTGCTAGAGTTCATATAGAGCGTGTAAACCAAAGAATAAAAGTTTTTAATATACTAGGTGGTAAACTTCAATGGCATCTTGTTAAATATGTGAAAGATATAATTCTTATTGCTAGTGCAATTGCAAATTTGTCAGCACCTATTTTAGCAGACTGTCGTTTTATTAAAGATATGTAATATTGTTTATACAAAATAAATTTTGATAGTCCACTTTTGTATTTATCTTATTACACTATTCATTTTATGAAGAAATATTTAAGCTTTTTATAGGGTACTTATATATGAAATATTAAAATGTGTGTTCCATTCCTACAACACAAAAAGTAATCATCATTTTCAAAAGTGCAACAAATTTATGTAGACGAAAGTTTACTTATTGAGCTATAAATCGTTTATTGAAACAATAAAAAGGCAAATGTCAGTTTGATCTTTTATTTATGGCATCAAGCAGCTATGTACATTTACATATAGTTAGTTTATACACACCTCAATTCTGTATATATTCAATTATAAATCATTGTTATTTATTTGTGCATACAACATGCCACATTTGTTTAAAAAAAATTTGCTTTACTTTTTCAAGCATAGTTTTTGCAAATGCATAATTAAAATCAACACAAATGGTTTCAAATGAGTTGTCATAGGAAGCAAATAAGACAACATAACATTTTTTTAAATTAAGCAGGCTCATTCCCAGTTGAATTTGTCCATGATAAGGATGTCTTTCCTTTATTATTAGACCATTTTCATTTTTCTTCACAAATTCTGCTGACTTTATAGCTTCCTTAATGGTCATAGTGCTACCTAAAAACTGTTGACGTTAAAGCTTTTGTATATTAATAAATGCAATACATACCTTTAAATAGACACTTTACTTCTAAAAGTGCACTAGGTTTATTTCCATCAAAAATGATTCCATCAGGGGAATATCCCAACCATCTGTTCGAGTTTGATATAATAAATCCACAAAGGACTACTTCAAATCCAGAACTACTACAAAAAGCATCTACTGCTGATTTTTCATATTTAGTACCATGTTGTACAAACTTATTGGTGAAATGTTTTGGCCAAAAATGGTTTAAAGCCAGCTTTTCCCAGTCGCACTTTGAATAAGTAAATATTTTATAGCATGTAGAGCCAGTTACTCTATGTCTACGCTGTTCCAACCATTCTACAGTATTCTGCTTTATATAGATAGTTTTATCAGAATATGGGCACTCAACAATATCTACAAAACTTTTCCTACAACATGGTTTCATCTCAACAGCTACTGTTGACAATTCTAGCATTAATAGTGACTGACATGCATTATTTAATATCAATTCATAATAACTATTGAAATTATTATTTGGAATTAACATATGCGTTAATGATTTACTACATCTGCGGCCAACACTGCAATTAAATAGAATTTTAATACATTACCATAACAACTATAGTGTTACTACATACGCATGCTTAGCAAGAGCTGAATTTGCTAATTTTTCTTTAAATAATTTGCTTATTTTTTTTTCATCCACCATTCTATCAGCTACATTTACGTTTTCTTGAAAACATGGCATGTCTTTAATAGAAACAGCTTTGTATATTTCCTTTGTAGACTGTTTTTGTGTAGCCCAAACACATTTAATATCCGTTAAAGATATCTTTTCCAGATCACTTAAATTATTTCTGAAATAAAATTAATAGAAATATCTATGGTACATGTAAGTACATTGTAATTACACAAAACTTCATTTACCTAGTACACCATATCAGTAATGCTGATATATGTTTACACCTGCCACGATTTCCAGCTTTACAACTGCACAACATACTTACAATTGAAATACTTTCTCCAATCGACAGCACTCCTCTTATTTCATGTGGATCAGAGTTTAATGCACTAGTTTGGAGACAAAGACCATACACATTAATGCTTTCATTATTGCAGTCAATTATCCCACATAAAACAATATGACCAGCATTCAGCACTTCCTCTCCTTCATAAACACATCTCGAGTATGTACTCGCATCTAGATATTTAAAATACTCCATCAGACTTACACATTTCGACGGAATAACGAAATCCATCTAGAACACAATTACTTTATTGGGATATTCACCATTTATTAAACATATTTTACGGAATATTAACATTACGTTAACTTACTTTCAAACACAACAAATCTCTAAAACATATGCACTTTTCAAATGTTTAGGCTTATCACTCACTGTTATAATTTTGTGGATGTATATAAGTAGGATAAATTGTATTGAACACAGTAATAAAGCAGGTAAACAAGTGATAAAGACGCGTAAAACACCTTTATCTAGAAAGCAGCAATCAAATTAAATCAATCGACTTCCGTCATAAAGGAAAAATAATGACGTCTGCATTGCCAATTTCATAACAACGAACATAATTACTTTATATATTACTAAATTTAGAATTTCATTGGTATAGAATACATTATATGTATATAATAATAATTACAGGATTATTTTATTTATTAATATTAATTAAAAATGATAATGTTGACGTTATTTTAGCCAGTTTAAAAAAAATATTAACATCGGATATTGGCTTACATGAGACATCGTTTACACGTCGCTATAGTCCGTCTCAACCCTATTATGCAGTACAGGTTTAATAGGGATATTGCATCTCTTATTATCTTTAGTAGTCTCTTAATAACGACATCTTTATATCCGGTTGCCTTGTTGCAAGTTCTATTATGCAAAGTATATGATGGGTATATGAGTAATCGTTGCTGTCAATTGTCAGTTTTTGCCGTAGTGTGTAAACTTTTATATTGTCTTTAATTTATCTATATATAATTTCTGTTAAATCGTTCTTTTTAGCAAGCATATGTGTATTATCTTTTTCAAGCACTTAAAAGAAAGTATGCATACCCAGATCTATAATTCTGATTAACGTGATAACCTATATACATATAGGATACTTTTTACAGATTGCTACATGATATGAGTTTTGAATTTTAAAAAGTGGGACGAAAGAGTATTCTTATTGAAAGAGATGACATCATTAGGTGGAGACATAAATACTTACGAGACATCAGAAAATTCAGAGACGAAGGTATAGTTTATCATTTAATTTGTTATACTTTCATGTTTATTACGCATATTATTATTTGCTTGTGTTTGATTGTGATTGTTTTATTTTTAGGTAGAACTATAATATATACTGAGGAATCATGAGTGAATGCAGGACACTCGGTAAATAAAAAGTGGACTGACGTTACTGTTCAAAGCAGTCGACAAGCTTTTACGTAAGGACTCAGCACTGGTTTAAAATCACCAAGTGGTCTTGGGCCTCGATTTCCATTAATTCATGCTGGAGGCGAGCAAGGTTTTGTTATTGGTGCTGAATGTACATTTCTTTGTAAGAAAAATACTGCTGATGTTCATAGCGAAATGGATGCAGATTCAGATACATATGGAGATTGGTTCAAGAATAAATTGCTTCCAAATATACTAAAGAACTCGGTTGTTGGTCTCGATAATGCCTCATATCACACGAGAAAATTAGAAAAGTTTCCAGCAGTAGCACGGAAAAGACCAAATTATTGAATGGCTCACTGAGAAGAATATTCCACTTGATAATGACATGTTAAAAAGAGATTTACTGGCTTGTGTGTCAGAGGTTAGGTCTCAGTATGAGAGAAACAAAATTGATGAATTTGCAAAGAATAAAGGGCATTATGTTCTTCGGCTTTCACCTTATCATTGTGAATTAAACCCAATTGAAATGTGTGGGAACAAGTTAAGCACTACATTGAAATGCACAATACGACATTCAAACAAAGAGATATTGAACAATTAATTGTGGGGTTAGGGTTATCAGAATATAACAGTGAACAACTGGCGGAATTACATTGGCCACCTTGCCAACTTGCATGACGATGTTGAAGAGTTTATAATTAACGTCACACATTCATCATCAGATCAAGATTCTTTAAGTGAAGAAGAAAAATAAAACAATATGTGTACCTACTCCTTTGTATGGTCATGGTTAGTTTTTTCATAAATGTTATCATGTATTATTAACTTGTTCTTATAAATGGGAAAATATGTTTTTGCAAAATGAATTTGTGAGGAATTTGTGTCTTTAAATGTGTATAACGCAATGTAGGTTAACATATTAATATTCAATAAGACTATATAAGTCATGTAACATATTAAAAAATAAAAGTACATGTTGTGTGTGGTTATTGTTATTCTTTTCATAAATATGTATTATTTAAGTTGTTTTTATAAATAGAAAAGTTTTTTATGAAAAATAAACTTGTGATTAACTTTGTCTTGGTCTGAATTTATAGTGGATAGTTGATTAAGATGTCAATATTCAGTAACGAAGAAAATTGTATACTTTAAGTGTTTCTTTCAAATATTAATTCATAATTCATTTACTCTGGCTTACTATATTCAGTTAGATTTTAAATAATTTTTTACAGAATAATCCCAAAGGATTATATTATTACAAATATTTTAATCCATCTTCCCATATATTTTCCCCTTTTAGTGTTTCAAATTACTATTAATTTTTTGTATGCAGTATATGCATCAATTGAATGACAAACAGTCGTATAGGTTATGTTTTGATTACAAAAAATGTCAGATATTGAACCGGAACTGTAACGACATTATACAATGAGACGATTTGGCAACCATGAAATCAATTCCCATAAGACCTGTACTGCATAATAAGGTTGAGACGGAGATTTTGAATTTTGAATTCCTTGCTGTCATTTGACAGTATTATAGGTTTTGGTTGTTTATGTTTGTTATTTTATTGTAATATTGTTTTCAACGTCCTTTTTAAAACTAACGATGCTTAAGCCATTCAATAGTCAGTCAAAGGCGCTTATTAGCTCTTTGATTACTTACATACAAACGTAAATTGAATAACTATTACCGTTGACAAGTGTGCGAGAGGTATGTATACATATTTGTTGTAATGATATCAAATAAATAATAATATTATCATTTTAGAGGATTGCACAAGCTTTAAATATTTCCATTGAATCTGTGAGCAGTATTTTTAAGACACGTAAACAAAATGATGCTCACCGAAGTCCTAAAAAAACGTTTCAGGAAACTGTATGTGATTACTCCTGCAATAAAAGCAACAATACGCAATACGATATGTGTAAAAACGCTATGTTGCTTATACAACTCATTGAAAATAAAAAGAATATTATAATGTTAATGGTGTTTTTTAGAACAACACTTTACATGAGCTTCGTTATTATCACTGGCAGTGGACCATCATATCTTTGATGGCTCTGTTGATTCTTTTGGTAGATACTATAGTCTATTTTTAAACTAAGAGGAGCGTTTTAAATTAATCGCGCTAAAATCTGTATCTGTGATTGGTTGTTTCACAGATAGGTTTATACAGTCGAAATGTGGAATAGATGACGTTTGACGTATCGATGTCAAACGGTTGTGTTTCGTCTTTACTTTTCTGTTCCCGTTGTTCTATTGCTCTTTAAAACATAAATAAATCCGTTCTTTTTAGAATTTGCGTAGCGTTTAATGTACCATCCTGTTGTTCTTGATATGTATACTGCATCAACGTCAACTTCATCAGCAATTTCGCCCCCGAAGAAGCGCAAGCGTTTTGATTTAGGTCATTTATCGCTTGCTGAAAAGCAGTGTACTTTAAATATATATAAACAGCTACGAACTGACACACCGGATCTTAGAAAAACAGCTATCATTTCTAAAATTAGTAACATCGTGGGTAAGTTTAACAAATAATTTATAACAATAATAAATAATGTATAATTTTCTGCTTTTAGGCGTTGCAAAATCGACAGTATATCGAACTATAAAGGAATATAATGAAACTGGCACAGTTACTGCATCTAAACACAGAGGTGGACGACCTGTTAGTGTTGTTGCATATGATGAAGTGGTCAAACACTCTGTGCGGCAAATAGTGCATGCTTTCTTTTACAAGAACGAATTACCTACTTTGGACAAAATTTTGATAGAAATAAAGAAACATCCAGATTTGCCACAAATGTGTCGTTCATCACTTTACAAGTTTATAAAACAAATTAACTTCAAATACATGAAAAGAAACAGTAAAAGTATTTTGATAGAACGAGATTATGTCGTAACATGGAGACGAAAATATTTAACTAAAATTAAGGAATTTAGAAGGGAAGGTAGACAAATTTATTATTTAGATGAAACTTGGGTTAATGAAGGTCATATAAAACAAAAAATATGGATAGACAACAGTATAAAAAATCGACGTCAAACATTCATTGAAGGGCTATCTACAGGACTAAAGAACCCTTCAGGAAAAGGGAAGCGGCTTATTGTTTTGCATGTTGGATCTGAACATGGCTTTGTCGATGGAGGGTTGTTACTTTTTGAAGGTAAGAAAACTGGAGAATATCATGAGGAAATGAACGCAGCAGTTTTTGAAACATGGTTTGCCAATCTGTTACCAAAACTACCTAACGGTGCAGTTGTCATCATGGATAATGCTTCTTATCATAGCCGTAAATTGGAAAAAATTCCTACAACAGGATCTAAGAAAAAAGATATGCAAGAGTGGCTACAAGCTAAGCACATTGAATTCAGAGAAGATATGGTACGAGCTGAACTACTGAATTTAATAAAAATTAACAAGGAACAGTATAATTTATATGTGATTGATGAAATGGCAAAACGTAACAATAAAATTGTGTTAAGGTTGCCACCTTATCATTGTGAACTCAATCCTATAGAATTGATATGGGCAAAAATAAAGAATGAAGTGGCATCCAAGAATAACACATTTAAATTGAGAGAGGTGAAAGGACTTTTATTGCAAGCTATTGATAATGTTCAAAATGTTTATTGGAAAAGTTGTATTGAACATATAATTAAAGAAGAAACAAAAATGTGCACACTAGATGGAATCGTAGATGATCTAATTGAACCATTTATTATTTCTGTTAGTGCTGATAGTGACAGTGATACTTTTTCAGATGGTTCAGATTTAGAATAAGCATCAAAGAATAAAAAAAAACAATTCAATTTATTTATATATTATCACTAATGTTCTTTCAGTGTATATGTATTCAAAAATATTTTTCTGTATGTCATTCTTGCTAATAAAACTACAAAAATCTTATAAACTATTTTTATTACTTGCATAATATAAAATTTCTACGTATATGTTTAAAATAAAACTTGCATTATTCATAATAAAGAGAATTAAATTGCTGGGCTGGTGTAATAAGTTGCTTATATAATTGTTCATTACATTTCAATACCCTTTGTATATTCTTTTCCCGTTTAATTGCGATATCAAAGATCCTACTTTCATTAAAATACTTATTAAAGTTTCTAAATAGTTTTCGGTATTTTTTTCTGCTTCCTCCATGTAATTTCTTGGCTTAAACTACCAAGAACATCTTATATTTATCTAAAAATAAATAAATATAGTTTACTTTACCTTATCATTTCTTTATTCATGTTATTTTTGCTGTTTAATGTATTTAATTTTTAATAAATATTCAATTACGTTTGACCTTCTTAAAGTAGGGTTATAAATACTATATATGTCATTGATCTAGTAACTTTTACAGTGTAAAAGAGAGTTTTCTATGTACTCCTCCTAGTTTAAAAACAGACCATGGTACAAATATATAAGGTATGCTACAACTTTGACTCAAATTCGTCTATTTCTGCGCTGGATGCAATTTCGTCATATGTGTTGCGTCATCCATCACATGTTTGTAGTTTTGAGTTTGTGCTTTGTTTATATTTAGATTTCGAAGAGTTATATCCGATTATATCGTATTTTGTGTCATTATAATTATTATTTTATATGTTTAGTGTAGTTATTAAGATTTGTGAATATTTTCATTAAGCCAAAGACTTTTAATTTGATTTATTTAGAACTTAAGAAGAGGTTATAACATAGAAGGTAATGAGTTTATTAAATATTGTATTATAAAGCAATACATTTGCCTCTACCTTTAGCTCATCTAATATGGTAAGCTGCTGTGTCTTGAGCTGCAAAAGCAGGTCAGAAAACACTCGAGGAAGGAATATTAAATATTTTCGTTTTCCTAAAGATCGAAACTTATCTCAGCAGTGGATACAAGCCTGTGGTAGAAGGATAAAAAACACAAGAAATCGTAGGTTTTGTATTTGGACGTATTTGTGTACCTTTTAATGATGTTATTATTTACAGATTATATATGTTCACGTCATTTTGCAAGAGACGCATATGAGAAGTGGTATTTAGATAATCGACAGATGAGAGAGAAATATATAAAATCGTACCAAATACTTCATAAAACAGCTGTTCCCACATTGTATATACATACACATAGTGAAGCTGCTGTAAATTACTCGACTTTACAACCATCAACATCAAGGTAACAGATATGAAATAACGCATGAGTGTACTTACTTTTAAATTATTTAGTATACAGAGTAGGATGTTGCAGAGGAAGAATGTTAATCTGTAATACGTACCTTCATATAATCACTACTTATACTGTATTTAAAAAAATACAAATAAATTTGTTTGTATGAAGCAATGAACCTAATAATAACCTATGTATTATATGCCAATGTAAAAAGTATTACCTATTTAATGAATTATTACAGTTATTCCATCAATCCATTGGAAGAAATCGACCTGTTACCTCCAACTGTAGAAGATACAGAAGTAACATTCTCTATGCCAAAACAAGATTCCTCAACAAGGTAAGGAAAAATTTAACTCGTTAGTGGAGTTGTCAAAGCATAGTTATTATGAAAAGAGTTGTATTCAAATAAGCTGTCAAATTAAAAGCTCAAAATGTTTTAAATAGTCTTGTAATGTTGAAGTGGTGTGCAATGTAAAAATACTTAAAGAAATTGCTGTTTCATACTTTTAACAAATAAATAAGGTTAGCAATACTACCTTACCATGTTTAATAAACAAAGCATTCTAATTTTAATAATTTGTTCTAGTTGTTCTATTGTTCCCAAGGAAAGAAGAAACCAAACATGCGAAACAGAAAAATATTGTGAAGTAGCATTTACAAAACCTGGAGCTTTTTCATTTAAGTAAATATATATATATATATATATCATTAATGATGTAATTTATAATAATAATAATAATAATAATATTTATTCAATGTAATAAAATCATTACATGAAAAGTCAAAATATACAGACAAACAAATTAAAATTGTATATCAAAAAAATTATTATTCAAATATTCATTGATTGAATAAAAACTTTTTGTCAGTAAAAATTTTGATATTTTACTTAAAAAAGTATAGCATTCATTGTCTGTAATATAATCTGTAAGGGAGAATGATCATTGTTACATATGATATTAAGGAATTACAGAAAGAAAATTATCGATTTTAATCATTACCTTCACATTAATACCTATTTTCATATGCCCGAACAGTACACAAATCAGTCTTACTTATTTAATTATTCTATATACTTCTTATTTGATACATATTACTATATACCTATGTTCCATTTTTACTGAAATGCTTGGCCATAAGCTGTTATGTAAGTAATAATGTTGTAGACTTTATTGATTAAGATTATGGTGTATAATAAATAATTTGAATATGCTAAAAACAGTAATTCTGTAATATATATTTTAATATGCATTTTTTTAAAAATGAAACAAATCAAGTTTGTGAAAGATAGTATAACGAATGATTTATGTATTGAGCATTTCTAATTTTGATTTTATAATGCAGACCATCTACTTCAACCGAAAACCCTGAAGACACACTATCACATTGGAAGGAACAATATTTTCTATCGCAAGGGAAAATACAGACCTTACAGGAAAAGGTGGCCTACCTCACTGAAGAAATATGTCACCTCAATAGAATTTTAGAGAAATATTTTACACCGGGGCAAATACGACTAATAAAATCAAAGACAAAAATGAAGGCAAAATGGACTGCTGAAGATATTTCCTCGGCAATTTCGCTTCGAAGCGTAAGTCCTAAAGCCTACAGATATTTAAGAACTACCAGAGAATATCCACTGCCAGGCCTATCAACCTTAAGGAAGTGGGCGACAAGTTTGGAATTGAAACCAGGTATTCTGGAAGAGGTTTTACTAATTATGAAATATAAGGCAAATGAGTATACCGAGCGCGACAGATTGTGTGTACTTTCTTTTGACGAGATGTACGTCTCTAATGAAATATGTTTCGATCGCAAAAGGGAACAGGCTGCTGTAGGACCGCACAAAACAGTGCAAACCGTTATGGTACGTGGCTTGTTTTCGGCATGGAAGCAAGTAATATACTATGATTACGACTGTGGTATGTCGGTAGAAGTCCTCCGAAATATTATATGTAAATTAGAAGTAATACAGTACACTGTTGTAGCTGTTGTTTCGGATCTAGGACCTGGAAACAGAAAATTATGGAAAAATATGAAGGTTGGTGTAGCTGTCGATGAAAGTGAATCCTTCACTCATCCATCTGATGAAGGGAAAAAGATTTTTGTATTTGCTGATGTGCCACATTTAATCAAATTGATTAGAAATAATCTTTTTGATCATGGGTTCACCATAAATAATACAAAGATCACGAAGGAGCCCTTTCAGAAATTGGTTGACCTACAGGAAGGTGACTTGAAACTTGCCCATAAGCTTACACAGGTTCACATCGATGTAATTGGCAACCAAAGGCAGAAAGTAAAATATGCTGTGCAATGTCTCTCACGTACAGTGGCGCTAGCGATAAGGTGGTGTGGTGAACATAATTTAATGCCAGATATTGCATGCACTGAAATTAGTGACATAATTAATATCATTAACGATTGGTTTGATTTGTTCAATACTCAAACCAAATTTGATATTGCTGCCAATGCATATGGTGTTGATATTGAAAACCAACTGGATAAAATAGAAAAAATGACTAAATTAATACAAAATATAAGAGTCGGTACAAGAAAAAGTTTAATGTTTTTTCAAAAAGCGATACTACAAAATAACAGCTCTCTAAAAAACTTATATCAATATTTAAGGTCAAACTTTAATATTGAGTACATAATTACTAGACGTCTGAATCAAGATATAATAGAAAATTTTTTTTCATATATGCGAGCTATGGGATCCACCAATGACCACCCTAGTGCATTACAATTCAAATATCGATTGAGATGGTACATTCTTGGGAAGCATTCATCTGTTGTGTTTTCAGAAAATGTCAACACACAGGAAGATACGTCTGTAGTAGAGTTACTAACTACAGACGCAACACTTAACTTAACTACAGTTTTGGAACCTTTTGTGCAAGAAACTGGAGATTTTGAAGAAAATGTTGTCAGGGTGTCTGAGGATGACATAAATGAGGAATTTATGGACTTGCTGACGGAATTCGAAAGAATCCATTCCGCAACCTCTGCTACCGGGGATATTGCGAAGCAAGGCTTATACTATATAGCGGGATACATAGCACATAAGTTCAGAAGCAAATACTCGTTACATGATGATACTCAGATTGAATCCCCAGAAAGCAACTGGATTGGATTAGTCTCCAGGCGGTGTCTACGTCAGCCGAATGCTATTATGAAGAAAATGGCAGAAGACGCTGAACAAATGTTTAATGAATTCCATAAGAAATCGATTAACAAAAATACCAACATAATAAAGCGTTTGGTACAAAATATTAAGACTAGTTTGCCACAAGAAGTTGTGGAATCATATATTAGAGTAAGAACTTACATACGTATAAAAGAGATAAATAAAAATAATTATCAACAAAAAAGAAAATTACAAAAAAAAACAATAAAATTTACCAATAAAAAAAAGTAACCATATCTGTTGTTTTATTTATTACCTGTCAATTAACAATTAATAAACGAAAATCCAATATTAAACCAATAGTTTTCTTACTATAATACTTTCAACTTTTGCAATATTCATTGGTATCAGTAATTTAAAGCAATATACTACATAAAATGCACAATTTCAAGTCATAAATTTATTTTGTGATAAATTACTTTGTCAGTAAAGTAATTACAAATTGTATTATCAAACGACTAAAACAGGTTTCGTAAACCAAAGTGCTACATAATATCCAGTGGGAGATTTTTCAATAATACAATCTTATTATTTTGCTTTATGAGTTTTTAAACAGGTAATTTGTAAAGAAATTTAATTTAGTTACACATTCGTAAACAACTGTGCTATATATTATGTCTATTTTATTATTCTTTATATAGCTATCTATATACTATTACATCTGTGGTTATTCAAGAGTAATCTTTCTTTTCTTAATATCAGTGGTATGACGAAATTGCATCCAATTGACGTCATAAGGAAGCTGCGCTAGAACATACCTTATATATTTGTACCATGAAACAGACTATAGCAGATATTGGTTTCAAATATAAGAAAGACTGTCCATAGAGAAGATTAAGGAAAAAACACATGTTGTTCTTCCTCAAACTAATTTTCTATAAAAATATATGAATAATTTACAATCTAAAAGTCCACTGAAATGTGTCTATTTGGATGAGACTTGTAACCAGATCATGGCAGGATGATAGTTATAAGAGTGTATGACAGTTGACGGCTAAGATAATACTCTGCATTAAAATTGACACGTGTCGAGTACTACAAATTTTGCTTTGCTTTTAGGTTTATAGTCATTTATACAAGTACATGTAATGGTTTTATTAACAGTGCCTCTTTAGTATTTTTTCAAATACTTGTAATCCTGATTACCAACATGAAATAGATAGAAACAATTTCTTAAATTAGTATGAAAATGAACTGCTGTGTACGCTAGAAGTTATCATAGCATTTATATGATAAATCTCCTAATAATTCTTGAAACAAAGGTCAAATAAGAGAATGGTTAAGAGCCATAATATACCAGACGCACACAGTTGTACAACTATCATCATATTACTACATATTCAACCCGATAGAGCATATTTGGGGAATATCCAAAATATATTATAATAAGAACATGGGAGAGCAGGATTTTGAGGAAAAATGCAGTTAATATGTGGAATCAGACCCAGAAATGAGGATACCTGAAATTTAGACAAATACTCTTAGATACACTTAGTCCGTCTCAACCCTATTATGCAGTACAGGTTTAATAGGGATATTGCATCTCTTATTATCTTTAGTAGTCTCTTAATAACGACATCTTTATATCCGGTTGCCTTGTTGCAAGTTCTATTATGCAAAGTATATGATGGATATATGAGTAATCGTTGCTGTCAATTGTCAGTTTTTGCCGTAGTGTGTAAACTTTTATATTGTCTTTAATTTATCTATATATAATTTCTGTTAAATCGTTCTTTTTAGCAAGCATATTATCTTTTTCAAGCATTTAAAAGTAAGTATGCATACCTAGATCTATAATTCTGATTAACGTGATAACCTATATACATATACATATACTTTTTACAGATTGCTACATGATCTGAGTTTTGAATTTTAAAAAGTGCGACGATAGAGTATTCTTATTGAAAGAGATGACATCATTAGGTGGAGACATAAATACTTACGAGACATCAGAAAATTCAGAGACGAAGGTATAGTTTATCATTTAATTTGTTATACTTTTATGTTCGTTACGCAATTTATTATTTGCTTGTGTTTGATTGTGATTGTTTTATTTTTAGGTAGAACTACAATATATACTGATGAATCATGAGTGAATACACGACACTCGGTAAATAAAAAGTGGACTGACGTTACTGTTCAAAGCAGTCGACAAGCTTTTACGTAAGGACTCAGCACTGGTTTAAAATCACCAAATGGTCTTGGGCCTCGATTTCCATTAATTCATGCTGGAGGCGAGCAAGGTTTTGTTATTGGTGCTGAATGTACATTTCTTTGTAAGAAAAATACTGCTGATGTTCATAGCGAAATGGATGCAGATATATATGGAGATTGGTTCAAGAATAAATTGCTTCCAAATATACTAGAGAACTCGGTTGTTGGTCTCGATAATGCCTCATATCACACGAGAAAATTAGAAAAGTTTCCAGCAGTAGCACGGAGAAGACCAAATTATTGAATGGCTCACTGAGAAGAATATTCCACTTGATAATGACATGTTAAAAGGAGATTTACTGGCTTGTGGTCAGAGGTTAGGTCTCAGTATGAGAGAAACAAAATTGATGAATTTGCAAAGAATAAAGGGCATTATGTTCTTCGGCTTTCACCTTATCATTGTGAATTAAACCCAATTGAAATGGTGTGGGCACAAGTTAAGCACTACGTTGAAATGCACAATACAACATTCAAACAAAGAGATATTGAACAATTAATTGTGAAGGGTTATCAGAATGTAACAGTGAACAACTGGCGGAATTACATTGGCCACCTTGCCAACTTGCAAGACGATGTTGAAGAGTTTATAATTAACGTCACACATTAATCATCAGATCAAGATTCTTTAAGTGATGAAGAAAAATAAAATAATATGTGTACCTACTCCTTTGTATGGTCATGGTTAGTTTTTTTATAAATGTTATCATGTATTATTAACTTGTTCTTAGAATTGGGAAAATATGTTTTTGCAAAATGAATTTGTGAGGAATTTGTGTCTTTAAATGTGTATAATGCAATGTAGGTTAACATATTAATATTCAATAAGACTATATGTCATGTAACATATTAAAAAATAAAAGTACATGTTGTGTGTGGTTATTGTTATTCTTTTCATAAATATGTATTATTTAAGTTGTTTTTATAAATAAGTTTTTTATGTAAAATAAACTTGTGATTAACTTTGTCTTGGTCTGAATTTATAGTGGATAGTTGATTAAGATGTCAATATTCAGTAACGAAGAAAATTGTATACCTTAAGCACCTTAAGTGTTTCTTTGAAATATTAATTCATTTACTCTGGCTTACTATATTCAGTTAGATCTTAAATAATTTTTTACAGAACAATCCCAAAGGATTATATTATTACAAATATTTTAACTAATCCATCTTCCCATATATTCTCCCCTTTTAGTGTTTCAAATTACTACTAATTTTTTGTATGCAGTATGCATCAATTGAATGACAAACAGTCGTATAGGTTATGTTTTGATTACAAAAAATGTCAGATATTGAACCGGAACTGTAACGACATTATACAATGAGACGATTTGGCAACCATGAAATCAATTCCCATAAGACCTGTACTGCATAATAAGGTTGAGACGGAGTATAGCAGTGAAATCAAAAAATGATGGGACCGAGAATTGTTGCTTGGCAGAGAAGAAGTAATACCATTTATTATAAATGTTCAAAATCTAAAGACAGTAGAAACAGTGATAATAAACAAGAATGTCTGTAAAATGTATTATTCTTTTTTGATACATTTTTTATATATTACTACAAGTATTTGTAAAAATTGAAAATTAATAACTTGAAATAAAAAAGACATAAGGTGTCTTTTTTTACAAAAGTAAAATATTTTAGCCATATGTAGTTATTGTACAATAGTGAGTGAGTGTACTTTAGACGTTAATAATCTAATTATTGACGTTTAGAGTTAGTTTAGTATTTATTCATAACATGTAATTATTAATGATGTAGTATAATGTGATATATTGTTTGTGTAACATATAAAATTACTATTTATTTTTATCCGGTATACTAAAAAAAGTTACATATTACCATTAGTTTTATTATTTTATGTGCTCGTCTTTACTTATGACAGAGAATGGCTTTCTTAATATGTCATGTAAATGTACAAGAATATGTTAATATTTTGAGCATATTTTCATTAGAATTTTAGTTTCAAGTCAAAGATGTATTAATTTATATAATTGTTACTACCAATTAAATTTGTAAGATAAATACATAAACAGAAAATGTACAATATATGACAATAAATTGGCTAGATATACTGATTTTAAAAATGTGTACTAATTTAAATTTTGTACTCAATGTTATCGATTCTAAGGAAAAACACTAAATATAAAAATAAATATCTACCTTATATTACTTGCCTGCAGCATTTGTAACTTTCTTTTTGTTGGATTTGTTATGTTCTAAGTTGAAGAGTGTTATTAGTAATAATTTATTACAAATTTGAATAAGTGACGAGTTAATTTGTGTTGCTGTAACATACTTTGATACAAGTTAATTGTAAAGTACGACATTAATATAAATTAAAGTAAGGTTTAAGAAGATATTTTAAATAAGGAAGAAGTATTAAAAGAGCTTGCTTCTTAAAATATACACATTATATAACCATTGTTTAAGTATTAAGAAATAATTACACAGAATAAAAGTACGAAGAGTTTGGTTTTTTATTTTTACTATTTTATTGAATGAAATGCCCTAACAGCACGGAGACATACTAAAGACGTCTTAAAGATGCCATGTGCAGACATTCAAGACATCTTGCAGATGTCCTGTTTACGCCTTGCGTCGTCTTTAAGACATCTTTAAGATATCGAATGTTACAAAAAACAACGTCGTAAAGACGTATTAATATGACATTTTAAAGACGTATTTATATGACATCCTAAAGACGTATTTATATGACATCTTAAAGACGTACCTATTTTTAAACCTCTTTTCTATGAATTGAAAAGCTCATTATGAGAAAAAGATTTATTATGTGCCATTATCAAATACAATAAATTAAGTGCGTTTTAATATCATACTTCTTCGATCTGCGGCTCTTCTCAACCACGCCTGGATAGCAACTTCAGCCACTTTTGAAGTCTTACCCAGACCCGACTGCTCGACAGACCCTGAAAAAGCAACACTATTTTGGGAAAATTTTAAAGCAATGGTTCAATGGCAATTTATACAGACAGCTGGATATTTGCAAGATACAAATTTTTTTTATAACTTACTTAATAAAACTCTGGCAATATTAAGCTTATTGAAAGGCCTTTTTCCTTTGCGACCGAGCCAGCGGTACTTCAGAGTTTGCTCATTTGATAGCACCAAAGTCAAAATTCTTTTGATTATATCATAAACTGAGGAACCTCCTAATTTGGACAGTTCGCCAACCTAGAAAAAAAGATGTTAATTTTTCATGTCGAATAACTTCTGCTAAATGTAGTATTATTTTTAATTTTCACTTTTACTAACACTGTATAAAAAGCTGCTGAATTGACTGGTATTGGTTGCTAAAAATAACTGTCAAAAACAGTTTCAAAAAAATTTGTCTATAAACAGTTGCAATTGGACAAGTTTATTTAAAAATCATAAAAGTAGACTTACACAATTTTGAAAATTTCCCTCATTGCCCAAATGGTTTTCTAAAAGGTCAAACTCTTCGTCGGAATTAATGGGAAAATTAATTCCTGGAGATTTAAACAAACTATACTCAGTTGTTGTTGGTGACTTGGGAAGGAGATTTTGGGCCAACTGTCCCTTAATCTCTTTAATTTCATATAAAGTGTCAGTCATAAGCCCTCTCAAAATATGGATTTGCTGGAGTATTACCCTAAAGTTTTTATCTGAAATACCACAATTAAACGGAATTAAATAAGAAAATGTAACTAGTACATTATTATATTGATAACAATATTTACAATAAAAAATATACTTATCATAATTAAATACCTGCTTTCTCATTGCATTTGTCACACTGCTCGCTCTGCTTAACTTCTGAAACAGGTGACACTTCATTGGTACCTTCTGATTCTTCAGTACTGACATTTTCTTGGTTTTAAAGTGGCATCTTTTTTTGCAAAATAGAAGTCTCTTTTAACTTGGAAGTATCTAGAAACAAAAAAAAATACATTGGTTACTTTATTGTAGTGAACGTTAAAATAGAAAGATAAATTATTAAGTTATATATATTGCTCACCCAATTTTTGTTTGAAATTCTTTATTGTTGGGAGAGTGTGTAGATTAATAAGGCATTCATCCAAGGAACCATCGGATGACTCATCACTAGATATGAGCCTCTGAGTCCGCTTTGGTTTTCTGCAGGAAGATTAGAACTGGAGCTGCTGGTCTCAAACTGTTCTTCTTCATAAACTGAATTAGCGGAAGATAAGTTCTCTAGGATAGCCCTCTTTGCACGCATATAATATTTATTTAATGTTATACGACGCTTCATATTTTGTAGTATGTTTTATGTGTCTGATTATGTATAAATTATACCTGTGCAACCCAAGTCAAAAAGAGAAGTTTAACAGTTATTTTTCCACACTTTTTAGAACAAGCAGAAAACTCCGGTAAAATCACGCCAAACTATCACACCACAATGCACAATGTCTTATAGCATAGCCGCCATTACATACTATCATTCGCGCTGAAATAATCCCGCACGTGTACTGTGTACTGTTAAAACCGTTTAACCGTTATATAACCAAATTATAAATCTACTTCTATTTTCTTTGTTATAAATTAAATAAACACTATCACTCAAAGAAAATATCACCAAACAGCAAACAGCTCATACATAATCCGTGCGTTCAGGGAGTTACGGCGCTGGAAGCGTATACCGCTAGAGCTTGTGGCCAGCGCCTGAAGTCATTGAACGGGTCATAGTAGTACATTTTAAAATTGTTGCTTGGACATGCGTACTTTTACTACTTCTGAAGTCTGACAGCGGCAATATGGCGTTCTGAAATTTATTATTATTTAATTAAATTATTATTATTATTGTTTGAAGTATGAAGACGTGACATACGTACTTTTAAAATCTAAACTAAAAATAAAGTCAACGTATTTGGTGTGTAACTAATATATGATAGCAATATAAATCCTTATTTTAGAATTGACAGAGAAGATGGTAAATTATTTATTATAATATAAAGTGTGTGTAAATATATAATACTACATTTTACACTGTATTATAATATGGATTATGTGGAAGTTTTCGATGAAGTTGGTGTAATCTATTATCAATATTATATCAGCAGTTTTGGTTGATATATTTATCGGCACTGTGAACAGTATTTATTTCAATTTTAATTAGTTGATGAATTTTCTGAATGCTAATGTTGCAGTAAGAGTAGGTATAACCACAGAATTATAACGGATACATAAATTTATTACAAAGAAATAACTTTGTGTATTTATTTTATTACTTACCTATTGAACTTATTGAAATCTGATGTTAGCTAATTCGTTGGAATGTTTTGAGGTTTTAGTTGAAGATGATGTAACGATTAACACTATTATATTAACAGTGTTGGTTGAGATATTTATCGGCACTGTGAATAATTTTAATTAATTGATGTATTTTCTGAATGCTGCTTTGTAATAAGTGTATAAATAAATCGCCTATCCTATTGATAAATAAATATGACATAAACTGATAACATTGTGTGGTTGTTTTATTGTTGTGGTTGAAGAAGCAATATTATTACAACATTTACCGTACTGGAATCTGATGGTAGATCTTGTGTAAAAGTCTTAAGTTACGTTACCTAATAGACTATGTAGCTATCTATACTTATGCATGCAATACTAATGTATTTTAGAACACGAAAATATAATAAGAAGATAAGGCCCAAAAACAAACAATATTACATAGCTCATTAGTTTCAGTAGCAGCTCTTAATATTTTTGATTAAATTTAGTGCCAAATTAGAAGGAATTATGCTGTTTGACATTACTTGTTAGTTATATCTATTTCAAAATACATTTCAATACCTATATAAACATATTCACTTTATATGCAAACCGAATATAATAGTACTTATCAATATCTATTTTATATGATAAATTTACCTATAACTTTCGCATAACATTAAATATAACAACAAGTACAACAGCAACCGTAAAAATAATATTTACTACTACAATTAATAAATTAATATGTTTATTAATCCGCGCGTTTGAATTTTTAAATTCATATTTGAATATTCACCGCTTATCCCCACTTCTTTCTAGCGCCGCTAGGTCATCCAGCGAAATTTATTTTCGCTAGGCAAGATGGCGACCGCTAGCTCGAGCGCCGGCACTCAGCAGTCGCGTTCAGGACACCGCTCGACCTAGCACAGCTCAGCGCTAGCGGCGCCGTAACTCCCTGAACGCACGGAATGACAAAGAAAATACACAGGCACAGAACACGAAAAAAAATTAGAAATGTAAAAGTAAACTCCACGTTAAACGATAGGCGCAAAGGCGGGAAATTTAAATGGAGTTTTATGGCAAATTTAAAATAAAATTAATAATTTAACTTTGTTAAACGTTTTTATGATGTTTTCTTCATATCTAAATAATTCTGAGTTTTCAGAAAGATTTAGATATGCAGAAACTCTTAACAAAGTTTATTATTTTGAAAAATAAATTATTACATTGGTTAAAAATAGACATTTTTCAGGGTATATTATAAACAAATTTAATAGCTAATAGAAATCGATTTATATAATATTTATTCGGCTTAGTTATAATTAAAGTTTAAATAGTTAATTTTACAAAAAATATATTTATTAGATAAGAAAATAGGTAGGAGACATATTTTATGAAGTTTTGAATGCATTTTTTCTATAATGTCAGGAAGATTGGTAAAGGCGTTAGAAAAACGTCTTAAAGACATCCATTTGAGTAAACTTTAAGATGTCTTTTGAAAGATGTATTAAAGATGTCGTTTTTAGGTCTTCAGACATTCAGGCGTAGTATGGACATAAACACGACGTCTTTGAGATGTGGTGTGCTGTCTGGGTGGTGTATTCAAGATGTAGTTTTATTTCATTATACTCACAGAATACTTTATTTTTAACAAAAAGTCCTTAATATACATTAAGATAATTCGGTAAATTTTGATGTCAATATAACCTCAAAGTAAACTTCAGAAATCGTAAATTTTATTCGTCGATCACAATACTAACATTGACATACTACAACTGTTACATCATGGATTTTGATGACGAAGGTCGATTGTTTGGTGCTTTCTACCATACCCCTTTATACCAATGCAAGAATTAATATTAATGTCATCACCTGTAGTTCACATTTTCGGCACCATGGCGCTGCAGTCCTAAAAATTTATCCCTATATACCATACCCCATACCTGTGCCTCTATATACTATACATGGGCGAGATAGGGGAATACGGATCAGTTTCATGCAGAGTAGACCGACCAGGGTTGCCGTTGCTGGCAACTTGTTGCCATTTTGGGCAACTTCCAACTAACTCTGGCAACATGGCAACAACTTTGTAAGAAATCCAAAAAATGGCAACATTTTACATATACAAAAATTAATTCCATATAAATATTTCTACGAAATTTGTCATAATTAAAAATAATAATAGGAAGACTTAATTTAAAAAACAATTCTTGTACTACGTATATATGTATGTATTACTGGTAGAATTACACATAGAGCGCTAAATGGTCAAGGTCAATAGAATGTATAAACATTTTAATTACTGCCAGGGAAGGCAGGGGAATTCCCGATTTAGTGAGTCTAACGCTTTAAATGCATATACACATACAATCGGTAAATGCTATAATATAATGGAAGTACTTGTACACCGAAGTGATCGTTGTTTATTCAAAGTATAGGGGGCGATAGTGTTTTTTCCATTGTAAGAACAGACAGATATCCGCATTTATCAAAATTTGCATTCGAACTATTGTCTCTCCTACATAGCAGTGCTGCAGTGGAGAGAATATTCACGACAATTAATTTCAATAAATCAAAAATTCATCATTATCTAGCAACTAAGACATTTATTAAAAACAATGACGGAGGGTGTCACAATTTACAATTTGGAAAAATGGAAAAACAGAAGTAGAGTAATTACATATATGTATATGTAATCTTAAATATTATCCCAGCTTTCTCCGTTATCTTTTATTGATGATTTACCTATTAAATATATATAAAATATTTATGTAATACATTTTAATACATATAGGCAAAAAACTCTTGTAAGTTATTCTTGAATAAATTAGTAAACTAATTCAACTAATGTTTAACAGCTTTAATTAATTATTGATCGTTAAACGATATTACCACACAAAATAGTTTAAATTATGGAATTATGTACAAATATTAATAGTTTTATAATTTTGGCAACATTTGGCAACTTTTGAATGAAAATGTTGGCAACTCCGGCTACTCAACCGCGGCAACGCTGAGACCGACTCGTGTTTTGTCGGCTCTCGGGGAAACTTTTATGTTATATGGCTTATATCTATTGTGTTCATTTTCTGTTAAACTTTATATTTTGATGCGAATCCGTTTCTTCTTGTTATATTGGGTAATTTGAGAACCTGTAGAACTATAACTTTATTGTAATTCGACCAAGTAATATAATAAGGTAATGTATACATCATGCTTCAACAACATTATACGTTTACTTTTTAGTTTTAAAATGATCTTCACTTCTGAGGAAGATGCCTTCATTTTAATGGCCCACTATCGTAGTGGCACTCAAAATCCAGATGGATCTTGGGCATACAACTTGGAGTCTTGTATTCATCAATTTAGACAGCAGTTTCCCGATATAGATTTTAATCGTCATAATTTTGTGAATCATAAAAATAATATTATTAAGTGATTTCAAGAAAAAAAATGCATTTGTAAGGGGAAGATTTCTGGAAGACCAACAGAATTAACTCAACCAGTAATGGATGATATTGAGCAACGTATGACAATTAGTCGAAAAAATCATTAAGAAAACTATCAGCTGAGACAGGTATTAAGCATGTACTATAATATGTTTATTTATTGTAATTGTAATGTTACACCCCAGAAAGTAGGAGTGTGGGTTGCTATTTCTCGAAGACGAATAATAGGACCTGCATTTTTTCATGAAAGAGTTACAGCAGAAAGATACAGGCGTAATATTTTACAAGAATTTTTAATACAAGTTCATGATGGTGAATTAAATAATGGTTACTTCCAACAAGATAATGCACCAGCAAATACAGCAAGAGAAACAATAACATTTCTTCAGGAATTTTATAATAATAGGCTCATTAGTCAAGGCCTATGGCCTGCGAGATCCCCTGATCTTACACCGCTTGATTTTTATTTGTTTGGTCGACTAAAAAATAGTGTTTTTAAGAACAGGCTTCATAATTTGGAAGAACTTCAAGAAGCAATTAGACAAATTATGGTAGAAGAACTACAAAGAGTGTTCGAAAACATGAAAAGAAGGATTAACATATGCACAGAAAATGTGGGACATCGCTTTCAACATTTAATGTGAATGTTCTATTTTTTATTGTGAATATTATAATTATTATACTTGTGTTCCATCTCATTTTTCATAAAGTTTTTATGTAGGTACCCGCTTTTTAATCCAAACAAATATTTGACAGAGTATAATCATATTTAGGAATTTTTGTTTTGAATACTACCACTCTGTATATTTGGTTGCCTATGGTTCTCATCTCAATCATTTACGAACAGAGTGTATATGTATAAAGGCTGATTACACTTACCAAGTTATTGGCCAAGAAATTGTCGGCAAGTTCTTGATCAAGTTATTGTTAACCTTGCCTGTTTTACACTTACCAATTTCTTGACCAAGTGTTTAGGTGAATTAGCAGTACCAATAGTGCAAAAGTACGAAATAAAGAAATTAATAAAGTTACCGAAGATTTGTGTTTGATATTGAAGGTAAAAATAACTGCACAAGAGATACAAAAGAAAATAAATAATGTACGCATACAATTCTTTCAAGAAGTATCAAATTAACATGTCATTTTTAACAGTATTCTAAAATGGAATTTGTGTATACATTTTACACAGTTGGCAAAAAACTTTATAACATGAATATTACAAGAAATCACTAAAAACTTGACCAAGTTGAGAAGAAAAATAGAACATGTTCTAAGCCACCAAGTTCTTGGCCAAGAAATTGACCAAGTCAACTTGACAAGTGTAATACACGACTTGTCGTCAATTTTAACTTGATCAAGTTCTTGGCCAAGAACTTGGTAAGTGTAATACAACCTTAAGGTCCAGCGGTCACTTTTTATATTTATGTTGTATGGTATGATGGTAGGTGTGTGTGATGATGGTTATGATATGGAAGCACGGGTATAAACTATATTTAAAGAAATATGTATTATTCTGTAATTATTTTAATAAATAATATAGTTTGAAAATTTTCTCTATTTATTGCCACTAGACTTTTAAAAGGATATATTACATCTCGATGAAATATAACTATACCATAATTTGATGCATACATATTTGTAAGAAAATACCAATGAACTGTATATACTAACTGGAAGGGAGGCAGGGTATTTTCATTTAAGAGAAAAGTGTGTCAGGCGCAACAGAAAGAGATAGTGCTACGTTGTGGTATTTCCATCCTTATTTGTTGCATGTTCGTTTACGGAGTTTATTTGCACCTTGATCTTAAACGTTTTTCACCGTCTATACCTGAGGTGTTCGGCAGGTAAAAGCATACAATTTGATGTTATAATATTTTGATGTGCCTGTGAAGAATAGTATCTTTTTACTTCAGTACTTAAAACAAGAAAAAATGGTACATTATTGCGCGGCTTATGGATGCAAAACTTTATATGACAAGAGAAATAATATCCAGTTTCACTCGTAAGTTTATTATTTAATACTTTTACGCACGGAGATCACACATATACTTCAGTAATGCAAATGTCTCAAGAATTTACAAGTTTTTCCTTCAATGGTGGTCTAGTATTCGCGGGTGATGTAGTGTTCAAGATAATACAGTTTATAGAAAAACAATTCTGATTTTTAACAACCACTGCTTCAGTACAAAAATCAAATTTAAAAAATATATTGCAAAATGCAGCGGTACAAAAGTTTTCGTCAAACTTACAACTTTTTTTACCTAGTCATCCTGTAACAGAAGAGACATTTAATGAAAATTGAGACGAAATAAAATTAATAAAATGTATTGTAAGTATGTATGTGAAATGTCGCATCATGCAACAGTTTATAATGAAAGTATTCAATATACTAAACTAGGTGTAAGGCAAAAGTTTACTAAATTAATACTTTTTAATAATCAATAAAACTATCATAATATTGAATTTATTTTTACAATACCCTTCCAACGTATCCTGCTCCTCATAACTACTTAATTTAAATTTTGTTACGTATTGATATGATTATCTTAAAAGTATCCAGCCTACTATTTACTTTAAAACACGTTAATTATATAAAAATCATTCTTTGGATAATTCTTCTCCTTTTATAACACCTACAACAGATAATAATGTATAATAAATACGCTAAAGTAGATTTATTTAAAAAAAATATATTTAAAACGGCGGCGGCTAATTATGTAGCCGCTAGTCGGACAAAGATGAGAATACCACAATGCATCGGGTATTCCATAATTTTGCCTCAGTCATCGTTAACTTACCCGCCTTTCCAGTTATATGTATATATATATATTTCACTGGAAAATACATATACGGCATTATATAGAACATATTTAAAATTCGCGCGCTAAATCTTGGGTTGCTCGGGGCTGTCTGCAAACGCTCGTTACCGCTCGTAACAGTTGTGCTTGCTGGCCACGGGTCACCACGGGTTGTTATCGCTTACGGCCTGGTTCAGACAGTTTATTAATTCTTAACTAAGCCCGCGAGATGTCTCTTCGTTGGACATATACGGTCGATCGGTAAAACAATTCGCGTATATACTTACCAAGTTGTTTTGCTTTGACTTTTTCGCCATTTGCATTTGCCTACTATAGCTTGTGCAGGTTATATGTTTGTGTTCATCGTTCATTGTTTTACTTTAATCAATACTTGTTGTATGCTGTTTTTCATTGCTTTTATCATAAAGTTATATTTCACTGTTTGGCTGCTTATAAGGTACCTAAGTAATAATGGTTTTTTTATTAGTTACGCATGTCAACAACAATAAAAGCATGGAAATGCGTATGTTTCCAAAGGATGCAAATGTAAGTTATTAAATTAATAGAATTGTAAAATAACTTTTTTACTTAAAATGGTATAATATATTTTAGTTATTCAATTTATGGATGCAGCAAGCTATAAAAAAATCCGAAACTAGAATTGCAAGCACCTACTGAAGTCCGAAAGAACTATAGTGTTTGTGATATACATTTTGCTGAGCAAGATAGACACAATAGTGCAAATTTGAAGAAACATTGTGTTCCATCTCAATATTTGCCATATACCATTGAAGGTATGATTTTATTCTATTGTGTTGCTGTATGAAATAAAATCAAATGTTGATATATAGAGGAAACATGTTACATTCAATTGTACATCATACTAGATCCATGACGTCTTGTTTATGTTGCTGGATTTATTTTTATTTCTGTCAGTGATATTTGATATTACCAAAGAAAATATGTATTAACAATACAATAACTATAATGTAATATATTTTGTAATTGAAATGCTCTAAGACTTCAGCCTTTCTCAACTAATTTATTATATAGAGTTAGATTGTTGAAAAACCATAAATGTTTCATCCATAATAAAATTTAAAATAACCAATACTTATGCTATTCTTATTAATCAGATGATTATAGAAAAGTTTGTAAAAAGCTTCGACTGTTTACAGAAACATTTTGGCAAATAGATAATAAACACAATGTACTTCTAAGAAGAACTGTTTTTATACAATTCATATCAAAGCAAAAATAAACACGCAAATTTGACAGGCAAAATATACACAAAGGCAAAAAATACACAACACATGCCTTTTTGACAGATATGATTTATCTGCCAACACCAAATTGAACTATTAGTATATTAAAAATATGTAAGGCAGAAATTTAATATTGAAACGAAAATTATGTGTTTATTTGCCATGAATGCATATATTACGATCAATGTATACATTTTCTATCTAAACTAATGAAATAAAAGCTCTCAAATATAATTTAACAAAATAACTTTAAGTTTCACTAATACAGTTATGACAACATGTACAACGGTGGACTTTTTAAAGTGGACACCTTTTAGTTGCTATAGTATTTTTTTTATTTTTATGTATTGTAAATATGGTTTCAATTAGTGGCGTTTCAGTCAGTTGTGTCACTTTGACTTATACCAATGTAATGTACTAAGTACTTGTTACACAGGGTACATTTGGTGTCCAACTTGGGGAGTCCACCATAGTACATGTCATCAATGACGTGCAATTGAATATAACTTGTCTCCTCTATAAGTAATTTCAAATGTGTAATGCATGATACTGGAAAGACTTTTATAAAATTACTTATTCAATTTCATTTATTTACCTACACAAAAAACATTACAAAGTAATGAAAGGAAAAACACTCACTGTGAAATCAACAGACTCACTGAAATTACTTGTGCGAGAACAATATATTAAACACAAGAAGTTCTTCATAAAAATTAAGAATACTTGATTATGTATGTACATAATTTGTTATATATTATTATTAGTTATACACATGTATGTATTTGTATATCTATCATTTATTTGTAATAAAGAAACTTCATCATGTTTGAAATTGTTTTTCTATAAGATTTCCTTTTTTATTATGTCTTTCTAGATCTATTTATCACTACAATTGTACAATATAATGCGAAATAATGTTTGAATTTGAATTTCTGTTTGATTAAAAATATATTGTACTATTGTGATGGGTGAAAATAAATTAAAAAGAGAGTATTCTTGTCTTGCAAACAAATTGAATGTGTTAATTTTCATCCGACTTTAAGATGTGCATTAAAGCGAGGTGAAAATGAACACATTTAATTTTTTCGCATCCGACAACAATAATTTACATGTTTGAAAATATGGATAGGTATATGAAAGTAATACGTGACTAAGCCCGCAAGAGGGCAGTTCCGTAAGTACTCAATTTATATACAGTGTGTTTCCCATTTGTAGTATTCCTTTATCTATGTTGCTGGCTGAATGCGATCATTGTTCATTGTCAACCGCCATTTTATACGAATGCACTGTGGGCTTGCCGAATTATTCACAATTTACAAATTATTAATACTAAATTAAGGATTAATGTTAATAATGGCTGATCATGTTGACAATGTTAATATGAATGACGCAATGCTTTCGGTAAATACATTTAGGGTAAAAGAAGAACAGTGCCAAGAAGAAAGTTTTATAGAGGATAAAGTGTGTATCTCAGAAACTGTTATTACTATAGACAACGCTGAACTACAAGACAATTTTTGGCAAGACAAACTAAAACAGTACGATGCTTCCACAATTTTGGATAATCTTAAAACAGAAGTGGCACCATTTGAATTAACTAACATACAAAATGACAATGTTAACATAGGACAAGGGATTAGTGCTGATATTAAAATAGAATTTGATAATGGACTACTCTGTAAGTAAATATACATAGTAATAGCTGTTATTTGCATATTTTGTTGTA
The DNA here is from genome assembly GCA_963170755.1 of Amphimallon solstitiale. Lineage (NCBI taxonomy): Eukaryota > Metazoa > Arthropoda > Insecta > Coleoptera > Scarabaeidae > Amphimallon > Amphimallon solstitiale. The sequence goes on along the minus strand of OY720677.1, from coordinate 23,734,279 downwards.
TAATTTTTACTGAATATAGCCTATTCAGTGAGAATAAATACAATTCCTTTTATCGTAACCATATCTATGGACATTACTTTTTAATATACACAGAATTATTTTTAATTAAACTTTGTTTAATGTATGTAACTGTATATTTGCAACTAATATTGGTAATGCTGCTGATGTGCCATCACCAACTGTTAAATGGAATTTTATCCATACTCTTGTCGGTACAATTTCAGGGCAATGAAACACCTACTGCAAGCAACATCATTAAGAGTTTCAATTGTATTGTTTGTAAATAGTGATGAAACATCTGCAGCATAAATATAAAATGCATGTTCCTAGTGCATTTTTTCTGATTACTGAAAAAGTGAATCTTAAATAACAGGATTCTCATTCAAGTTGTAATATTTTCATTTTCAAACCTGTGTTAAATCTAAAGACATCTTTTTCTCTTGAAATGTTTTGAATCTGTTTTAGAACACTACATTATTTTGTCGCAACAGCGCTATTATATATGCAAATGGTTCAACCAGCTTTGAAATGATCTGGGCGTGTATTGACCCTGTTTGGCATATGGCACGACAAATATAACTTTAAAATATTCGAAAAGTTATTGTTTTAAAATTTGTTTTTCACATAGTCGGAATGAACGAAGATGGTGAAATGATGGAATTTCAACTTGGCATTTTTTTAAATTAATATTGATTTTGTAATTACAAAATTGTTATGCAATATTAAGTATTCATATTTGTTGCTTAGAGGTATCTTCTGGAAGATTATTACTTACAACTGTGTTTACAAATTTAGGCATTACGTGATCAGTTTTAAAATGGGTGCATTTTTTTGGCACTGGACATTGATGAAGTAGCGATTGCAACAGTTTTAAATTGGTTTTGAAACACATGATCAAAAAGATGTCTTACGGTTAGATTATTTTAAGAACAATTTAAATAATCACTGTTTCTTGTCATCCATGTCATATATTTCTTGACTATTTTGAAACCTAACAGCATTGAAAGTATTTTTGGGGACCTTATCTATCACATTATGAATATGTGTTTCGTGAATCTGTATTTATTGAAAAAATCACCAAGTGATGTAAATGTTATGATTCCTAATCTATGTAAATTTGGCCAACAGACTGTGAAAATTGTGAAACATATTATGAGGACTATTGCATCGAATGTCGAATGCTTGTGCATATTTTAAACAAGCATGCTTTGAATAATACAGACAGCAGAGCACAAGAAGATATACCACACAATATTCTAGAAATTCAAGATTGTTTAGGACAAGTTGGAATATATGCTTTAAGAATTATACCGGCAGGTGTCAAATTTGGTCCTTTCACTGGACTCAGTGTAACAGAATGTCCCTGGAAAATGAAAGAGGATAAATTTGTTGTCGACAAAAATAAATGGAAGCATTTGAATTGGATGCAGTACATTAATCCTACCAGGAACACTTCTGAACGAAACTTGCGTGTATTTCAATGTGAAGATAATATATATTATGAAAGCACCCGTCCAATCCAACCGTATGAAGAATTACTTGTGTATTTTGGTGATGAATACAGAAATAAGCCGAATGAAATTGGCAGAGTGGGCTTTTTTCCCAATACCAAAGACATCATTAAGGACGTATTTGCCTGCACACTTTGCTGTTTTGGATTCAGCTCGAAATCGCATTTGGTCAAACACAAAACCATTTGTGTTCAGGATACAGCTGGAACATTTTCAGTTGAAGGTATTGTAAATATCTCATTTTAATGTTTATGGATTTGAATATGTTGATTTTTGTATTTTGAATGAGATTATCTACAAATTATTAGTTCTCATTTGAATATTCATGTGCAAATGAATACTGATATTGAGTTTCCAATCCTCAAAGATTTTTTACACCTGTCAGTGTAGGAATTTTAACACCTGCGGCACTCTGCCAGTTACAGATCCACTCATGCAGGGTCTTAAATCAAATACTTCTCTACAAAACTTAAAAATAAACTCGTATATAAGTGTATGAGTGATGAATATGTAAGTTGTACTAGGAATTCCAAAAAACAGGGCTTTTATTAAGAGCTTCCAAAAATGATATATGCTTAAGTAAGTTGTTTTCAACTGAGAAAAACATGAAAAATATCACCATAAAAGTCCTACTGATTGACAATTTCCCGGAAAATTGGCAAGTAATATATAAATTAATGTAGTTATACATGGTTATACTTAAACACATAATTTCTACTAATTCTTACTCCAACTCTTGTATGAATTATTAAAGTTTATAATATTTAAAACAAAAACAGAAGTTTGACATTAACACATTCATTTTAAGGTCACATTTAGGCTTTTTTTTGCAAGTTATAATCATCCCTGTGTCTCATTACTATAGCAATGTCCGTTTTGCATCTAATTCAATGAGTGTGTTTTTCATACAATTCCAGAACTTACGCAGTGCCCGTTTTGCACAATCCACTTGGACTTGAAGGAATACTTCGAACACCATATGGGCTTCTGCTGCGAGAGGAATGCCAGGTACGATTACTTTCTATATTGTTATGTATTAGAAAAATGGTGCAAGAATGACATTTGCTTACCAAACAGTTTATTAATTACTCGTTGATACACACTGAATTGATTTGAAAGATTTAAAAAACTTTACAAAAATCTACTTTGAACCTATTCTTTACTTTGGAAGCGTCTTCGTTATTATTTTTATACCTCTATAATATGCAGTGGGTTTGGGCTATATGTGCTCAGCACTTGCAATTACAGATGTATTTCTGTGAGTGCAAAAGTCAAAAATAACAACAGCTTAAAGAATACTCTTCTACTGTGAGTTTAAGGGTTTCAAATACAGTTAAGTATTACAAGAGTTGTATCGTTAACCCAAATGTATTTTTATAATTGAATTGCATATGAGCAAACACAATATGACTCCGTAAGTGATAACCAATGAAAATAATTTGACATACACACAAATTAAACTTGAAGCCGTTGTGCTCCTACAAATGTGGTAAAATTATAAATAAATTTTATTATTATTATTAATAAATAAACACATGAACTTGTTATGTATGTAAATAGCTAAGTGTGTTGCCGATTTTTTTGCTTTATAATGTAACAAATTTCTCTGCATCTACATATACAAATGACGCTATTTAAAACTAACCCTGTATAGCAGAATAAAGCTTGTTCCACTTTTACCATACCAGCCAACTCTTCTAATGCCTACTCTAATTCTGTGGTTATGATAGCACTGTCAGAATACGTTTGACGAGTAATAAACTATCGCCAGGGACAGGCAGTACGGTTGCACAGTACTTAACTTGCACATATTCTGTGCCGGTTATGTGGCCAGAAGACTTAGTAAATATTGTTATTAATAAGTTACTTAACTCTGGAACACTACCCATCGAGAAATATTTTATCTATCCTGGATTCGAAAATAATAATAATCAGCTGTTTCCGACTACAAACACATTAAAGAGCAACAACCTTCCTATTTTAAAAATAATCAATCTTTTATTGTCTGCAATAAAGTGGGTCGCCCATCTGGCAAAAAATATGTTTTATATGAATGAGTACGATTTAACGTTTTTTTCCCGTTTTATACAAATAAAAACGTATTTTTCGTGTATTTCTAGCATTCTTACGTGTATTTATAAACATACATTCTGTGCCATCCGTAATGTATTATCTAAAAAACAACAGAAAATTAAATTTTTAATTTCTTCGTTATTGCGGTATATTTCGGCCTGTTTCTGTTCGGACTTTACATACCTGCTACTCCGCCTTTTTATTTCTGGGATATCCTGTATACTAAAAACATCTTTTGTGACAACCTTAGCCTCTAAGTAAATGAATGTTACCAATTTTGAGTCACTTTGAACATTCAGAGCAAACTTTGGTTTGATGCTCTAAACATATGAACTTATTACACTTTTTACATGAAATCCGCGAATTGCGATCTTTTTTTCTGGGACAGAATGAACATCTGCCAGATGATGGCAATTTAGGTATTGGAATATTGGGTTCTGGCTTCAAGTTTAATATTCTCAATAACGGCTTGGAGTACGCATATCGGATAAAGTAGGTTTTTGTAGGTGTTGTTTCATAAGCGGTGTTATCAGATCTGTGGCCAGTTTTTACAAATACATTCTTCTGTTGGATGTGTTTTCGTTTTCTTTAGCACGGGAACCCTTTTAAAGAATATTTGAATTAATTCAGACTGAATCTAGAATGTTGTAAAATATCCTCAAAGGCCAGCGCCTTGTTTTCCTTGCAGCGGTATAACGAAGAGTCACTTGATCGAAAGAATCAACGCCTCCCTTAGTCTTATTGTAAAAATGAACGATATCGGGAAGATGCGTTGAATTTGGGGACCACCTTCTTCTGCTTTGGTGTTGGAGGACAGTAAGAAAGAATAGTATTAAAATCTCTGAAAGCAAACATATCCGAATTCTTTTTTCTTCCTTTAGCCTGAACAAAGGACTGGTATTTCAGTTTTATTTTTCTTCCGACTATGGTTACAGAATAATGATCGTAAAGCTTTCTAGCAGTATTTATCAGTTGATATGAACCAATTATCCACGGTAACATTGCGGTTAGTATCGTGAACTAGTTTACTGAGATTTAATGAATAATATTCAGCAACAGGAACTCCTTCTGGAGTTGACCCTTTGCCAACATACACCTCATCATTTAGGAGGTACAAGATTTTCGCATTACAAAGTGTAAAAATTTTCATACCATATTTATCTGACTTTGAATGTACGTACACTCACATTCAAAATTCATGTCTCCCTAATAAACTGGTATCTACGAATAGCATATCTACTTTAAAATATATTACAGTGGCTTGTGTATTCTTTTCGCCTGCCTAGTTATAAAAACACTGTGTGTTTTTATTATATGTTTATTTTCCCTTTTTAAAAGGTGGTTTACTGAACGAAAATATTTGTAAATATGTGCGTATACATAATTATTGTTGCAAATTCATTTGCAAAAAATTCTAATATCATTGAAGAAACGCCTTTATCATAAAAGAAAAAGTATTCAGTTATTAACTATCATATCTCTGTGAAATTTATTTTATGGTTTAAAAAGTTATCCAAACATACGCAGCTCTTCAAATCAATCAAAATTTACGATTATTATCCTTTTAATAATTGCTGATTATACAGCACCAATTGGTGAAAGATATGTAATAATACCACAAATATAAAACAAACATTTTATTCTGTAATTAAATACCACAATAAACAATATAATTTCCAAAATATGTATTAAACAAAATAACAACTTGAGTAAATAAATTAATAACGCAATAAACGAAGACTATTACTAATTTAATAAAAAAATATTTCTAATGTGTGAGTTTTAGTTTTTAATATCTTATATAAAAACCGTTGTTTTGAACGCATTCTTGTAGTCTCTCAGTCATAGAATTAACCAGATGTTCACAATATTCACGGCCACGCAAGCGGTCTCATACTTCCGTCACATTTCGAGTTAAATTTTCTACATTCCTTACATTTCTGTTTGTATCATCTTGTTACCACTCTGTCCAACCCTTCCCCTCACAGACATAGAACGACGCTGTTCGACACGATCTCCAGATACAATTTTTGTCAAAGGGAGTGTTCGAAAATGCCTTCTGTCAGCGACTTCAATCAATGATTGACAGTAGACAGTTGTCAAATGAGATATTTGTCAGTTTGTGATATATTGAACTGAACATAATTATATGTTATTAAATTTATTTATTAAAGTTCTTAATAAAACGATTGGTAACATATTGGCGCCCAACTTAGTGGCTTTGTGATCGCGTAGTGATCAAGGACCCATTAGCACCTATCAAGATGCCAGGAGGAAAAAGGAACAGGAAGGACCGCCAGAGCAGCGATTTCTTGGTAGTTCCACAGCCGGGAACTCCACAGCATCAACTATCGGAAGTTCCAGATCTGGGAACTTCACAGCATCAATCATCACCTCAAGCCTCTAACCTAGAAATACAGTTGGCCATTCTCGTTAACGAAATGAAATTGATGAATGAGCGAATACAGGCCATAGAGAAGAACAAAATTGCCAATCCTGATACCATCATCAACGTGGAACATGAGGAAATGCCAAAATCTGCGGACATCCATAAAGCAGATGCAGCTACCATAGCCTTCTTCGAAACCCCCATCAATGATGGACCAGAAACAGTACCTGAGCCAACGATTGCCCAAGCGTTCGTTAACAATTCTAGACAGTCAACCATCAGGGAGGTAGGCCACTGCCATCATCAAGTATGTTATCATGCATGTCAACCAATCCAAACAACTACTTCATCTCCAAGACCGTATGGTGGCCATTTAGCAGAGGATCCAGAAGTTTTCCTAACCAGATTATTGACTCATCTGGACGGACACGTCTTGGAGGTACCAACAGACGTCGATGTTGTGGTGCAACCGTTTCTCGTGGACGAAGCCTTAGCCTGGGCAAAGAAAAATGCGGGTGGATTCGACACGTTAGTAGAATTCGCTTACCGTTTTCGCCGAGAATTTTTGAGCCCACTAAGACGAAGGGCTCTACAGAAAGCATGTGAAATAAAGCAGAAACCAAATGAAGACCCTGCCACATTTATCACAAGGCAGAAAGGACTTTGTAAGCGTCTTAATCCACAATGGCCGGAAGATGAGTTGGTGCAACATTTAACAATGCTGCTAACTGAACAATATTGTATACAGATCGCCCAAGCCAATCCAACATCAATGAGAGAGCTACAAGAAGCCGTCGAAAAGTGGTCTAATATTTTCATGAACTTCTCTGATATAACACCGCAGACTAGCCAACGAACATTATCAATTAAGAAAGGGGTTGCTAGTCCGACGTCATTACCTAAGTGCTGGTTTTGTCCTGGTCATCACTACAACAGGGACTGTCCCCAGCAGCCTGCAGGTTTTGCGGCACGACACACACCAGTCGCCCGGAATTCGGGGGAAGGAGAAGGGGCCGTCCCTTAGACAACGCAGGAACGGCCCTAATTACCACAGCATCGCCCGGGGACACCATATCCATAAGATTAAAAATAGGCGACCGCTTCGTCCTAGCCAGAGTAGACAGCGCTGCCAGCCGTAATCTCATCAAAACCAAATTGATCACTGGACCCATTACCATCACACCGACGGTTGAATTCTCTATGGCATTGGATAACCACACCTTCTCCACGAATCGAAGTGGAATCCTGAAGGCTTCCGCTGGTGAATACCATTTTCAATGTAATGCTTTGTTGGTTGATAACTTACAAACGGATATTATTTTGGGACACCCATGGCTCCACGAGAATCAAGCCGTAATTGATTACCAAAGAGGTTGCCTTCACCTGGGCAAACAGCAACGTCAAACAGTATTTTTCGATAGGGCCCAACTTGGACGGGTGGCCCCAAGCCTGGATAAGGCCGACAAATCACACAAAAATGACAAAACAGATTCAGGAAAGCACACAAATGATCACAAACCAACTGGAGGTGGTGGTGGCGACAACGCCCGTTCCAAACCGGAAGATTCAAATGTTTTGAAGGAGAAGGTTTGTCAGGTTAGGGAATGGACACACAAAAGCGAGGTAGATGTTTGTTTCGCCTTACACGAGTGCGACAACGACGTGGAAAGAGCAACTGACATGTTACTAGATGATCAGTGGGACATCACTGTTAAGAAAAAGAAAAGTAGACAGGCGTCCAGCAGTAAAACGGAGAACACAGATGCCTCGTTGGCCCAATCTGGTATTGTGGACGACTGGAATGATCAATCTCATCCGGGTGTTAAAGAGAAGCCTCGAAAGAAAAGCGGCGGCCCACCACGTCTTCACGGTAGACACGCCGATAGCCGTAGCTGGAGAGGTAGAGAAAAGCAAGAAAACGAACGTAACTTAGAAGTTGGCGGTAGTTATCCACCGCGAAACAATAAGAATACGTTCAACAGCCGGTCAATGGAGACATGGGACAATTCGATTACGTGGGATGCGAATACGACGGCGAATCATACGGAAAATTGGGATGACGGACCAATCGACGAATGGTCTACGGAGGAATATACGGGAAGCTTAGCCGTTACTATGGTCTTCACGCCAAGTGTTCAAACGGACATTCAGCAGACGAGGTCGCCTTTATCTGAGGAGAGAAACCAAATGGCGATGCAACAAGGTCATGTGCCCTCCCCAAGTCCAGTACCTTTAGTTGTTGCCCTGAATGCCGCTCAAACGCAGTATTTCAGCCAGTTAACGCAGCAAAATAGTGACATCAAAACATCGCACATACCAGCTCAGACCTACATAGGAGCCCCAGCCCGGGACCAGCCTATAGTAGGACAGACGCAGCTGAGAATGTTAGACAGAAGGCATTTCCCTTAAAGACATCAACGTATCTGGAGCATCAAACGAATCAGCGTCTTTCAAGAAGGGGGGGCGTATGTTACCACTCTGTCCAACCCTTCCCCTCACAGACATAGAACGACGCTGTTCGACACGATCTCCAGATACAATTTTTGTCAAAGGGAGTGTTCGAAAATGCCTTCTGTCAGCGACTTCAATCAATGATTGACAGTAGACAGTTGTCAAATGAGATATTTGTCAGTTTGTGATATATTGAACTGAACATAATTATATGTTATTAAATTTATTTATTAAAGTTCTTAATAAAACGATTGGTAACAATCTGACCAATTGCGGACCATTGGACCCCAGAGGTTTTCAATTGGGTTAAGATCCGCCGATCGGGCAGACCATGGTATAACATGAATTTCTTCATGATACGCAAACCAATTTCTTACGATGTTCGCAGTATGGATGGGTGAATTGTCTTGAATAAAATATGTGGGACCATCAGGAAAAAAAGTACGGACACTTGGTAGCAAAATATCTTCTAATATGGCAACGTATTCTTCGCTGGTAAATCGACGCTGAAGAGATAGGTGGTTCTCCAGGCCCAGCAGCACACATCAACTCCAAAATGCACAGCTTATTCGACCACTTCTTCGAGTAGGCTGAACATGTTCGGGTTGACATCTTGTTAAATTACGCCGCCATAGAACTTTTGCAGAATCTTCAGAGGTTGAAAACATCTTTTCATCACTAAATATTACGTTATGCCAATCTCTGTTTAAATTGTCTCCCGCAAAACGTACTCTAGCTTCCGCGTGTTCGTTCGTCAATTCTATTTTTTGCGCTGGTTTTCTACACAGGAGACCTATTTTATTTAGCTGGCGTTTTATTGTAACATTTGAGCAACCCAGCCCTAGTTGTTCTTTGATCTTTTCTGTTGTAGTGAAGGGATTTGTCAATACCCACTGTTCTATTTGAGCAATTTGGTGGTGACTTAAACAAGGTTTCCGGCCGGTACGTGGCAAATTCCGAAGTGGGGTGTCTTCAACATTGTTGTTCCGGTAACGAGAAATCCAACGCTGAATTTGTCTTGTCTGTAAATGCAACAAACTAATGAACAAATGAACTGTCGGTTTCTATGACATTTGCTTACCGATAAATCCATTTCACCCGCAATTTGTAGCTTAGTGTAACCACATTGTCAAAGGGCAATAATTTTACCCCTTGTTTCTAACCACGTTTCACGACGCTAATTTTCAGCTATTATTATTTGCAAATAATGATGAATATACTGTTGCGTTTTCGGGTTCGCAATAAACAACTCGTGCAAATGTTTTGAAACAGTCTGTATATTTACACACTTAAAACTACTACGAATAAATTAACACACGTATTTATTTCTTTATTGCACTGTAATAAAAACTGCACCGCTCTATTTATATTTATTTTAAACTGTTCGAATATTACTGAATGAATGAATTCCTAAGCCCACCGGCGGCATTTATATATACGTGCAGACAAAAGGTCTAGAAAGGTGCGAGCGAACTCTGGATAAGCTCGGGAGTATACTAGAAGAAAATGCAGACTGTCTGTCGGTTAGGCATTACATATATGTGGATGATTTATGACTTTATTTACGGTGCTTCGCGGCAATGTTTACTCTTCTATTTGTTTGTGGACTTGTTTTCGTTACAATACGTTAATCACAACTACTACTTGCTTAAGGAACTAAGAAATAAAGCAGTTGTTGTCATAAGTAGTGAGAACTATGAATTATTGTCGAGGCGGCGAGAATTGATACCCGGTGAGGGAAAGAAATTAGGCGAAGTTTGTGACGTAACCTTTCCCCTTCATATCACTACAAACCTTCTCCTCTTCTTCTTTCGGCGGGTACGTCGGCAGAATGGAATTCGTGTTTACTTCTTACTTCTTTAATTAAAATAATCGTAAAAATATACCATACTTATATGATTATATGAATTTCTAGCTTTCAGTTACTAATTTTTTGACCCAAACAAAGATTTAAGTCTCGACTCATTTCGAGATTTCGTAAGTGCTCTCCGGGAATTGTTTACATTTTAAAGTAGATATACTTATTCGCGCACGCCGATATATTGGGGAGACATGAGTTCTGAATGTGACTGTACATTTTAAATGGACACCTTGAAACTTACTAATTGTTATCCAAACTACAATAGTTAGATGGCGTGTAAAGTTCAGAACATTTAGAAATAATAGCATCAAACAGATCACGGAATGGTGCAAAACGATCGTCATTTCGACGTTCTGGCCTGGTGTCCCTATTATCAAATCGGAGACAATTTATTAAAAAACTATATCGAGTCTCAATCATGACAGCACGAAAACAGGGAATTCCTGTATTTTTGTCGAAAAGTTCTTTTGTAATAACAACGTTCATTTTCACTCCACCAGCGTAGTGAAACAGACCATACAAAGCTCTAATGTCGATTAAATTAGTAACTCTGGTCAGCAGCATGTATTTGCTACATCTTCATCGTCACTGGGACGATCGCTTGCATATTTCTTTCGTTGAACCAAAATTTCCTTATTTGTGAACATAACTATGGAGTTCAAAATATCTTCGTGAAAAACATGCACCATGCTTCAGGTCCACTAGACACATCACGAGCAGGAAGATGTGAAACTAAATTTTGAGCAGTTGTTCGAATGACTTATTTCTTTCCTGGTTTACCATTCCACCCGTTTTGCCACGCAGTTTAGTCGGCACCTCTTCAGTTTGCAAATGTATGTTGTCGTTCTGTACGTCATTATCATTTGCAGATAGTTCTTCATTATTTTGTGCTGATATTTCTTGGTCTATATTTTCACATTCTACCAAACCACTGTTTGTTCCAACTTTATCACTTCGACATTTTGCTTCTGATTCTTGTTGAAGACAGAATAGGGGCAAATTAAAATCTTGTTCGTCGTAGGAATATCTTTCAAAATCATTTCTAAAGTCATCTATTACTAGATCTTCTTCTGAAATATCTGATTAGCCGTCTAGGTCTAGAAAAGCTATATGCCATGCTGAACGCTAAGAAACACCTTCACTATTATAAAATAAACATAAGCCTACCTGATTAAATAAAATTATAAACTTGTCACACTAATACTACCCAGGGACACACCTGTACCCCATACAGATATTTTACATTAAGAAAAAACACGTGTCACTGCAACGACTGTAGCAAATCAACAGACGTGTGCATATAAGAGATTAGCAGGCACCATAATTTTGTGCTGGCATCTGTCGAAAAATAACAGCAGTTTCAAGCAAAGCTGTAAACCTGTACCCCGGGTAGTGTTGTAGAATTAATAGAAAAATTGGTATCAAAGAGAGTGGTGAGAATAAATGTAGTACTAACTTGAGCCCTTACTGCTAGTGGGAACTTTATCTATAACATGAAAGGGCATCATTAACCATATAGTGGCCATAATAACTCCGCCCCTAACTTGATGGTTTAGCATGGTATTAGATATATTTATTTATTTTCAGAAAGTGCATTCTACCGACACCACTGGCCAAGCAAGATACAGCAGCATTCAACGGACGCAAGAGACGCCTCCGTCCAATCTATAAATGTGAGCAGTGTAATTACAAGACGAAATTCCAAGCAGATCTCAAGAAGCACCATAAACGGCATTACGAAGTTAAAACGTATAAATGTGGGATTTGTAACAGACGTTTCAAGACTAAAGAATCCCTCAGATTGCATGTGAAAAGAACACACGCTTATGTTCGAGGAAAGGACGACCAAGAACATTCTTCGACTGATCGTATAAATACACATATAAAAGTAGAACAATCGAGCTCGCGAGATCAAAACAAAATATTTAAGTGTTTGCTGTGTGTGTTTCAAGCAAAATACAAATATCATTTAAAAGTACATATAAAAACTAAACATTTGAAGCAAGTTGATTTTCAATGCGACTCTTGTGAATTTGGGACAAACAGGAAAGATCTTTTAAAAGTACATATAAGAAGTAAACATTTGAAACAGATTGATTATAAATGTGACTCTTGTGAATTTGGGACAAACAGGAAAGATCATTTAAAAGTACATATAAAAAGTAAACATTTGCAAGAATTTGATTTTCAATGTGATTCATGTGAATTTAGGACAAACAGCAAACCACATTTAAAAGTACATATAAAAAGTAAACATTTGAAACAAGTTGATTATAAATGTGACTCTTGTGAATTTGGGACAAACAGGAAAGATCAGTTAATAGTACATATAAAAACTAAACATTTGGAAGAATTTGATTTTAAATGTGACTCATGTGAATATGGAACAAACAGCAAAAGCAATTTAAAAGCACATATAAAAAATAAACATTTGAAGCAAGTTGATTATAAATGTGACTCTTGTGAATTTGGGACAAACAGGAAAGATCATTTAAAAGTACATATAAAAAGTAAACATTTGAAGCAATTTAATTATAAATGTGACTCTTGTGAATTTGGGACAAACAGCAAACATCATTTAGAATTACATATAAAAAATATACATTTGAAGAAGTTTGATTATAAATGTGACTCTTGTGAATATGGAACAAACATCAAAAGATATTTAGAAAATCATATAAAAACTAAACATTTGAAGAAACTTGATTATGAATGTGACTTCTGTGAATTTGCGACAATGAGGAAAAATTATTTAAAAGTACATATAAAAACTATGCATATGAGGAAATTTGATTATAAATGTGACTCTTGTGAATATGGAACAAACATCAAAAGTCATTTAGAAAGACATATAAAAACTAAACATTCGAAGAAATTTGATTATGATTGTGACTTTTGTGAATTTGCGACAATAAGGAAAGATTATTTAAAAGTACATATAAAAACTATGCATATGAGGAAATTTGATTATAAATGTGACTCTTGTGAATATGGAACAAACATAAAAAGATATTTAGAAAATCATATAAAAAGTAAACATTTGAAGAAATTTGATTATGAATGTGATTTTTGTGAATTTGCGACAATGTGGAAAGAGTATTTAAAAGTACATATAAAAACTATACATATGAGGAAATTTGATTATAAATGTGACTTTTGTGAATTTAGAACAAACATCAAAAGTACTTTAGAAAGACATATAAAAACTAAACATTAGAAGAAAATTGATTCTAATATGTTTTCTCGTAGTGTGCAGGCATGCATAGTTAGTTTACAGCACTATTCTTTTATGTAAATCGTTTGTATCATTGTTGCGAGGTGATAAGTCTTTAATCCAGGGCTTCTGTCCTCAAAAACTTTTTTGGAGGCTATGTGTAGCACAATCAAAGGGAAATTAAATGATTTCTTTTAATCGTTTGAAGTTAAGTGCACAAAGAAGCTAAACTTAATGAAGCACTCGACAAGTTCGACTGATCATATACAATGTAGTGTCATTATTAAAAAGTGTATATATCAATAGTATTTATTATTATTATTATTATTTGTCTAACGATAAAGTTAAATTTTTCATGACGAATGTGGATATTAGTTGCCGAAGCGAAAACCGAGGCAAATAACCACTATGAGTGATGAAAAATAACTGTACTGCCTACTTGCGCTTTAAATTGATGTTAATTGTGATGATGCAATTATTACAACGGCCAGCTATCAGCTCTCAACTAGTGACAACCTATGCCAGTCAACATACATAAAAATCGTACAATAATGATTTACTTTGATGCCGATTTGAACGTTCTTTACTGTCTATTTCAGATCAATAATAGTTTTTCTGCTCTATGAAACAAAGCAATTACAGAAAATATTATACCGCGTGTGTAAAAAATGCCGCAAAAGCTACACGCAGCTTCGGTTCAGTTTTGAATAAAAAAATGTTAATGTTAAAATGTATCATGCTTCGTATGCGTTCAGGAACCATTTGAAAGAAACATACATTTAGCAACACTGTAGCCGCACACTATTGTAATTGTAGATATCGCTATAATTTCCGTATTTCGATCTTCGAAAACATTTTACTCGTTTTTCGTATTATCAGATGGTAAATCCGATGTTTTAAATTCTACACCTTAGCGAGGTATAATTTGCTCTTCATATTATTGTCAAAATGATACATATGGAAAAATATTTAATTACAGCAGGATTAGTTCTTTGTTTGAGTATTTGTGGGACAGTAAATCAATGGAACCATTACGTACGTAATTGTTGGAATTGAAAACCATCTGTCTCTAAGCATAGTTGCAATCTACGAGGTATCGTCTGTATCACTTGTTCGAGTCTTTCTGGTGTAATTTCCAATACTCCCGCTTTAATTCTGTTTCTGACTTCGTCAGCGTCTTGAGAAGTCGTTACTTAAACTGTCCCCTCTATGACAGGCCAAACAGTCTAATGGATTGACATCGGGAGATCTCGCAGGCCATAAGATAGGACCGCCGCGATCAATCCATCTGTTTGGGTAGTGCTCAACTAACCGTTCCCATAAATTACGAGCATAGTATGCAGGAAGGAGCTCAATCACAGTGACGGCCCGTGATTTTTTGGGACGGGAGGGCGCGGGGGTCTGAGTGTTTAATATCAAAAATTAAGTACAGACAAAAAAATAAACTCAATATGTTATTTAATTAATTTGTTTGAAAATAAAATCCATTCGTCGTTCCTTACGATTAGCAAAATGATTAATAACTATACTTCATTCACGTTAAGAATGCAGCGTTGGATTAAGTAGGAGAACATTTCCCGAACTGTGATTGGCTGTTACGCGCGACCGATTTACATTAAAAAAATTTGAAACAGACAAATTTTAAGCAAGATTAAGTATGATTTCCATACACATAAGCAAAATAATATTATCTGATTACATACGTGATTATTAAAAATATACGTATTTCCTTGTTGTGCCTGGACAATTATATATAACGTAAATTACATTAATTTTTTTAGTCTTGCATTTCTATACGAGAACGAATGTGAGGTTAGAATTATATATTATTATTCAACTATAGGAAGCTATAGGTACATTATTTGAAAACATAATTTGAATTTGTTGTAGTTATTTTACAAATAAATAATTTGAAGTGGAAGTTTGAGGTTAAGAGAATAAAATTGACATTTATATTTCAAACCACCCGCCATTGTTTATTTCTATGATTGTGCCAGTGTCATACAGACGCCGATTGTTGCGCTATCTACTGCATTCTTAACGTGAATGAAGTATAATTCATTGAAGTTTGGTGTTCATGAGTTTATCTTTATTAATTATAAAATTCATTTTAAAATGTTTTGTTTGCTGTAAAATTGCCAAATTGTATTGTATATTTAAAAAAATTTATTCCTAGTTGCTTTAACACAATGTGGTACATCAAAAAAATAAAATATTTTTGATTCTAAGTAAAAGTATGGTGATTCTCCTTTTTCTTTTGAATAATTACAAAAATTTGATCCGACATCAGATACTAGTGCACGGACAGAAAGCCCAACTGCAAATAACTTTAGTATTGTATTATCTACAGTCTCTTCTAAAGCTTTACCACTACATGTGCTGCTGACTAATACATAACCAACTGGCTGTTTCCAATTCATATGGATGCCCTTAGCAAAGAGAACCATAGCAAATTTTGCTGGTTTATATGTTGTTTGACCATTTATTTTATGAAATCCTACAATTTCGTCTTTAGTTATATTATAAAATAAATTAGCTTTTAGTCACATTTCATCAATGCGTAGAATGCACGTGCTTCTGGTGTAAAATAAGCAGTTTTTATTTCAATTGCAGAATACACAAAATCAACACTTGTGGAGTTATATTCCAATTCTGTGTTAATCTTTGTAATGTTCTTACGCTTGCCAATTGAAGTATTTTACTTAAGTATTTATAAACTCTTGATCCCAAAAAATAGACATTTAAAGCAAATTGTTTGTACTGTATGCTGTATTTTGCAATATTCTTATTTTTATTAACTGCATTAAATTTAACAACAGTTGCCAATTCATTTGATAAATATGTGTCAAAAAGCCCTAGAAAATATTGTAAATTCTCCTGTTTAGGATAGGATTTCATTTTAGATTTAGTAGCTATAACTCGATGCTGTTTTAGAGATTTTCTGTCTTTCCTTTCTGTGTGTATGGGCAGAGAGATTTTTTTCTGTTTGAACCCCAACATAGGATAGGAATTTCCATAACTGCTAAAATACAATTAAAAAAATATACATTTCGTTAAAACAAATTAATTGTATGTTTGTAACTGAAAAGTTCCAAATTATTCTACTTTATACTAGATTAAATACATATGTGTTGAATTTTTGTTCAAAAATGACTTCGAATTCTTCAGTTAACAACTAAACGTATTTTATGTTTTGCTCATAAAATAATTTTGTATTGTAAGTATTAATTGTCATACCTATAGGTGGTTCACTTTCTGCCAAATTTTGGGATCCAATGTCACTTATGCTAGGAACATTCATAGTTTCCACACATTCTAAAATACATTTTGAAATTAGTATGCTTTTAAAATTTCAAATAATACTTAGTTCTTATAAAACCTTTAGATAGTTTCTTAACCAGTGAGGTTTGAATTGGTTTCTTTTCATTGTGGTCATGGCTGTGAGAGATAACGATGTTCTCTAAAATTCTTATTTTCGAAGGAGGTTCCTTCACTATATAAAAACTTTCATTCAAAGTGTTTACTACAAAGATGAATTATTACAAATTATCTGTTACTCAATAGCTAAAACTTACCGATTTTCTTCTTTAGGAAACGAAAAGAAATTGTAGAATATACTTTGTTGCTGAACATTTTTACAAGTAAAAATACAACATCTAGGTACGCCGGATTTCTTCTTTCGTACAGTTTCCATTATTTATATCAACAACAATTTAACCGGCACCTTTACTTATTATTTTTTCGTAAATTATAAGTTATAAAATTAAGACAGGTTATATTTATCCAAGTACCTACACAACAAAAACAAAACACGCCATTTTGTTTGATTTTGCGCACAAATATCGGAATTATGCAAGTTAAAAGAAATTTGTTACGGGGGGGGGGGCAGTGCCCCGTTGCTCTCCCTGCACCAGCCGCCACTGCTCAATCATGCATGTAAATCATGTCATGGCGTATTTACAATGCCATCTTGTGAATAACTTGTTCCAATACATTAAGATACGCACTGGCATCAAGATGATTTGGTAGATAAATTGGCCCAACGATTCGGAGATTTATTATGCCCAGCCAAAGTTAATGGAAGCCCCCTTTGGTAACCATATTCTCGAAATGCATGCGGCTTTTCATCCGCCAATTGGTAAAAATTATGAGTATTAAATACATAGTCTCTGGTAAACTTACTCTCATCGGTCCAAAGAATACGTCTTAAAAAGCAGTCATCTTGAATTCTATTTAAAATTCTGTAGCAGAAATTTAATCAAAAAATGTTGTCGTTTTCATAGAGTGGCTGAACATTACAGACATGATATGGACGAAGAAGGTTTTCTCGTAGTACCAACTGAACGTTTTATTTATAGGGATGTTTAAGGTTGTAGCTAACTGTAGGGTACTAACGGAGGGATCTTTTTGTACTGCGTCTACAATTTGCTCTTCTAGTTGTATTGTGCGCCTTTCTCTTGGTCGCGTAGCATTAGCACTTCTTTTAGTAACCGAACCAGTTTCACGTAGACGTTGATCCATCATCGAAATACATTTCCACTAGAATGTCTCCGATTTGGGTAACGACGTGATATTCGCGTTCTGCCATATTAGCATTTCTATTACAGGAACCATATACCACGTATACTCGCAGCAAAAAGTTTTGTCGGGTCTTAAGACCAGCTATATGGAAGGTATCACTGGTCAATTCTAGTAATCCGATAATATTTCCCACTAAATTTTAGTAAACCATAAAGGGAGATTGTAATATTTTTGTTTACGCTAGAGAGATATATTATATTTCCTCAAAAATAAAATACATCTAGGATAATAAAGCAATAAATAAGCAAAGAATAAATTACACAAAGAATCTTTTGAAAACTATATATTTAAAGGAAAATATTTTAAAATGTAAAATAAGAGCAATATCACACTTACCCCGGACCTTTTAACATATTGCAGTGATCTTGAGTCTACAATTAAGATTGTAAATAAGTTTTATCAAGATCACTTCTAGATTTAATTTAATTAAATACTATTTTATTATATATATATTTCATAATGGTCATTGTATATAGATATATTTATTTACTAAGTTAAGATTTCAGAAAATCTCAATTAAATTAATTAAAATAGTGTAAGAATGTCATTATAATTACTATTCATGAAATTAATAATTAAAATCAGACGTATATATTAAGTAAATATTCATGACAATGTGTTTTCCGTAAATTTAGCGGGAGAAAGATATGATGTCGGAGACTGTTCGATAGATAGACCCGAAGAAATCAATATTCTTCGCGAGATGCTATCAACAATTATAAACGTGTAACACGTCAATGACAGTACATACTTAGATTTTATATTGTAAATAACGTAATAATTATTTGTAACATTTACATATTGATGTCTTTAAACATTTTGTATATTATAATTGATGTAAATACGTCAACATTTAATTCAATATTTGTTTACATGTCAAGCGACAGATGTATCGTTTAGTCGGAAGAGGCAGTTAAGTAGATATGCATTTGAAGAGGTGGAATAGGAATCGTACCGAGTATGACCGTAGTTTTTTGTGAGAGATAAGGTTAATATAAGTCCGGACATGATGAAAAAACGAGGAGATTGCTGGTGGAAACCGCTCTCAAAACAATAAGTCCTTTTTGAAGCAGGTGTGAACCGCTTTTAAAATATAAACAAAGGGGTGTCTATACTTATAATGAATAAAATAAAAATTTAAACTTAGAATAATTTTTGATAAATCGGGACTTAGAATATTTTCCGAGATATTTAACCCAGATAAAGCCGAAATTATGTTTTTCAAAAATTTTTGAATCTTTCTTTCAAATTTAATTGAATATATCATAGTAAGTGACTTTGCATAGATTTTGTTTAATCCTTTTTTATACTTTTTTCAAAAATTGATGTCCTTTATAAAGGACGGTGGCCATTTAAACAACTACTGTAAAATATTTGTTGGTAAAAAATTACAAAATATTGACTATGGTTATGAAAACAATGTTCAAGTATGAAAATTATATTTGATCTTATTCACATGCCATAGTAATTATACATTATTTGCTATGATAATACAAAAAACATTCTTTTGGGTGTAATGCTAATTTACATTTTTTACAGGAAAAGTTACATTTTTTATGACAGTATCCACATCGTGTTTGATTTTCTTGATATACAACAAGATGGTCTACACCGTCAAACCTTGAATATTGATGCAAATTTACAGACGATCTACTTGGACCTCTTTTTGTTGTTTTTTTGAATGATTCTAAGATTCCAACTGCCACAGCTCTTCTAAAGCCTAGATGATCTAACTTCCCTCCTTTGTGTCTGTAAAGCTGCCACGAATTTTGTTCAGCCATATCCACACATTGACTTATTAGAGGAAAATACCATTTCTTTCCTCTAATGGATACTCTATACAGACTAATATTTTCATCGGCTCTATCGACACCACCCATGTTCTCGTTATAATGTTTTATAATTTTGGGTTGCTCGACGTATATGCTCTTTTTTTCGGCTCGTGAAAATCTTTTTACTTGGCCTGTCGGTAATACTTGGCAGTTATTAGATGCAATGGTCACCACACTATTGTCATGCCATTTGCACACTACTGTTTTATTATCATCGCTGCAGGCATATTCAAAATATCCTCTTTCGTGTTTTTTTATTTTACTGGAATGAACTAATTTAGATTCTTTAGGAATTCTGTTTTCTCTAATTGTTCCAGTTCCTTTTATACCCCTTGCCGCTAGTTGATCCAACAATGGAACCGATGTGAAGAAATTGTCGAAATATAAATCATAAGGCATATTGTTACTTTTTTCTTCTAAAATATCGGCAAATTGTAAAACAACACAGGATCCTAACCCTAAATATTTGTATTCTTGAGGTAGGACTGTGGAGGAGCCTTGATAAGGTTCAAACCACTCAATAAAACCGAGTCTACTTGTACCCATCCACAATTTATAGCCCCATCTTATAGGCTTTCCACGAATAAATTGTTTGGTGCCATGACGGCCATAATACGGCACCATCGACTCATCGATGCTGTGAATTTCTTCATGTGGTGCAAGATTTATAAATCGTTGATTTAAAATTTTGATGAGTGGTCTGATTTTAGCAAATTTGTCGGCTTGGTCCAAATTAGTGTTGTCGCAGCAATGAATGTTTTGCATAATAAATCTGAATCTATTACGAGACATTGCCTCACACACTAAAGTGTTATTAGAATCCAAATTATTTTCCCAATACATCTCACGCCTTGGCAGACAAACATATCCACTCAACAGAAGTATGCCTATAAAGCACCGCATCTCATTATGATTGATGTCACCAATCCTGTTGTTTTGATTGGCGTATGTATTTGAATAATGTACAAGTAAGTCTATTATTTCGTTATCAAAAAATTGGAAAAATGCTTCTACTGGTCCTATTTCACATTTTTCTTCATTATTAGGAACCCAGACCGGCATATTTGAAACTATATCTTTGTTTGACCAAGTCTTATTTTGGCGATTACTACCACTATCAGATCTGCTAGTAGAACATACCTGTTTTTTTCTTTTTACAAACGTTGATAAAGGCAGATTATCTTCACTATCGCTGGAGCTGCCGTCGTAACGATCATTAGAACGTAAAATTTCTGCCTCTGATCGTAAATGACTTCCTGGTAAGTTAGCAAGCAACACATTGTCTTCAGCTCCACTGTCTTCATCGGTCAGTTGGCTGTTAGCATTTTCCGGTGGAAGAATGACGATACCTTCTGGAATATTTTTGATATGGTCGATCTTCTCAATCTCTTCAAGAATTTCGTTCAAAGACAGAGGTTTCTTCCAGTAACTAAAAAGTGTAACACAATAATTGGTAGTATAAGTTGCCACCGTCCTTTATAAAGGACAGTAACAGTTACAGCGAATTATCATAAAAATTACATGCAAATTAAAAAAGAAATTGATGGGTAAGCAAAATATAACATATTTAAAAAGGATCGGTAGCGTGAAACTAAAGAAAGGCTTTCAAATACAAAAAAAAATCCTACCTCCAATTATCCATGCTGGTGGTCACAACAAACCTTCATATATTAAATCTCGCAAGTGACAAAAGCAGACGTTTAAAACATTGCAGCGAGCTGTAATACTGTTAAGTGAGATTTCTGTAATAGAATACAACTATAGCCATCTAGTGCATAACTTGAAAATTATTAATTTTACAGGTTCCTAATACTTGTCTTTTAAAAGGACGGTGGCAATATTTGGGTTAATAATAACTTAGAATATTTTTCAATAAATTGGAACTTGTAATATTTTTCTGAATTAGTTTTATTTTAACACGCAATGGTATTACACTATACGTTACGGTGGAACATTTTACTGATTGTAATAGTAGTTTTATATTTAATGAGAAAATTTATTTTAAATTTGGAAATAAGTATAGACACTTTAGTTTGTAGAAGGTAAAAAAAGTATTAAGTTTATTGAAACTTCTTTTTTTGTTTGTAGAATATTTGTGAAAAAGGTTGATTTTATATAAAGTTTTGATATGGATGAGTTTAATCAATTGTATGAAGAATTAAGGTAGTTTAATTGTGGTTTATTTTTGTTGGTTTTGTATATTGTGTTGAACAAAAATTTATGTGGTGCTTTTATGCTGGAGTTTTAACGAGGTTGGTAATTTTTTTATTTTTATATATAATTTTCACAATTATTTCTTTTATTGTGCTTGTGTATTAAAATTTGACCTGTTGGGTAATCGGTCAGGGATTTGTACAATGAATTAACTGTAGGTGATTAATTCATAGTATGGAGCCTTGATTAATCTTAAAAACACGAATTGGTTTTGGTGGTACTGTTTGGGAGCGAGAAAAGGCGCTAGGCAGTACTAATCTGAACAAAGTCAATATTTTAAAACACCATTTAAGCACATAATAATAATTTAATAGATATATTACATTAAGGCTGGACACGTAGTTGTATACGTTAGGGATGTACTCGTAGAACGAAGCCCTGGTTTACCAATTTACGTGCATTTGTTTTGGAGATATTGTTTGGGAGCGAGAAAAAGCGCTGAGCAATATTAACGTCAAAACAGAGTCCATGTGTTAATGTGTATATTATTTGGACCGTGGAAATTCATTATATTTTGTTTATTCATTATCCAGTATTAGACACAACATTTAGCAAAATTTTGATTTGTTGATTGCTTTACTTTAAATATTCATGAATTAGTATGTAATAAATGTGTTAATGGAATACTTTCTGATTTATTTGTTATTATTATTTTAATCATAATTACTGTATTAGTTCTTTTCATTATCATAACATGCAAGAATTCAATTTAGTACTTAAGATCTCGTAAATATTCTTGTTTCGTTTTGATTTAATACTTTTAATAAATTATGTTATAAGGTTTTTCTTGTATTTTTATTTATTTTATCTGACCTGGAGACAACTAACGAGCATTCACTTTGGAAAAGGAATATTGTCATTATTTTCTGCCCCTGAGAAAAGTATCATAAACGTGACCTCAAAGCTGAGCTAGTGAAGTGTGAAATTGCTAAACCTACACCATTCTGCAGAAAATTATGAGATCCTAGTCTAGCATAAGGCCTAGTACTAGGATATATGCTTGATTCTGCCCTAGTTTAAGATTAAATAATTTAAAACATTTTTATATAATTGTTAATTTGCATGAGTCACAGCAATATGTAGGTTTTATTTATAGCATTCACCTTGAGAATCTCGCTTATTATTGGGAGTTATTAGAGAGTAGATTTAAATTTCAATAAGTCGACATTCTTTTTTTTTTGTTATTTATTTATTTTTATAACAAACTGACAAGCGATTGTGTGTGTATCGTTACAGCTTGTTGGTTCCTTTTAAAATCTATTTTGTCGCGAATATGTACCGGGTGGCCAACTAAGAATGGCCGCCGGCTATATCTCAGAAACCAGTAGTCATATTGCTTTCGGGTGAAAATATTTCAAGTTAAAGTGCCCAAGAGAAAATGCTGGAAATTATTTTGGAGTTTGTAAAATGTCCGCAAGGGGGCGTAACAGTCAGGATCAATGTTAAAATTTAGAATTTCTTCATATTTTTACTAATTAAGGGGTATTGAAAATTTTTGAATTTGATTCCTTACACATTCTTTAATACCTTTAGTCTTGCACATTTTTTACTATCTAGTGAAATAAAGTAGTGGGGGCAGTTCAAATGTTTTTTTAAATAAACTAGGATTACTCCCGTTTGGCCTAACCGATTTGAATAAGTTTGGTCTCATTTAAAAGAGCCTTATTTGCTCTACAAACTGAACTTGTGTTTTTGTATCTCGGACTTTTGCCGTCACCGGTAGATGGCGTTAACTGAAATGTAAGCATATATTAGACTTTTTTTCGAAAAAGTTAAATACAATGATATCTTTCTTTTTACATAAACTAATAAAGAATTAAAACCTCTACATTTCGGTAAAAAAACCAAATTTGTATGTTTTTTAGAACAGGAGATATTGGCAAAAATAGATGAAAATGCATGAATTCTCTTGTTTTAATTGTCTTTTTTATTATGATATATATATTTATATAACATAGTCTACTTTTTGTTTGTCTTCTTCAGTAAAATTCTAACACGCAGACCAAATAATAAAATTTCACAAAAGCGGAAGAAATTTGAAAGGCATTCCTGTAATGCCGATGCAAAATATTGTATTTGTATGTATTGCTCCAAGTTGGGCCAGCCAAAATGTATTGGTAATGTGTGTAGATATGATTTATTACACTCTGTATACCAATATTTAATAATTTAATATTCTGCTCAATATCAATTTCATACTACTATTTTTATTTAATATAAAACCTCGGCTAATATTCAAATTAAATAAATATTAATTTTTATTTCTCCTTGTTTAATTTATTGAACTGGTAGGACTATATTATTTGAGACCTATACCAATACATAATAAAAATGGAAGGGATATTTCACATTAAATGTCAAGAAATTATAACCTAACCACAGACTACTCCAGACAGGCAACTCTTTGGAAAAAATTTATCCATAAATAATGACAAGGATAGATATATCTCTTATCTTTACACATTTTGATAAGGCAGCGTAGATGGCAGCACAAGTAAGTTTAGGCGGTAAAATTATATATTCGAATATTAAGAAGTATTTAGGATACTAAGGGGCAAATTCATAGTCGCATATTAAGAAACACTCATTCTCACCTCTTACTCATAGGGCCAAATTCTCACTTTTTGAAATTCATGAACGATTAGCAACTCGTAGCCGCCTTAAGTTGACCTCACTTTTGAGCGGGAATTGAGTAATCGTTAAGGTTAGAAGTTAGTGTGCTTATGAGATGCTTATCGGTTCCTCATATCGTTTTTAAAATAGATTTTTTAGTAATTATTGTCAATTGTTTATTATTATTAGGTTATTTTGTAGTTATTTTATGGTTATTATATTAAGGTGTTTTAAAGTTAAGCAATAAGGAGATTATTAATTGTAAATATTGTTCAAAAATAGTATTTGCATAGGCTGTTGTTTGGTAAGTAAAAGAAACTATCCCACCCCTTATGAAACTCTACAAATATACATTTTTGTAGTTTATACTTATTGGTTGGTGCTGGTTTATATTGCTTGGTGTTGGTGTAAAATAAAGTAGACATGGAAGGCAAAAGATTATTTTTCACAGGTGATGAAAAGATATATTTAAAGCAGTTAGTCAGTAAAT
Source organism: Amphimallon solstitiale (assembly GCA_963170755.1). Lineage (NCBI taxonomy): Eukaryota > Metazoa > Arthropoda > Insecta > Coleoptera > Scarabaeidae > Amphimallon > Amphimallon solstitiale. Next base: position 23,709,050 of record OY720677.1, on the reverse strand, counting down.
ATAGCAATATCATCGAGTGCAAAAAGACAGACTGCATTAGTGTTGGTCAGAAGAAGAAGGCCTGGCTTACACTAACAAAAGAATTTAATGCTGTATCCGAACATTCAAATGTATTAATTACGTAAGAGGCCTATTCTTATGTTATTAAACAATTGTTTTTGTAGCGAACCACTGAGCAATTAAAGAAGTGTTGGGACAATTTGAAAAACCGTAGGAAGAAGGAATTGGCAGAGGAAAAAAGGGAACATATGACCACTGGAGGTGGTCCTTATATACCACCCCCAGATGATCATTCTATGGATAATATCCTGGACAATGTGGATATAGAAATAAAAGATACATTTGATAGTGATGCTGTTGCATTAGAAAATGGCATCGAAATAGATCAAGCAATCGACCTGGGTCAAGTAATTGAAGTGGATCAAGTAACTTGCGATGACCACAATGAAGGTGATGTTGCTACTGAAGAAGGTATTGTATTTGTAAATAAGATTAATTTTCTTTTAGTATGTTTTTTTTTAAGAAATACACTTTGTTCATGAAAATGACAAAAGAAATTTTAACATTTGCCCAACCCGGACCAGGACACTCCCAAAATATACCTCTAGAGGCACTGCTATTGAAAGAGAATTGGAAGTGAGGCTTGAGCGTAATCAAAAAATGATGCAAAACGAAGAAGAAGTCCATCATCTACGTGTAGAAGCATTCAGATTAAAAGTGGAAGAGCAGCGTATGAGAGTGGAAGAACAGGCAATTAGAAAGCGAATCGCTGAAGTTGATTTGGAAATTGCATTAAATAAATTAAAAAAAATAAAGAAAAATGATGAGTAATTCAGTTGTATTTGTATTCCCTTGCCCAGTTATGTAATTTACATATTTTGAATAATTTACTAAGCACTCTGCACTGTATACCAGTATATAATTTAATGAGATTGTTGCTAAGCAAATCTTTATTTTAAAAAAAAGTTGTAATATGTTCTTGGTGTAGAATGAAACTAAAAAAAAATTCATTTGAACAGTAATCACTTCAATATTTATTCAATATCGCCAATCATCACAAACATATATATTTAATACATAGTACTTGTGTAATATGATTTACTGGCCTACAATGTGGGTACAATCATGTCAATTAACAGTAATCAAAATAACAATAAAGAAAATGACAGTTTTAACAAAATATGATGGAAATTGTCCATTTCTAGAAAGGTGATCATTATAAAAGTAACAGAAGTGGCAAAAACTATTATTATCAATTAAATATTAAAATGTCTTTGAATGAACGCACCACGGATTGCATTGCCTCTCATTTCTACAGGAAGTGCTGGTGGATTTGGCACTACTCTGTCGATAAAATCTTCTTGGATATATTGCTCTCTTTCTTTTATAGCAATATTATGTAAGACAGCAGTAGCAGCTATTATTTGAGTGGTATTACATAATTTATTCTGCAAACATGTAGTGAGACATCGAAATCTAGACTTCCATATTCCGAATGTTCTTTCTACTACATTTCGAGTTTTAATATGGGAATTATTATATAAATGCTCTGCTCTGGTATTTGGATTCAAAAGTGGAGTAAACAAATAGTGCGTTTGTTGATATGCACTGTCTCCTAACAACAACCCAGGTAGTAGACCACGAGAAAATTTTACATGTGCAGCACTATTTGTAAATATTCTGCTATCGTGAGCGGAACCTGGCCAGCGTATAACTATGTCCAGTATTTCACAAGCGGGTCCTGCAATGACTTGCACATTTAAGGACATCCAACTCTTCCTGTTTTGAAATACTTCCGCATTTTCTCCCCCAGGACTCTTTATTTCTATGTGGGTGCAGTCAATACACCCTGTCACTCCAGGGAAGCCTGCAATTTCAAAAAACAAATTTCTATTTGCCTCTATTTGATTGTTGTTTGGGAAATGTATATATCTCCCTAAATTTCTTGCCAAATTTTCAGAAACTTCCTTAATTATTCTATGGACAGCAGTCTGGCTTATATTTTCTGTATCGCCCATTACTCTCTAAAATTTCATTAATAATGACAACATTAAAAATGAGTCAAAATAAGTATTACCTGAAATGAACCACTAGCATAAAAATGCAATGCGATGCATAATTTTGTTATTGATGGAATTGGTAGGCCACGTTGAGTAGGTAGGTCACCTCCAGGATAGGCTAATGGTAGCAAAATGTTTTGAATTGTATTTCGAGAAAAACGGTATCGCTGTAGGAGTTCGTTATTTGTGTATCTCTCCAATGGATTATTCTCGTTTCTTAGAAGATTTCTACAATATACGATTTATTTAACACGCTTTTTATTTTGTGTGAGTATAGGTGCAAACCTTGGTATACGTAAAAAAACGTCGTCGTCTTCCACGTAATTTACAAATTCCCAAAAATCGTCATCCATACTTAACAACCAAAAGAAATTGTCTTTTTAAATTCCCGCAAACAATAAATACACTACAAACGTCACTATTTCGTCATTAAATCTTCTACGTCATTAACCGACGCAATTGACGCTTGCTCAAATAAATCTCAAATTAGCCACTCACATTGGTATGTTCTTGAATACGAAAAGTGAGGGATAATTGAGGTGTCCTCATGATGTCCTCGAGTGAGGACAAAGTGAGCGTTGTATGAGGTGAGAATGAGTATTCCTTAAGGCGTGACTATGAATTTGCCCCTAAGATTATATATTACAAGAAAAATAAATGGTGAAATATTATATCTCACCATTTATTTTTCTGTAATATAACCATAGAATTTTATATGGACATAAATGTTATCATCAATGTAAGTTGCTCGACAAAATTTAAAATCAAATTTATAATTATTATAAGTATATTTTTCATTAATGTTTTGTGTAGTTATTGCAATTTTATTCTATTTAATAAGCTGTATTACAAAAGAGTGCTAATTTAAGTGAATTCTTAAAAATATGAATAATTTCTAGCATCTATTTGAAAAAACTGGTTTTTATTAATTTAAAGAATATCTCACGTGTTCAAACATACATTTTGAAGTTATGATTATTTTCACAAATAAAGAAGTTTGTAAAAGAGGGAAGTAAAGCAAAATTGTTTGGGAATAAACAAGTAGACATTTATTTATAACAAAATCATACACATTTTAGATTTAGCAAATATGCAATTGGTGTGTCTTAAAAGGCGTGTTATAAATAATATTTACCTTTATTTAACTGGTCATCCTTCAAATTGGTAGCGAAACAAGGCAAACTTACCTATGTCATTTACATAATAATAAGATAATAATTTTACAACACAATAAGTGGTAGTTTAGTATATTAAAGTAATAATAATACTATTTTATTCATCCGTTCGACCATATACATGCATAGTACAGATTGGGTAACATTTCAATATAACATATATACTAATAATATAAAGTATGGGCAATAAAGCAGTTCATAAATATTTAAAATATGTAATAAAATATCAACTTTTATATCTTAAAAACCCAAACTATAACAATGTTATTATAGAAATCCACCAATACAAATACAAAAGGTGTTCTACATTAAGTTTTAAATACAATTACCCTCTTAATAATATGATATTTGCAAAAAAAACTGCTTTCTAATAAGAGTTACTTCGAGTCGGAATTTTGAAAATGATGCTATACAAAACTTGTAAATTATGTTCTAAATGCTTTTATACTGCTACTATTAAAATACGTTATATACCTCCCCTTTGAATTATATTATTTTATCCTTTATTCATGCCTTAGTATTTTAAGTTTGCGCTGGATACTACGTCAATTTATTTGAAATTGTTTCTGTTGTTCATTTTCTCCTTTGCAATACCATGGGATACCAATCTGGCATATCACTTTAACTATTGCGATCTTTAATACTATGCTTGGCACAACGAAGTTGCGATATTAAAAAATGTTTGGCACGAGATGAAATATCATCAAAGAGTTTTTTAACAATCCTTATTACATAGATCTTTGATACTTTTAGCTCTTCGCTTGCATTCTCTTTTTATTTTTCTAATTTGGTCCTCTCTTTTCCTTATAACATTTATCAAGGTCCTTTCTCTAAGCATTAACTCACAGGACCTAAATCCCTCCACACCCTTAAAAAGGGGACGCCGCTTCCTTGAATGTGCTGAAGTACTAAAAAAGAAAATAGCATTTTTTTAAAATACAATATAAATAAGACAGTGTGAACTTTAACCATCCCCATATCTATTGCAGTATTATTTGCCAATCTGCATACCTAGAGATAATATTCACTTAATATTTTTCAATAATTTAAAAGAACTTGTAAGTGTTGTTGATAAGATGCAATCAAAATTAATTGATATGATTAAAATAGTCAATAATTAATATTTTCACTATTTTGATTTTCACAATATTTGAAGAATATTGATGTTTATTGATATTTAAATAATCACTATACTTTACCTTATTAGTGGTGACTTTTCTATTATTGTGCTTCCCAATGCAGAAGGTACTTGCTCTGATATAAAGACTTCCTCATCATATTTCACAACATCTCCAGACTGTTGGTATCCAGTACTTGAACAATCTGATATCAAGGATGCTTTTTGTTCGATAGCAGCACTAGTACTTGCTACAGGTGATGTGAATGTGATGGTTGGACAAAATAAACGTATGCTCTTTATATGAAACTGCACTGAAATGCCGACTGTAAATTCTATGATTTTGAAGAGTTTCTCCAGAAAAAAACATTCCCATTGCTTCTTGCCAAATTTTAGACCTAATAGTGACAGGAAAGATCCAGTTCAATCAAGTAAATTGTACACTTTTTTTTAATTATTATACAACTCATTATATTCCGGTTTACTTATTGATACTAACAAAAATATCGATAGACATATTTTAATAATCGCGTAAAAAACCTACTTTACTAAATTTCTGGGGAAGCAATGCAGCTTAACAACTTCATCTTCTCCATAACCGCAAACAATGCATTTATGCACTTTACAATTTTAGAAAAACAGAAATTCGTTATCAACAGGTGTAACCACAACAATAACCAAAATGGAAATTGTCAACACAACAAAAATGGCGAAAAATTTAAGTTAACGCATGCGTGTACTTGTCTACAGCAGCGCCTCTATCTCGCTGCCTTATCAAAATGTGACGAAGATGAGAAGAGTATCTTTTATCGTGTATTAGACAAGACCAGAATATTACCGGATAAATTCGTAAACCTAGTTACCGGTCTGGAGTAGTCTGTGACCTAACTTATGAATCGTTTATTATCGATTAATTTGCTACGTGTTCTTTATAAAATACTTTTTATTTACCATCAGGGGTGTTTATGAAGTTCGCTGTGACTGATTATTCGCTTGTAAATTGTAGAAATACGACTATACATGTAAGTATTCCTTATTTTATTTGGTCTTTTTCAGGTTAAATTAATTTAATATTTTTATGATTTTAGTGTTACACAACTCTTGTAAATCAGTTGCTCTATTTAAGAAAATACATAGATAATGCTACAAATGAAAGAAAACAACAATCTCAGGCTAATAATGGTATAATAATGTGTTGGTCAGATTCACAAATATAAATAAAGATTATTGAAAATTGTTTAACAACGATATACTTTCGTAGGTTAGAAAATATAAAAATAAACCATTAGGGACAATGATATAACTATAGCGAGTAGGTTTGTTGAACTACAACTGGTATATTTTCTACAACTGACAAATAATGTTTTTCAATTGTTGGTGAGATTTCCACTGGATGAAATTTGTAATACTTCTACAAATAAGGTATTGCCTTTCTTATATTGTTCTCTAATTTGTATTTAACTTCAAATAGCTATAACTTTTTCCTTCAACGTTTTTGTGAATATTAAATTCAATACATTCTAGTGTAAAAATGAATAACTTTTGTTTTTTTATAAATCGAATAGTACCAATATAATTTATATTACTTCAAATATTAATTTATATTTACTTGTAGGTGCTGCAGCTACTATAATATGACCTGGATTTGATATCTAGATGATATTCTCCGATGTCCTCCAATCTTCGACGTCTTTCTTGTACTCCTTTATTTTGGACTCCTTTGGATATACACGTTCTGACTCAGAAAAATTCTCTTCGAAGTTCTCTGCACAATATAGTACTGCAACTCTAGAAGAAATGATTCCTACTTGTTCGGTCTCCTCTGGAAATACACGTTCGGACTCAGAAAAATTCTCTTCGTAAGCCTATCCACGATAAAATACTGCAACTCTAGAAGAAATGATTCCTACACGTTAGGTCTCCTTTGGAAATACTAGGAACTTCGTCTATGGTTAATCTTGAAACTTCTCCTGGAATTATGTCTTTGGATAATCTTGAAAATTCACTAGAATCCTCGTCTTTGGGTAATCTTGAAAATTTATTATGAACTTCGTCGATGGATAATCTTCGATATATGTAAGTACTTTTGTTATATTATTATTAAACCTGTTTAAATAATCCTTTCTTTATCTATAAATTGTTTTGCTATGATTTATAGACATATAATAAATTATGTAAGAAGCACTTTTCACTTTAATCTGTAATAATCTCTATGACTTCGTTTAAATTAATCACTATTAATGCTTTTTAGCACAAAATTCAATAAATTTGAGACGTTATCGATGAATTTATTTAAATTCAGCGACAAATACGACCGCGTCGTGTGAAAATTATTTTTTCATTCTCTATCTATTTTTTTCAAAACAATTTCCTTGGCAACCTTTTAAAACTTTTTCAAATTCTCCAATCAGAAATCTACACCTACCTTTATAATTCAAAATATCTCTTTACTATTTACTTTCGAATATTTACATCCCTATAATTTATTAATACGTATATTTATTATTCTTCTTACATTTTAAAAAAACCTAATTGCAAAGCATTTCACACAATTGTCATTCAATTTAAAAATTCTCATTACAGGAACTGTCAAAATTATTCTTTCATTTACACCTGTTCAAATAATGGCGGGAAATTTAATTCAAATTAGTTTATACTCTAAATCAATTATTTACGTCTACAATACTCGTCGTATCATCGTTAATTAAACAATTTTGTACATAAAACATAATACATCATATTTGACAACAATAATAATATTTTTTCATTTCTCTTCAACAGATTCTAAAAATACAAACATAGAAGAAAGAAAACCTTATTTTTCCTCTACGACAACCAGAACAACAAGAAAATCTCATCAACTAAAAAATATTCATTTATAATTTTAAGAATTGAAAACAATTACAAACTAAAATAAAGCATGGTTATTTAAACCATGTCAATATATAAAAATATATTAAATAAAAAAAAAATTATAACATTTAGTTGGTTCCTGTTTAAGAAACCAAAATTACATTAATGTAATTTTATACAAACGTTCGAAAAACATGTATTTAAAATTTTCATATACTATGATTTACTATACTAACAATTAATACTAACACTATCTGAATAAAACTAATATTAAACACTAAAATACCTACAATTACATAACTGTAAAGACAGGTTTGTAAAATTTTTAATGACGGCCTAATTATTCAAAATGCCCATCATTGTTAATGCAAGCCTGCAACCTTTGCCGCGTGGATAAAACATAAATTTCAATTTCCCCCTCCGATATGTTTCAAAAACAATGTCCTTAACTCTCTCCCATAAATAAAAATCTAGAACGTTGAGGTCTGATGACCTGGCGGGCCAGGGAAATATACTACCCCATCCAATCCACCTGCCAGGATATGTCTGATCTAAGAAATTCTGGACGTTTGTCGCAAAATGCGCCGGGCACCCATCGTGCTGAAAAAACATATAACGACGAACGTCCAGGGGGGCATCTTCTAATAGAAGGGCAGCTCATTCAGTAAAAAAATTAAATAAATCTCTCCAGTGAGATGATGCTGTGATCTTTCAATATATTTTAGACCGTAGTTATACAAATGCCCAACTCTCTACTTATGATTCTGGTCCCTACATGTGGATTAAATTCAATATATGCTAATACTTTTATAGCATTTTCTTAGGTTCGGCCAGTAGGTTGCCTTCTATACACCGGAAAATTAATACTTCCGGTGGTCCTAAGCCTTTCTGCTAACCTACGAAAAACACTGCTCGCATAATGTCGTCATCCAGGGAACTGCATAGCATACACTCTGGAAGCAACTGTTGTATTTCGCATGCATTCGAAATAGACACCAATCATATCAAATGCCTCTCCATTCGCTAACCGGATCTCAGTAAAAAAGAAGTTTCCCCAAACACAAAAAAGTAAACGAAGTCAATCAAAAACTGACAATAATATTTATTATTTTCACAACTCCTCGTTTTAACACAATGAGAGTTATTGTTTTATTTTTTCATAGCTTACATTTTTATTTTTAATGGTATATTTTTGGATTAAAATAAATATTAAAAATAATCTTGCTTTATTAAACAGGATCTTTCAAAATGGTATAACATTGTTTTTGATAATAATAATATATGTAGCTCAAAATTGTTAGCTTTATAAAAAAAAGGGCCAGTAAAACAGGAGAATTTATGAATTTTCATCTATTTTTGTCAATATCTCCTGTTCTAAAAAACATACAAATTTGGTTTTTTACCGAAATGTAGAGGTTTTAATTCTTTATTAGCTTATGTAGAAAGAAACATATCATTGCATTTAACTTATTTGAAAAAATGCCTAATATTTGCTTACATTTCAGTTAACGGCATCTACCGGTGACGGCAAAAGTCCGAGATACAAAAACACAAGTGCAGTTCGTAGAGCAAATAAGGCTCTTTTAAATGAGACCAAACTTATTCAAATCGGTTAGGCCAAACGGGAGTAATCCTAGTTTATTTAAAAAAACATTTGAACTGCCCCCACCACTTTATTTCACTAAATAGTAAAAAATGTGCACGACTAAAAGGTTTAAAGAATGTGTAAGGAATAAAATTTAAAAATTTTCAATACCCCTTAATTAGTAAAAATATGAAGAAATTCTAAATTTTAACATTGATCCTGACTGTTACGCCCCCTTGCGGATATTTTACAAACTCCAAAATAATTTCCAGCATTTTCTCTTGGGCACTTTTAATTGACATTTTTTTACCCGGAAGCAATATGACTACTGGTTTCTGAGATATGGCCGGCAGCCATTCTTAGTTGGCCACCCGGTATCTTTAATTTAATTGGGTGTCGTTGCTTCTGTTAATTTTTTGGCTGTTCTTTACTTTTGGTTAACTCTGTATGTTGTTTTTTATTTCCTTGAATTCTAATTTGGATGTCATTAATTTTTGCATGGTAAACTAGATCAATGCCAACTGTAACATAACTTCGATTTACATTGATGATTTTGATTCTTGTAACCTCAAAATATTGATCCTTAAGTAACGCCATCTAGTAGTATCCAAAAAAAATAATTTCTGAATTTTTATTGAAATAAAGTTTAAAAGAACACTTTAAACATTAACTTTACAACAATTAATATTAATAATTTTAAAATAATGTAATAGAACAAAACAGAATTAAAAAAGTGTAGCGAAAAATAAAGTTGTTAGGTAGTGTCAAGAATAACACTTTTCCTTACATTTCGAAGTTTTTATAAAAATACAAAAGAAAACACTAATTAGGGTTCAATTACGTTGTAAAGTGTTTGTTTGGATTTTGTAGTTGAATTCTTGGATTTTAAAAAATGTTGCGGTACTAACGTAATTAACGCTTTCAATTGTGTTGGAAGATTTTGAAGCTATATTGCCTCATAAAATATTCAGCCAGTCTGGCGATGATAACAAAGTGCATTATTGATAATAATTAGAGCTTTTTAAAAATCACTATAGCATATTTATTTATCCAACAGATACAAATCTAATTACAGGCCAAAAATTGACAATGTTGAAGTATTCATAATAAACCCACTTGTTAATATTAGTGACCTAATAACGTCTAGCAAAGCTGCTTCACTTCAGCCCAGTAATTTTTCCATTTGATTTTTGTACATCTACAAATATTAAGATATATATTAACCTAAAAATGCAAAAAAAAAATAATTATAGCTATTTACCAAGAATTTTCCTTATACTACATTTCGAATAATCAATTCTCATATTCGGAAGTACCTTGCGAATTACTTGCCTTTTAGCACAGACTATTTTGGTAAGAACTAAATGACCCAGAACAGCCGCGTCTTTTTCCCTGATAAAACTGGATGTATAGTTTTCTATTGGTACTCGACGTAACTTCAAAAATATAGTATAGTAAAGATGTAGCACACATTAAATGAAACCGACTGAATGAATATGTGTGGTATTAGAATAATTTAAGTAGAAAAGAATATGGAATAGACAAAATAAATGTCAAATTCAGTCAAATGTCAATAACAGTAGATTTGATATAATCCAATCATATTGCATATTTTTATCACGTGATTTTAAAAATGCTCAGCGGTTACCAAGCAGTACAATTATGCTTTGGATAGATAGCGCCACATAAAGTTCAATATTTTGAGGTTATAAGAATCAGATAACCTCGTTGTGATGGCTTTATATCGAGAGATATAGAGAGAGGAGAATGCTCTTGAACCACTGCGCATCTAATTTTTACGCGACGCAACGATCGCCGCCATTTTGACCCAGGTATGTCATGAGTGGTTTTGTTTTCCATCTAGGTTATGTTTGTTTTTGTGGTGTATGACTAAACTATTGTTCTTGTTTTTGACTTTTAAATGTAGTTCTCAGACATACTTGTTTCTGGTGAATCGTGTGGAAAAAGTAGCTGTGGAATATAATAATATATAATATATATAATAATATTTGTTTCATGTGCTCAAGTGTGTGGTTTCATTATTGTATAAATCTTTTAGATATTAAATACATAAATATCCATATAAACATGTTGTGCAGTGCTAAAAGCTGTCCCAATATTAAGAGGTTTAAACCTGAAGGATAAAGTTTTCACAGGTTTGATGGCATGATAATTTTAAATTTGTTGAAATATCAAAATTATTTCAGATTTTCAGGTGACTTGTTACCGATATGCTTGAAAGCTTTGAATATAGCAACTGATTGGCTATGGTCAGAGAATAAATATGTTTGTTCAGAACATTTCAGAGATGAAGATTATGTGCCATTGGAACACCAGCGATTTCGATTGTGTAACAATGCTGTAGCATCTTTGAAAATAATACTGGAAATATCTGCTTTAGATGAAGTTTCAACTATTAGTTTTGCTGGTGTTAGTGGGCAAAATCTCACTGATGAATCGTTAGCAGGAACACATGAAGTGCCTTCATTAAGTTCTGAAAAGGAAAGAGCTTGATCGGATGATCCCATTAGACCAAGATGAGATAGGAAATTGAGAGCACTAAAATGAAATAAATTAATTAAAATGATTATCAGATTAAGTATATAATACCACATTTTTTCAGAATGTTTTCTGGTTATGAGACTTGTTCTGACACGAACTGCAGGAAAAAAGGCAAAGTTGACAAAGACTTTTCATAATTTTGCTTGTTTTTATATTATATTTAAGAAATATTATGTAAAACAAAATCAATTTATGTTTATGGCATCTCCTGGTAAATATAAAAGAAAATATGAAGCTTGGAAAAGAAGTCAAGCAAAATCAAGAAAGAAGCTTTATGGCACAACATGAACTATGAAAAATCTAAACTCTTACCTATGTTGCAATTAATTAATATTTTGTAGTTTCTTATTTTATTGTTGTAGATTATTGCAGCTATTGTATATGGATATATGCAGTATTTAATTGCAGTGTAAAGACAAAGTGTTTAATACCTCAAAAGAAATATCTTTAATAAATACTTATAATATCTATAATAAAAGCAATAGCATCATTTCATATTGTTATTAATAAAAACTTGTAAACATGAACACGTATTTTTATTTCACAAAACATTACATTGAATAACAGAAAGCTTGAAGAGAATAAAAAGTACATTTCTATTTGTTATTACAATAAGTTAAAAAAAAACCACTAAAATTAACTCGTGCAATTTTACACTACTGTTATTTGCACCAACTTAATGTCAAAACATGAATGTTGATAATTAAAATTACATGTTTTCAAGATCGGATATTGTCAACAATATTTCAGTACCGTACACTTCTTCTTCTTCCGTCATGACATGATAAAATCAGCATCAACCATGTTTAATCCTAAGAACAAATTCTGGACTCCGTGTCTAATTTAAATGAATTCTTATTGGCAGTGACATGATGTTTAACTTGAACCCATACAAGTTTAATGGGGTTTTAATTACAGTGATATGGCATAAACGCAAAGCAGTACAACCTCTTTTTCTTATTTCATTAACAACATGTAAAGGTAGATGAGAGGTTGTTTTTTTTTGCAAGCTCCAGTCATTCAGATTTTAGTATACCGCAAACAGTAAAAATTCCTCTTGGTAAAAGTTTTCAATAGAATAGAATAGAATAGAATAATTTATTGGTCCATAAATTTTACATAAATGTGTTGGACACGTCATGTTACAAAATATTTGTTGTAAAAGACAGAAATACACAAACAAATAAATACATACAATTAAATAAATAAAAAGGTAAATAACAAATCATATACATATACACAGTCGTTGCTGAGAGACATATACAGAGTTTTGGATTGAGTTGGCCTTTACTTGATGTAAATCCATTTTCTATGTGAAAATAAAACAAACAAATGTTTAAGATTTACACTGTATTTAATAATAACGACAGCTGTTTCGCTACACTGTAGCTTCGTCAGGTTAACATATACAATAATAACTATCTACATACACTTGACTCTTATATATAGTGTGTGGATATTAGGAATTCTAAGAACTGATATGTAAAGAACAATTTCTTGTCTAAAAGTGTCGGGTCTATACAAAAAGTACGTGGAACTAAATCTATTGCAAACAGATGTTATGTGTGAAATTAGGTAAACTGTATTACTAACTAAATATATTTAACAATGGTGATGAGTTTTACTATCTACATACACTTGACTCTTATATATAGTGTGTGGCTATTAGGAATTCTAAGAACTAATATATAAAGAACAATTTCTTGTCTCAAAGTGTCAGGTCTATACAAAAAGTACGTGGAACTAAATCTATTGCAAACAGATGTTATGTGTGAAATTAGGTAAACTGTATTACTGACTAAATATATTTAACAATGGTGATGAGTTTAGGTCTACTTTATCGTTTAATAAATTGTCTGAATATTTATATTTATTGATTTCTAATGTCTCTAGTAAATCTAATTTAATACTTTTATTTTCAACATGAAGGATATCAAAATCTTTATTAAAAATGTGATTATTCTCTGTCAAATGATTCGCGTAAGTCGAATCATTTTTTTGGTTTATGTAAGCGGAGTAATGATCAGCAATCCGTGTTTTAAATGCTCTTCCTGTTTGACCTATATATCCCTTAGTACATGTACCACAAGTTAACCTATAGACTCCCGATATTATTAAACATTTAAATCGAACCACTACGGTTAACAATGATAGTCAAATAGCTAAGAACATTAAGAATAAAGCAAAAGATAATAATTTAATTTTCACACGGGCAGACAAAGGAAAAACAGTGATAGCATTAAATAAAGTAGATTACATATCAAAAACTAATCAATTTCTAGATCCAGAAAAGTATATCGTAATCCAAAAAGACCCGACAATAACCTTTCAAAAACAAATCATTAAGACGATTAGTAATTCACCTAGCTTGTTTAATATCAGTAACTATTATGAAAGACAGAAATTAAAAGTAATGAATCCACAACCACCGAAACTATATTCTTTAATCAAATTACATAAAGAAAATTATCCGATTAGACCAGTTGTTTCATATGTTACAGCCCCAGCAGTTAAAGTTTCAAAATGTTTGATAGATATTATAATTAAGCATACGAAATTCAAACCTAAATATAGTATCAAAAATAGTTTTCAATTAATTAATAACTTGAAAGATCTTAAGTTACCGGATAACACTAAATTAATTTCATTCGATGTAAAAAACCTCTTCCCGAGTGTCCCACCTACTGAAACAGTTGAATTAATTAATAGGATGTTAGAATTTAACAAAACTAACATTCTAATAAAAGACGAGATCTTACAATTATTATCTGTATGCTTAGAACAAAATTACTTTTCATTTGAGAATAAATTTTATAAGTGTAATAGTGGTTTAATTATGGGAAATCCTTTGTCACCTTTATTAGCAGAAATTTTTATGAACAATTTAGAAAGAAAAATTTTTGAAAATAGTACATTAACTAAGAACGTATTATTTTGGTTCAGATACGTTGACGACATTTTGATAGGATACACAGGTACAAACAGACAATTGAATAATTTCTTTGAGTTTATTAATACTATTAATTCCCATTTTACATTAGAAAAAGAAGTGAATAACAGTATCAACTTCTTAGATCTTACGTTAAAAAGAGTCAATAACCAAGTACAATTTTCCATTTACCACAAAGAATCACATACTGACATAACCATTCACAACAAATCCAACCATCCATATCAACATAAATTAGCGGCTTACCACAGCATGATCCATAGATTGATTAACACGCCAATGTCTACTTCAGACTATAGTAAAGAATATAATATTATTAAACAAATTGCCTATAACAATGGATACGACCCAAATTTAATAGATAAATTAATTTCTAAGAAATTATTCAACAAAACGTTGCAAGAAATTTATCCAGTTACAAAAGACACTACAATTAAAAAGTTTAAATCTTTCACTTACTTAGGGGAGAATCAAGGAAAACTAATAAAATTACTTAAAAAACAGAAAATTAATATTGCATACAAAACAAACAATAACCTTGCAAAATACATCAAGAACAATAAAGAAAAAACTAATCACAATAATAAATCGGGAGTCTATAGGTTAACTTGTGGTACATGTACTAAGGGATATATAGGTCAAACAGGAAGAGCATTTAAAACACGGATTGCTGATCATTACTCCGCTTACATAAACCAAAAAAATGATTCGACTTACGCGAATCATTTGACAGAGAATAATCACATTTTTAATAAAGATTTTGATATCCTTCATGTTGAAAATAAAAGTATTAAATTAGATTTACTAGAGACATTAGAAATCAATAAATATAAATATTCAGACAATTTATTAAACGATAAAGTAGACCTAAACTCATCACCATTGTTAAATATATTTAGTCAGTAATACAGTTTACCTAATTTCACACATAACATCTGTTTGCAATAGATTTAGTTCCACGTACTTTTTGTATAGACCTGACACTTTGAGGCAAGAAATTGTTCTTTATATATTAGTTCTTAGAATTCCTAATAGCCACACACTATACCGATAGAACCACCGGCCATCTGCCTATAGGGAATTGTATGCAGTACACATTTATATGTACATATACCTATGTATCTAGTCCTACCGTTTATGAGAAGCGTTGTCTATGCCGACGCTAGGGATCGACAGTCAACCGCGTCAGTCGTGTCTTGACTGCGGTGGAGTATACTCATAGTTGGTCGAACTTGCAAAAATACGCAAATTCTTGCTGTCTGCATCTTTAGGGTTTAGAATTATTTAGAGCTCAGTATTTTTTTCTGTTTTTTTACCGATATTCATTTACGTATTTACTATGCCGTTAGTTTATAGTAAAGAAGAAAAAATAAATATTATTAAATGGTATTACTCATCTCAAGGAGGTACCTACGCAAGAAGTGATTGGTCGTTTTGTTTTTTCGTTTCCTGATCGTCCAGTTCCCTGCCGTCGGACGATACTAGATATCATACATCGTTTTGAAAAGTCGGGCTGCATTAATGGATGTTCGAAATGCTATCAGAGTAATTTCCATCCTATTTCGGAGGAAAGAATAGAGAAGGAAGTCAGTGTATGCGCCTTTGTAGAATCAAGTGAGCCCTACTCTAGCCGCCAAATTTCTGAACAATTAGGTATTCCAAAAACCACAGTTAGGCGTATATTACACAAAAAGAAATATAAGTGTTATAAGGTTAGAAAAAATCAAGAAATATTCCCAGATGACCAGTTTAGACGTCTCGAATTTTGTGAGGCTATTAGAGAAAAATGTGATAATGATGATAATTTTACACGAAATATTTTGTTCACCGACGAATCAACATTTTCCCTTCACAAACGCCATAATCCATCTGCCGTTCGCTACTGGTCTCAGAAAAACAAACATTTGAGCAGGGATGTCAACACTCAATATCCACAGAAACTAAATGTCTGGGCAGGAATCTTAGGGGATCACATCATAGGGCCATTTTTCCTAAACGGAACATTAAATGCGCAGTCATATTTACAATTACTGCAAAATCATATTGTTCCTGCAGTGCGTGACCTTGCTGTAAACTTTAATGATATTTGGTTTCAGCAAGATGGCTGCCCAGCTCATAATGCCAGAATAGTACAAGAATGTCTTTCATTGCATTTTCCACATACCATTAGCACTAGAGGTAATATTTCTTGGCCGCCTAGATCCCCTGACTTAACGCCATGTGATTTTTTCCTTTGGGGATATTTGAATGAAACCATTTATGTACACCAGAATGAAAGACCCCGCACATTAGATGATTTACGAATGCGAATTACACAACTCTGTAATAGTATTTCACCTGTAACTCTCTCTAATGTACGTAGAGAATTTTACAACAGACTGGGCTACTGTGAGGCAAACAATGGAGGCTTGTTTGAAAGAGATATTTATTAGCCTCTAGAATTCTATTTTATTTTCTCTAGAATTTTTTTTGTTTGACATCAATTATTACTTTTTGAACGTTTTTTAATTTCTCCATGTTGCTTCCTTTTTAGAATTATTTTTCTTATTTTCTCTTGGTTTAGTAATTTGCAATTTAATTTTATTTAACTAGGTACATTCAGAATCACTAGTTACTACTTCTTTGGAATCTCAAACCTTCGTTTTCATTACAAATCTACTACTAATATTTCTACAACACGAAACATTATGCCGATGATTGATTCTTACAAATATCTACGAAATGAAATGGCAATATCTGTGTCATATTTAAAGATTAAATATGCTTTATCGACGGATGTGTATTTATTTCTTTTTACGCCACAAATTATTATTGCCGGTACGTAGATATATACGTAGGCGTATATAAATGTGTACTGCATACAATTCCCTATAGGCAGATGGCCGGTGGTTCTATCTGTATATAAGAGTCAAGTGTATGTAGATAGTAAAACTCATCACCATTGTTAAATATATTTAGTTAGTAATACAGTTTACCTAATTTCACACATAACATCTGTTTGCAATAGATTTAGTTCCACGTACTTTTTGTATAGACCCGACACTTTTAGACAAGAAATTGTTCTTTACATATCAGTTCTTAGAATTCCTAATATCCACACACTATATATAAGAGTCAAGTGTATGTAGATAGTTATTATTGTATATGTTAACCTGACGAAGCTACAGTGTAGCGAAACAGCTGTCGTTATTATTAAATACAGTGTAAATCTTAAACATTTGTTTGTTTTATTTTCACATATACAGAGTTATCATGTGTGAACTTATCCAGAAGTGTCACCGATCAGTAACATCGATAAACTCTTGCACCGAATAAATGCAATTAATTTGCAGAAGCTGGCGCAGCTTCCGTTTAAATTTTTGGGCACTTTCTAAAACATGCAATTCATCGGGTAACCTGTTAAATAGTTGTAGCCCCATGGACACCGGTGACCTCTTTGCAATATTCAATCTATTGTTCGGCAACCTGAAATCATTTCTTCGCCTATACTCCATTCAGTCTAAGAATAAAGCATTGGGAAAGATAGGGCTTAAAATAAACGTTTGTGATTGGTTGAAATCGAGTGTGCATTTACACCGGCAAAATAATCGCATTTAGCTCGTTCTGTCAAAAATTTGTTCACTGACAGTTTTGTTCAAAGATTTTGTCGATTTCCGTATTTTACATAGTTATTTGTTGTGAATATTCTTAAAAAATAGTTCTTAGAACTCGCAAGTGAAATATTCATTTGTTAAGGTATTTTATCAATTTCGTTAACTTTCTTTTCGTAATCGCTAATATTCTATAGTATGGCGGAAGCAGTTATACCAGGTCCTTCAAAAAATCGTAAAGGGAAACACATAAGATCTGGACAAAGGCAAATGGCTTATAATGTGTACATTAAGCATAAAGACAATATGTCTAAAACAGCTGCAGTCAATCAAACAGCAGAGGAAGTGGGTATTAATAGGAATACAATGTACTGCATTATTAAAGAAATGGAATTATATGGAGTTCCAATTTCTCCTCCAAGAAAAAGAAATTATCGTCATACTTACAATAAATTGGATGAAGCACAAAAAAGTACAATTAGACGACATGTGCATTCCTTTTTCTTCAGGAATGAGTTACCAACTTGTACAAAAATTTACGTAAATGTCAAAATATAATGATATCAGATATGTATATCCCTGCTATCCATCTGACAGTAAACATATGTTTTACTTGTTTTCAAAATACAAAGTTCATCGTGTGTAAACTGTGCTCATATTGTAGCGCCATCTACTCCATTCTTAGACTGAATGGAGTATAGTATTGTACGCGTGTATTTCATAGTTTTTTCTAAAATCGTTTTTATTTCTAAAAATATACACCAAAAGTTCTAGAATATATACACTAGGCAAAGGCAAAATGCTGTATTGCCTGAAATATGGCCTGCAAGATGTAGTCGAATGAATACCAGCAATAGAACGAATTACGCGCTTCTGCGCAAGAAATACTTGATAGGCATACTGAGATGATCCCCATAGGATGACTCCGGATGTCATGCGCGAGAAAACCTGCCCGTAATAAAACCTGACTAGGTCTGTAGTATGCAATGAATGCCTCAGTACTCGAATTTGATAACATGAGGAATTAATACTGGAAATCAGCTTATCACAATGAATCCTCCAATCCAAGCATTCATCAAGCGTCACGCCAAGAAAACTAACGCTAGACTGATGACTAATGCCACTATCCAGGTAAGCAAGATCCAAGTCAAAAGTCTCCCTGGACTGCGCTGTATGAAAAATCATAAAGTGTGTCTTTGAAAGATTCATAAACAACTTATTACTCTGAAACCAATAACAGAACCGCCCAAGGACCGCAGCGGCCCTGTCACGCACGCTCACAGGGTCAGATCCCGAAACTAACGCAGTAGTATCGTCAGCATAAATGTACAGTGGAGCATCAACGCATGTTACAAGGTCATTAATAAAAAGTAAAAACAATATTGGGCCAAGAACGGACCCCTGTGGCACACCGAGGCCCACAGGCAAAACGGAGGAATAAAAATTTCTTGTCAAGTTATCTTTCCTGTGTGATATCCTAACGCACTGTGTTCGCTCTGACAAATACGAAGCAAACCATTCAGACACTACGCCTCTAATACCGTAGCTATACAGCTTGTCAAGCAGGAGCCGATGGTCCACGCAATCGAAAGCACGTGTAAGGTCACAAAAAACTCCAGCAGGGTACTCTCCACGATCCAAGCCATCAATTACATCTGTAATAAAGGTAGTCACGGCAGCCACAGTTGAAAAACCTTCCCTGAAACCAAACTGTCTATTTGTAATTATGTTGTTTTTATTTAAGTGACCCATCAACCTATCCAACATTGCATACTCAAATAGTACTAGTACTAGTACTAGAGGTCAGTGTTATCGGACGATAATTAGACACTTCATGTGTAGAGTGTCTTTTATGAATTGGATTAACAATCGATGTTTTAAGGACTTTAGGAAAAGAGCCTTTCTCAAACGACAGATTAATAATCTGCGTTAAAGGCCGAATACATGCAACAGCAACACGACGCAACAAGTTGCAAGGTACATGATCTGGGCCCGAACTACCCGTGTTTTTTAATTTGTTTATTATATTAACCATCTCATGCTCAGACAAAGGAAGAGCACACATGGAATTACAACCACCACCAGTAATGGTATCCTGCATAGTTGTAGCAACACCAGATACAATGCTAATTGGCTCCTCAATAAAAAAATTGTTAAATTTATCAGCTACTGTAATAGGATCATCGAGCAAACAATTTTCTATATTTAAGGAAATATTCTCCCTCGGCTTCCGCTGTTTATTTGTAAGCTCCGCTATAACTGACCATGCTGCACTGTTTACATTCTTAGAATTTAGAATTTTGTTTGCATAAAAATATCGTTTAGTATTATGTACAAGAGCTGCATGATCCCTTCTAGCAGCAGAATAAAACTCCCGCAGATTTGGGTAATGCAACTGCAGGTAGTATAAATCTCTCAATCTGCTACTTGACACCCTGACCTCCTGAGTAACCCAAGCAGCACGATCTCGGACCCTATCAGAAACTATCATTTCCGGAAAGTTAATCTCAAAGTGGTACAAAAATATTCCATAGAAGGAATTGAATGCCTCATCAACATCCGTGAATACACTATACCAATCAGTGCCTCCTTTTTTGGAATAGGTGACTTTTCCGTGTTAACTGAAGGTCAGGTGCATTATCCATTAACACAACCACGCTCAAGAGAAGGTAATATATTTTTTCGTGTACTTGATAGAAATTGATAATATTGTTTAACCCAAAATAATTAAGAAAAGTGGGACTTTTCTTGTTAGCAACACATTAGTTGTTTACTTGTTGTGATGTTTTGTCACTAAGTAAACAAATCCTTGACACGGATTACTTTGATAATAGGAAAATGACAATTTTTATTTTTAAAATTATAATTCTCGTGAAGTGCACGAAAAAATTACATGTTCAACGCGTAAAAAAAAGCGAGTTTTCTAGCTCGGTGAAAACTTGATTCACTCGCTACGCTCGTTAATCAATCTGTTTTCACTCGCTAGAAAACCATCACTTTTCTTTACAAGTTAAACAATCTACTATTGTATCCAGTCAAACACCTCAATATTCATATCGTCGTGGCAGTTTGCCGTTTTCTTAGATTCAAATTATAATAAATGACCATCTACACTGCCAATATGAAGCACAATCAGGATCTTTCCTTTTTTAGCTGTCATTGGTATTTTAAGCTTAGAAACGAAATATTCATATATAATTCATATGATAATTTACAGTGTACTGCATTTTACCCAATCATACAACCGTTCCTTTCTTAGTGGCCTAAAATGAAGTTTAGGTCTCACTTTTCGTTTAAAAATCACACTCTTTCCATAACGCCTATGATCGGTGCTTAGTTCCGAGTCAAAATGGTGCGCATTATCATTTGCATCTTCCGAGCATTTATAGGAGCATTCTCCCCTCTCTATAGCTCTGGTTATAACATGGGACCGAAACTGATATTTTCTGAGAGTTTTACATCCGTATTTACTTCCACTTTTCAATGTGATCACGACTTAAGGCTGTATTACACCTATCAATTTCTTGACCAAAAAATTATCATCAAGTCCTTGGTCAAGTTATTATGATCTTGACTGTGCTACACTTATCTATTTCTTCACCAATTTTTTTGGTGAATTAGTAGTACCACGGCCGTCTCGACTTACGTAAGAAGAAACCATCCGTAGAGACGGCTGTGGTAGAACCAATAGTTAAAAAGTAGTTGTGTCGATTGCGGGTGTGAAGTTAGCCCCCTCCTTTTTTCGAAAATCTAAATTCTGACCGTTGTTCCAGGGTGTTCTAAGTTTGTTCTAAATTGTTCCAAAGTATTTAAAAAAAAAGTCAAAATTGGCCGAGATAATTGAAAAAAAACCGACCTTTTTACCCAGCCCCCTTTTTTCGAAAATTGGAATTCAGAAGGTTGTTCCAGGTTGTTCTAAACATTGTTCCAAAGAATCTAGAAAAAAAATTAAAAATTGGCCGAGATATAGGAAAAAACGAATTATTGCCAGCCTCCCTTTCCCAGAAAATTGTAATTCTGACGTTGCTCTAGGTTTGTTATAAATTGTTCCAAAGTATTTTAAAGAACAAATCGAAATCAGACGAGAAAATGGGGAAAATTTAAATTTTTGTAAAACGGGGTCTTACAAAAATAAAAATTTTGACGGTTGTTCTAAACATTGTTCTAATACGTCAAAACAGTATCTCTTATATATCAAAAGATATTGCACAAACACTATATTCAAAAGTGAGAAGTCAGTCCCCCTTTTTTTCAAAATCTAAATTCTAACGGTTACTCCAGGTTTGTTCTACAAATTGTTTCAAAGTATTTCAAAGAATAAATCGAAATTAGCCGCGTTAATAGGAAAAACGGTATTCCAATGGGCTTATACTTTCCGAACATTATATTGTAGTTGTTATTGTAAATTACAACTTTTGGTGTGCCTAATGGTAAATTTGACGATTATCGGCCCGCAAGCGTTCTCAGTTCTCTATAAGCGATGACATACATCTATCCTACTTTCCTCTACATGGAAAAAGTTTCCGAGGACAGAAGCCTTTCAACAACGGATTGGATTAAGGACGCATCACTTCCCAACAATCTGTCGAAACTCGGAATTGTGATTATTAGCTATTATGATTGGCAATAATAGAAACGATTTACATAAAAGAATAGCGTTCTAAACTAACTATGCATGTCTACACACTACGAGAAAACATTTTAGAATCAAATTTCTTCTAATGTCTAGTTTTTATATGATATTCTAAAGAACTTTTGCTGTTTGTTGTATATTAACAATCGTCACATTTATAATCTAACTTCTTCAAATGTTTAGTTTTAAAATGTCTTTCTAAATTATGTTTGGTGTTTGTTCCGTATTCACATGAGTCACATTTATAATCAACCTTCTTCAAATGTTTATTTTTTATATGTACTGTTAAATTCTGTTTGATGTTTGTGCCATATTCACATGAATCACATTTATAATCAACTTTCTTCAAATGGTTATTTTTTATATGTACTGTTAAATTTTGTTTGATGTTTGTGCCATATTCACATGAATCACAATTATAATCAACTTCCTTCAAATGTTTACTTTTTATATGTACTGTTAAATTATGTTTGTTGTTGGTGCCATATTCGGCCTGATTCTATAAGAAAGTGTTTAAGAATTTATCACTCATTTAGGTGGTTATTACTCAAGGTCAATGATTATGACTACAACTAGCCACTTCTGCAATTCTGTAAGGACGTAGTTACTAAAGTTTTAGTCACTGAATGCTAAAAACGTCACTATTTCTAATCACCGTAAATTTCTGGTTATTAGAGCATAACGACAGTTATTTGTGAATCATAGTTGTTTACAAGTTCAGAGAAGTTTTAAATCATGGACCTCGATTTGTTTCATATACACTTTTTTAATGTTTTTGAAGAAATATATAGAAGGTAGGTGTGCAATTATTGTTATTTAATACTAATAAATAGTATACACCTTTGTATATTAGAAGAGTTAGACGACTTCGATACCGAAGATTAAGGGATGTTTCGAATCCATTTGCAATGCCAGAAGAAAATTTTATCAAAATGTATCGTTTACCCATTCAAGTAGTACAGGATATATTAATACCGCAAATTGAAAATCACATACAAGTCGGAGTAAGAGCTTCTTATGTACCAATACACCTGAGGGTAAAGAGAAAATTTAATATATAAAATAAGATATACCACCTGTATCTGTTTGTAGGTATTAGCTACATTGCATTTATTGGCACAAGGTAATTATCAAGCAAGTATTGGAAGCGATAACCTCATTGCATTATCACAAAGTACTGTAAGTAAAATTGTTACCGAAGTAATTGAAATAATTGCAATACAAATCTTCAACCAGTACATAAAATTCCCAACATTGGGAAATGAAGTGAATATAGTGATGCAAGGGTAAATATTATAATATAAAAGAAAAGTAGCTATTTGATAGTTGTATTTTAGATTCTTTCAAAAATTTAACTTTCCCAATGTAATTGGAGCAATAGATTGCACTCACATTGCTATACAGTCACCACCAGTAAATAATCCTTTAGAACCAGCATTGGCATATTTCAACCGGAAAGGATACTATAGCTTGAACGTCCAAACAGTAAGAATTGAAAGTAGTTATGAAAAAAGTAAACTGTTTTTTTTTTTTATAGATTTGTGATGCAGATCTTAGAATTTTAGCTATTAATGCTAGATTTCCTGGAGCTACTCACGATGCGGCAATTTGGGCAACCTCATCTATAAATAGGTACCTGCAACGACAATTTGAGCAAGGCGAAAATCAAAAATGGCTGTTAGGAGATTCAGGATATCCACTGAGTCCTTATCTTATGACGCCCATATTGGGCATTAATCCGAATGATGGTTCTCCAGAAGCTCGATATAATCGGTGTCATGCCAGAGCACGCAACACAATCGAAAGATGCTTTGGAGTATTTAAGCAACGTTTTCGATGCCTGTCAAAACATAGAGTTTTGCACTACAATCACAGGAAAGCTGGATTGATTGTGTATGCATGTGCAGTATTGCATAATATATTAATCGAGAGACACATAGATATTAATGTAGAAGTTGATGATGATAGTGATTCAGATGTTGAGAATGACCCGGACATAAATTTAAGTATGTATATAAGTAAGTATGCTTTCTCATTTATTTTAATTTCATATATGGCTGTTGTAGATGCTGATATCCTAGCCGCAGGCAGAAATGTAAGAAATGCTTTAGTAAGAAACTTTTAGCATATAGTTTTTTTTTACTAAACATATTGTTATTATAGCTTTTAAATAAACTGTTTTATAATATATAATTAGTTTTCAAAACATTCTTCACATATTCCCAAATAATTAGATGAGCTTACTCAAACTCTGCAGTTCAGGGAAATTGGGCTGTAAAGGGGAAAATTAGTCTCCGCATATATATATAAAAATCTATTATTTTATTTTTATAAACATTTTAAGTACATAAAATATTAACTAAATATGTATTCTTTTATAACAAAATAAATAATTCCTCAAGTACATAAGAAACAAGTAAATACCTTTAATAAAAATTTTATTCTTTATTTATATTATTCATTATGAGAATATTAGAATAATTATTAATAGCTTCAGCCAACACTTGTATGGAATCAGCAAAATGAGTTATGGCATTACTTAGCTTGTTTGATCCTGCTGCATAACTTTTAGCAGATTCATGTAGCACTGATACTGATGATGTATAATTTCTCACATTTGCCTGATTTTTATTTCTTAACACTTTTTTCCCAGATCTTCTAATAGGTAATTGATGCTCTTCTATATTTTCAATGTCATCAAAATCTAAACAATTATAATATGAATAATTATAACAATATAAATTATAACAAATAGATATGCATACCGTTATGAGAAAATTCACTATTGTCATCTTGGATATTTATAACTTGCTCTTCAGATTCAATGTTCACTTCATTCTCAGTATTGTCAGGAATTACATTTAAAATAATTGTTTCATGTTCTGGTTCCGCCTCTTCAGGCATACCAGAACATCCTGTTACAGATACCCACCCCAATAAGTTGATCAGTTTTTCTTCGACATCTGTTAGGGGCTTCACTTTATTTTCCCCTCCTCCAGTGGCCTGTTGTTCTTTTCGATAGTCGCGGGCCTTTTTTCGGGTCCGACACTTCCACTCAACAAAAAATCGCCTCCATTCCTCTCCTGTTTTTTAGGGCCTTGCATATTATTCAGTTTAAGTGCAACTCTATCCCATAGCTTGTTTAAATCTTTCGTTTTCAATGGGTGTTGTTTTAAGGTTAGTAATGTTTTATTTTCATCAACGGATAAAAAATCAACCAAGGCACTTCCCTGGTCCGGTGTCACTCTGGCTCCTCTGTTTTTTTTTAAATCAAACTGCATGGTGGCCACTTAATTTTAAAACGAAATCACGATAATTGAACAATAATAAATACCAGCTGACCACTATCATCACAATCATAATCATGATATTAGCAACAAACTTCAAAATTGTTTTAAAGAGAAACTTCAGTTAACACATTTCATCTAATAATAGAAACGGTAATTACAACGTCAACTTTTAATAACCGTTATTACCTCGTAACTTATAGAATAGCATATTTTGAAAAAGTTATTATGACGGTGATTAAAATTTTACTTTTAATAACGTTATTAAGATAATCACTTTAATAATAACTTTCTTATAGAATCGGGCCGATTATAATCAACTTCCTTCAAATGTTTACTTTTTATATGTACTGTTAAATTATGTTTGTTGTTGGTACCATATTTACATGAGTCACATTTATAATCAACTTCCTTCAAATGTTTATTTTTTCTATGTAATTCTAAATTACGTTTGATGTTTGTTCCATATTCACATGAGTCACATTTAAAATCAAATTCTTCCAAATGTTTACTTTTTATATGTACTTTTAACTGATCTTTCCTGTTTGTCCCAAATTCACAAGAGTCACATTTATAATTAAATTGCTTCAAATGTTTACTTTTTATATGTCTTTCTAAATAATGTTTGGTGTTTGTTCCGTATTCACATGAGTCACATTTATAATCAACTACCTTCAAATGTTTACTTCTTATATGTACTGTTAAATTCTGTTTGTAGTTTGTGCCATATTCACATGAATCACATTTATAATCAACTTCCTTCAAATGTTTATTTTTTATATGTACTGTTAAATTGTGTTTGTTGTTTGTGCCATGTTCACATGAATCACATTTAAAATCAAATTCTTCCAAATGTTTAGTTTTTATATGTACTATTAACTGATCTTTCCTGTTTGTCCCAAATTCACAAGAGTCACATTTATAATCAACTTGTTTCAAATGTTTACTTTTTATATGTACTTTTAAATGTGGTTTGCTGTTTGTCCTAAATTCACATGAATCACATTGAAAATCAAATTTTTGCAAATGTTTACTTTTTATATGTACTTTTAAATGATCTTTCCTGTTTGTCCCAAATTCACAAGAGTCACATTTATAATCAACCTGTTTCAAATGTTTACTTTTTATATGTACTGTTAAATTATGTTTGGTGTTTGTTCCATATTCACATGAATCACATTTATAATCAACTTCCTTCAAATGTTTACATTTTACATGTTGTTTGCTGTTTGTCCCAAATTCACAAGAGTCGCATTTATAATTTAATTGCTTCAAATGTTTACTTTTTATATGTCTTTCTAAATAATGTTTGGTGTTTGTTCCGTATTCACATGAGTCACATTTATAATCAACTACCTTCAAATGTTTACTTCTTATATGTACTGTTAAATTCTGTTTGTAGTTCGTGCCATATTCACATGAATCACATTTATAATCAACTTCCTTCAAATGTTTATTTTTTATATGTACTGTTAAATTGTGTTTGTCGTTTGTAGCATATTGACATGAGTCACATTTAAAATCAAATTCTTCCAAATGTTTACTTTTTATATGATATTTTAAAGCACGTTTGTATTTTGTTTGAAACACACATAGCGAACACTTGAATATTTTGTTTGGATCTCGTGAGCTCGATTGTTCTACTTTAATATGTGTATTTATATGATCAGTCGAAGAATGTTCTTGGTCATTCTTTCCTCCAACATAAGCGTGTGTTTTTTCTACATGCAATCTGAGGGATTCTTTAGTCTTGAAACGTCTGTTACAAATCCCACATTTATACATTTTCACTTCGCAATGCTGTTTATGGTGCTTCTTGAGATCTGCTTGGTATTTCGTCCTGTACTTGCACTGCTCACATTTATATATTTTACGAAGGCATCTCTTGCCTCTGTTCAATGCTGCTGTGCCTTGCTTTGCTGGTGGTGTCGGCAGAATGCACTTTCTGAAAATAAATAAATATATCTAATACCATGCTAAACCATCAAGTTAGGGGCGGAGTTACTATGACCACTATATGGTTCATGCTGCCCTTTAATGTTATAGATAAAGTTCCCACTAGCAGTAAGAGCTCAAGTTAGTACTACAGGTTATTCTTACCATTCTCTTTGACACCCATGTTCCCATTAACTCTGCAACACTATCCGTGGTACATATGTACAGCCTTACTCGAAACTGCTGTTATCTTTCGACAGATGGCAGCACAAAATTGTGGTGCCTGCTAATCTCTTATATACACACGTCAAGTTGATTTGCTACAGTCGTTGCAGTGACGTGTTTTTTTTTTATTGAAAATTTGTCTGATTTAGAAGCAGACAATTAATCAGATATTTCAGAAGAAGATGTAGTAACAGATGGCTTTAGAAATGATTTTGAAAGCGATACTGACGACGAATAAGATTTTAGTTTGTCCCTATTCTGTCTTCAACAAGAATTAGAAGCAAAATGTCGAGTGATATAGTTGGAACAAACGGCGGTTTGGTAGAATGTGAAAATATAGAACAAGAAATATCATCACAAAATAATGAAGAAATATCTGCAAATGATAATATGACGTACAGAACGACAACATATATTTGCAAACTGAAGAAGTACAGACTAAACTGCGTGGAAAAAAACGGGTTCAAGTGGAATGGTAAACCAGGAAAAGTCATTCGAACAACTGCTCAAAATTAAGTTTCGCATCTTCCTGGAAATAAAGAATCTGCTCGTGATGTGTCTAGCCGACCTGAAACATGGGCTTTGTTTTTCACGAAGATATTTTGAACTCCGTAGTTACGCTCACAAATAATGAAATTTTGGTTCAACGAAAGAAATATGCAAGCGATCGCATAGACGCAATAAGACTGATTCTTTCGATCAACTGACTTCTTTATACCGCTGCAAAGAAAACAAGGCGCTGGCCACTGAGGATATTTTACAACATCTAGATTCAGTTTGAATTAATTCAAATATTCTTTGTAACACATCCAAGAGAAGAATGTATTTCTATAAACTGGCCATAGAACTGATAATACCACTTATAATAATAATAATAAGAGAATTTATTGGCATTTGAACAAGATAAGATAATATACATTGAAAAATATGTAACATATAAACTAATGTAACTAGCATATAAAATAAATGTATATATATATATGGATAATTGCCTCTTGTCCCTATATAGCCAAATAGACTAAGTCGCCGTATTGTGATCATATCTTAAAGATATGATCACTTAGCGTTCTACCCTTAGCCTATAAAACAACGCCTACAAATATCTACTTTATCCGTCATGCATACTCCATGCCATTATTGAGAGAATATTAAGCTTGGAGCCAGAACCCAATATTCCAATTCCTAATGGCTCCATACCCGGTATAGAATATGTGCTTATTGCTAGTCAAACGTATTCTGACAGTGCTATTACCCTCACAGAATTAGAGAAGGCATTAGAATTAATATGTAGTGCAATTCAGAACTGTGACTTGAATAATTACAAAAAACATTTCAATCGGCTGGTATGGTAAAAAAGTAAAGTGGAACAAGCTTCATTCTGCTATATATATGTGTGTCACTTGTAGATGTAGATGCAGAGAAATTTGTTACATTATAAAGCAAAACAACTCGGCAACACAGTTAGTTATTTACAAACAAAACAAGTTCACGTGTTTATTACTAATAATAATAAAATTTATGATTTTAGGAGCACAACAGCTACAATGTTGATTTCCGTGTATGTTAAATTATTTTCATTTGTCATCGCTTACACAGTCAAATTGTATTTGCTCATATGCAATTCAACTATCAAAATACATTTGGATTAACAATACAACTCTTATAATACTTACTTGAAACCCATAAACTCACATTAGATGCAGTATTCTTTAAAGTGTTACCGTAGAGAGAATATATGTATATAGAGAGCCCATTAAATAGGGAAATCGGGCAACATAAAATTTCGAATTAATCCTGCTATAATGTGCTGGTATCTGGTGGTAGAAAGCAGATAAGACAACTATTACCATCTATACATTGAGAACGAAACTAAACCATACGGAATTTATTTACAACACTGTAACCAACAAGATTATGAATGAAATAAACACACATAAGCACCATATCAAAGTGATATTACTTTCTGTCAACAAAAAATTTTATCTTGAAAATATATTCAGAAATCCGTATTTCTATCTTATAAATAACTTCCTTTTAACTTTTTGTATACCCATATTTTCTGCCTTAAATGTGTAAGTAATCTTTTGCTATATAATTTAACTCGTTTCAAATATTTATGCTGTTTATTTACATATGTATACGGTTTGAGCCTATCTATTGTGTTTTAATTGAAGAGCACATAATGAATACTGAGTGATAATAATCCATTCATCCAAGACCGTTTGTATTTTAGTTTTTGTGGGAATCTTTGATTCTTTATTCTTTGCAATATTACTTTCAGTTATTAAATACTTTAGGGGAGTAATTTAAGCTATTTAAATATTATGTATATTCATTACATTATTGAATATCATACTTTTACGTCCTCATTACTTATAACAGTTATAACTGGAGTTCGGGATGTGTTACTTGGTGAATGTCACTTAATAATGTTACTTAAGGGAAAAAACCCCTAATATAAATAAACTAAAATTCAGGGTGCATGAGGAGTGTGTGTTAGAACAGTACATTCACTTACCTTAAAAATAATTATTAATCGCTTATGATTAATATTATTGTTTCCAATTCTAGTTGTTACCCTTGAAGTAGACGGTTGATATTTGTGACCCACCCTATATAGCTAGCTCAGAGCTTGAGACTATTAAAAGATGTTAATGCCCGTTTGCGCCACCCATTTTCTAATTAATAAGGCAAGATCCACTGTTGTTGCTGTATAGCAAAATAAAAATGGGAAATTTTGCACTACAATAATATATAGGCCTATCTTCAAGAAAAACACACAAGTTATTAAAACAATAACAATTTATTAACTAAAATAACAATGGTAAAGGTGAAATATAAAATTCGGTATCGTAGAGATGTTATAAAATTGAAATAATTATGTCACAAAAATATTATAGCAAAGATATGATTATAATAATTATTTTGTACTCGCTTATCAAAACCTGTCATTTCACAATTCGATTTGCGTGCGTAAAAAGTCACTTTAAACACGAGTGCGTAAAAGTAAAGTTGGTACTTCCTAGAACTTGATTAATTTAGTGACATTTTAAAATCATAAATTCCTAACCTTAATAATATGCTACCCAGTTCGTTGTTTTTCTATGAAAATAAAAGGAAATGAAATAGAATTTGATAATTTTAAATTAAATGTCACTTCAAATAATCAATACTGCCAATTCAATTTTTTTTAATTAATATCAAGAGATTAGTAGTGTGTCATAAACGATAACGTATTTAACAATATGTATTATTATTATAGTTCTCGTACAAAAAATATTGTACAAACTTCGTGCGTGAAACATTTTGCGAATTCGTGTCCATAAAGCGCTCGCCTTTCGGCTCGCGCTTTAAACTGGTCACTCATTCGCGAAATATGATTTCACGCACTTGGTTCGTAAATAACTATTAACTTTTGTTGTTGTAAAAAGAAAGAAATTACTAAAGTTATTTGATCGGAGATTAATAATTGTCGTAATTTACAAAACAAAGAAACACTGAATTCTAGAGACGGTACGTTAAAAGAAAACATTAGGTTTTGACTTAACTAATAATCTAATGGATTACGGTTAGTGCACCAATTAACTTAGAAAGATTCATAAACTAAATATTATTATATATATTAAACACTACTTGATTAAACAATCGAATAAAATAAGTTGATAGTGTATAAGAAAACAAACATATAAACAATAAATATTGAACACAATATAGGATATATGTAGATAAACACAAAAAAGACTTGCATGGGCTTTGTCGTACTTGACTAAATTTTACGTTTATATAAAGAAATTAGACAGTTTTAACTAATTTCATGGCACAACCAAAAGATAGAACATGTAAGTACCTGGTAGGTGGAATTGTCGTATTTGCAGAGTTCCGACGGATGATGGTCGTGCTGATTGTATTGGTCCCCGTATGCCGTGTTCGGTCCGTATATGCTAACGCTAGCCGGGCTTGGGATGGTAGATGGCGATGAACAAATATCTTTAGATCCGGATTACTTTCCGTTAATTGGGAGGCTCTTAATGCTCCACAATTATTTAATGATAGAAAGAGGCAGATCGCATAACAGCTTATCCATAAACGTCTGGATATTTAGACCTCAATCTATTATAGATATGTGTTGTTCCCGCAGCCTAACGAACTCTAAGACAAAGGGGACTGGTATTTGTAACTTTCACTACCACTTACTGTGTTGTTTTTAATTTCACGTTATATTAATGAATGATGCACTAGTAATCCTCAATTTGAACGCGCTCTTCCCTCTTTAAAGACTCGGGAGGTGGGAGAAGGGCAAGAAAGAATATTCGAGAAAGTCGTAGCGTCAGTTGGACGGATGGTTATTCCCCTTAATTTGATGACGCTAGTAGAATAAACAAAGTACGCAGTTTCATGCAACAGGAGACTGTGGGAACTGTTTAGATAAGAAAACTAAAATATAAATATTGCGTCTATGAAATTGAACAAAGCGTTGCTTATAAACTTAATATTTCGAATCGAATATTCTAGATGGAATATATACGACGCAGATTGTTGTAAACTTTAAGACGTGATTTAATTTAGAATATCTTTTGAATTAATACTGATTTGAAAACATGTAACACGTAATATACAGGGATAAATGAATTAATGATCGCCGCTGCTTTTTAAACGTAACAAATCCCCCTCCAAGTCCCCCAGGAAATTTACTTCAGTAAATTTCCGATTAAGACGAAGATACTAGGGCGCGAAGAAATCATAACTTAAATTTTCAAAAAAAAATTAAATTCTAAAATATGCAACGAAAAAAAAAAACCAAAAAGAGTCAAGGCACGACACCAAGTACGAATCTGTACATAAATACAACATACACACTAAACTTAATACTAATATGTAATACTAAAAAGATGAAAAACAGTCGACTAATAATAATAAAACTAATATATTGTCGTTACCCAACAAAAACGGTAGCTATACTACCAAGAAACCAATGCAGACAAGGTGTCAAGAAGAAGGCATCAGCGTACATAACAAAATAAGCAGGAAGGGGACTTGATACCCCGACAACAATGCTTAAAAATGGTCATCTTAAATGACAACTACAAAGCCCTAAAGCCACAACAATGCTATGCCAACAACAACGCTCTTGAACACAAGTCTCCCAAACACAAACAACGGATAGCGACAATAATATAAAAAAAAGAACCGATACTTCAAGTTAAACGCCTGCAAACACAACGTAATCAAATAATTGAAAACTTCCATATCAAAACGTACAAGTAGGTAAGGCACTTCACCAAACAGGTTAATTTCAGATGGAAGACTAAGTTTGTACGTCCAAAAAAAGTTATTCAAAGATTGCATTAAGATGGTGGTTGCGCAATATATGATTCATTTAGGGGACTTTTACCCCAAGCTGATTTTACACTGTTGGCGAATTCTTCCAGCCCAACCAACAGGCCATATTAACCTAACGAAACTAATCTGGTGGATGCGCCTTCAGGTCCTGAATATGCCAAACAGAAGTTCTACCTTGATCATCAAGAAGTTCGTATGTCCAGGGTGATACAATTCGGGTAATTTCGTATGGTCCGGAATACTTTGGAGCGAGTTTGGACGCAAAATGCTTACTAGCATCAGAAAGTACTTTATTTTTTCTCCAAACCTCTTGTCCAACAACAAATTTCGCGGGTCGTCGTCTGAGATTATAAACATTTGCACTTCGAATATGAGCTTTTTTAATACGATTTTGAATGTCTTTATACAGAGTGGCAAAAGCTAACTTCTTATTTTCAACACTAATAACAGGAGTGTCAGATTCACAAGGAACAAAATTTTCATCATTGCCATTCAAGGTAATTTCCCTGCCGAAATTAATAAAATTTGGAGTTACTTTGGTGACTTCATGTTCAGAAGATCGAATAGCATAACCGATTTTAGCCAAATATTGATCCCATGTTCTGTGATTAGTTTCAACATAGGCAGTTAGCATAGTTTTAATTATTCGGTTAACCCTCTCGGTGGGGTTGGCCTGTGCATGATATAAAGCAGTATAGGCAATTTTGATGTTATAATTTTTGGCCATGTCCTGAAATATTTTACTTTTGAACTGAACACCATTGTCCACTATTAGCTGTGAAGGAGATCCAAAAAGAAGTATTACGTTTTCCTCAATAAGTTTTGTTACAGCAGCTTTACTGAAGATGTCACATACCGCTAAAATATATGAGAAGCCTTTAGTGGAACGAGGCAAAGGCCCCATAAGGTCGGCAGAAACAATTTGCCAAGGTCTGGTGGCAGTTGGTGCCTTACTTCGTAAATGTCCTGAAGGTGGTTTGTTTTCGGATTTAATACTGAGACATACTTTACAATTTCTAACGAACTTAACTATGTCGCATGCCATTTTTGGCCAGAAATATCTTTGCGCGACTCTAGAAATAGTTTTTGAAATTACTGGATGCCCACAAGTAGGATCATCATGGCAAGATCTAATAATTGATGAACGACGCTCGCGTGGCGGAACTAATTTCCACTCAAGAGTAGGAGAGCTAAGTTCGGAATAGCGTGGTTTAATATATTTAAATAGTTTATTTCCTTCCACTCGCCACAACGGATAACGTTTAGGATTTTTCTGAATTTCATCAATCATTTTCAAATACCAACGATCTACTGGGGTTAAAGAATCTTCAGCTTGGATGGTATCTACAGATGTGTTTACAGAACGGGACAAAAAATCAGGCACGGCATGTTCCGAGCCTTTTCGATGAATAATCTCAAAATCATATGGCTGCAGACGCAATGACCACCTGGCCAGTCGTCCATGAGGGTCCTTCAAATTATGTAACCATAACAAAGAATGGCAATCCGTGATCACCTTGAAATGATAACCCTCTACGTAATGGCGGATATGTTCCACGGCCCAAATAACAGACAGACATTCGCGTTCTGTAGCACTGAATTTCCGTTCTTGAGCTGTCAAAGAACGAGACATGTAACAGATGACCTTCTCACCCTCATCATATTGTTGAGTGAGCACGGCCCCAAGGCCAAAAGCTGAAGCGTCTGTTTGCAGAATAAATGTTTTAGAAAAGTCAGGACATACTAGTAAGGGAGATGAAATAAGACATTCTTTAAGTTGTTTGAAAGCGGTATCACTTTCGGTGGTCCAAGACCAAACGGTTTTCTTTCTAGTTAGATTGGTTAGAGGAGCAATGATGGTGGAGAATTGTGGTACGAAACGTCTGTACCAAGAAGCAGTTCCTATGAATCTTCGAACTTCCTTTACATTCTTTGGTGGAGGAATATCTAAAATTGCTTGGACTTTGTCAGGATCAGGGCGTAATCCTAGCTCATCGACAACATAACCAAGATATTTTAATTGTGGTCTACAAAATTGACTTTTAGCAAAATTAACTGTGAGTCCTGCATTGTGCAATCTATCAAAAACTTCACGTAATGTGGCCAAATGGGATTCAAAGGTCTGTGAAATGATGACTATATCATCCAAATAAACAAATACTGAAGGCTGGAGGTCTGCTCCCAGAACTGAATCCATTAGCCGCTGCCAAGTAGCAGGAGCACCAGTGAGTCCATATGGGCACCTTACAAAACGATACAACCCGCCCCTCACACAAAAAGCAGTACAGTCTCGGCAATTTTCAGCTACTGGAATTTGCCAATAAGCACTTTTAATGTCTAAGGAACTCAAATATTTGGCATCTCTCAACTGATCTAAAATTGTGGAGATGTAAGGCAAAGGATAAGAATCTTTTTGTGTGACAGCGTTTAACTTACGATAGTCCACACAGAAACGATAACTATTGTCTTTCTTTTGAACTAAACAAACGGGTGAGGCCCAAGGACTATTACTAGGTTCGATTATTCCCTGATCTAACATTTTCTTAATTTCCTGATCAATAGCTTGTTGTTTAATAGGAGATACAGGATAATAACGTTGTTTAATAGGTGTGGTGTTTGGTAGCAATTTTATTTCATGTGACACTAAATGGGTTTTTCCTAATGACTTGCTCATAAGTGCAGTTTTCTCAGAGACTAGTTCATCTAAAAGTGTCCTTTGATCATCGCTCAACGAGGTAGTACCTATTACTAAACCCTATTACTAAAATGCCAAATATTTTGTCGCAGGTCAGGCACAATATTCATGGCCATCCAAAAATCTACACCTAATATTAACGTGTGTGGTAAGTCAGGCAAAACTAAAACATCGACTAGACAAACTTTGCCTTCAAGACAAAAAGGTACGGTAACCACTCCTGAACTTAAGCACACTTGGCCATTTGCAACAGTACATTCTACACTTTTTGGTTTTAAAGTAAGACCT
The DNA here is from genome assembly GCA_963170755.1 of Amphimallon solstitiale. Taxonomy (NCBI): domain Eukaryota; kingdom Metazoa; phylum Arthropoda; class Insecta; order Coleoptera; family Scarabaeidae; genus Amphimallon; species Amphimallon solstitiale. Next base: position 23,672,755 of record OY720677.1, on the reverse strand, counting down.
ACGCGACATAGTATTTGATAACCTATTGAGCCAACCAATGTTCGTGAGGCTCCAGAATCTAATAAACCTACTATGGGATACCCTTTAACTTTAACCTCTAAGTATGGGCGTTGATCGCCGGATACCCGCGATATTACATAATCGAGAAATATTTTACTAGTATTTGAAACAGGATTTATGGTCGAGGCTACCTGAGTGGGAGGGACCTCTCGACCTACGATCGTCTCCCCCTCGGGTTTTCCGAACACTTAGGGCATGAGCCCACAATAACATCTGGATGTCCACATCTATAACAAAATTTCTTTCTAGCTTTAGTGCATGCATTAAATTTATGGCCTCCTTTGCCACAATTGTAACAACGTAAAACCTTACTATTGTTTTCTGAAGGAGCTTTTATTTCACTAACTGAAGGTTTGTTGGTAACTGAAGATTTATTAGTTTGTTCTTGTTCACCACTAGAAGAAGTGGACACAAAAGCAAAATCTGGTTCCACGAAAGTATTACGTTTGCGTGTTGGTGGACGAAAATTATCAGTTCTAAATTTCTTTTTCTCAAGCTTGAGACACTCATCTTCAAGCTCAGCGAGTGTGGAAACGCTAGGTAATTGCATGATATAAAAAGGTGATAAGTTTCGAGAAATGATGCCTAATTGAACATCTTCGGAAGCCTCTCCATAGCGTCTGAACATTGACAACATACATGAGAAATAATCTATAAATGACTCTGAGGGATCTTGAGTTCGGGATAAAATATCTTGAAATAATCTCGATTGGTAGTCTGGTGGTTCATAGTGTTTACAAAGGAGCGCAGATAATGATGACCAGTCATTAAACCTATGACGATTTGATCTAAACCACAACAAAGCCTTGCCTTCAAATAAATCAATGGCAGATTCGAACAAATCACTTTCCGAAATACCACGTGCAACCCGTAATTCATCTACTCTTTCTAAAAACTGATGCACGGAAAAGTGTCTCGAATCTCCATTAAACTTTAAATTCCACTTTCTGACAGGTGAAAAATTACGCGAAGTGCGCGAAACAAGAACAGGGCCTGATGCTTGTGCTGTTGTAGTAGTAATATTAACCGGATTTGACACTTGTGATGAAGTATTATTAACATTAACCGATGGTTCGGGATTGTTTATTGAATCATTTGTAATTTCGTCAACATCAATAGTATCTAAATATTGTAAGAAATTTAATAAGAATTCATTACGTCTTTGAATCTGTTCAGGTGTTAATTGATCTAATGATATCCTATTGACTCTATTAATGCAATGATGTAACCTAGTTCGTATTAGTACAGAGCTATCACCCGGAGTTAAACTGAATTTTTCTATCAAAGGTTTAATTTCATCAAGTTTATTACCTAAAATTGTAAGTTCACTGTCAATATCTAATTTATATTCTGGATAAGATAATGCTTCTTTGTGTTTTTCTAATCTTAACAAAGGTCTTAAAAATTTTCTTAACTCATCTACAGTATCATCGTCTCCTGCAGATAGGCCTCTATATTTCAATTCATAGATCAATTCATCCTTTCGGAGAAAACTAACATTTATTGTTAATGATGCCATTATAAAATAATCAAATATTTATTCTTAAACAAAAGTGACCTGTTTCTCGAAATATTCCCCAAATTAAAATAAATTTAAATTAAAACAGGACCATACAATTTCTAATCACCCCGTATATACATAAAAAATATAAAAAGAACCCAATAATAAACAATAAAAATTAAAATAGTGAATTACTAAATAAAGTAATCAGAAACAAAGCAAAGCGTACCTCTTCCCTCTCATCAATGTGATAAAAATTTACAAATAAATTTTTATTATAAACAAACGACTTAAATGAACAATAAAAATAGAAAGTGAATGCACCGAACACACAAAAGCAATTAAAATTTGCTATTTTTAAGTCGGGCGCCAATGTTACGTATATACATAAAAAATATAAAAAGAACCCAATAATAAACAATAAAAATTAAAATAGTGAATTACTAAATAAAGTAATCAGAAACAAAGCAAAGCGTACCTCTTCCCTCTCATCAATGTGATAAAAATTTACAAATAAATTTTTATTATAAACAAACGACTTAAATGAACAATAAAAATAGAAAGTGAATGCACCGAACACACAAAAGCAATTAAAATTTGCTATTTTTAAGTCGGGCGCCAATGTTACTTAGTGAATGTCACTTAATAATGTTACTTAAGGGAAAAAACCCCTAATATAAATAAACTAAAATTCAGGGTGCATGAGGAGTGTGTGTTAGAACAGTACATTCACTTACCTTAAAAATAATTATTAATCGCTTATGATTAATATTATTGTTTCCAATTCTAGTTGTTACCCTTGAAGTAGACGGTTGATATTTGTGACCCACCCCATATAGCTAGCCCAGAGCTTGAGACTATTAAAAGATGTTAATGCCCGTTTGCGCCACCCATTTTCTAATTAATAAGGCAAGATCAAGGTCATCGTGCGGTATTTACTGAACAGATTAAAATAAATAGTGAGCGGTCCAATTTTATTACATAAATATTACTGACATAAATAAGTAGTGATAGATATAAATACGTGGGTTAATTTATTTGTAGTAGTTTTTAAGTGCGTAAATATACAGACTGTTTCAAGTTAATTACACGAGTGTTCATTTCGACCCCGTAAACGCTACAATTTGGTGTCAGTGTGGGTTGAACAATAAGTGCAAAAGGAAAAATGGTTACCAAACGTTTGGAAGAATTAAAGGTCACCGAGTTAAGGGCAGAATTAGAAGAAATGGACGCAGATACGTCTGGAAAAAAAAATAGATCTCCAGGACAGGCTTCGTGACATTCTAATAAATGAAGGTAAGGGTCCCGAAAAATATTTGTTTCATGTACAAGCTGATCAAAGCCTAACTATGGAGACCCTAAAAGAAATTGCAAATAATTCAAAAGCTTTAAAAGATGAAATTGCAAATAATTCAAAAGCTTTAAAAGATTAAATGGCAAATAATTCTGTAACAGTTATAAATACCTGTTATTATGATTCAGTAACAATCATTGTCGGGATGTGACAAGTAGCATGTGCAATCACGGAGGTTTTGACGCGCCTACATTCATGTGCTTCTTTTTGTCGTTTGACAGGCACAATAAACGATAACGTGCAAATTTTAGTCCTTGTTTAAATGGTAAAGCCTAATAAGACACTAAGGTAAGCTCAATTGTTAACAATATCATTTAATTAAAATCTCAAATCATCATGCTTCGTGATGATAGTAAGTAATGCACCTGTTGATTATTGTTTTGTAATTTCACAAGCGCTATTTATAACGCATGTATTTGTAACCTCAAAAGCACATGTTGATTGTTACTTCGACTTGTTATAGGCAAATTTCGGTATGGAGATAATTTTGTAAGGAGATTATTCTCGTAAGGAGGATCCTTGTTGTATGGAAATCCTTGATACCATTTAAAACAATGCAGTGCAGGTAACGATGTCAGCAGAATATATGTAACCGGCAAATGAACCTCTAGAAGTGAAATACTTATGGAACATGTTCTCAAAACAAAGTGGCAAGTTGTTAGACCGAAGATGCAGTCATATAATGTATTATGAAATAGGCGACATCTCGATATGTGCGCGACAGTGTGCAGTTTGTACAGTGAATAGAGGCCAGGCGTAGCTGAGACATATTATAACCCTACATTTACATACGTGAGCGAACAGAAAAGCAAGGCGCAGCTAGGAGATATTGAACCTTAACACCTGTATGAAGCCAATGTTTACTCGTGCAAGACCAGCGACTGGATGCAGTTGTGAAAGAGTGCGAAGCAGAATAACAGACTTCAACCTACAAGATTCAACGAGACCTTCACTTGTGCAGATTGTATAAGCTAAGTAGTTTTAACTGTAGTTTTTTATTGAATGCAAAGATTCCATGATACTGTAACTAATTAAGAACGTTTAGCCTTGTTGTTCGGAGATTCTTTGAAAGAACTCCGAATTAACCTATCTTTAGCATCGTTGTATTTTGGAAGCTTTGTAGTTAATTGTATTAGTCTTAAGTATTAAGCGCATTATGTCACCTAAGGTGAGTTTCTTATAAGCCGAAAGAGAATTATCAAACAGCTGTTACGAATCAGATCTTGTTATTTAAGATTATTGAGAACCGTGTGCATTAATTGACTACCTGTTGATAGTCTTTGTGTGTGTGTATTATACAGTTGATATGTTTTCATTCATATATATATATATATATATATATATATATATATATATATATATATAAAAATTTAACATCACATATATATATATATATCAAATATGATTTTTCTGCTTAAGCACTGAGTAATTAAGGTAAATTTTTAATTAGAAAAATTTACCGCCCAGGGCAGGATTCGAACTCACTTTTCCCGATCTCATGTCAGGTGCTCTACCAAATGAACCACCTGGGGGCGTTGTGAGTGCGAGTCTACTTGCACGTCTTGAATCTCATCAAGTCATAGATGTTATTATATATATGCCGGCAGTACGGACAAATATGTAAATTTTAAATAATTTTTAAAATTCGTTTTTCTCAGCGTAGAAAATGTCAAATATGATTTTTCTGCTTAAGCACTGAGTAATTAAGGTAAATTTTTAATTAGAAAAATTTACCGCCCAGGGCGAGATTCGAACTCACTTTTCCCGATCTCATGTCAGGTGCTCTACCAAATGAACCACCTGGGGGCGTTGTGAGTGCGAGTCTACTTGCACGTCTTGAATCTCATCAAGTCACAGATGTTATTATATATATGCCGGCAGTACGGACAAATATGTAAATTTTAAATAATTTTTAAAATTCGTTTTTCTCAGCGTAGAAAATGTCAAATATGATTTTTCTGCTTAAGCACTGAGTAATTAAGGTAAATTTTTAATTAGAAAAATTTACCGCCCAGGGCGAGATTCGAACTCACTTTTCCCGATCTCATGTCAGGTGCTCTACCAAATGAACCACCTGGGGGCGTTGTGAGTGCGAGTCTACTTGCACGTCTTGAATCTCATCAAGTCACAGATGTTATTATATATATGCCGGCAGTACGGACAAATATGTAAATTTTAAATAATTTTTAAAATTCGTTTTTCTCAGCGTAGAAAATGTCAAATATGATTTTTCTGCTTAAGCACTGAGTAATTAAGGTAAATTTTTAATTAGAAAAATTTACCGCCCAGACTCGCACTCACAACGCCCCCAGGTTGTTCATTTGGTAGAGCACCTGACATGAGATCGGGAAAAGTGAGTTCGAATCTCGCCCTGGGCGGTAAATTTTTCTAATTAAAAATTTACCTTAATTACTCAGTGCTTAAGCAGAAAAATCATATTTGACATTTTCTACGCTGAGAAAAACGAATTTTAAAAATTATTTAAAATTTACATATTTGTCCGTACTGCCGGCATATATATAATAACATCTGTGACTTGATGAGATTCAAGACGTGCAAGTAGACTCGCACTCACAACGCCCCCAGGTGGTTCATTTGGTAGAGCACCTGACATGAGATCGGGAAAAGTGAGTTCGAATCTCGCCCTGGGCGGTAAATTTTTCTAATTAAAAATTTACCTTAATTACTCAGTGCTTAAGCAGAAAAATCATATTTGACATTTTCTACGCTGAGAAAAACGAATTTTAAAAATTATTTAAAATTTACATATTTGTCCGTACTGCCGGCATATATATAATAACATCTGTGACTTGATGAGATTCAAGACGTGCAAGTAGACTCGCACTCACAACGCCCCCAGGTGGTTCATTTGGTAGAGCACCTGACATGAGATCGGGAAAAGTGAGTTCGAATCTCGCCCTGGGCGGTAAATTTTTCTAATTAAAAATTTACCTTAATTACTCAGTGCTTAAGCAGAAAAATCATATTTGACATTTTCTACGCTGAGAAAAACGAATTTTAAAAATTATTTAAAATTTACATATTTGTCCGTACTGCCGGCATATATATAATAACATCTGTGACTTGATGAGATTCAAGACGTGCAAGTAGACTCGCACTCACAACGCCCCCAGGTGGTTCATTTGGTAGAGCACCTGACATGAGATCGGGAAAAGTGAGTTCGAATCTCGCCCTGGGCGGTAAATTTTTCTAATTAAAAATTTACCTTAATTACTCAGTGCTTAAGCAGAAAAATCATATTTGACATTTTCTACGCTGAGAAAAACGAATTTTAAAAATTATTTAAAATTTACATATATATATATATATATATATATATATATATATATATTTATTATTAATTATACAGTTAAATTAGATCTTGTGTGTTTGATTGCTATTGCGATAAGTCCTAATCCTAGTTTTCATGTTTTTGTGTATTTAGAAAGCATGTGGCGCTTATAGACGACCCATGACCTTTTGCACCGGCTAACGAGTTACAGGTGCATCGTTTTTGATTTTTGCTTTAATTATTGAGCAAGTTCATTGACATATTAAAGTGACATCCTTTTTATTGGACCAAAACATCTAGTCAATAACAAGGGTGGTACAATTCAAAACAATTCGAGACTACTATGGGAACTCTAAAAGATGAAATTGCAGATAATTCAAAAACTCTAAAAGATGAGATGTTAACTTTAAAAGATGAAATTGCAAATAATTCAAAACAATTCGAGACTACTATGGAGTCTCTAAAAGATGGGATGTTAAATAAAATTGCAAATGATTCAAAACAACCCGAGACTATTAAGGAAGACATTCAAAAGAATTCATCGAATATGAGACAGGAATTTTCTGAGGCCATCGAAGCCGTAGAACAGAAATTGAGGGACGAATTTAAAGTTCAGCTTCGATTGCCAGCGATGAACGACTGCAGTCCCCATGACACCTCGAGCGAAAGCCTGGATATCTGCCGAACAGCAAAGGCAAAGATAAAACCTCCTACCTTCGATGGAAAGACGTCATGGATGACGTATTTGAAACAATTCGAAGCCGTTGCAAGAGCAAATGGATGGACTTCCCCGGAGAAAGCTACTGCTCTGATTGTGTCATTAAGGGGAGAGGCCAGTGATGTTCTGCAGACCTTACTTCCGGAAGAGTGCCAAGACTACCCTCAATTGATCAAGCGTTTGGAGATGAGGTGTGCATGCCCATGCACACCTGGAACAAGGTTATCACATATAATTGAAGAATCGTCTTCAGAAAAAGGGTGAAAGCCTCCAAGAATTCGAAGCGGATATCGTCCGTTTGGTTCGTCTGGCATATCCAACGGCTCCAGATAGCTTCACGGAACAGTTGGCTGTGCAGACATTCATAGATGGTCTTCGAGATGGCGATACACAGCAAGCACTGAGGCTGCAAGACCAAAAACCCTAATCGATGCTTTGGCACGTGGTCTGGAGTTCGAAACCGCAAAGCTGTTCTCTCGAAACCCTGCAAGAGTATGTTCTGTCAGAGATCTACCAGAAGCCGAAGAATCCTTAGAGCAGGTAGTCCGATGATTGGTGAATCAGGTGCAACCTAAGAGAAGAACGCTCCGATGCTGGAATTGTGGTGAAATGGGCCATGTTCGAAGTAAATGCGAGAAGGAGCCCAAGAAACCCATAGCGGAGCAGCAGGAAAAACTAAAGAGAAGAGAGCGGATGCAATCGTCGACCCAGTATCGTAGAGCCTCAAAAGCAATAGCGCGAATTGCATCTCCTGGTGGAGAATGGCCTACTTAAGCGTGTTGTGGAGAACCCAGATGGAGAAGGGCAAAGGATACAGGTGGTCATCCCTAAGAAAAGGATACCTGATGTACTGCAACAGCTCTACGATGATAGCTCCGGAGGACACTTCGGCGTGCATAAGACACTCGAGAAAGCGCGCCAACGATTTTATTGGGTAAATTGCACACGAGACGTGAAGGAATGGTGCCGAAAATGTGTAACTTGTGCCGCCAACAATGGACCCCAAAAACGTCGATGTGCCCCCATAAAGCAGTACAATGTAGGAAGCCCGTTTGAAAGGATTGCCATAGATGCGGCTGGGCCATTTCCTGAGACTGACAATGGAAATAAATACATAATTGTCGTAATGGATTACTTCACTAAATGGGTCAAAGCCTATGCCTTGCCTATCCAAGAAGCCGCAACAGTTGCGGAAGTACTCGTGAAGGAATTTGTTAGTCGGTTTGGTGCACCCTTGGAACACCATTCCGATCAAGGGAGGAATTTTGAATCGACTTTATTCCAGAATATTTGCGATCTCCTGGGCATTAGAAAAACACGAACGACGCCGCTGCACCCGCAGTCAGATGGAATGGTGGAACTCATGAACAGGACAATGCTCAAAAGGTGGTGGCAGACCATCAAAGAAACTGGGATGAACATCTACCCCTGTTCCTCATAGCTTACAGAGCTGCGGTCGACGAAACTACCGGTCAATCTCCAGCCAATTTGTTATTCGGAAGGGAGTTCAGGCTGCCGTGTGACCTAAAGTTCGGCTGTAAGCCTGGAAAAGACCTGACAGAAGACTACGTCAGCGGACTTAGGCCAAGGGTGGAGGATGCCCACGAGCGAGTACGCCATCAAATTCAGGATGCCAGCGACAGGATGAAAGATTATTACGACTTGCAAGCCGAGAGAGGTGGTTATAGAGAAGGGGACCTTGTTTGGTTATATAATCCTCAACGTCGCCGAGGCCTGTCCCCAAAGCTCCAACAACACTGGAAGGGACCATGTGAAGTATTAAAGCGAATAAATGACGTGGTTTTTCACATAAGACGAACACCCCATAGCAAACCAAGGGTGGTGCATTTCAACCGCGTAGAGGGATTGCCGTAGAATTCAAGAAGAGATATGGCGGGGTCAATGAACTCATCCAACAAAAACCAAGGGTTGGTAAAACTCTGGAGATAAAGCGTGATGGACGATCTATCTTTTACCTGGTCACAAAAGAAGTCTCTAAAAGCCGACCTATCAGGCATTGGGGGAATCCCTTGTTCATTTACGAGGACGTGCACTCAAACAAAACATAAAGAGGCTGGCAATTCCGAAACTGGGTGCGGATTAGACCGGTTGGAATGGAGAACCGTAAGAAACATGCTGGAAGTAGTGTTTCGGCATACTGGTATGGAAATAGTCGTATGCAGCTATCGGCCCAATGAGTCCGTTTGCACAGTGGTTCCAAATCGACATTCTTTTGCCAAAAATCTGTAACTTTGTCATCTTTGGACCGATTTTCATAAAATTTGGTATGAGTACTGCTAAATAGTTGAAGTTTAATGTGAACAATTAAAAACTATGAAAATATTATTACTTTATTAAGAAAAAAATATCTACATATGAAGATATGTAATTAATTGCATATATTTCACCTTAAAAGATTAAATTATAAAAACTAATATAATAAACACTACTTTTTAATATAACAATTATAATAATGATGTATACAGAGTGTTTCAAAAAGAATTATATGTAGCTGTTTATAATTTTTTCACATAAAAATATGATATTCGGCATTTTTTAAATGCGGACAAAGTGACATAAATTTTATCCACGTGTTAAAAGTAATAGGGGAAATGATACAGTCACAACTTTCGAAATAATAATAAAAATTAAATCAATTATAAAGTAAGCGGTACATAACGTTATACAAAATACCTCTTTTTACGTTATTCATCACTATCTAGTAAATTTAGTGCTTCTTCATCGAGTTCTATATGCTTCGGTGTATGTTGTCTTCTAAGACCACTTATAAATGGATCCGATGAGCATAGTAAAGTATGAAAAACATCTTCATTCGTAGCTGTTCTCGAACATTTTCTAGAATGATGCAGTCGGAATTTTTTATAGTCCTTGTTTCTAGATTCTTGAGCATCTTCAGATAGCTGTCCAAGAGGTAATATTGAATTGTATGTAATGAATAAGTACTTTATGAACTGAAGATGGCATATAGTACCAATTGTATTTGTTTACACAGAGTTCAGCTGTGGATCGTGCGTATACACCAAACTTTCTCGGATTTATTTTCCTACCGCACGACAAAGTTTGAAGTATAATATAAAATCTTCTTATTAGTGTTTCATCAACTCCTGTTATTTGGGATGTACAAGAGCAATTGGCAAAAAATCTTCTTGCAGTATTTCCGTCATTAGTATTGCCGCTAACTTGACGGGGTTTGTCAATTATTAAACCAAATTCATTACGGAAACGATCCTGCACAAGTTGCTTTTTAGCCGCTTTTAGTTTTTTAATTTCTTCGGTGGTAGCAGACCATTTTTGGAACGGTAGATTATAGGATACATGAAGTACTAATTCCATAAACCTAATCCAGGCATGCAAAGTTGAAACACCAAACCTGAAAGTTTCTTCTCTTTCTGGTTTTTGACTTACTCGTGCAAGATCATTCATTTCACTAGGTTTGGCAAGACATACATTACAGTTAGCACTCGATGGAGTATTCGTCAAAACTTGAACAACTTTACCATCGACCATAGTAAAAGATAATGTGTGTTTTATAGAAAATGTTGCTGTATTTATTAGCACGGAGGATGATGTTAATGCAAGTATTTGAGATTCGATATCTGTAACTATACTCCTAGTTTTCTCAAGAGTTTCTTTTGCAAACTCGATAAGGATAGGACGACAAAAACGTACTGACGAGGGCGATGGATTCTGCCAAATGACACTTTCATCCACTTCACTAACAAGCTTAAGTGGTACGAGCGATGCTATCAGTAGATTTGCATCTGATATTAATTTGCTTTCACCTGATAAAATTTGTTTGTACTCGCTTTGTCCAGAAGAACCATCACATCCCCACTTACAGTATCAAATCAATCTTGCGTCACCACCAGGGAGATTAATGGAATCAAGCATCAATAATCTAGTAACTGTGTGATCTAAAAGAGACTGCAATTTTATTTTAGCACGTATATCACTTATTTCCATGCAATCTGGATAACACTGGGTTTTCGCTTCGAGCACGTACTTGTACGCTGGAAACAATTTGAGGTTTTTATCTGTAATACATTTTCTAAAATACTCATACTGTTGTTTAGTTAAATCTAGATCTAATAACAATGCAAGTGCTTCGTTATTCGAATAAGGCACCACAGATATCTTTTCTTCTATTAAATTCTTATGAAGCCCATCCAAGGTTTCTGTCGGCATAGAGCGTAACTGTTCAATAATGGCAGCATGTTTAGATTTTCCAATTGATTTTAGGCCTTGTATATAGGAATGGTGAATATGATCCAACCCAGATTCCTGAAATAGTCTAATGGCTTGTCTGTGCTTGCTTCTGGCCGATGATAATTCATAATCTTTGCACGGTCTTCCTCGTTTACTTGCATGTGATGTAGATGGGGCCTCCTCTTCATCGAATTGTATACGAAAATCGCCATTGAGCCACTCAGCATATCTTGTCAAAAATATGTCTTTAGATCTGCCAGCTTTATTCCATTGCTGTTTGAATTCTGGCAACAAATTTTTTTGAATTCTTGCAACAGTACAGGTGTTATTTGCTTCAGTTAAACCAGGAAACCTTTCTTTGATGTACATATGCACTGTACTTATGTGCTTTCCATGTTCTATTAAACGAACACATAACTCGCGGTTATTAATATTTATATAACTCATGTTTTCTATTTAAGTTGTTTTAATATGAAGAAAGATGTTGAAAACAATGTAATACAGGTTTCTACAAAACTAACATTTGTATCTTTTGTGCTAGCTTTTATACTTAGTACTTACCACAAGAATATCACAAAATGTATTTTGGTGCAAATAGAAAAATAATGATGATTCTAGAAATTTGCGGTTGTTGTGATTGTTTTTATTATGCCTGTAACAAACACGGATTTGGTTAATAACGATATTTTCTACCTTATCAACTACTAATATATTTTGATACTATAAATATGCGGCATATGCCACAAATAAAAATATCAGATAGGTACCTATTATCTATCATTACGTGTACGCCACATACAATAACAACATTTAAGCAGGGATGTTTATACTTAATATATTTTTAGAATTTTATAATCTTTATAATGTATGTACCTTAGAGGGCACATATAGAATTTTATTTTATTCATGTAATTAAAAACATATATTGTAAGTATTTACGCTATGCATTAGAAAATCATAATATGCAAGCGCGCTCCTGTTCCCAATTGTTTAATTTTCACATAGAAATGCAGCGAAATGCGGTATGAGTTTTAGTACATTTTATAGACAAATATATTAGCTTCCAAATGCAGTAAATAGCTTGACCCGGGCAAACCCGGCGAGTAGTTAAAAGTTTAGTTAAAGTAGTTATTATCTAATTTTCAGCACAGGTATGAAAAAACGATTCTACAAAGGAAACTAATGTATTTTTTAATTAGGAAGTTATAGGTCTGGAAAGTAGATGAAACACTCGTTCTACTGATATATAACACATTAGTAAATATTGATAAAGTATTAGCTTATTTCACTACACATTCAATGCACGCGCGTATGCCTTTCTCGGGAATAATCGGAACGCTCAACTTTAAGGCACTGTAAAACAATAGCGGAAGCTTCAAACAAAAAGCAAATTTGGTAAATAATACTTTAGTATGTACACTTTACTATAGTAACAATTTCGAACATCAAAGATGACATCGCCAAAATGCATTTTTGGCAAATCTCTATACGGACTGAAACCACTGTGCGTTGTGCCGCCTGGGACGATGGATTGCCATTTTCACAAGACAACTGGGTGCACCCGTGGGTCCCAATGTAGATTCCGTCAACCGCCAACAACAAGAACATGGAATAGTGTGTTTCGGGACGAAACGCAGTTCTTAAGAACGGGGCAATGTAACGAAAATAACTTCACAAAAAAGAAAAATAAACATATTTCCGGGCTCATCGAGATGATCGAAAGAAATTTCTCGTATACTTCTAGGCCTTTTACGATGCCGATATAAGAACAGCTGCGGCCGGGATGATTCATTCGCTAGTCATCGTGCGGTATTTACTGAACAGATTAAAATAAATAGTGAGCGGTGCAATTTTATTACATAAATATTACTGACATAAATAAGTAGTGATAGATATAAATACGTGGGTTAATTATTTAGTTTTAAGTGCGTTACATTTATTTTATATTTTTATATTGTGATTAGTTTTAAGTGTGTAAATATACAGATAGTTTTAAAACATTTGCACGAGTTGTTTATTTCGACCCCGAAAACGCAACAATATTTAGGATGACCTGATTAAATAGAAAAATTCTATTTTTTAAATGTGCAATATAGATGTAAATATTAATGACTTAAAATTATTTTTAATGAGTATGCAGAAAAAAGTATAATCCAATTTAAAAATAAAAGACATGTCCTGTTTTACCAGACACGATATTTTTTAAGCATTCATTCATAATTTCTTCATATTTAAAGTTTTTCGGCTTAAGACCTATTGTACATATAATATTTATTACCGCTACATTCAGAAGATTTATTAATCAGAAACTAATTACCCCACAAATAAAAAAAAAGTGTATAAGCTTGTGTTTGTTTATACAGTGCGTCCAGATTTCGATGCTCGCCATTGGTATATCGGTTATTAGAAGACATAAAGGAACGGTTAAATGGGGAATGTTTTGCAGAATTCAATGCTCGCAACAAATCTCATTTCAAATTCATTCGGACTTTTTACAATTTTGAGATATTTTGAAAAAACCAATATTCGCCGATTTCAATTTTCCTCAATAACTCGATAACACCTAATGCGATCGCCTTCAAACTCTAACACTTTTTTAAGACACATTTTTTGATGTTAACAGTAACCCCCGATTTTCATTTGTTTCCAAGTTCTTAGTGCTATCTTCTGTTTTTCTTATGGTGGCCACATTGGATTTTTAATTGACTCCGCAAGTGATGTCGTCATAGTCGGCCATATTGCAAGCTCGCGTTCCAAACAAAACAAAGCAATTTGAACGTGCATTTAGCCATACTAAAGTTTTAATTTTTTTTATGTAAATAATTTCGTTTTTTGAAAGTAAGTATATATTTAAACATTCCGTACAAATGTGTACTATTGCCTACAAAAACAATTTTTCCAATTGCAACTTACTATTTACTTTAAAAAAAATATACAGTAATCCCTCCATTTACGCGATCTCCATTTACGCGAATTCACTTTAACGCGGTTGAAAATTTCTTAATTTTAATTTAATTTAAATGTTCTATTGCTCGCCAGATGGCGGTTTGTGATGATTCCGCGCGTAGTTTGTGCACGAATATTTCGGGACTTTCCCTGTAATTTTACGTTGTTACTTATAAACACTACAATACAACCTGCTATTGTTAGTTACAGTTGTGTGCTTTGGTGTTAAACATCGATAGTGAATAATGGCGTCAACAAGTGCTACATTAAGTAAAATTACAAAAAAGAAAACAAGGCGTAAACTGAACTTAGAAACTAAGTTAAAAATTATTGAAATGTTGGAGAAAGGTTCGAAAATTAATGAAGTTGCTCGCTTGCATAATTTAAATGAGTCTACGATTCGAACAATTAAGAGCAAGAGAAGCCATACCAACAAGTTCCAAGGTAGTAAAATATACTAGAGATTCTATTATGGTGAAAATGGAGAAGCTATTAGTTCAGTGGATAGAAGATAATAATAAAAAACATATTGGTATGGATACACGAATTATTCAAAGTAAAGCTTTATCAATTTTTAATCAACTAAAAGAAAAAAGCGAGATAGGAAAGGATAAAGAGGGAATCGAAGGAAAGTCGTCATCGTTCGTTGCTACCAAAGGTTGGTTTGATAAATTTAAGAAACGTTACAATTTCCACAACATTAAATTTATGGGAGAAGCTGCTAGTGCTGATGTAGGTGCCGCAACAGAGTTTGTAAGGAGCTTGATGATTCATCTGGAAGATAACGGTTATAGTGCTCAGCAAGTGTTTAACGCTGACGAAACCGGGCTATTTTGGAAGCGGCTACCAAGTCGCACGTTTATTTCTAAAGAAGAAAAAACAACCCCCGGATTTAAATGTTTCAAAGATAGATTAACATTGCTTTTTTGTGGAAATGCTAGTGGTTGCTGCAAGTGCAAACCACTTTTAATTTATCACTCTGCTAACCCACGTGTTTTGAAAAACATTGATAAATATCGTCTTCCAGTTCATTGGAAATCGAATAAAAAATCATGGATGACTGCAGCTTTGTTTGAAGATTGGTTTTCCAATATCTTTTGTCCTGAGGTTGAGGAATATTGTCGTGTTAATAAAATTCCCTTCAAAATCCTCTTACTAGTAGATAATGCACCTAGTCATTCCGAAACCCTTAAGAGACTTAACCCAAATGTGAAGGTAATGTTCATGCCGCCCAACACTACATCCCTGATCCAACCTATGGATCAGGGCGTAATAGCTTGTTTTAAGAAGCATTATTTAAAGCAAACCTTCAAACAAATGTTTGATATGTTGGAAGAAAATAAACAACTCACATTACGCGACTTTTGGCGTAATTATAACATCGCCGACGCATTGGAAAATATTAACAAAGGTTGGAAAGATGTAAAAGACACAACCATGAATGCTGTTTGGAAGAATCTTTGGCCAGATTGTATTCGCACAGACAGTGTCAGTTTAGTCGAAGCTGCTAACGAGGATGTTGCTGAAACAATAGCAGTAGGCCGACAGCTGGAAGAGGAAGGTTTTAGTGATTTAAATTTATCTGATATAGAAGAATACATAGAATCACACGATGTTGAGTTAGAAACTAATGATCTTATTGAACTAAATGAAGAATATAAAGACAGAGAGCAAGATGTAGAGGATGATTTAAGAGATGATGTAAAAGAATCAACTTACTTATTCACCACCCCAAACATCAAGGAATACATAGCGATGAT
The DNA here is from genome assembly GCA_963170755.1 of Amphimallon solstitiale. Classification (NCBI taxonomy): domain Eukaryota; kingdom Metazoa; phylum Arthropoda; class Insecta; order Coleoptera; family Scarabaeidae; genus Amphimallon; species Amphimallon solstitiale. Next base: position 23,656,897 of record OY720677.1, on the reverse strand, counting down.
TCAAACGGCTATTGATTTTATTACTAAAATAGATCCTGATATTGAAAGAAGTGGTTTCATACGTAGGGGTTTACAAGCACAGATTGCACCGTACGACCTTATTATAAAAGAAAGACAGCAGGCTAGCAAACAGCAGACTATCGACAAATTTTTAATGCCATCAACATCATCTTGTGCCACTGGCGCACAAATAGGTACGACGGACACAGTAGAATATTTATCTAGCGAGGAAGACTGAAAATAAACCAAGAGAAGGGTTGCAGTTCTTAATATGTATATTTTCATCAGAATAAATAATAGTTTTATGCAAAGTAAAGTTTTTATTACCAATAACACCCTATCTTCCTAAAAGTTAGGTATGTGTGTATTTAAACATTCAGGTTCATTCGCATTCACACAAGTTCCATTTACGCGCTATTTTCATGGAACCAATTACCCGCGTAAATAGAGGGATTACTGTATAAGGAAAATGAGGTTATGTGTATTATAGGTAAAGTTTGTTTTTCAAGTTAATAATTATTATTCTACATTGAAAATAGGTTTTATTAAGAAATTTAATACTCTTCTTTTATTTTAGAATCATGGTGATGTGTTTTGCCCCAACTTGTAAGCATTATAGCGAGAAGAATTCCTGTACGTTCTTTGTATTTCCAAAGGAACCAGCCGAATTAAAGAAGTGGCTGAAACTAATTAGGTAATTATCATAATGCCATATTTACAATAAATGTAATTGTAATAATTTGTAGACGCAAGGATAGAGAGCCGAGCAAACATTCTCGGATTTGTAGCTGTCATTTCATGAATGGTGATCGTAAAAATGGGCCAACTATATTTTCATTTAATGTTGGAAAACAATTTGAAAGTATTGAAAGCAAACCCAAGAAGCCCAGGTAAATTAAAATAGTCTGTCATTTCACAAGAAATTAATATTAATAAATTGCAGAAAGAAAATTGTAGAGATAGAAGAACCTAAAGCAGGTCCATCAGGGTTGCAGCAAGTAGACACTGGAGCAGGACCATCTGGTCTATGTCGAACAGGAACACAATCATTTGAAGAAACTGCAACAAAACCACCATTCGAAGCAGATGTTGGTCTTTTTTCCCCCTGAACCATTAGAAACTCAAGCATCTCATTCTAATGTTGTTTTACAAGCAGAAAATTATTTTTTGAAACAGGAAGTGGGTAGTTTGAAAGAGGAGCTGCACAAATTAAGCACGACTTTTTCATTTCGCCATATTGAAGGCAATGACCATTTAATTTATGTATATACAGGCCTTCCAACAAAACAATTGTTTTTATCATTATTTTCGTTATTTGAAAATATTAATTTAAGTTATTTTAATGGCTGGCAGGTTGTAAGGGTACCTAGAATTGATCAGCTCCTACTGACACTAATGAAATTAAAATTAAATTTACTAAATGATGACTTGGACTTCAGATTCAATATTAGTCGAGAAACTGTTTCAAATATATTTAAAACATGGTTGTTTGCACTTCATGAAACAATATTTACGCAGTTGATGAAAGACATACCTTCCAGAGAAAAAAACAAGTTATGTATGCCTACATCGTTTAGCTCATTTACAAATTGCAAAATTATTATACACTGCACAGAGGTGAACATGGTTCACCCAAAAAATATGGAGCGACAACGGGTGACATACAGCCAGTATAAACATGGAAATACCCTGAAGGCAGTGGCGGCTGGTGAGCGCCTTTTGGCGGTGCAGTTGCGTGGACGGGACTGGTTCGTTTGTTGTCGGTGATATGCTCGACATCTGGGAGTACATCGCCGATAATGGGCGAGTCGGTCTTGTCTGTGTGGTTGCTCACGCCCGGAGCCGCCACTGCCTGAAGGGTTTAATAGGTGTTGCATCAAATGGCGTCATTACCTTTGTGAGCAAGCTCTATCCTGGGTCAACATCAGACAAAAAAATTACTGAACATTGTGGAATCACACAAAAATTAGTATCTGGGGACTTGCTGCTTGCTGACAAGGGTTTCTTAATTTCAGATTTGTTGCCACAGGGTGTTTCCATGAATATACCACCATTTCTATGCACACCGCAGTTCACCCCTGAGCAAGTAATTAGGACTCGAACCATAGCCAAAGCCCGTATTCATGTAGAACGGGCTATACAAAGACTGAAAGTCTATACTATTTTAAATAGCGTACCTGCCACATTGATACCGCATGCATCCATTGTGTTTCAAGTATGTGCAGCATTAACCAATTTACATTTCCCTCTTATCAAAGATGTAGAAAAATTATATGATTATTGATAAATCAGTTTTCTATTTATGTAAATATAGCATTTTGTTTAAGTTTTTTAAATTTCTATTTACGATTAATATTGTATATATAGTTAAAAATAAATTGTCTCAACTATAAAAGTTTATGTTATAAAGCTTTCCCCTTACCAATACCAATGAATATCCAAAAAGAGAGGATATATGTCAGTACCTTTGATTTTATAGGGTATATTTTCAACCACCTTAACTTCATGTGTAGGAGTCAATACAAAATAATGTCAAATAGACAATTGTAAAGAAAGGGGCAGTTAAAGAAACAGTAATATATTTTTATTAGAGGAATAGTACACAAGATATTTGACGTTCCTAAATTTTATACAATAAATATCTTTTTTCATACTATCACAAAAGTATACATATATGTATACATTTATACGTAAACGTATAGGTATGTACGAGTTGGGATACACAACATCCTTTTTTTCATATTACTTTTTAAATTTTTTTATTACAATATTTAGAAGTACAAAATATTTTCAAAAAAACACGATAACTTAATGACAAATTCCATTGTAACTTTAGCCACGTAGAAGGAAATGGTATTTTTTACATAAAATAAAAATAATTGAAAACTATTCTTTTTTCTACACATAATTTTTCAAAATAACTTTTTTTTCTGTAATATAAATAACATTGACAAAATTTGCTGAAGAAGTATGTAATCTGGCATTTTCTTCATACTCCTTAAAAGAAAATACTGTTGACAGATCCATATTATGTTTTGATTAGCATGCAGTAAGCATAAATCACAAGTATGAATCTACGTTTGCAGAAAATAGTCACAAACATGCATTAAAGTGTTCTGAGCAAATATACTAGATTCCATTTGTAGATAGAGACTTTTCCACTCATAATAAAATATATTTATTCAAAAGTATAAACACAACCAATTCTAATATGTTCACAAAGTAAGTAAATAATACACTAAATATATTAAACACCACTAAAGATAAATATAATTACAAAAATCACAAAAAAAAACACCGTACAAAATTAATCATCAAAGATATTCTTTATTATATGTGGCAAATATTGCTCTGTATAGAAAGTCTTAAGCAGGCCTATATTTTGCGACCAGTCATCATCTTTAAAAAAATCTACTATTACGTTTTCATTAGGAGTCCAAATCATTAAATGGCAAACTTCACGACCTGTCATAAACAAGTTACCCTGTATTTGATGATAGTAGTCATGATTTGTGTTGAAAATAATCTGATCATTATTTATATAGATAATGTAGGAGTGGTCAGACTTCAATTCCGTTGTCAGGTTTTTATCCCTGTACTTGTATGGACACTTAATTTCTACTATGGCATTAGTTCCAACAAGGCCATCTGGACTGGCACCCAGAAAACCACAGGGATCCAACCAAAATCCTGTTGGAACAACTTCTACTTGTTTTGCACTTGCAAATTCCTGCAGTGCTTGATGTTCATTATTAACACCCCACTGTATCGAGTGTATTTTCTCAAGGTTGTAGAAGCCTAAAGTTTAGTATAAAAAAAGTCACATAATTTTTATAAATGTTACAACACTTACCAGTCAATCGTTTGAATAGGGATGGAGGATATTTCTTTCTTGCAATGGCTAACAAAACAGCCCCAAAATTACTAGCCGTTAATCTATTTTTCCTTGCTACCAGCCAGTTTGAATTTTTTGATTGTCCAACAGTAGCAGCACAAAGAGCTTTTTCACTGTTTCTTCAGAAACCTTCATCCTCAGCAAAAAACATTCTAATTTATTAGCTGATGAAAAATATTCTTTTGAAAATAAAAAATCTTCAACGTCTGGTACTAGACTGGCTTCAGGTGTTGGCTCAGGTCGCAATAACCAAGAAAATCCTACAGTACTGCCAGACGCACACAAGGATGCGGAAAATTTATTTATTTCTTCCTCGTTTAAATCACGATCCGTAGACCTATGTATTTTTCCAACATATATTTCGTCAATAGATTTTACATCCACCTGCAAAAAGAAATACTTTTATATTTTGCACTCAACTTTTACAAAGTATGTAATTTATTTCATGAACACATTACCTGTTTCGATTTTCTTACAGCCCACTGACATGTTACGTCAGTTACAGATATATTTTGGTGGCCATAAATGCAGACAGCCGCTATATGGTGGCATACATATTGCCCACGTGCACATTCACATGACACACTTTTATTATATTATTGATATTATTTAAGTGATTGAAGACGGAGATACGTGTTGAAACTCCATAATTTACAAGTAAAAATTGAAATAAATTCAAATTGAGTTCAAAACAGTTTTATTCAATTTACTACAATTGTTTCACCCTACTAGGGCTTCATCATATTATAATATTCATCACCTGATGAAGCCCTAATAGGGTGAAACAATTGTAGTAAATTGAATAAAACTGTTTTGAACTCAATTTGAATTTATTTCAATTTTTACTTGTATATTTATTATTAGTTTTTAAACACATAAGCTGCATCAGCATCAAAAATTTATTTTGGCTACAAGTTGTTCACATCTGTATTCACACGTAAAGGTACCTACCTTATAAATAAACGGTATTATTTACGAAATATAGCACTTTGAAATTTTACTAACGTGTTCTACAATAGGCAAAAGCATTTCGTTTGGAACGCGTCCCTGACGTCATCATCTGTGTGACGTCAAGCTTGCGGGGTCAATTAGGTAGATAGTCCTTAAAAATAGCTTTTCAATAATGTACAACATGCCTAATAGATCTTTATTTACACGAGAGATATGAACACTCTAATACGGAATTAGTTGGCTATGAAATTAAATGGTAGTGTAAAACAGACGATAAATAAGCTCTGTCATTATTGACATGTAAATGTGCAGTGAAATTGGTGGGAGATTTAGAACTTTGTTTAAGTAATTACCGTTAAGCATGGAGATTAATAAGAATTAATATTGGCACACACATTTTCAAATAAGTAAAGGTTGATATGTTGGAAGTTTATTTCAAAGTATATAGAATTTCTGAAAATGCTTGCACAATTTACGCTCAGCGTTTTCCGGAAAGACCACAACCACACCGGGCAATTTTTAGCAGAATAATCAGAAATTTAGTGAACTATGGAAGCTTCGAACAAAAAAAGATCTATCAACTTAACAATGCTGATATACTTCAAAATATTTTTTTACAATATGTTATGAACAATCCAAGTACATCAACACGTCGAGTGGCTCGAGAAACTGGAATTCCGAAATCTGGTGTTTACAGAACGTTGAGAAAAAACAAATACAACCATACAATTGCAATTTAGCAGGTGGTATCTACAAAAATGTGACGATAATATTGATTTTCATAGGAAAATACTTTGGACAGATGAAACACGGTTTACCAACTGCGGAGTGTTCAATAGCTATCATCACTAGTCTACTGAAAATCCACATTTGGTAAATCGAAGAAAATTTAAAGTTCTATTTGGTTTTAATCTCTGGTGTGGTTTGATTGGTACGAACTTTTATTGCCTTCTTTTTTGTTTTTTATTATATTATCAGTATCATCTTCACATTTTTGTAGATACCACCTGCTAAATTGTAATCTTCGCGTCATTATCGCTTAAACCCTGCGCAATTGTTGGTTTGTATGGGTGGTATTTGTTTTTTTCTCAACGTTCTGTAAACACTAGATTTCGGAATTTCAGTTTCTCGAGCCACTCGACGTACTGATGTACTTGGATTGTTCATAACATATTGTAAAATATTATTTTGAAGTATATCAGCATTGTTAACTTAATAGATCTTTTTTGTTCGAAGCATCCATAGTTCACTAAATTTCTGATTAGTCTGCTAAAAATTATCCGGTGTGGTTCTGGTTTCCGGAAAACGCTGAGCGAGACTTGTGCAAACATTTTCAGAGATTCTGTTTAGTTTGAAATAAACTTCCAACATATCAACCTTCTACTTCATTTGAAAATGTGTGTGCCAATATCAATTCTTATTAATCTCCATGCTTAACGGTAATTACTTACACAAAGTTCTAAATCTCCCACCAATTTCACTGCACTTTTACATGTCAATAATGACAGAGCTTATTTATCGTCTGTTTTACACTACTATTTAATTTCATTGCCAACTAATTCCGTATTACAGTGAAATTTTATTCAAATGTTCATATCTCTCGTGTAAATAAAGATTTATTATGTTGTACATTATTTATAAGCTATTTTTAAGGACTATCAAACTAATTAAAGATCCAATATGGCCGCCATAAGAAAAAGAAAAGATAGTGCTAAGAACTTTGAAACAAATGAAAATCGGGGGTTACTGTTAACACCAAAAAATTTGTCTTAAAAACGTGTCTCAACAATGTTAGAGTTTAAAAGCGATCGCATTAGGCGTTATCGACTTATTGAGGAAGATTTATATCGGCAAATATTGGTTTTTTCAAAATAACTCAAAACTGTAAAAAGTCCAAATGAATTTGAAATGAGATTAGTTGCGAGCATTGAATTCTGCAAAACATTCCCCATTTAACCGTTTCTCTGTCTTCTAATACCCGATATACCAATGGTGAGCATCGAAATCTGGACAGACTGTATATAACTCTTTTATAATACGTGGCACATCGGCAGCAACCCTGTCATAAGGCGAAAATTGTGCTTTGTGATCAAATGACGTTTAAAATTATTTTGTTATTACAAAATAATTTTAAAAATTTAGCATTTAACATTCGGTTTTTTTCATAATTTAAGAGATAATTAATAACTACGTTTGAAATACAAGATTAACGAACAGAATATATGGTTTCTACACAAGTGTAAAGAAGAACACCTGACACCCAAACACATTAACATCAGATCCACACAGGACAACTTGGCATCGCGGAAAGCAATAGAAGCGGGCGTCAAGACCTGGATAAAAGAAGAACTGAAGAACCTATACAACAAACGAGATACCCTATCTGCATATATCAAGGTATTACATTCAGAGTTAACATTTAGACTCACAAATTTAGAATTTGACCTTTTATTTGAAGCTATTCACTCTAAAATCAGTCCAGTGATCCATAGAAAATATCTAATTCAAAATAGTAAGATTAAGAGACTTACTAAAACACTTAATAGCCATACTATCACCCCTAATAAAATCACACATAATTTTTCCTTTTTTGAACGATTCAAGAATTTAACAACTACTAAATTTACTGTAGATGAACAACGCCTGTTGTCTAAAGGTTTTAAACATAACATCAAGCCCAACATTAATAAAAAACTACTAGAAAATTTAGCCGTAGAAACAGAGCTTGCCCTAAGCAAACAAAATGATAGTCTTAGAACTAAATTTATAGCGGACGATATAATTAAGAACCATTCACTTTCAAACAATGTTAGCTCAGAAGTCAATACAATAATATCGCTAAAACAAAAATCTTTAGAAAATCCAATTATTTTCACTAGAGCAGATAAAGGTAACACTGTCATTGCAATTTCTGAGCCAGATTATAATAAAAAAGTTATAGATTTCATAGATAATAATTCATTTTCAAAGTTACAATCAGACCCCACGAAAAAGTTTCAAAAAGAACTAAAAATGGCTTTAAATGATTCAGATATTCTTTTTAACAATCAACAAAAACAACGTCTTACGATCATGAACCCCCAAGCACCTAAACTTTATGGATTAATTAAATTACACAAACCAGATATGCCCATTAGACCCGTAGTTTCCTTCATTAAAGCCCCGTGTAGTAACCTTTGTAAACAATTAATTCATATTATACTCGAACATACAAAATTTAAATCGGAGTGGTCCATACAAAATTCACAAGAACTTATTAAGAAAATATCGAGTTTAGATATTCCCCATAACAGTAAATTTGTTTCGTTTGATGTTACAAACCTATTCACCAATGTACCCCCTACAGAGGTAATAGAATTAATATCTTCAATGCTGGACTTAAGACACGTTAACCCGATTACCAAAACCGAGATTTTACATTTATTAAACATCTGTGTAAGACAGAATTACTGTCAATATAAACAACAGTTCTACACACAAACGACAGGTTTAGCAATGGGAAATCCCGTAAGTCCGCTAATGGCAGAAATATTTATGAACTACATCGAAACACAAATAAGTAAGCACCCCCTATTTAACAATTGTGTTTATTGGTACCGTTATGTTGATGACATATTAATCTGCTTTAAAGGTACAGTTAGGCAGTTAAAAGCGTTTCAAGACCACATTAACACCATACACCCTAATATAAAATTTACAACAGAAATAGAAAAGGATAAATCCATTAATTTCTTAGATTTAACGATTTCGAATAATAAAGGCAGGCATGAATTTGCAATTTTTCACAAACCTACGCACATAGATACTACTATACATAAAAGTTCTTTTCACCCCTGGTCACAGAAGTTATCAGCGTATGAGTCAATGATACACAGATTAATTAATGTACCGATGAATAAAACTAACTTTGAATTAGAACTAAATAGAATCTACACGATAGCTAACAATAACGGCTATACAGTAAATTTAGTAGACAATATTCTGGCACGAAAACGAAAAAAGCAGGCTTTATCGTTAATTTATCCAAAAGTACAAGAAAAGTCAGATAACAAATATAATGCTTTCACCTATATAGGACATACATCAATAAAAATAGGTAAACTAATTAAAAACGTTAAGAACGAGTCAATAGCATTTAAAACTAATAATTCAGTTCAAAAATATATTAGAAATGATAAAGACAAAACGGATAAAAGGTTGAAATCGGGGGTCTATATGTTGACTTGTGAGTGTGATAAGGTATATGTGGGTCAAACAGGCCGTACTTTTGAACAAAGGACCGGGGAACATGAAAAAAGTTATATGGATAACAAAACGGACTCTACCTTCGCAACGCATTGTATAGATGAAGAACACGACTTCAATAGAGATTTCAAAGTTTTACATATTCAAGATAAAGGACAGAAACTTAATTTATTAGAAACCTTAGAAATTAATAGATATAGTAAATTAGGTCGTGCTTTAAACGATCAGACTCAATTCAATTATTCCCCGTTGTTACAATGCTATAGTTTATAAAATACCCCCACTCATATCCCATACTGTTGTGACACTATATATTATGTTGTAATAATTTTGTATGTTCAGTTTCTCATCACCTGATGATGCCAAAGTTTGGCGAAACAATATTGTAGTGATATTATTAAATAATTTTTGAAACTAAGTTTACGTAGTTTATTTATTCAGTTAAAAATGGAGTTTCAACATGTATCAGCCTCATCAATTAACTATTAGATAATTAATGTCTTTATCCCTCAATTTGTGAAAAAAATCCAATGCTAAATATTACAAAATAATTTTAAACGTCATTTGATTACAAAACACAATATTCTGACTGACCTTGGTTTACATTTTCATGTCTATATTGCAATATATTATATCTTAAGGATACAAAGACAGGCAATTTATTAAATACTTATGTTATTTTATGACCATATATGTGTAAACACAAAATTTGATGTATTTTGTGTGTGCATTTTTCCTTGTCAGGAAGAGTCGGCCTTGATTTTACACATTCATTCATGTTTTTATATATGCGTATTTTAATAAGGTTCTTACCGTAACGTATTTTGTTGGAATTTATATAACAGATTGTATTTATTTTGTTTCTAAATCTAAATAATAAAATTTATTATTAAATATGAGTGAATTAACACTAGCTATTAGGACTATTTTGTTTATATAATAATAATAATAATATATATTAATACTAAAAAATATTTGAAAATTCTTCACGACATCTACCAGGCATAAGCTTAATCCCAGGAACAGGTGCTGCCGTTAGTTCTGGACGTAGCCGTTCTTACCTCCACGTCCACAATGGCGTACCCAAAAAATAACATTGCATGGGTTCTCTATATATATTCTCTCTACGGTATTACGTTACATTTGACTGTTGCACTCACAGAAATACATCTGTAATTGCAAGTTCTGAGCACATACAGCCCAAACCAACTGCATATTAAAGAGGTTATAACAAATAATAAGTTCTTCAAATCTTTCAAATCAATCTAATATGTATCAATGAGCAAATAATAAACTGTTTAGTAAGCAAACGTCATTCTTGCCTCACACTTCTCATTGATAATCATATAAAAATTAATCGTACCTGGCATTCCTCTCGCAGCAGTAGGCCATATGGTGTTCGGAGTATTCCTTTAAGTCCAAGTGGATTTTGCAAAACGGGCACTGCGTAAGTTCTGGAATTGTATGAAAAACACACTCATTGAATTAGACGCAAAACGGACATTGCTATAATATTTGTGAAACACAAAAATCATGGAATATCGTCGATAGAAATGCACAAAATGAAAAAAAAATGAATTGCACGTCCCTAACAGCTGTTGCATCAATCGTTCCTCGATTCCGAAAGTTTCCCTCTTTTCCTAACGTTCCTGTCACACAAATTCTGCAATCCTTTTATAAAATCATCGACATTTTGGACATTAGATACAGGGTTGATTATAAGTTGCAAAAAAAAGCCTAAATGTGACGTTAAAATGAATGTGTTTAATGTCAATCTTCAGTTTCTGTTTTAAACTTTAATAATTCATACAAGAGTTGGAGTAAGAATTAGTAGAAATTATGTGTTTAAGTATAACCATGTATAACTACATTAATTTATATATTTCTTGCCAATTTTCCGGGAAATTGTCAATTAGTAAGTCTTTGTGGTGATATTTTTCATGTTTTTCTCAGTTGATGACGACTTACATATTCATCACTCATATAGTTATAATAATAATAATAATCTTTATTGTCTTAGACTTTATCACAAAGCATTGACATTGTCACATCTTACAATATAAAATACAATACACAATACATAGACTCAAGTTTCAGGGTCATTCATAAATTCCTTGAAAGAGTAATAACTTTTCATTAATAACATATTTTTAACTTCGGTTTTGAATAATGGAACCGGCAAATCCCCCAAATTGCCAGATAACTTGTTGAAGGCCACAATAGGTAAATAGTGAGGATTCTTCTCACTGAATGCGAATGTGAGGGTATTTCAAGCACACTCGCATTTCTAGTGTAGTACATGTGATGGTGGTTCAATTTTGGAATAGACTCATATTCTGCCTGGCATACATCAACAACTGGTATATAAAAATATTTGGCAAAGTCATCACTTTCATATCCAAGAACAAATTCCTGCAACTCTCCGTAAGGGCAACACCCGCCATCACAGGAACAGAGTTTACTTTCAAGTTTTGTAGAGAAGTGTTTGATTTAAGACCCTGCATGTCTCAATATCAACTATACACAACTACTTTCTTGAAACATTCATCTACTTAAACAATTTTATTAATTTGCACATGAATATTCAAAAGGAACTATTTTACAAATAATCTCATTTAACATACAAAAATCAACATATTCAAATCCATAAACATTAAAATGAATTATTTACAATACCTTCAACGGAAAATGTTCCAGCTGCATCCTCAACACATCTGGTTTTATGTTTAGCCAAATGCGATTTTGAGCTGAATCCAAGACAGCAAAGTGTGCAGGCAAATACGTCCTTAATTATGTCTTTGGTAATGGGAAAAAAGTCCACTCTGCCAATTTTACTCGGACTATTTCTGTATTCATCACCAAAATACACGAGTAATTCTTCATGCGGTTGAATTGGACGAGTGTTTTCATAATATATAGTATCTTTACACCGAAGGACTCGCAAATTTCGTTCAGAAGTGTTCCTGGTAGGATTAACATACTGCATCCAATTCAAATACTTCCATTTATTTCTGTCCATAACAAATTTCTCCCCATTCATTTCCCAAGGCCATTCTGTTGTGCTAAGTCCAGTGAAAGGACCAAATTTGACACCTGTCGGTATAATTCTTAAAGCATATATTCCAATTTGTCCTAAACCATCTTGTATTTCTAGAATATTATGTGGTATATCTTCTTGTTCTCTGCTGTCTGTATTATTCAAAGCATATTTGTTTAAAATGTGCACAAGCATTCCACATTCGATGCAATACTCCTGATAATATGCTTCACAATTTTCACAGTCTGTTGGCCAAATTTACATGGATTAAGAATCATAGCATTTACATCACTTGATGATTTTTTAAATAAGGACAGAATAATGAAACACATATTCATACTGTGATAGATAAAGTCCTCAAAAATATTTGCAATACTAAAAGAAAAAACAATTATTAGAAGATCCATGGTTGCTTGTGGCGCATATTGTAAAAATACTTTAAGCTCTGACGGACTTCCGGTTCCACCGGAAAAGCACGGAACATAATTTTTTTAAATAACTCACCCTATATATTTTTGGATTTTCTAGTACTGCTTTAAATTGTCAGTTTAACTGTTTTTTCTATTTAAAAATTGAGCGAATAGTTTTTCAGTTATTAATTTTTTTTGAAAATATTTGACCAAAACACATGTTCAGAAAAAAATCATTTTCACATTGTTTTCAAAAGTAAAAACATTAACTTTGGTGGTGCTTGTTGCAAAGAAAATTCTGCATCAGTTGGTATAAGTTGCACTCGACAATTCCTCAAAAAACTTTGTTTTTTCAAAGCCTACTTCCCGAAATTTTCACATACCAAAAACTTATTTTTTTTTAAATAGAACACCCAGTATTTTATTGAGGCATTTTGCTCTTTTTTTTTATTCTCTTTCATTTTTGTTAACAATGTCCTATACCCATCTTTTGTAATTTCTGAGATAATCACTATAGGAGCAATTAGCGGTCAATTAAAGAACTACGAGCGCTGCTGTTCTATGTACCCAAATATTCGTTCAACCAATGGAAGGCAGGAATGGGGCCCGACTTCCTTAGTCAACTGGCAAACAAAGTAAATGTTAAATCCAACTATCCCAAAAGTAATAATTTTACAGAATGAAAAGCATCGCATTACAGTTTTTTAATTCCAGCAATGGCCAGTTGCAGTATAACATTTTTAACACTGTTGGTTAACAACGAAATAAAATAAAGGTTATGTTTACTGACATATTTGAAGATGTCTTCAAAAAGTTTTGAAAATCCGTCCGTAGAAAGCGAAGATACTCCCTTCCATTAACATTTTCATTAACGAAATAAGGTCCAATTATGTAACTACCCACTATTCATCCCCACACATTTAATGACCAACGACTTTGAAAGTTTGCAGGTGTGATAAAGTGAGGGTTCTTATGTGTTATAACGAAAATTGTGACGACAAACGTATTCACTTTAATGGAAGCCTGGCTTCGTCGGTAAACAACAAAAAATTGAGAAAGCCAGGATAATTTATCTGCTTCCCATTGACAAAATGTAAGCGATTTTGAAAATTTCTTGCATCTAACCCTGTGTATGAATATGCTACGGATGAATTACATATTTCCTAATTATTCTGGATTCTCAAATTTGACTTAATCTAACTGACGACTAATTTTCGTAGTAGTCGGTTGACTTCTACCAGAGATCGCTGTGCATAAAGTCTGGATGCTAGCAAAGACTTTCTTTCAGATTCGCCTAAAACGTCTAATCATATCTATTAACTCCTTATAAGAATAATTCATTGGGACGATAACTAATAGCGATGCTTTTATATATTTGACATAAATGTTTACCGACTTTCTTTAATAGTTGACTCAGACAGTCACCCGCATTTCAGCCTTTATTGGACGAATATTTGGGTGCATAGAACAGCACCCGTAGTTCCTTAATTGACCGCTATTTGCTCCTATAGTGATTATCTCAGGACCTACAAAAGATAGGTATAGGACATTGTTAACAAAAATGAAAGAGAACAAAAAAGGAACAAAATGCCACAATAAAATACCGGGTGTTCCATTAAAAGAAATTAAGTTTTTGGTATGTGAAAATTCAGGAAGTCGGCTTTGAAAAAACAAAGTTTTTTGAGATATTATCGAGTGCAACTTATACCAAATGACGCAGAATTTTCTACACCACCAAAGTTAATGTTAATTTATTTTTAAAAACAATGTGAAAATGTTTCTTTTCTGAAGACGTGTTTTTGTCAAAAATTTCCAAAAAACATTAATAACTCAAAAACTAATGGCTCAATTTTGAAAAAGAAAAAATATTTAAATAGACAATTTAAAACAGTACTTGAAAATCCTAAAATATATAAAGTGAGTCATTAAAAAAAAATGCATGCATTTCCGTTGAAACCGGAAGTGCGCCAGAGCTTAAAGTAGTTTAGAATATGGGCCTCAAGCAACCATGAATATGGCTATATGGCAGCAATATTACTCCTTGTTTTTTCTTTTATTTAAAACACAAAAGAGCAATCAAAGAAGCGGCTACTAATGACTCACCTGTACATGGTAATAAAATATTAAAGAGTGATTCTATACCAAGTATCTTTAATTTTCCACAACAATGTGGTAAATCATTGTCAAAGCCCAGATGAGTAATTAAACGTAGCTCAAATTGAACCACTTGTGATGTACCAATATATGTCAATGTTGAACCTGACAAACAATTTCCAATGTTCGAATTAGCTGTAGAAGAAGCACTCAGTAGATCATCTACCTCAGCAAATAGTCAAAGAACGAATATTAGTGAGGGAAAGAGGTAAATATTTATTTTACTAATAATACAAATTAAATGAGTATATTTGGCTGACATTGTAAAAAGAGGTCAGAGCCACACTACTTTGGAGATTTTGAAGAGTACGATTTAGAAAATTCATCAAAGTAAAGATAACAACAGATGGATAACAACCCAAAAAACTGAAAAACTATTAAAAGAACAAATTTTTATATCACTTTAACGTTTGCCCAAATTTTGGCAATACTTTTTTTTTTGTTTTAAACTGCAAATATTTTAATATTTGTAAGTATATAGTTAGCATTTTTGGATGTACAGGGTTATTGACTATATTTGGACCAATAGATAACTTTGTTATTTGAAGGATTAGAAAAACGTTTAAATTAGGAAAGTTGTAGGATTTCACTCAAGGCGCTAGAATTTGATAACAGAAAAAACAAACGAACGTCGTAAAGCCGTCAAAAACGGCTAACTTAGTTTTTTTTAATGGAATACCCTATATAATGTTACATAATCTGATTCTAAATAAAATTTCGAGTATATTCCATTTATATAACATATACCTACATTCAACTGTTTTCGCGCTATCGCTGATTGAAAATCGTACTACTAATATGTTTTCTACACCCTTCGTATATGAATTTACGTAAGTCATTACGGGGTTTCTATGGAAACATAGTAGTAGTACGATTTTCAATCAGCGATAGCGCGAAAACAGTTGAATGTAGGTATATGTTATATAAATGGAATATACTCGAAATTTTATTTAGAATCAGATTATGTAACATTATATAGGGTATTCCATTTAAAAAAAACTAAGTTAGCCGTTTTTGACGGCTTTACGACGTTCGTTTGTTTTTTCTGATATCAAATTCTAGCGCCTTGAGTGAAATCCTACAACTTTCCTAATTTAAACGTTTTTCTAATCCTTCAAATAACAAAGTTATCTATTGGTCCGAATATAGTCAATAACCCTGTACATAATAAAATTATTTATTTAAAGTTCTTACATGAAATAATTAATTTTTTTATCCCTATTATGATAAATACATTTACTCTTTCATGTTATTCAAATTTTATATATATGTACTTCTTTACTTTATGGTAATCTACTGAGTTGTTGTAATCTATATTTTACCCACTTAAGATGTATACTATGCCTCTAGCCATGGAATTTTAGGATATCGACTTTTGAATTATTTCCTTATTTTGCCTTAACTTTCATTTGAAATAGAGATTTTATAACAAGTAAAAAAATTGTTTTTTATTGTTATATTAAAAATGTATTTATTTACTATAATATGCACTTTTCGGAACCAATTGTTACTTAAACAATTAAAAAGTCAATATTCGTATTCTCGGAACTATTGCGAATCACCAAGCGTTGAGCAAGCCCCAAAATTTATAAGGAAAAATTCCATACATTTTCTTCTTTTGTGCAACACAACATTAAAAGGTAAGTAAATTATTTGAGCGGTGCACTTAACTGTGATTTAATACCGCGCGATCATTTAAATTCTAAATTAGAGCAGGCTGTGAAATTTAAATTAAGTTGGTATATAAGTACTAATTTACAATTTGAATTGTCAAAGTGACGTTTCAAAATGTTAATTAATCAATAATTGACATTCTGGACAACCTAATAAAAAAAATTCCGCCTGCTATAATTTAGAATTTAAATGATCGCGTGGTATATGTTTTATAACTATACTCAAACGCATTGATAAACTTGTTTTTCATGATATTATTTAATAGTACTTGCTTAGGTATTTATAATAAATAATACACTACAACTTGGTACTTTTATTCCGCCACGTGTTCCAAATATTTAAGTTGATATCCGATCATTAAACGAGATAAACGGATAATTCGGAAATAAAACCAAAATAACAATGTTAATCTTATGGGAGTACATGAATATTTAGCCCTGAGTAGCTCTATCTCGCTCGCACAATCTCTCTAATATTGGAGTTAATGCTGTACACTTGCTTGATTTGACAGACGTGCCATATATATAATCATCCATGGGTGCCATACACCAAACAGGGTCAAAACAGGCATAGATCATTTCAAAGCTGGTTGAACCATTTGCGTACATAATGGCGCTGTTGCAACACGTTAATGAAGTATTTTAAAACAGATTCAAGTCGTTTCAAAAGAAAAAGACGTCTTTAGCATTTCAAACATTACACAGGTTTGAAAATGAAAACATTACAGCCTGGTGTTTATAATGAATGACAATCTGATTATTTGAAATGCACTTTATCAATAATCAGAAAAAAATCACTTTGTTTTCTGTGTTAGGAACATGCATTTTATATTTATGCAGCAGATGTTTCATCACTATTTACAAACAACACAATCAGAAACTTCTAATGGTGTTGCTTCGAATAGGAGTTACCTTGCCTTGACATAGTACCAACAAAAGTACCTATATATAAAGTTTTATTTAACAGTTGGTGATGTCACATCATTAGCAATATTACCAAGGATGTAGTTGCAAATATACATTAAACAAAGTTATATTACAAATGACTGTGCATATATTTAAAAGTAATGCTCATAGATATGGTCACTATAAAAAAAAAAATTGTATTCATTCTCACTGAACATTACCTACTGTATAAATTATAACAAAATATACAAAGAACAGCTATTACTATGTATTTACTTACAGAGGAGTCCATTATCAAATTCTATTTTAATATTATCAGCACGGATCCCTTGTCCTATGTTAACGTTGTCATTTTGTATGCTAGTCACTTCAAATGGTGCAACTTCTGTTTTAAGATTATCCAAAATTGTGGAGGCATCGTAATGTTTTAGTTTGTCTTGCCAAAAATTATCTTGTAATTCAGCGTTGTCTGTGGTAATAACAGTTTCAGAGACACACACCTTATCATCTATAAAACTGTCTTCTTGGCTCTGTTCTTCTTTTACACTAATTGTATTTACCAAAATCATTGGGTCATTCATATGAACTTGGTCATCATAATCAGCCATTATTAACATTAATCCTTAAGTTAGTATTAATAATTTGTAAATTATGAGTAATTCGGCAAACACACAATTCTCTAACAGTCTATATTAAAATGGCGGTTGACATTTGACATGGTAAAAAATATTGGTTGCATTCAGCAGACAGAATGGGAACCGTTTTCGCTCCAGCTGTTCACTTGACGACAGTTGAGTGTTCGCTGGAACCGTTCAGCTTTATGTGATCACCTTCCATTTGATACTTTGCACTGCTGCCATATGTTAGAATTCTACAGATTAAACCGAATAAACAATAATAATAAATGTTTTTCTGTATTAAGTTCAGCGTAATTTTTAGTGTAAGGGCCGGTTTTTGCAACCCCGATTAAAATACTCGGTTAACTCTCCAATATTATAATACATTTATTTCTGCACAAATTATTATCTTTCTATTCTAGTAACTTCCTTCAAAACTTTGTGTTACGTGGGAGTTCGAATGCGTTAATGGCGCATGCGGACAGAATACGTTGATTAAGTGAGCGTAGAATTTTTCCGTTCACAAAATGACGACCGCTCCACAACATGTTCAGAGTGAGCGTACATCATCTGGGGGATTATTCTGGAGAATAGCTATTCGATACCACCATTAGCGAGAATAAATAGCGATAACACGTGATATCGCAAAAACGTAACGTAAATAGCGAGCATCGTCGCGACCTGTTATTGTGAAGGGGATCAAAGTCTCGCTTAACCAGCAAATTTCTCTTTTCTTGTTTTCTCTTTTCATCAAGTGTGTTAAGGATACTTCCTCTTTTGAAAGCATCGTGAAATAAAACACAAATTGCGTTTAAATACAAACATACGATTACATTACAAGAAAGAAATAAAATAAAATATGTTAATTTCTTAACAAAGTGAATGGCTCCATATTGCCCATAGAAAGCTGCCATTGTTGGACAAATATTCAAAGGAACAGAAAATTCGAAATTACTTTTGTTTGAAACTTTTATTCTATAATGTCGGAGGAGATACTGAAATTGATTTCAATAGTGCACGATGAATACAAAATCCACAATTCAATGATATAATAATAGAAGAAATTGTCAAATGTCAACTATATAAAAGCAGGTCGGTAAGGAAGTTATTGGTATATCATAGCGAAATCGACCCATTATAGCAACCTTATTTTTGGTCTCGCTAAACATAGCGAGACATCGCTAAGTTATAACGTCAAAAAGAATCATGACATCGCTAAGTTTGTAGAATACCTCGTAGGGATAGCGCTATCATGAGAATAACCCCCTGAATCCGATCACTGAACAGTTGCGCAACTGTTGTGTCTGCTGAATACAACCAATATGTTCGGTGAACATTTATTACTCTTTATTATACAGTATTACACAGTTAACTACGAAAATGCACAGTGATGTCATTGGCGCTTAGCAATAATAGGGGAAAGGTGGGGCGAACTCAATGGACCTTCATATTTTACGCGGGAGAGAAACAGCAACGGTATTTCGGTATAAGAGAAAGTAGGACAATAGACGCCTTTGGTATAAAATTTTTTAACTTCGCGGCTGTCCTTACCACCAACAGTGACAAATAATACCAACATTTACTGCTACCTGATTTTTGTGTTGAAAGCGTGTTTGTGGTTTATTCTTGTTGTTAAATTTGCGCGGTCGGCAGCGCACGCATCTGGTAGAAAGGTCACGCTGATGACGTAGTGGTGGGCGTTAAAATATAAAGGTATTAAATACTTATTAAGTAAATAAATAGAACTTAAAAATAATAATTTATAAACAAAAATTCTCGGTTGATTATACTACATTAAATGTTCAAATCGTCCTCCTTCTATTTCTAAACAATACGCAATTCGATTATAAAAGTTACGCCGTACATTGGACAAGACTTCGGGGGTGATTGTTAACAAACAGATTCTAATTTTTATACGCAATTCTTCTAAATTATTTGCACGTTGTTCTTCGTAGCCGTATATTTGTGACTTTATGTGACCCCACAGAAAAAAAGTCATTTGGTGACAAATTAGGAGACCTGGCAGGCCAATGGATTGTGCCCCGTTTTGAAATAATTCGGTCTTCAAACGTATTTCTTAGGTATTGCAGCACAATCCTGCTTGTATGGGCAGGACATCCGTCTTGTTGATACCGAATGTCTTCCATTACAATGTTAGGTGTTCCGCGTATAAAAGGAATAATACTGTGTTGCAGTAGATCTAAGTATTTAATTATTTATGTCCGTTCAACATGCCATCAATATAAAAGGGGCCAATGATATTATTGCCTAATATCCCAATCCATACATTTTGCTTTTGTGGGTATTGTGTGTGAGCAGTATACGCAATGTGTTTATTTGTTCTGGACCAATATCGTAGTATCGCTGGATTATGCCGGCCATGTAAGAAAAACGTAGATTCATGCGTAAAGAGGATTTTCGAAATAAAACCTTCATTCAGTGCACATTTTTCAATTATGTCTAAACAAAACTGAATGCGATCATGATTGTCCTGTGGAAAAATTTCATGTATCTTCTGAACATGATAAGAGTGATATTTGTTTTTCCTTAAGGCTCTTCTCACAGTTTCACGTGATACATCCAGTTCTTGTCCTATTTGTGATGTTGTCAGAGTATAATTATTTTCCACGCTAGCACATATCATTACATTGAGATCCTGGTTATCATTATTTTGAGGTTTCACATGAAACGATGGCGAAACACAACCGAATTTTTCAAAATTAGTTTTGATGCGATGAATGGTATTCAAACAAGGAATAGGTCGATTTTCAAAAGTATCCCGAAAGAGAGCTATAATAGACATCAGTGAGTGGCCTTGAAAATACCATTTTACAATCTGAACGTTTTCATCAATTATATACACCATATCCATAATTTTACTATAACAGACACTTGACAGATCACGAACAACTCAAATAAACGAATGACATATTGCCGTGATCCCTACATTGGTCAGGCATTGTAAGATAAATAAATAATTATGTAATAGAATAAGTAAATAATTATTAGTAGTAAGTGTAATTATGGAAAAATGTATCATGAGTTGCATAACCGCAACGGCGTAACATTATAATGTTAGGTAGATGACAATTAAAAATTGTAACAAAATTTATTTGAAAGGCATAAAAATAAATACAAAAATACAGTTCATGTATTCTATATTTGTAGAAACGAGGAGCACAAGATGCAATTTCAATATACAAAGACAGAACCAAATTTTATGCATTGTGTGAGAGTCGCATTAAATATTTTGAGCAATAAACCACTATTCAAAATGAATAACGTATTAAAAATAAATAACAGAGAGATAGTTATGATGAAAGATGGTGTAGTCAAAAGAGTTAGTCATTTGAATGCCGTAAAGTTATATGAAAAAGGTGAAATTAGATATTTACGACATGAAAACATCTTTCATCATGAATAGACATAAATTTATAAGAGATTGTTATTTGTTCGACATTCTATGGTCACACTTAACAATATGATAAATACCTGAGACTTATATCTAAGCATAATTTTAAAAGGAATATGTAAAAAGGTATATTTTAATTCGACACAATATAATGTGGAAAAAACTTCAGTAATAGCAGGTTAAATCCAGTTTTATCCAGGAAAAATTCCGGAAATAACACGTTAAAATTGGTTTAATCTCATTAAAATCTACAAAGAAAAACAATGTTCAATATTGTTAACAGCTGCATACAAATCAACCTACATGAAGACGAGGAAAGATGGTTCGAAGATATGGATGAAGTTATCAAGGTCCAGGTTCATAATAACATAATTAATAAAAGGAGCATTCCAGTCGTATGCAATGTTTTTCCTATTATGTTCAAAGGAAACGTCTGCAAAAGAAAAATACGAATAGTGTTAAATAGTGGTAAAAGAATGTATTTAAATAATGATGAAAGAAGCAACAAATTCATCTATAAACATAATGAAGGATGGCGTTAATGAAAAGGAATGTACCTACCAAGATAAGAAAATCGCAAATGTGCATAGACATTAACAATAATAAACAATTTGAGTGCGTGTATAATTTGTGTAATTTCTATATGTCAAACAATATGGGTGCAGGTCAGCCTAGGGAGAACGTCAAGAAAATAAATCTGAGCAGGACAATGCCAACATAAACGTTAGTGCGGAGATTGTGGCGCTGCGAACGAAGTATGGTTTTTTCTGATGACCGAAAATTATAAAAAGCCGGGAAGGAGGCAAGTACGAGAGAAGTGGCAGAGAAGGAGTCGATCTCGAGAAGTGAACAAGTTGCCGATCTCTAGTAACCGAACTTGTAAAAGAAGCGATTGATTTTTTTTCATTTCGTTCGATGATTGCAGGCGTGTAATACACTGTACGAAAAATCATCCTTAGTAAAATGTATTAAGTTATTTTATTTTCAATAAGTACTTTTCATTTCATGATAAATTTTTGCCATTTAGTTTAATTTCATTTATTTTTTAATTATCACTATGATGGACCAATATAAGGAAGAATTTGATGAAATGTATAAAGATCATAAGTAAGTTTCACTTAAAATAAATTATGCTAAAGATGCTATGTGGAAATATTCATCTTTAGCAAAGCGTTTAAAAATTTATTTAATATTTTGGATGCGATTATTATCTTCTTTGTTATAAGTAGACTAATGTAATAAATAATGGGATTATTGCTAACAATGTAGAAAGGCATCGATGACACAACGTGTGAATGTTTGTTAGCGATGTTATCTATGCATTGTTAACAAGTTTTAGATACAAAATTTTATGGGGATTTCAAATATATTAATATACGAAAAGATGGGAGCATTTTGATGGACAATAGCCAATTTGTGGTATGTACAACGTGTGAATGTTTGCATATGGTGATTGGTGATGGTCTTATCACCAATCACCATATGCAAACATTGTTAACAAGTTATAGATACAAAATTTTATGGGGATTTCAAATATATTGGTATACGTAAAGATGGGAGCATTTTGATGGACAATAGCCAATTTATGATATGTACAACGTGTGAATATTTGCATATGATGATTGGTGACGGTCTTATCAAGGTGTTTTCTGTTTTGCGGAATTTTGTATTTTCAAAGATACTTCGTGAAAATGAATGTCTTTGGTAAGGCAAAAATTTTAGCGTCGTATAATAAAATTATTATTTCTTTGAAACTATATAATGTTAAAATTTGAATATAGCAAAGAGCGATATTTATTCTGAATCTATGTGTTATATTTGTAATGTAATGTGTTTTCGTATTTATAAAATACACGTTTTTTTTACTTGTAATTGGAAAGTAAAAAGGACAATTTCTTTTTACGGCCACATGTGGCAAGAGAATTATTTCTTCGATGCTGTTATTATAAGATATTAAAATTGAATATAAATACTTTATGAGATTTAGTTTATAGTAACCTTATCCTATTAATTTTTAAATAAGAAATGTTGTTGGAAAAACAAAAGGAATATCACTGCTAGAACCTACAAGAAATATATGAATGTTAATGGAGATTGAATATATAAATTTAATAAAGAATTTTTTTTATATGACAACGTTATCTCTACATTCGTAATAAATTATGCAGCTTTGTATTATCGTAGTTTGATTAAATTATGCCGGTGCAAAATTATTATATTTAATTTGAAAACAAGGCTATAGCAATATGTCAGTAAGATCAAGTAAGATATAGTTACCTGGCCGTCAGATGTAATGTATCAATCCCCACTACATTCCCCTTTCAGTATATATTCGTAGTATGTTGTGGTTTACTGTATAGTGTGTTATTAATATGGAAACAAACATACAAATTTTAATTTCTAAAAATTGGTGTAACACAGAAAACTATATTACTTCTTGATGTGTTTCATAATTAAAAACAGTATACTTACCTATATACATTACGGAATACATCTTAAATGATGTTTTGTGCAACGATTTATTTAAACATATACTTTTTTTTCTCGTAACCACTTTTATGTTAGACTAGACAAAACATTTTAGTAGGTACAGCTCAACACACATAAGTTGAGCGGTCATCGACGCAGATCAAGAAGAGAGAGAATGCACGATAGAGATGGATACATCTTTAACAAATGCATGCGTGTACACCCCGCTATTACCACTCTCCCCCTTGTCCTTTACACATATGACCTTCACCACTGAAGTTATATGTGCTGAGTTGTAGGTAAGTGCATAGTGATCTTGCTTGGAAGTGGCAAGAACATCAAGGTATGTTAAATGTAGAAATAAAATATGCGTGTAATAAAGATGTTTATGTAATCATTGACTGATAAATAAACAATACTTGTTTATTTTTTCTTTTGATTTTAATTCAAATTTGTACCAACCGGTGTTTTAAACTGATTATGCTAACCGGCATTTTAATTGAAACTGGAAAAAAACGACCCTTAAAGGCATTTGCAAGTGTTTCCATCGGATTAAAAGCGCAACATTCTATGTATTTCAATATTTCAAACATATTTTTTTACAAAGTTTACAATAACATTAATATAGTTGATCATGATATTCAGAAAGATAACGATTAAAAAGAGGCCCATGACAACTCCTTAAAATGCATTTTAATTCTTCAACTCTTGGTTTGGCGGTATAGGAAATACTGCAGGGTGGGGGTAACATTTTCACAACGGCGAAATAAGTCAGAGCATCAGGTTGAACGTCTATAAATACCAATAGAAAATTATATGGATCGATGTTCGCTTCAGGAAGAAAGTTTTTGAGTTCTGTACAGTACATTCCAAGAATGAGTCCTGCATAGCGATCGATGAAAGTTTTCAATATCTCCCTGGATTTCTTGCTGAACTGGCTGACTTCATAGTGACATTCTGAATATAACTGTAGAAATTCCAACAGTAAAAACTTTGGTTGACAGTATGAAGCTGAATATTGGTTTCCATTTATTATAAAAACTGCCAACGGTTTCGTTTTGAGCTTGTAATTTAATTAAATACATGACAAACGATCTCAAAAACTCGTAAACATATACCTTTAACTTTTCAAACATCAACTCCAATAAACTATCTTGTTTCTCACCTGATGTGTAAAATAAAAAATCAAAATAATAATTATCATTTGGAGTATTACTTTTACCAATGGTATGTTTAGTATTTCGCGTTCTTCTTGTATAAAAGGGGATTTCTTCTAAAGGGTTCCTAAGGAAGGATGCGCGTAGATTTTTATGTGCCGGTGGTCGTATTAGCATCAACATTTTTTTCTTGCACCATTCAACTCTGCCATTTTTCGCTACTGCATTAAAGCTGTGAGTAACAAATTTGTCGCAGTAATCAGGCTATATGTGATGCAACTTTGACCAAATGTCTGGGACACAACGAGAATCATTATCGACTAAATCAATATTGTCTTTTAGCAGGGACTAATTCGTTTCGTTTTGATTTTTAATGAAAGCATAAAAAACTTTCTTACAAAGGTGTCTCTTGACAAAGCGATCAGTTTCCTTTCTGTTCATTTCTTTTATCCATTCGTGTATTTCCAAGTTCGTTAAAAATACGTAAGCAAATGTTACGAGACAACCTCGCAATCGTATACTTGAGTTTCCCGAAAACAATGTTATAATTGCTTTAGTTTGATCTGGCGGAATTTTATATAAATAGCTGTGTATTGTTGTGAAGTAATTTTTAATTTCAGTGTTTTTATACACTTTGACAGCTAGGGGAAGAAATATAGCCACATTTGAAGAGCGGCTTAGACATTTCTGTAATACATTTTTGATTACGTTTTCTGTATCTTCTATTTTATGAAGTGTCGTTAAACTTATGCCCTGCATCACGTTTATAAGAGTTTCTTCATTTATCAAAGAAAGTAACTTTAACGCTACAGCAACTTTATTGGCTGCAAATTATTCCCTTAATGTTAAAATATCTAAACAGTAATCGCACAGTTTATTTTTCATTTCGGCAGTGAAATTTTCAAATGAAGACGTTTCCATGACAACTAAATTCACGTTAAATAAAACCAAATTTTTAAAAAAGAAATCCGGTCGATTTTGCGCACATGTGGCAACAGAAGGATTATACATCTGCCGAAATATCCTCGAATATAAGTCGTAAAATCTGGGATGGATGTTGTTTCGGGACCCGTATTGTATGAATTCGTGACAATAGTGCATTTCTTGCGTGGCGCAACACTCCAGCAAATGACCGTAATCTAATGAAGAATTTGGATTATCTTCAAACTCACACATAATTGACAAAAAGTCTTGAATTAAACGATTAAAATCGTCTTTCCTTCTCATATTAATCAACAATTTCCCTGCTTCTTCGCAGTATTGTTTAGATTCGAAATAGAAGAAATACCCCGTTTCTCTGTTCAGCATCCTTTTAAATAGCTCACTAAGTGGTCTTTTCTTGTCTGTAGAATTAATAATATGCCTGTGGAGATATTCGGTGAAACTTCTTGAATCAAATATTTCATCAAAATATTCAAGTATCGCAACTGTTTCATCAAGTATGCTCCAAATTTCCGGTTTAAATTTCACCGGATTTTTCCATTGCGCAATTGTCATGTTTATGTCAATTATCAAGTGTTCTCTGTGCCTATATTTATCAGTTGTATATTTTAACACATCAAGCAAGGTACCTTCATCCGCGTGAAGCTCACAAGATTGACAGAGTTGTTTCAAATAAGTATCGGCATTTCCCACCTTATTATCCAAAATTTCTTTTAAAGAGAAAATTGACTTGTTAGTGTCATATAAATAAATGAATTTATCGTTCTCTTTAACCAGTAAATCTATCATTTTCTTCCTTTCAGGTTCTGGTGTTTTTTGCAAAATAAGTTGATCAGTAAAATATTTCGGATAATCCAGATGTTTTCCAAACTTTAATTTAAAAGCTCCACTAAGATATTGATAATAATTAAATTTAGGCAAGAAATCCAGAAACATTTTTACATCATGAAATTTTCTGGTTTTATTTCCTACATAGAAGCTATAGAATTCATCCTCATCACCTTGACAAAAATTTGCCAGTAAAACATCCATTTTCCCTCGCCTTGATAAAACTTTGTACACATCGGCGTAGCTAGCCTTAGTTTTCAGGGGGGGGGGGGGGCTGGGCCCCAGTGTACGGTGGATTAAAAAATATATATTTTTTTATTTGTCGTGCAATGAAAAAATAAATAGAAAAAAATGCCTTATAATAGTATAGTGGTTTTATTTTTTTTAATATACCTAATACATATAATATAATACACTGCGATAAATATTTACAAAAACAAAATATTACTTACAAGAGAAACTTCCTACTCTGCTCACTAAAAGAATTTACAACACTCTCCAAGTCTATATCGACATCTTTTTCTATATACAACAAAGCCAAATCTGAATGCCTATCTTGAGTCATTGTCATTCTCAACCAGTTAAAAATCCTCCTCATGGCAGAAAAAGACCTCTCGCACGTTGCGCTTGAAATAGGCAAAATAATCGCTACTTTAAAAAGTTGGTAGAGGTTGGGATATGTTTTTTCTGAGTCAATTAAGTTTTTTTTGATATATTCATGACCAACAGTCTCTTTAGATTGTAAAATACAATTTTTTAATACGGTCATTTCTGCTCTTAAGGCAAAAGTGTTGATATTCAAAATTTTGCGATATTGCTCAATTAATTTCTCTGAACCTTCAAAATCTAACTGAAAAAAATGATCTACTGAATTGGCAAGCGCCATACTTTCTGGTGAGAACCTTTTGTTCAGAAATTCTCTTACAGTATCAATAATTCGGTAAAATATGTGTACCCTCCAGTACTCAATGACTCCTACGTTAGCTCTGGAGCATGTGGCGTCTATCAAACCCAATCCTACGGTTGTTTCGGTGACGAAGTCAACGAGCTTGCTACTGGCTTGCTTTTTTCTTTTGGATGACGGAATGGGAATTTCCAATGAAATTTCGTATTCTGTGGCAAAGTTCGATATTTTTGTATGAAGATCGGTATAATATTGTTCATTTCTCATTCCATTTAATGAAGTCATAATACTTTTAATAACCTTAACTGCTTTCCCCAGAGTTGCACCTTTCTCCTGGAGGCTCTTTGATAATATATTTAAAATGTTTAGCACCTCGCCCAATACAAAAAGATGAATTATAAATTATGGTTGTTTAATGCTGGATAATATCCCGACTGCTGTGATTGACTGTTTGCTACTTGTATGAGAAACTTCGCTTTCCAGTGCTGTGACGATTCCCTCGAAACATGTTTTAACAGCGTGGCAAGTTGTATATCGACACACCCAACGAGTATCTGACAGAGTTTTCAACTCCCTGGGGACAATATTGAGGTCCTTCAATATTTGTTTGTATTTTTTATGGTTTTGAGGATCTGAAAAATGTTCGTAAAGTGTCTCCAAAGTACAAAAGAATGTCGATATTGATGGAACATTCTTACAGGAGTCTACCAGAGCCAAGTTAAGTCTATGAGCTTAGCAGTGCGTGTAAATTGCAGCTGGATATTTCTCTCGCATTTGTGTTTGAAGACCACTTATATTGCCTGACATCACCGCAGCTCCGTCATAGGATTGCCCTACCATCTGCAAGTCGCTAAGATTAAGTTCTTCCAATTTTTTGTAGATTAAAGTAAATAAATCCGTGGCCGATCTGTCTTCTGAACAGTCAAGAAATGCAAGAAATCTTTCACGAATTTCTAGATCTTTCGATGCGTAGCGAACACATAAAGACAATTGTTCCTTTTTGAAAGAACGAGCTTCATCACACATGATTGAAGAAGTTCCAGAATGCCTAATTTCATCGAGTATCTTTTTTAAAGACGCCCGTGACAAGAGGGCAATAATTTCATTTTGTATTTGGGGACTGGTATAGTTTTTATGCGAATTATGTAGAATGTCAAAGTCCTTGTTATACGTTGCTATTAGGTTACATATTTCCTTAAAATTTCCTTTATTTAATGAACTTTCGCCTTCGTCATGACCTCTAAAAGCCATTCCTTGACGAGCCAGTGTTAAGCTTATATCTGCCAATATTCTCAAGTAATTCCTATTTTTCTCTATCTGGGTGCTATAAGCTTGTGAAAGATGAGATAAAACATTTCCGCTTTTTATTGTCTTTTTATAGTTATGCCATTTATTGAGACTTTCAATGTGATGCAAAGATACATCATGTTTTTTTAATTTTGCACCAGTTTTTTTTCCAGTTGCGGAATCCCAGCATTCTAAAAGCTTCTTCATCCATAGCAGCTCCAAAATGACGACAAGCATAGCACGAAATGGAATCTGTTTTGACGCTGTATTCCAGCCAATCAAAATCTTTATAATAGTTTGCGCTGAACGACCTTTTTTTTATTACCAAACATAGTTTGTGGAAATCTTTTAAGAATTTTGGTTGAATGTTCTGATCCAGATCTTTGCTTGTACCGGGCTGCGGTTCAGACTGATTATATTATTATTATCCTCTTCTAGTGTAGTTGGTTGTATAGATGGTAAAGATGGTGAAGACGTTTGTCTTTTGAAAAATTTTCTTATGTCCATAATCTACAACAAAAAAAAATTGAAAGACTAAAGACAATTGTATAAATATATATAAATATAAAATTATTTCCTGACTACCTGAAGATACCTTATACAATAAGGATAACCAAATAGTGCTAAACAGCTATTCTCCGGGCTATGGACCCCGATGAGCGCTGAATTATAAGTAAAATTTGCCGTATTTTTACTAACACTGTTAGACAAAAAAATATAAATTCAGATTGAATGGTACTACCAAGAAAAAGAAGCATTCTCTATAGGTAGGATGTCACCACCTGCAGACCGGTTTCGAACTCTTTTGTTCTCGTCAGTACAGGGTAGGCATCCTACCTATAGAGTATGCTTCTTTTTCTTAGTAGTACCATTCAATCTGAGTTTGTATTTTTTTGTCTAACAGTGTTAAGTGTTATAGTAAAAATACGGCAAATTTTGATTATAATTCAGCGCTCGTCGGGATCCATAGGCCGGAGAATAGCTGTTTAGCACTATTTGGTTATCCTTCTTGTATAAGGTATCTTCAGGTGGTCAGGAAATAATTTTTCCATATATATTTATATGATATATACCACCTGACAAGCAAGCAAAACATTGTGTCTTATGATAAAGACAATTGCGTACTAAATTTCAATTTCGTTCAATTCGAAATTCGAGTGGATAGTTTTTGAGTTATGCGCGTTTGGTTACAGACCGACAGACAGACAGCAAGTTGCCAACCCAGAAACTCTATCAAATCAAAAATTGAAATATACTTATTTGATATTGCATTTTAATGTTTATATTAATGAAAAAAAAACAAATTGACACATAAGCTTGGCGATAAAAGCTATACTGAATAAATTGTTAAAAATAACTAAGCGTTAAAAAAAACAAAACACAACTGATAACTTGCAATAAAGCAAATTTACTAACTACTACACTTACTTGGTACTTCGGTAGTAATACGCCAACGATTCTTAAACACAGTTCACCAATACTTCTCTAATTCACTAATACAAATACACTTGTTGTATCACTACTCTATCGATCGCCGCTTTATTATTTGCTGTACACTGTCAAACTATCTATCTGACTGACTTCTAGCGGCCCAGCTTGCCTTTATATAATACTACGGAGGAACAGACGCGAACTTTCGGGAATTCCCCGCGTTGTTTTCTCTTCTATTCCGCAACAATTTAGACTTGGGATCTTTGAACCCGTGTTGGTGATATAGGAACACGAAATCGAAATGCGCAGTATTGTATTCCGATGGCTATAGGCGATCCATAACAATATAATACGCATTAAAAAAATTCATTGATTATGTATATTGTTCTCGATATTATAAATCTCTGTTAAAAACTGACTGACAGATTTCGCCACGTGCCGATTTTGGGAATCAACGCGTGCGGCGTGATCTAGTGGATTCATTAATTAATATTAATTATTACACACGTTTGTTTTTTTATTGTTTCTTGTTTACATTATTGTATTTGCAATTTTTTTTCTATTGAATATTTCAGGGGGGGGGCAGGCCCCCCTGCCCCCCCCCTAGCTACGCCTATGTTTGTAGACACTTCGCGGGGTGAACATCTCACCGCAGACTTCTCTACTTGATATTTTAGCTTCATCAATGGCAAACAAGAAGTCGAACGCACTTTTTCTTAATTTTACTTCAATATTATCTTTGTTAATGCCTTAAGTATCATAGAGCTTCCAAAAAAGATTTGCATCAGTTCTACCAACATATTGTATAATTTTCTTGTACTCATTGCAAAAATGAAGTCTAACATTGAAAGCTGGCAAAACATCGAAATAAACCTTTAAGAAATCTTTATCTTTCTTGGCGAAAGCAAGTAGTTCCTTACTGGTCAACTTTATCTTATAAGTTTGAGTAGCAGTTTTCACAAGTTCAATACTAAACGCAGGAATAATTTTCCGAGATACATGAATGCCATATTTTTCGCGCAAAGTATTGAAGTATTCATCAGCCAAGTCTTCGTTCTTTAAAATTGTTGACAGACGAGTGATTATCTTCATCATGCAAGTGTGTGAAATATATGGAGTTATATCGTTGAAGAAGGTCAGACAGTTCATATTTGGAAAAACATCGGAGAAGAATTGCCACTTCTTATATATTTTTGCGTTTAACGCAAGATCGATTCCTTTAAGGATATCCAATTTCTGATCGTTTCTTTGTAATTGCAACAAAATTTCTACCTTAAAACTGTGTTCTAATTCGTTTCTGGGTTTAATCGATTTCGTAAGTAGATTTAGATCGTCTTCACTTTTAATGTTTGCTTTAATCCTGGCGATGTAATAATTCAAATATTTCCGTTTTCTGGAACGCCATGTCCTTGCAGTGAATAAAATTTCTTTTTGAAATCCTCAATGTTAGTCATGCTCGAAAATTAAAAAGAAATTTCTTTAATGAGTATTTACATATAAAAATAAAGAAGTTTGTGAAACACTCAGGTTTGCGGCTAATTATATAAATGAAATATAGAATAACAAAATAAAAAATTTTACGACAGTAAATTTAAAATTATATAATTCATTTCACAACTACCCACCCTAAATTTCTGGAAAATTATAGAAAATTCCCTGAAACACGTAAGAAATATTATTGTGGGGGCCATTGCTTGATGCAAAAATTGACTCACTCAATTTAACCCCCTGCCCCTGGGAGCTACCCCCTTAAAAATCTTAAATGCAAAGGGGTATCGAGTAACACGTCATTTTAAAGGATTTTTGAAACAGTAAATTTTTGTTGCTTTTTAAAATTGATCGATTTATTTTGAAGATTTTTAAAAAACTCTTTTTGTTTGTTTTGTTATGTATTTCTAACTAGTAAATCCATTTTAGGAGCATGGTAACAAAATCCAATATTAAAAACTTTTCTTAAATTTCTCAAAAACATGGAAAATAAATAATCCTGGGTTCCATGGTTCTTCAGCTTTTTAGTTATGCTTAATGCAGAATACTTTTCCTTCTTTTTCTAGTTACTTATTAAACAAAAATGCATGTTTTAGGAACGTTTTCATACCGATTCTGCTTTCATTGATAGCGCAATAAAATAATGTTCTAAACGAAAAACAGGCAATAGCATAAAGAACGGATAAATCATTTTTCTGGTCCAGTGCTCCTTGTTTGGAAACATGTTGTATGTTACTTTAGTATTGTAACACTCAGTATAGTATTATAAGTACTGTAGAACGTTTAGTAATCCAAGTCAGCAGTTTAAGCGTGTTTCGTATTTTTGACCCTTCCGATTACAAATGCAACAGCAGAAAGCTTTTCCAAACTCAAACCTATTAAAAATTATCTTAGAACTTCTATGGCACAAAAACGGCTATCGCACTTATCAATACTGTCCATAGAAGCAGAGAATCTTGAAAAACTAATATCGTGTTCAGCTATGGATTTTTAATAAATAAGTTTGCGGGGAAAAAAGGCAAGAAAGTAGGGTGCTTCGGACAGTTCTGGAGCCTCCTTC
This sequence comes from Amphimallon solstitiale, assembly GCA_963170755.1. NCBI lineage: Eukaryota > Metazoa > Arthropoda > Insecta > Coleoptera > Scarabaeidae > Amphimallon > Amphimallon solstitiale. Next base: position 23,624,031 of record OY720677.1, on the reverse strand, counting down.
CCCTCGCCCTAGTGGCGCCCTCTGCCAACCCAACTAAAGTGGCGCCCTCTGACGGCCGCCAACCCAACTACAGTGGGGCCCTCTGACGGCCATCAACCCAACTAAAGTGGGACCCTCTGACGGCCACCAACCCAACTAAAGTGGGGCCCTCTGGCGGCCATCGACCCAACTAAAGTGGGGCCCTCTGACGGTCACCGACCCAACTAAAGTGGGGCCCTCTGACGGCTACCAACTCAACTAAAGTGGGGCCCTCTGACGGCCAAACCCCACCACAGGGGTGGCAGCCCATGCCAACTAGGGGTTTGCAGGGACGCCAACGCCACCCCACTACAGGAGTACCAACCACTACCACCACCACCACCACCCAACATAGTTTCAAACACCACCACCGAGGATTTATAATCCAACCTCCACCACCGCACCAAGCCAACTGAGGAAGTTGCATCGAGGCCAACCCCCACCACAACTGCTCCCACTAAACATAGTTGCAACCGCCACCACCGAGGATTTATAGATGGCGCTGAGGTCGGCATTTCAAAATTATTAAATAAATATACAGCATGTTGCTGGATGACGTAGCAGCCAAATATGAATATACAGTGCGTTTCAAAAGTAGGGATTTAGAAAAGTAAGATGGCGAATCCAAGATGGCCGCCAAAAATCCAATAAACTAAGGTGACGTCAGGCAAAATGGTCGACTATCAAGATGGTCGATAAAAATATAAACTTTGCTTCTAGAAAATTCCAGAATAAATTACCCAGCTTGCTATCGCGCTTCTCAATGTATTGCCAGCAGGTCTAAACATGTTTCTAGCGGAAACCGCAACGGCAGCATGTTACTGTGATAGCCGCATGCGTGAAATGTATTTATCTCTCTTACAAATTAATAAAGAAACAATGTATTTTTTTAAAGAAAAACGCCCAACCTCCACCACAGCACCAATCCAACTAAGGAATTTGCATCGAGGCCAACCTCCACCACCACAACGGCCCCCACCCAACATAGTTTCAAACACCACCACCGAGGATGGTGCTGAGTCGGCGTGCCAAATCAAAATTATAAATTAAATATACAGCATGGTACTGGATGACAACAATCAAATATGAATATACAGTACGTTTTCAAAGCAAAGATTTAGAAAAATAAGATGGCGAATCCAAGAGGGCTTCAAAACCCAACCCTCTTTTCAAAAACCATCATTCAAAAACATATTTTAAAACCCTGCTTCCAAAACCCATGCATTCAAATCCCTCCCTCAAAACCATGCCTTCAAATCCCTATATCAAAACCATACATTCAAATCCATTTACCAAAACATACATTCAAATTCCTCTATCAAAACCATGCATTCAAACCCCTCTCTCAAATCACCCTTTTCAAAAACCATCATTCAAAACCATATTTTGAAACCCTACTTCCAAAACCCATGCCTTCAAATCCCTCTCTCAAAACCATACATTCAAATCCCTCTCAAAACTATGTATTCACAAACCATGCATTCAAAAATCCCTCTATCAAAACCATGCATTCAAATCCCTCTCTCAAAACCATACATTCAAATCCCTCTATCAAAACCATGCATTCAAACCCCTCTCTCAAATCACTCTTTTCAAAAACCATCATTCAAAACCATATTTTAAACCCTGCTTCCAAAACTCATGCCTTCAAATCCCTCTCTCAAAACCATACATTCAAATCCCTCTATCAAAACCATGCATTCAAATCCCTCTCTCAAAACAATGTCTTCAAATCACTCTATCAAAACCATACATTCAAATCCCTTTATAAAAACCAGGCATTCAAATCACTCTCTTCAAAAACCATCATTCAAAACCGTATTTTAAAACCCTGCTTCCAAAAACCATGCCTTCAAATCCATCTATCAAAATCATACATTCAAATCCCCCTATCAAAACCACACATTCAAATCTCCTCTTTTCAAAAACCATCATTCAAAACAATATTTAAAACCCTGCTTCCAAAACCCATGCTTTCAAATCCCTCTCTCAAAACCATACATTCACATCCCTATATCAAAACCATGCATTCAAATCCCTATCTCAAAACCATCTATTCAAATCCCTATATCAAAACCATGCATTCAAATCCCTCCCTCAAAACCATACATTCAAATACCTCTATCAAAACCATACATTCAAATCCGTTACTCAAAACCATGCCTTCAAATCCCTCTATCAAAACAATGCATTCAATTCCATCTCTCAAAACCATGCATTCAAAAACCCTGCTTTCAAAAACCACATTCAGTGATAGACGCATACATGAAATGTATTTGTGCTATAAAAAGAAGCAAAGTATATATACCATATGGTACTGAACAGCTCAAAAGTGAAGATTTTTAGAAAAGTAAAAAAATAAACTAAGGTGGTTTTTAAAATTAGAGTTTACATATTTAGATATATTGTTAATATAAGTGACCTAATAACGTCTAGCATCTAAATTTAACCTAAAAATGCAAAAAATTATAGCTATTTACCAAGAATTTTCTTTGTACAACATTTCGATTAATCAATTCTCATATTCGGAAGTACCTAGCGAATTACTTGCCTTTTAGCACAGACTATTTTAATAAGAACTAAATGACCCAGAACAGTCGCGTCTTTTCCCTGAGAAAACTCGACGTAACTTCAAAAATATATTATAGTAAATATGTAGCACACATTAAATGAAACGACTGAATATGTGTGGTATTAGAATAATTTAAGTAGAAAGGAATACGGAATAGACAAAATAAATGTCAAATCAGTCAAATGTCAATAACAGTAGATTTGATATAATCCTAATGAACTGTATACAGATCGTTGCATCGCAAGTGCCGTCAAACGCTCGCTCCGATTGACGTGTTACTTCGTTGAGCAGGTCTTAGCGTTGTAGTATGTATGTATGTACGTGCATAGCTGCGCCGGTGGTATGAATTATACGTAATATAGGTAGACTCATATGATAAAATTTTCTTTAACGTGCACAATGTGCCCGCTGTTTTTATCCTCATAAAAACTAAATATGTAGTTATAATAAGAATAGCAAACTTGTGCACAGAGTATGTATTGTAAGAAGATGTTTATGACGAATGAAAAATGTAAAATATTAAAGCAATGTGGAGAATAGTAATATAATAGTTATTATATTATTATTATTATATAATAGTTATTATCACAACAATTCACAGTAAAATAATGAAATTTAAATTCTGTAATTAGTAGCTAAATAAAAAATGAATATTCTCATATTTGCAGGAATAAACGTTAAAAAAATATGCATATGTTACAACATAAGGAATCTATTATTAGTCATAAATTATTATTTTATAAGTTAATATAAAAGCGACCACTTTTCTAATGCATTAAATGCTCGAAACGTCTTCCGGTCGCCTCAAAGCAATATGCTAATGAGACAATTAACAGATTAGGATATAATAAGAAAATGCAAATGAAAAGAATATTGTTTCAACAAGAATAATAAAAAAATGAAAATGAAATAAAATATCGCAAAGCGCTAGAACATATGAGACAACTACCTTCTACAATGACTAACTGGAGACTGCAAATATCCAAATATTCATACGTATTCTCTGCAACATGTATCAGCGCCGGCGCGGCATATGGACTTAACTAAGACATACCGTTCAACTATCGATATAATATTTTGACGGCACTTGCGATGCAACGATCTGTATACTAACTGGAAGGGAGGCGTGGTATTTTCATCCTTATTTGTTGCATGTTCGTTTACGGAGTTTATTTGCACCTTGATCTTAAAACGTTTTTCACCGTCTATACCTGAGGTGCTCGGCAGGTAAAAGCATACAATTTGATGTTATAATATTTTGATGTGCCTGTGAAGAATAGTATCTTTTTACTTCAGTACTTAGAACAAGAAAAAATGGTACATTATTGCGTGGCTTATGGATGCAAAACTTTATATGACAAGAGAAATAATATTCAGTTTCACTCGTAAGTTTATTATTTAATACTTTAATTACTACCTTCCACAGTATTGAAATATGTAGAGTAGAATGTATTACTCTGTTCTTATATAATTCAATTTGTTACATCGCAGTGGGTCGACGCACGGAGATCACACATATACTTCTGTAATGCAAATGTCTCCAGAATTTACATGTTTTTCCTCCAATGGTGGTCTAGTATTCGCGGGTGATGTATTGTTCAAGATAATATAGTTTATAGAAAAACAATGCCGATTTTTAACTACCACTGTTTCAGTACAAAAATCAAATTTAAAAAATATATTGCAAAATGCAGCGGTACAAACGTTTTCGTCAAACTTACAACTTTTTTTTACCTAGTCTTCCTGTAACAGAGGAGATATTTAATGAAGATTTACACGAAATACAATTAATAAAATGTATTGTAAGTATGTATGTGAAATGTCGGATGCCGCATCATGCAACAGTTTATACTGAAAGTATTCAATATACTAAACTAGGTTTAAGGCAAAAATTTACTAAATTAATACTTTTTAATAATCAATAAAACTGTCATTATATTGAATTTCCTTTTACAATACCCTTCCAACGTATCCTGCTCCTCATAACTACTTAATTTAAATTTTGTTACGTATTGATATGATTAACTTAAAAGTATCCAGCCAACTATTTACCTTAAAATACGATAATTATATAAAAATGATTCTTTGAATAATTCTTCTCCTTTTATAACACATACAACAGATAATAATGTATAATAAATACGCTAAAGTAGATTTATTTAAAAAAATATATTTAAAACGGCGGCGGCTAATTATGTAGCCGCTAGTCGGACAAAGATGAGAATACCACAATGCAGCGGGTTGCATACTCCATAATTTTGCCTCAGTCATCGTTAACTTACCCGCCTTTCCAGTTATATGTATATATATATATATTTCACTGTATAATCCAATCATATTGCATATTCTTATCACGTGATTTTAAAAATGCTCAGAGGTTACCAAGCAGTATAATTGTGTTTTGGATAGATGGCGCCACATAAGGTTCAATATTTTGAGGTTATAAGAATCAGAAAATCTCGTTGTGATGGCCTCATATCGCGCAGCGATATTGATACAGTTGACCTTGACTAGATCTACTACACTACTTGGTGATCGTGGAGCATTTTTAATATCACATGCTAAAAATATGCAATATGATTGGATTATATCGAGCCCAACATTCGACTGATTTGACATTTCTTTTGTCTATTTTTTCTACTTCTAATACAAGAAGAGAAGGACTAAAATGTAATAAATCAGTTACAATGATTATCAGATTAAGTACATAATAGCACACTTTTTCCAGAATGTTTTCTGGTTATGAGACTTGTTCTGACAGCAGTTGCAGAGAAAAAAAGCAAAGTTGAAAAAGACTATTCATAATTGTGCAATTTATTTTTAGGGTATCTCCTGGTAAATACAAATGAAAACATGAAGCTTTGGAAGCCCAGCATAATAAAGAAAAAAGCTTTATGACACAACACGAACTATGAAAAATCTAAACTCTTACCTGTCTTGCAATTAATATTTTATAATTTATTTTATTCTTGTAGATTATCACAGCTATTGTATGTGAATAAATGCAGAAAGTAATTAATTGCAATGTAAAGATAAAGTGTTTAATACCTCAAAAGAAATATCTTTAATAAATATAATATCTATAGTAAAAGCAATAAGCATCATTTCATATTTTTATTAATAAAAACTGTTATAAACATGTTCAAACATTTTTATTTCACAAAATGTTGCACTGAATATATAACATGAAGCTTGAAGAGAATAAGAAGTATATATTTCTAATTCTTATTACAATAAGTACTCGTATTTTATAAAAACACTAAAATGAATTTTTACTTAAAATTTTACACTGCTGTTATTTGCATCAACTTAAAACATTAATGTTTTCAATATCAGAACCTGAATTCAATACAATTTCTGAAGCTGATTCAGTATATACAGTAACAGTAACATTTTCTTCCATATTGTCAACAATATCTCAGTATCATGCATTTTCTCTTCTTCCGTCATGATATGATCAATATTTTTTTTATGTATCAGTATTAACTATGTTTAATCCTTCTAACAAGGAATTCTTGACTTTGTCTGATATAAATAATTTGTGATTGGCAGCGACATGATGTTTAAACTGAAACCGTACAAGTTTGATAGGGTTTAAATTACAGTGATATGACATTAAAACAAAGCAGTACAACCTCTTTTTCTTATTATTCCATTAACAGCATGTAAAGGTAGAGGAGAGGTTGTTTTTTTGCAAGCTCCAGTCATTCAGATTTTAGTATACTGCTTACAGTAAAAATTCCTCTTGGTAAAAGTTTTCAGTCAGTGCCTCCTTTTTTGGAATAGGTGACTTTTCCGCGTTAACTGAAGGTAAGGTGCATAATATATTAACACAACTACGTTCAAGAGAAAGTAATATAGTTTGTATCCAGTCAAACAGCTCAATATTCATATCGTCGTGGCAGTCTGCCGTTTTCTTAGATTCAAATTATAATAAATGACCATCTACACTGCCAATATGCAGCACAATTAGAACTTTTCCTTTTTAAGCTGTCATTGGTTTATTAAGCTTAGAAACAAAATATTCATATATAATTCATATGATAATTTACAGTGTACTGCATTTTAACCAATCATACGACCGTTCCTTTCTTAGTGGCCTAAAATGCAGTTTAGGTCTCACTTTTCGTTTAAAAATCACGCTCCTTCAATAACGCCTATGATCGGTGCTCCTTAGTTCCGGGTCAAAATGGCGCGCATTATCATTTGCATCTTCCGCGCATTTATAGGAGGATTCTCCCCTCTCTATAGCTCTGGTTATAACATGGGACCGAAGCTGATATCTTCTGAGAGCTTTACATCCGTATTTACATTTACTTCCACTTTTCAATATGAAGTTATCGTTTTAGGGAAATCACTCGGGATGAGCCTAGCAGTGACTTTAAAACTTGAGTGAAAATTAATCGTGATTGTGATCACGACTCAAGGCTGTCTTTCCGAACATTATAGTATAGTTGTTATTGTAAATTACAATTTTTGGTGTGCCTAATGGTATATTTGACGATTATCGGCCCGCAAGCGTTCTCAGTTCTCTATAAGCGATGACATACATCTATCCTACTTTCCTCTACACGGAAAAAGGTTTCCGAGGACAGAAGCCTTTCAACAACGGATTGGATTAAGGACGCATCACCTCCCAACAATCTGTCGAAACACTCGGCATTGTGATTATTCGCTATTATGATTGACAATGACAGAAACGATTTACATAAAAGAATAGCGTTCTAAACTAACTATGCATGTCTACACACTACTAGAACACATTTTAGAATCAAATTTCTTTTAATGTCTAGTTTTTATATCCTAAAGCACTTTTGTTGTTTGTTGTATATTAACAACCGTCACATTTATTATCTAACTTCTTCAAATGTTTAGTTTTAATAAGTGTTTCTAAATGATGTTTGCTGTTTGTTGCATATTCACAAGAGTCACAATTCTAATCAAATTGCTTCAAATGTTTATTTTTTATATGTCTTTCTAAATTACGTTTGGTGTTTGTACCGTATTCACATGAATCACATTTATAATCAACTTCCTTCAAATGTTTACTTTTTATATGTACTGTTAAATTCTGTTTGTTGTTTGTGCCATATTCACATAAATCACATTTATAATCAACTTCCTTCAAATGTTTATTTTTTATATGTACTGTTAAATTATGTTTGTTGTTTGTGCCATATTCGCATGAATCACATTTATAATCTACTTCCTTCAAATGTTTACTTTTTATATGTACTGTTAAATTATGTTTGTTGTTGGTGCCATATTCACATGAGTCACAGTGATAATCAGCTTCCTTCAAATGTTTATTTTTTATATGTATTTCTAAACTACGTTTGGTGTTTGTTCCATATTCACATGAATCACATTTATAATCAACTTCCTTCAAATGTTTACTTTTTATATGTACTTTTAAATGTTGTTTGCTGTTTGTCCCAAATTCACAAGAGTCACATTTATAATTAAATTGCTTCAAATGTTTATTTTTTACATGTCTTTCTAAATTTTGTTTGCTGTTTGTCTCAAATTCACAAGAGTCACATTTATAATTAAATTGCATCAAATGTTTATTTTTTATATGTACTTCTAAACAACGTTTGATGTTTGTTCCATACTCACATGAGTCACATTTATAATCAACTTCCTTCAAATGTTTACTTTTTACATGTAATTTTAAATGTTGTTTGCTGTTTGTCCCAAACTTACAAGAGTCACATTTATAATTAAATTGCTGCAAATGTTTACTTTCTACATGTACTTCTAAATGTTGTTTGCTGTTTGTCACAAATTCACAAGAGTCACGTTTATAGTTAAATTGCTTCAAATGTTTATTTTTTATATGTCTTTCTAAATTACGTTTGGTGTTTGTTCCGTATTCACATGAGTCACATTTATAATCAACTTCCTTCAAATGTTTACTTTTTATATGTACTGTTAAATTCTGTTTGCTGTTTGTTCCATATTCACATGATTCACATTTATAATCAACTTCCTTCAAATGTTTATTTTTTACATGTACTTTGAAATTGTTTTTATCGTTTGTACCATATTCACATGAGTCACATTTAAAATCAAATTCTTCCAAATGTTTACTTTTTATATGTACTGTTAAATTCTGTTTGGCGTTTGTTCCATATTCACATGAGTTACATTTATAATCAGCTTCCTTCAAATGTTTGGTTTTTATATGTACTTTTAAATTCTGTTTGGTGTTTGTTCCATATTCACATGAGTCACATTTATAATCAAATTCCTTCAAATGTTTACTTTTTATATGTACTTTTAAATGTTGTTTGCTGTTTGTCCCAAATTCACAAGAGTCACATTTGTAATTAAATTGCTTCAAATGTTTACTTTTTATATGTACTTCTAAACTACGTTTGATATTTGTTCCATACTCACATGAGCCACATTTATATTCAACTTCCTTCAAATGTTTACTTTTTACATGTAGTTTTGAATGTTGTTTGCTGTTTGTTCCAAATTTACAAGAGTCACATTTATAATTGAATTGCTTCAAATGTTTACTTTTTACATGTACTTTTAAATGTAGTTTGTTGTTTGTCCCAAATTCACATGAGTCACATTTATAATCAACTTCCTTCAAATATTTACTTTTTATATGTACTTTTAAATTGTCTTTGTTGTTTGTACCATATTCACCTGAGTCACATTTAAAATCAATTTTTTCCAAATGTTTACTTTTTATATGATATTTTAAACGACGTTTGTATTTTGTTTGAAACACACACAGCGAACACTTGAATATTTTGTTTTGATCTCGTGAGCTCGATTGTTCTACTTTAATATGTGTATTTATATGATCAGTCGAAGAATGTTCTTGGCCATGCAGTCTGAGGGATCCTTTAGTCCTGAAACGTCTGTTACATATCGGACATTTATACATTTTCACTTGGTAATGCTGTTTATGGTGCTTCTTGAGATCTGCTTGGAATTTCGTCCTGTAATTGCACTGCTGACAGCTATAGATTTGACGGAGGCATCTCTTGCGTCCGTTCAATGCTGCTGTGCCTTGCTTGGCCGGTGGTGTCGGTAGAATGCACTTTCTGAAAATAAATAAATATATCTAATACCATGCTAAACCATCAAGTTAGGGGCAGAGTTATTATGACCACTATATGGTTAATGATGCCCTTTAATGTTATAGATAAAGTCCCCACTAGCAGTAAGGGCTCACGTTAGTACTACAGTTATTCTCACCATTCTCTTTGACACCCATGTTTCCATTAACTCTGCAACACTATCCGCGGTACAGGTGTGCAGCCTTGCTCGAAGCTGCTGTTATCTTTCGACAGATGGCAGCACAAAATTGTGGTTCCGCTAATCTCATATGCACACGTCTCTTGATTTGCTACAATCGTTGCAGTGACACGTGTTTTTTTTTTATTGAGAATTTGTCTGATTTAGAAGCAGACGATAAATCAGGTATTTCAAAAGAAGATGTAGCAGTAACAGATGACTTTAGAAACTATTTTGGAAGCGATGCTGACGAAGAAGAGGATTTTAGTTTGTCCCTAGTCTGTCTTCAACAAGAATTAGAAGCAAAATGTCGAAGTGATACAGTTGGAACAAACGGCGGTTTGGTAGAATGTGAAAATATAGAACAAGAAATATCATCACAAAATAATGAAGAACTATCTGCGATAATGACGTATGTACAGAACGACGACATATATTTGCAAACTGAAGAGGTACAAACTAAACTGCGTGGAAAAAACGGGTTCAAGTGGATTGGTAAACCAAGAAAAGTCATTCGAACAACTGCTCAAAATTAAGTTTTGCATCTTCCTGGAAATAAAGAATCTACTAGTGATGTGTCTAGTCGACCTGAAGCATGGCCTTTGTTTTTCACGAAGATATTTTGAACTCCGTAGTTACAAATAATGAAATTTTGGTTCAACGAAAGAAATATGTAAGCGATCGCATAGACGCAATAAGACTAAGGGAGACGTTGATTCTTTCGATCAACGTACTTCGTTATACCGCTGCAAAGAAAACAAGGCGCTGGCCACTTAGGATATTTTACAACATTCTAGATTCAGTTTGAATTAATTCAAATATTCTCCAAGCCATTATTGAGATTATATAACTCATTTGAAATTTAGCCAATAGCAATTACAAATTTTACATAGTTACCATGTATTGATAAGTGAATATACACTTGACGACGTGATATAACCGTTGTGGTGTTTCGCTTCCTCCAACAATATGAATGTTGTCATGGTAACAAGTGTTTTGAAGTTTGTTGTTAAACGTCAAAAATATATTCAGCAATTTTCATAATGGTTTTTTTAATTTTTTCGACATGGAACGCTTTGTTATAAGCTCGGGGACCGAAATAGATAAAGAAATTGAAAATTTGACACCGCAAAATACCGTTAAAACCAGCACCAGCACCTCAAATTCAACTTCTAAAGATAATACAACAAATATTTATTATAATAATTGTACTTTTAATTTCAACCAATAAAAAAATTTCGTTAGTTAATTCTTTATATAATCGTAACGAATACCACTCGAGCAAACGAAAATAATCCATTATATAACCTCTTCACTCGACCTATATCCTTAAAACACCACTCGAGCTACGCTCTCGTGGTGTTTCGCAGAATACGTCTCGTGACTCGGGAATATAATCGATTATTTTCTATGCTCTTGTGATATTATTACTGAGAATATTAAGCTTGGAGCCAGAACCCAATATTCCAATACCTAATTGCCAGCATCTGGCAGATGTTCATTCTGTCCCAGAAAAAAAGATTTCATGTAAAAAGTGTAATAAGTTCATATGAGTAGAGCATCAAACCAAAGTTTGTTCTGAATGCTCAAAATGACTCAAAATTGGTAATCATCTACTTAGAGGCTAAGTTTGCTGTGGTTACAACAAAATTCAATAAATGCTGAGGTTGCATTAAATATCATTAAAAATCTTCACCTATAAATTTATAAATCTAATCCCTATCAGCATTCAATTTATTCTTGTGAGTTCTAGCAGTGATCTTTCCTCTTTTTCTCTGGTGTGTTTCTTATTTAGTCTTTTATTTGGATAAGGTTAATAATAAAAAAAACAAATTTTTATTGAAATTTCATAAAACATTTATATTCATCTTTATTTCAATAACAACATCAAAAAAATTCTATTGACAACATGTGGCTGTGTCAAGAATGTCTCTTCACAATTATAAAGCATAGAAAAACATAATCCTTTTTTTCTTAGTACGATACAAAAAAAATATTATTTTGCTATTTTTATCCTTTAATATAATAATACTATTTATAGATTCAAAAATAAATATTCCCATACGAAGCTAATTTTCATTTCAACAAAGACATACATTCGCACATAGTGTCTTTGATGATCTAAAAACTATACCAATCCCCGAATGTAAATATTCGCACATAGTACACCCAATGGATTGGCGCTTGTCCATCAAGAATACTCCTGTCTATTCGTATTTTCTACTTGAAATTTTAATTAAATTTGACCACAACTATCGTTAATAATGCCCAGTGATACACAAGAAGCAAATATTTGCACATAGTACCTCTAGTGCCCTCAGCACCATTAACGATCTTCCCACAATTACAATAAAATCAATGCAGTTGTTTCGCAAAACAATATTTATTTTAAAATTAATAATGTTTAACGCCTTGCCAAAAGTAAATATTTTCACATAGTACTCTTGGAGTACGTCTTACATCATCAATTATTCAAAACTGTATATTTATTTCAAAAACTTACTTATATTACTCATATAAATTATCAAATTATTTTTTTATTCATGTCTTCCATTTGGAAATATTTAATATTGTGAAACAGTAAAAATTAAATTATTAAATACAGCAAATAATTAACAATAACAAAATTAAAATAATACTTGAATTCAAAATTAACCAAAACATTCAAAACTAATATAATTTTAACGTAGTGTTTCAAAAACTCCTACTACTATTCGCAAACGATCGCAAAATTCTTACGTCTTATTAATTCAAAAGATCGGCTTCATCTCCCTCTTCATCTGCTTTCACACCTCTTTATAAATTAAAACAAACGACAGCTACGCATTCGCAGCGCTATGTCTATCGAACTAACATTTACATTGGTATCGTTTGATTCATTTTATCTCCTTCACTGATATTTACACACACTTTCCATTCTTCATCTTCGGTGGGTATGTTCTTGTTTTCTTAACGCCATCCTTCATTGTATCTGTATATGAACATATCGCCTCTCTTATCCCTGTTTACATATTTTCTTTTTCCATTAACTAAGGTTATTCTCAATTTCTTCTTGTAGGTGCTTTCCTTCCTTGGATGCAATTGGAAATACATCATGTATATAAATAAATATAAATACTGGAATCTTTTCATCAAAACCGTATTGCAAGGAGTACTTACTTCGAAAGCACGGTCTGCAAGGTTTCAGTTTGTTTTATGTTGATTTGTAAATAACTGCGAACAATATTAATGTTATCTCTTCTCTTTGGTTTTAAAATAACCACACAAAATTTATACTGCTGTCTTTGATGCCTTTTGTATTTGTGCATACAAAATTTCAAAGTGTATCCTATTTGTACAATTGGTGTATACATGAAATGTATTAATGTATTGTCTGAGGTAGAGAAATACCTTCCCATATATCCTTTAAAATGTTTTTGAATTTAAGTGTCAGGTATTTATTCTATTGCTAAATATGATCATAAAACTCTCATAAATTTAAGATTATTGTTTACGTCTGAGATCTATTTATATTCATTCAAATTGATGTTTTTCATCTCGAGCATGCCTTATTTGGCATTACTCATGCAACTTAATATTATTCAAATAATTCACTCTTTTATTGAAACCGTACATTGTGCTTGTCTTATACATAAAAAATATAGAATGCATAGATTTATTTTGTTTATTTTTATTTCTTAATTCTTAATATTTAAACTTAAGTTATTATATCTATATTTTCATAATGACATTGCCCCTTAAAGGTTATGCAACTCATTATTCACCTACTAAATCTGAGACTCGTGATTATTCTACCTTAAACTATATTAAAACTAGAAATTAATGTCCTTATTCTAAAGTTTGATTATTTAACAATTTTTAAACTATAAAAATCACGGCAATATGTTTTTAGTATAATAATGAAAGTTAAAAGTTTATTTTGTATGACTTTTTTATTGGGGTACACCTGCACCCCAGGGTAGTTAAATAAAATATTTATTGATGGGTAGCGTTCCAGAGTTAAGTAACTTATTAATAGTAATATTTACTAATTCTTGTGGCCCTATACCCGGTACAGAATATGTACTTATTGCTCGTCAAACGTATTCTGACAGTGCTATCACCCTCACAGAATTAGAGAAGGCATTAGAATTAATATGTAGTGCAATTCAGAACTGTGACTTGAATAATTACAAAAAGCATTTCAATTGGCTGGTATGGTAAAAAAGTAAAGTGGAACAAGCTTCATTCTGCTATATACATATTTGTGTCATTAGTAGATGTAGATGCAGCGAAATTTGTGACATTATAAAGCAAAACAACTGGGCAACACAGTTAGTTATTTACAAACAAAACAAGTTCACGTGTTTATTAATAATAATAATAAAATTTATGATTTTAGGAGCACAACAGCTACAAGGTTGATTTCCGTGTATGTCAAATTATTTTCATTTGTCATCGCTTACGCAGTCAAATTGTATTTACTCATATGCAATTCAACTATCAAAATACATTCCGATTAACAATACAACTCTTATAATACTTACTTGAAACCCATAAACTCACATTAGATACAGTATTCTTTAAAGCATTATGTTACTTTTGACTGTTGCACTCACAGAAATACATCTGTAATTGCAAGTCCTGAGCACATACAGCCTAAATTCACTGAATATTATAGCGGTGTAACAAATAATAACAAAGACGCTTCCAAAGTAGAGAATAGGTTCAAAGTAGAATAGGTGAGATACTTAAATTATTTGTAAAATTCTTCAAATCAATTCAATATGTATCAACGAGCAAATAATAAACTGTTTGGAAAGCAAACGTCATCCTTGCTTCACACTTCTCATTGATAATCATATAGAAATCAATCGTACCTGGCATTCCTCTCGCAGCAGTAGGCCATATGGTGTTCGAAGTATTCCTTCAAGTCCAAGTGGATTTTGCAAAAGGGGCACTGCGTAAGTTCTGGAATTGTATGAAAAACACACTCATTGAATTAGATGCATAACGGACATTGCTATAGTATTTGTAAAACACAAAAATCATGGAATATCGTGGATAGTAAAGCACAAAATGAAAAGAAAATGAATTGTGCGTCCCTAATAGCTGTTGCATCAATCGTCCCGCGATTTTTGTAGAGAAGTGTTTGATTTAAGACCCTGCATGTCTCAACATCAACTATACACAACTACTTTCTTGAAACATTCATCTACTTAAACAATTTTATTCATTTGCACATGAATATTCAAAAGAGAACTAATAATTTACAGATAATCTCATTCAAAATACAAAAATCAACATACTCAAATACATAAACATTAAAATGAGATATTTACATTACCTTCAACTGAGAATGTTCTAGCTGTATTCTGAACACAAATGGTTTTATGTTTGGCCAAATGCGATTTTGAGCTGAATCCAAGACAGCAAAGTGTGCAGGCAAATACGTCCTTAATGATGTCTTTGGTAATGGGAAAAAAATCCACTCTGCCAATTTTACTCGAACTATTTCTGTATTCATCACCAAAATACACGAGTAATTCTTCATGCGGTTGAATTGGACGAGTGCTTTCATAATATATAGTATCCTTACACCGAAGGACTCGCAAGTTTCGTTCAGAAGTGTTCCTGGTAGGATTAACATACTGCATCCAATTCAAATACTTCCATTTATTTCTGTCCATAAAAAATTTCTCCCCATTCATTTCCCAAGGCCATTCTGTTGTGCTGAGTCCAGTGAAAGGACCAAATTTGACACCTGCAGGAATAATTCTTAAAGCATATATTCCAATTTGTCCTAAACCATCTTGTATTTCTAGAATATGGTGTGGTATATCTTCTTGTGCTCTGCTGTCTGTATTATTCAAAGCATATTTGTTTAAAATGTGCACAAGCATTCCACATTCGATGCAATAGTCTTCATAATGCACTTCACAATCCTCACAGTCTGTTGGCCAAATTTACATGGATTAGGAATTATAGCATTTACATCACTTGGTGATTTTTTTAAATAAGTACAGAAAGATGAAACACATATTCATACTGTGATAGATAAAGTCCCCAAAAATATTTGCAATACTGTTAGTTTTCAAAACAGTCAAGTAATATATGACATGGATGACAAGAAACAGTGATGATTTAATTGGTTGTTAAAATAACCTGACCTTAAGACATCTTTTTGATCATGTAAGTGCTTTAAAACAAATTTGAAACTGTTGCAATCGCTACTTTATCAATATCCAGTGCCACAAAAATGCACCCATTTTAAAACCGATTGTGACACCTAAATTTGTAAACAACACAGTTATTAGCAACAAATATGAATACAGTAGACGCTCGCTTATGTGAATACCCGATAATGGAAACATCGCGGTCATGTGAACAGAAAATTCTTACTATAGGATGAAATGGAATACCCGGTAATGTGAAAAGCATGTACAACGTTCAATTCGATAATGTAAACAGTTTAGGGTATCGGTTATTTCCCAATTTATGTGCGCGTTTGAATCGGTCGAAAGAACGTTTACGTAAACGTTTTTGCCGCTGGCACCGGTTGTTCTCCAGTAGGTAGGGGATTCCAGTAAACACTAGTTCTCTTATCTCTTGTAAAATAAAGTACAGTGCAGTTATAATCACGCCACGATTGACATGGCATCCACGTCCAATAAAAGAACATTTTTAAAATTAAGTGACAAAGTGAAAATCATCGACGAAATTAAAAAAGGTACGGGAGGAACACAATTGGCGAAAAAATATGGAGTATCTAAAGCCACAATCTGTAAAATTAAGAAACTCAAGTCACAAATTTGACAACGTGTGTCTGATACAGGCCCGGGAAATAGAAAAACTTTAAAAAATGCTCAAGCACCTAGAATGGAAAATCATCTGTATAAATGGTTTTTAAAACAAAGGGATAACCATGTTCCAATTAGCGGTGAATTAATTAAAGAGAGGGCTAAATTATTAAATGAAAAACTAAAAGAGACCGAAAATTTTGTAGCTAGTGATGGCTGGCTAACAAGATTTAAAACGAGGTATGGAATTCGACTGCTGTCGATATCCGGTGAAAAATTATCGGCACCATCACAACTAGTGCAACCGTTTAAGGAAAAGTTAATGAACAAAATCAAAGAGCTACATTTAAATCAGGAGCAAATATACAACGCCGACGAGACGAGCCTTTATTGGAAATTATTACCTGCAAAAACTTATGTTGCATCACATGAAAAATCTGCTCCGGGTAGGAAGCCGGAAAAACAACGCATAACTTTTCTAGCATGCACTAATGCTAGTGGTACGCACAAAATAAGGCCACTAGTAATAGGGAAAGCAAAAAATCCACGTTCATTTAAAAATTTTCAGAACCCCGTTGATTATAATTGTTCAAAATCCGCTTGGATGACCCAAGGCATATTTCTGGAATGGTTCCATAAGCACTTTGTCCCTCAGGTATGGCAATAAAACTGTAATAAGTAATAACTAATGTAATTTAATGATACATATCCAATTTGTAGGTGAAAGATTTCTTGATAAAGCAAAATCTTCCAATAAAGGCGGTGTTAATCTTGGATAACGCACCAAGTCATCCTCCAGAGGAACAATTAAGAAGCAATGAAGGTTCAATTTTTGTTATGTTCATGCCGCCCAACGTAACTCCACTGATCCAACCGATGGATCAAAATGTAATAAAAATTACTAAACTGTATTATCGAAAATTTCTACTGTCATCTGTTTTATCAAAAAATCCTAAAGACATTTCTGAATCCTTAAAGCAAGTAACTTTACGTGAAGCGATTTTAAATTTACATATGGCGTGGGATGCTCTTAACCAGCAAACAATCAAAAATTGTTGGAAAAATTTGTTCTCCTCTAGTGATGACTCTGACGATGAAGACAATGTACCGCTAAGTATCATTAGGGAACAGTTACTATCTGATACTGAAGTTATTAACGGTGCATCATCGGACGTTGTCAATTTATTAAAAGTAATTAATCCCGATATTGTTTGTACCATAACCGATGGTAATTTATGGAATGACGATAAAGAGATGGATGAGATATATGAAGAGGAAGATAGGGTGAGTGATGATGACCCTCCGATTGAAGTAAAAAATACAGTGAGGGACGCGCAAGCTGTAGGAATTTTTAATCAAGCGTTGGATTGGGCTGAAGATAAAGACATATTATATTCCGATATTTTAGTACTCCGTAAACTACGGGCAAAGGCATTAGAAAATGCTGCCAAGCGTAAATTTACTCAAACCAAAATAGGACATTATTTCTCATAATAATGTAAAATGTACTTTTTATTTCATATTATGTATTGTGTTATTTTTATTATTTATCTTTTAATAAACATACATATTGCTGTGACTCTTACAAATTTATAGATATATAAAATAAATTTATTTTACTTAATTTATGCGTAACTGAGAGTCAAGCACGCATCCTAGTGCTAGGCCTTATGCTAGACTATGATACGGTGAACTTTCTGCTGAAAGGTAGGTTAAGCAAAACATTCTACATGTAACTAGCTCAGTTTGAAAATAAATAGTTCTCTCAGGGGCAGAAAATATGACTTGATTCTCCTTCTCTTTAATCATATCCAGGTCAGGTAAAGAAATAAAATACAAAATAAATCTTAACATCTAATTTATTAAAATAAAATAATTTTAAATGAATTCAAAAGTTTTAATCTACAAATATTTACACATCTAAAATCAATATTCAGTCATAATTCAAATTTATACATCATAAACAATAAAATATTACAAGAAATAAAGAATAAATGAAATCATCATGTCGTGCCAGCTTATATCTAAAATGTGAACGTGATTATTATTATTAATATTTGTCATAGATACATGTAAACAATCAAAAATGAAATAAATTACCCGTGATGAATTGTACTGGAATGTAATAAAAAAAAAAAATTGTGCGGTCTACTATTTGATAACAAAATATAGACATTAAGGAAGTGGCTTTGCCCTAATTAGTCCTGTCCGGCGCCTTTTCTCGCTCCCAACACAGTACCATCAGATAACAAATTCACACAGATGAGTATCCCAAAGTTCCACCCTACGAGCATGTCATTTTCAGCTCGTCGGACGCAACCCGAACATACATCACAATGCGCACACTCCTTAAGGAATATATAAATTTTTAAATTGAATAAATAAAATGAAATAAAATAATGTATCTACGTATTCAATAAATTAACTCAGCCCTGATTAGTTCTGCCTGGTGCCTTTTCTCGCTCCCAAACGCAGTACCACCAAGACCAATTCGTGTATTTCAAATTCACCAGGACTCCATGCTATGAATTAAATAATGACATAATTCATTTCACACATCCCTGATGTATTATTCAACACGTTAATATTGAACACCCAAATACAACAAAACATACTTAATTCTCATATCAAAAGAAATAATATATATACATTAAAAGAAAATAAACTTTACCTTTTTCACGAAATTCCAATACAAAAACACCACTACAAATAAAGAATTTTGAGACGCCACTATACACACATTTATAACAAATATTGTTTAATCACCTTAACTCTTCATACATCGTATTAAACTCTTCCATAATTAATTCTCAATGAAAATTTTATTCACTTAATATATAACCTATATACACATAAAACAAAATTATTAATTTCAAATATCTTTAGTAGGATGAATATATTTAAAAGAAAAATAAATTATACGGAAAAGAAAATGATTATGCTATTCAAAGTTATCATTACAAATGCTAGAAGGTTTTGTCATAACGTACGGCATAGTACCCTACATGCAAAACAAAACTCTCTAGAAAGAAGAAAATAAAATGAAATTAAATAAATTCAAAAACCGAGTTCATAAAATAAAAGTATTTCATACATAAGTAGTTATTCAAATACATCTAGACATTTAATGTAATACGTGCTGCATGTTAAAATATAAAATTACTATAAGTGTAGAATCTTGTAAAAATTTTATAAGTATTGAAAATCTCAAAAAATTTATTCTAAGTCCGGATTTTAAAATAATCCTATTAAAGAGGAGGGAGGAAGTGGTTCATCACCTACTTTTAGACCTGCTAATATTGCGGTTTTCACCAGCAATCCCGGAAATTTTATCTGTCCGCGCTTTTATTCGTAAATCTCTTTATAAAAACATACGGCAACTTTCGTTAAACACGAATCCACCTCCAAAATTGTAAATCGACGGTGCTGCTATTATCGGTCGCATGGGGAAACAGCGCATATATGATCCTTGAAAAAGGTAAACAAACATGTGACTATAAATCCGTCTATACTTTTATGATTCAGCCATGCACCTGATAAACAATACTTTTTGTGCCGGTCCACCCGGTCGATCCCTGCCAAAGCCAGACGTGTTTGTGCGAGAAACACCTGCTCGATCCTTTACCCGTAACATTTAATACGTCTTAAAATTATAACCTTATAAAAATTTACTAAGATTCTTTTATCGTTTTACTTAAACAAAAATAAAGTTTTAGTAAATTATCAATATAGTGAATATTTATACACATCATGGTAAAAATGAATAAGTAAAATTAATTTAAATAAAATCTTAAAGTGATCTTGATTATACCTATTTATTTACATATTATTATTTATTCAAGATCACTGCAATATGCATATATGTACATTGCAATTTCTTTATAAATAAATCAAGTTCGCTAATGTAAACTTTCAATTATGTGAACTGGTGCTTGGCTGATATCGTTCACATGAGCGAGCGTCTACTGTACTTAATTTTACATAACAATTTTGTAGATACCAAATCAATATTATCTAAAAAAAATGCAGAGTTGAAATTCCACCATTTCATCTTCATTCATTCTGAATATTTTAAGGTTATTTTATTAGTAGTGGCATCAAGGATGTATTAATAGTATATGGATTGCGCATACTGTTCACGGATTGACTCCAACATTAGAGTGAGAGATCGTGCGAGTGAAATAGAGCTAGTCAGAGCAAAACATTCATGTACTCCCATAAAGTTTCATTGTTATTTTGGTTTTGTTTACGAATTATCCGTGTATCTCGTGTAATATCGATCAGATTTCGACTTAAATATTTAGAACAGGTGGCGAAAGAAAAGGACAATAACTTGTAGTGTGTTATATATTAAAAATCCCCAAGTAGTGTTAAATAATATAGTAAAAAATGGTAAGTTCGTGTTCGGCGTATGGATGTACGAAACGTTATGTTAAAGGTGATGATATAAAATACCATAGGTAAGCTAACTTTATTTAATTGATTGACAAAGGAGATAACGTTTGTTTTATAGGTTTCCTACTGATATACGTTGCAGAAAAAAGTGAATTACTGCTTTAAAGAGGAAGAACTTTGAACCATCAAGAACAACTGTACTTTGTAATAATCATTTTACTGATGGTGATGATGAGATTAATGTACATGGTAATAAAATATTAAAGAGTGATTCTATACCAAGTACCTTTAATTTTCCACAATGTGGTAAATCATTGTCAAAGCCCAGATGAGTAATTAAACGTAGCTCAAATTGAACCACTTGTGATGTACCAAAATATGTCAATGTTGAACCTGACAAACAATTTCCAATGTCTGAATTAGCTGTAGAAGAAGCACTTAGTAGATCATCTACCTCAGCAAATAGTCAAAGAACGAATATTAGTGAGAGACAGAGGTAAATATTATTTTTTTTATATATACTAATAGCCAATTGTCTCGCTCTTTTTAACACGAACGATTAAAACGGCACAGCTATACCCCAAAATTGACGAATTGGGGCGACACTTTTCTGAGAACCTGGCGCATGTACGGTGGGAACGAAAGTGTCACGTGACGGGGACCACGGTCCCACGTGCCTAAGGGCTACTTTTCACGTCTCCGAAGAGAGAACGAGGGCCCGAACGGAATTTTTGAAAATTTTAGTACGTGCAGAAAAAGAGTGTGTACTATAGCATTTTGTCATAAGGCCTACGTGTAAAATATAAAATATGGAATAGGTTCGATTTTAAAATGGCGGTGGATCGACACAGATGACCGTGACACCTCAAAGTTCGGATAAGGCTAAGTTAAACGCACGAAAAATTCAATTTCAGGTTATAAATTATCAAAACCGTCAAATCAGTTTGAGTTCGCGATATGGCATTTGCCGGGAAACGTCAAAATTGGCGGAGAGCATTTAGCGCCAGTCGTGCAATACACCCATAATGACTATATATTCACGTTCATCGATCGGTTGTCAAGTTTAAATGTCAGAAGGCCGACAAATAAAGAGATTACGAAGGAAAAGTGCATTTTTAATTGAAATGTGGTACCTTTCAGATACGTATTAGTGTTATTATTATCAATTGTTACTATTTTTTTTCTATTCGAATATATGAACAATGCCGACGGATATGATAAAATAAACTTAAATGTATTATCGCACGTAAGCACAGTAATAAATATAACGATTTTTCTATCTTTTATTAAATACATTAAATACAAAGACACTCTATTCATTATATATGTCATCGAAATGTCGTCATTTCTCGCGAAAGAAGTACGGGCTATTTTTTGCTTAAAACTGGACGCAAAGAGGTCAGGCCAATTTCATACAACGAAGATGTATGAAATTGGCCTGTCAACAAAATTTTTCTAAATAACAGCGTTCAGTAAATTATATAGAAATGTTGTTCGCTTTGTGGGCAAAGTCTTAATAAATAAATTCATTTGCCACTAATTATAAATGTCACAATAATATTTAATTTATTTCTAAGAGACATTTTGCTTAATATGCGTCTTCATTCATAAACAAGAACAAACTGAACTGCGGTTGTAATTACTCTACATTGTCGGTCATTCAGGTACAGTTTCCAATATCGTAGTTATAAAAATTAAAGCAAAGGCGTGATTAATAACATTTAACATCCACTGAAAGAAATATTATAACCGTTAATATTTACATTTTATTGCATTATCAATTATTATTATTACTATTGTATCGGTCATTTATCGTATCTTTAATGGCTTGGACACATCTCTGTCATCTTTCTACATACAAATATACATACTGCGTCTTTAATTTACATTTAGAGTAGCTTATGATATCAATATTAATTTGGGAACACTGTTCTACAGTAATGTTTTTCATTTTGACTACTTTCATAGTTAAGTCAATTCATTGAAAAGTTCCACAGTGTTCTCAAATTGATATTGAAATCGTAGGTTATTCTAAAAAAAATCAATTGAAGGCACGGTATGGCTACAATGACATTCAATTTGACAATTCTTCTCGCAATAGATCGAACTGTCGCCACGATGACAGTTTGCAAGAAAATTTAACGTATGGGCAACTTTTATCATAAAACTTGAGACAAATAGAGTTAGAGTACTACCAAAGTATGGGCAGCGTTCAATCATTTAATGGGATATGTTTGAAAATACACCATTAAATCAAATTGTTAATCAAACATTCTGATGATGGTTCCTGATGATCGTGTCCTAGGCTGGTGGCTCTTATTTTGATGGATTGGTTGTAATCATGAACTACTTTTTTGTGTTATTTTTCCTTAAATACTTAATAAGAATCACAAAATGATCCAACAATTACGAATTATATTCTTTTTACAGTGTGTGTAAGCAAAATGTTTAGACAGATTTCCCACGTCGGTCTGTATTATTTTTGGTTATTGTTTTTAGTTCAACTACCAGCGTCACTACTAAATATTTAAATTATAATAGGATCGTCTCAGCAACCGACATAGCCAGAGCACGATCTACAGGCGACGACTCAATGCCACTGAAAACTCACTTTGACACGAACAATTTCAGAGCAGACAAGTGAAACTAATTTATTAATATGGAAGCCCGTTATAAATTCACTATTATAAATAAAATTAATAAGTCATACTATTCTATACCAACACTTTATTTAAAACTTGATTCTTCTGTGTAATGGGTATGCATTGTTCACAAATTTGCATTATAACATAGCTCAAAAGGTATGTCAAAAGATGTATGATTATTATTAAATATTACAGCCCAGAAATGACGGTTGTGGGCCATGATAATTGACAGGTTAAATTATGCAAAACTAAAATAAATCTGATATTACTTTTTTCATTAATGATTTAGTCCTTTCATTGTGTAAAACTAATAACACTATGAATCTTTTAAGTGTTGTTCACATCCACTTAACTTAACATAAATTAAGGTAGTAGCAAAATTAACAAAAGTTAAAACACATGGCTTCTTATGTATCTGTGCACAATGAAAATTATTGCACTTAACGTAAATTAACATTGTACTAAGTTGGCCGAACTTCAACTTAAGGGAACTCCTTAATTTACGTTTATTAATTCCATAAATCAGCAACCACCAGAAACGGCATAGCTGTATATGCGTATTTTTTTTTATTTCCTAATCTGTCATTTGAAACTAGCATAAACTAAATTAGCGAAATTTGCGACACAATTTGCCACAGTTATTTTATTATTTTGTACGTTGCTGTTTTTATATTATCATGCGTTTTAATTTATCTGGTGCATAGCTATCCCCATTTATATGACAAAAAGCCGTTTTAGAAGATATCTGATTGGCACTTCAGCTGCTCATACGCCTGCGCACTTAACGTAAATTAAGGCAATGTGAACAACTTCATAAATTTTGTGTTAATTTTACGGTACGTTAATTAAGGTTTAAGTTAAGTTAAGTGGATGTGAACGAGGCTTTAGTGTCAAGTATTGGTATTACGCTAAATAGCATCTAAATTTCAAACTTCAACAACGAAAAGTCAGACTGACGTTAAGTTGCTTTAAATTGCCGTTCCACCTGTCACCGTGACAATAGTTCGTGGACAATAATATACGTCTATACAAGACGTGCCAATAGTTTACAAAATCAAAAATGATTTTTTTGGCGTTTTACAGGGAACTGTAATAAAACTGTAATCGGACGCGAAAAGGGGATTCAAGCTCGAAGAGATTGATGGACAGCTAGTTTATTTTACTAATAATACAAATTAAATGAGTATATTTTGCTGACATTGTACATAGAGGACAGAGCCACATTTACATTGGAGATTTTGAAGAGTACGATTTAGAAAATCCATAAAAGTAAAGATAACAGATGGATAACAACATAAAAAACTGAAAAGCTATTAAAACAAAAAATGTTTATATCACTTTAACGTTTGCCCAAATTTTGGCAATACTTTTTTTTTTGTTTTAAACTGCTAATATTTTAATATTTTTAAGTATATAGTTAGCATTTTTGGACGTACATAATAAAATTATTTAAAGTTCTTACATGAAATAATTAATTTATTTATCCCTATTATGATAAATACATTTCCTCTTTCATGTTATTCAAATTTTATATATATGCAATTCTTTACTTTATGGTAATCTACTGAGTTGTTGTAATCTATATTTTACCCACTTAAGACGTATATTATGCCTCTAACCATGGAATTTTAGGATATCGATTTTTGATTTATTTTCTTATTTTGCCTTAACTTTCATTTGAAATAGAGATTTTATAATAAATAAAAGAATTGTTTTTTATTGTCATATTAAAAATGTATTTATTTATTATAATATGCACTTTTCGGTTACAATTGTTACTTAAACAATTAAAAAGTCAATATTCGTATTCTCGGAATCCAAAACTATTGCGAAACACCAAGCGTTGAGCAAACCCCAAAATTTATAAGGAAAAATTCCATACGTTTTCTTCTTTTGTACAACACAACATTAAAAGGTAAGTATATTATTTTATATATATGCAATTCTTTACTTTATGGTAATCTACTGAGTTGTTGTAATCTATATTTTACCCACTTAAGATGTATACTATGCCTCTAGCCATGGAATTTTAGGATATCGATTTTTGATTTATTTTCTTATTTTGCCTTAACTTTCATTTGAAATAGAGATTTTATAATAAATAAAAGAATTGTTTTTTATTGTCATATTAAAAATGTATTTATTTATTATAATATGCACTTTTCGGTTACAATTGTTACTTAAACAATTAAAAAGTCAATATTCGTATTCTCGGAATCCAAAACTATTGCGAATCACCAAGCGTTGAGCAAACCCCAAAATTTATAAGGAAAAATTCCATACGTTTTCTTCTTTTGTACAACACAACATTAAAAGGTAAGTATATTATTTGAGCGGTACACTTAACTGTAATTTAACATATGTTTCATACCTATACTCAAACGCATTGATACTCTTGTTTTTCATTATATTATTTAATAGTACTTGCTTAGGTATTTATAATAAATAACACACTTCAACTTAGTACTTTTATTCCGCCACGTGTTCCAAATATTTAAGTTGATATCCGATCAATATTAAACGAGATAAACGGATAATTCGTAAATAAAACCAAAATAAGAATGTAAATTTTATGGGAGTACATGAATGTTTTGCCCTGAGTAGCTCTATCTCGCTCGCACGATCTCTCTAATATTGGAGTTAATGCTGTACACTTGCTTGATTTGACAGACGTGCCATATAGTATAATACATCCATGGCCATACACCAAACAGGGTCAAAACAGGCACAGAACATTTCAAAGCTGGTTGAACCATTTGCATATATAATGGCGCTGTTGCAACACGTTAATGAAGTATTTTAAAACAGATTCAAGACGTTTCAAAAGAAAAAGACGTCTTTAGCATTTGAAACATAACATAGGTTTGAAAATAAAAACATCACAGCCTGGTGTTTATAATGAATGACAATCTGATTATTTGAGATTCACTTTTTCAATAATCAGAAAAAATCACTATATGTTTGTGTGTTAGGAACATGCATTTTATATTTATGCAGCAGATGTTTCATCACTATTTACAAAAAACTAAACAACACAATCTGAAACTTCTAATGGTGTTGCTTCCAATAGGAGTTACCTTGCCTTGAAATAGTACCAACAAAGGTACCTACGTATAAAGTTTTATTTAACAGTTGGCGATGTCACATCATCAGCAATATTACCAAGGATATAGTTGCAAATATACATTTACATACATTAAACAAAGTTAAATTACAAATAATTGTGCATATATTTAAAAATAATGCTCATAGATATGGTCACGATAAAAGAAAATTGTATTCATTCTCACTGAACATTACCTACTGTATAAATTATAACAAAATATACAAATAACAGCTATTACTATGTATTTACTTACAGACGAGTCCATTATCAAATTCTATTTTAATATTATCAGCACGGATCCCTTGTCCTATTTTAACGTTGTCATTTTGTATGCTAGTCACTTCAAATGGTGTAACTTCTGTTTTAAGATTATCCAAAATTGTGGAGGCATCGTAATGTTTTAGTTTGTCTTGCCAAAAATTGTCTTGTAATTTAGCGTTGTCTGTGGTAATAACAGTTTCAGAGACACACACCTTATCATCTATAAAACTGTCTTCTTGGCACTGTTCTTCTTTTACACTAAATGTATTTACCGAAATCATTGGGTCATTCATATGAACTTGGTCATCATAATCAGCCATTATTAACATTAATCCTTAAGTTAGTATCACAGATTAGAATCAAATGGCGCAGTCAAGCCAAAATTTTTATCCGCGGTTTGTATTGCGTGAAGGCCGATATAGAAGGCGCTGGCATCAAAAAATTACAGTTTTCAATAACACTAAGCAAATAGCGGGCGATTCAAAATGTATTTGGTAGCGGGAAATTCAAAATTAAGTTTATTAAAAATTAGGGTTTAATACCGCGAGATCAAAAATATATTGATAAAGGTTTGCCATGGAATGTAAAAATCTGTCTTAAGTTATATCATTAAGTGTCATACTGTCATTAATATTTGTCATTTTAAGAGAAAATATAAATGCAGTGTGACACTTAATGATATAACTTAAGACAGACTTGTACATTCCATAGCAAACCTTTTTCAATATACTTTTTGAACTCGCGGTACATGATCACAACACTGTCATCAAATTGCATACTATTTACTAGTTCCCGTAGTAATGAGGAATCATTGCTAAGGAAAACAGTATGCAGTACGATATTCAATTACAATGCTGTAACCACACAATAACGTTTTAAAGAAAAGAATTACTTAAATAATTTCACTTTAATATTGCTACGTAGAAAAGGTACAAAGTACATTTATGAATATTAATAACTAACATCTAACACGTATGTTTTAGTTAAATTACCAGTACAAAAATAAAGTAACGAAGAATAGCATAATCTACCAAAAGTAGAATATTCGACTAACAAAGATATTTTTAACATTAAGATAGAATTTCTGTTGAAAAAGCACAAGTACCTACTCAAAATACTACAAAGTAGAAAAGGTATACATTTATGATTACTATTGAAAAATTATAACTAACATCCAACATGTGTTTTAGTTAAATTACCAGTACAAAAATAAAGTAACGAAGAATAGCATAATCTACCAAAAGTAGAATATTCGACTAACAAATATATTTTTATTAATAGAATAAAACACCTTTTTCACAAAAAATAGTTTAATAACTAGATGTCACATTTTGTGTGCACTGCACACATCGTCAGTAATAACAGTTACTACTGACGATGTGTGCAGTGCACACGAAATGTGACATCTAGTTATTAAACTATATTTTGTGAAAAAGGTGTTTTATTGTATTACTATTTCTATATTTCACAAGTGTTCAACATATATTACTACAAAGATAGTTTTAACAAGATAGAATTGCTGTTGAAGAGCACAAGTACCTACTCAAAATACTACAAAGTAGGTAATTAAACCCGATAGATACACAATGACTTAAGCCCATGTTTACTACCACCATTTACAAAATCTTGTATTACATAAATGATGAACATAAAATAAGGTGACATAAATAAAAATATGGATACATAAGATACCTAACAAATTTAGTAGACGTCTTTTCATCAATATATAATTAAAAGAGTGACAATCAGGGCTTAAAAACTAAATAATGTTAATTACATGGCTATAGAAGAAAACAAAAAAATTAAACCTGCAATAACTAACACCAAATTGGTTAATTTATTGTTGTAGTAAAACAAATGAGACTTCCAATGATATGGCTGCCTTAAGCTCCGTGGGTGGCCTCATGGGATGGTGTGTCGGCACTGCATTTCTGTTGAGGTGTACTGAATGAAGGTGTGCATAGTATGTTGTGTCAAAATGTAGGCTGCAAAGTTTCTTATTACATGTTGTTCTGGCATCTAGCACAGGTTTCATGCCCATTTGCTGTTGCCAAGTTTCGCTCCTGAATAATAAAATATAATAATTACAACTGTATACTAACAAATATCAACGATAGTATAAAGGCACATTTTCATTATAGGAAACTCTACAGGAAAATCATTAGGAAAAACCATAAATGCTTCTGTACCAAGAAATCGGAAGTTTCTATTAACACTGCAAAACATCGATTGTTTGCTTGTGAAAAAACATAATATAGAAACTTAAAAACAAGTAGTAAGTTTTTCGTGTAGTTTAAAGGCTTTCTTATACACCCATAGGGTTAAACTGCAGTTGAGGTGTCGGGCGACTAGTGTACCTTATAGAGAACCTCTAATTGAACACCTTTTTCTTATAAAATTATCAATGCAAACATAGAGAAATGGAGATAAAAAATAAATTAGGTACTGACCAAGTCAATTTTGCAGGTTACATCTCATGTAAGGTATCCCATATAGATCATTGAAATCATGAAAATCACTATAATTGATGTTTATTTCACATAATCACATACAATTTAGGTCAATTTGTATGTTTTCTTATGACTTCTGGGATTTTAAAAGCACCATCAAATGTCAACAAAAACAGCTGATATCATGTGATCTCGTATTTACAATTTTGCTAAAATTCAATCAAAGAACGTGGAAATCAAAGGTAATTGTTGTGTTGTGAGCTTAAATAAACATCATTTATTGCGATTTTCATTATTTCAATGCTCTATATGGGATATCTCACATGGGCTGTAACCTACAAGATTAACTCGGTGAGTACCTAATTTATTTTTATCTCCATTTCCCTACATTTGCATTGATAATTTTGTAAGAAAAAGTTGTTCAATTAGAGGTCCTTTATAATGTATACTAATCATTTTGTCAAAAATCGCCTGACATCTCAACTACAATTATTCTCACTTATATTATACTCCTAATAATTGCAAACTTTAATTGGTGTAATCGGAAACCAACAAAATCCTTGCTACAACCAGGTGGTCCTTGTTGCACTTAGAATCAGAACTACAAACAAAAAATCTCCAGCTCACCTTCGGGTTATATGTCAACTATTAGTGCCATTAGTTACTTGTTCGCATTCTCGGAAAATATGCATCGCTCTTGCTTGTTGCTTGTACGGCGCACATACAATGCACCAGCTTCTATCCATATTTTAAGTCTAAAAATGCATTATGTCAACTTAATAAAATTATCATATTACTCTTTACAGAACTTACGGTACGATTATAACACCACTAACTAAGTAGTAATAAGAAAAATAATGTTTAGCAACACACACAAAATTTGTTGGTTAACGGCCTTGTACGGGCTTGCATAAAATGACAGCACAGTAGTAGCGACATCTCAATTATTCGGTTAAAGTCATGATTCAAATTTACTTCTAGGTCTCTTGTTTCTAACACCGTGGCGCCGTCTAGGTGCGCCTGCATTAGGTAGATTAGGCGGCAAAACCCCTCATTTAAGTGAACCAACCGATAATCCGTGGTTAGTATTAATAATTTGTAAATTGTGAGTAATTCGGCAAACACACAATTCTGTAACAGTCTGTATTAAGGGTGCGTTTCAAAGTTGACAAATCCATCTCGGTTCGTATCTAGGATTTTAGCGTTTCTTAAGTACTACTAGTAATAATTGGATGGCGCCACGATGTTAATTCTAACAAACTAAACTAATTCTGAAGATTAAAAACATTTCAAGGTCATTTTACCTGCTTATTGAATTTCTACCTACAAACGTAGATTTGGTCTGGCAGACTTTCTTTGCAATTCGATTTTATACATATGAATCTAATCGATACTTGTCAACTTTCATGCTGAAGGGAGAAAGACGCGCGAACTTTAAGCATTCATTTGAATTTATTTGTAAAAATTACTTAAAGTTATTCTTAAACATATTCGCTAAAGGTAGGTGATACTCATCCATTCGACTTTCTTATTTTCTTATTTCATATATATTTATATTTTGTAATTTATATTAATACAATGTTGTTCTCTTATTTTGGAAATAAACTAATATTATTATTATTATTATATAAAACCACACAATAAATAAACAGCAGTGTGTTTGTGTTATGCAAAATTAAACATTTTCTGTTACTTGATACATTTAGTACGTAGCCTCCATCTCTGTTGATCATGTCTAATAATAATAATAATAATAATAATATGCAAAACTGAAATATAGTCATATTATTGTCTTCATAACGTACCTATTAGTTCAACATTCTAATAAATATATTTCACCTGCTAAAAATACATGTAAAGTTAGTATTTGCAAATCCCAAGTGCCAGTTTGACAGTTGATCAGTTTTTTTCATGTTTTTATTTTATTTCTATTTTGTAATTTGGCTCCTGGACAGTTTTCAGAATGGATTTTTTTTTGTGAGATTACTAAGTTCGAATAAGAGAAATTCTATATACATATTTTAAGGCAAATTTGGTCATAGGTACGTTGTTACTTTATATTATAACTTTTCAATTCAAATATCGCGCCAAAACGGTACCATTTTTAACAGAATATGTAAGTAAATTTAACAAGGAATTATAAGTATGCGATATCTGTATATTTTATAACATAACCTAGCCATAATTTGTGAAGCTATGAACATTCTCTTATTATATTTTACTGTGTTATTATACACTATCTGATCTGTACGTTTAAGTACGTCACGAACATATTAGATAAGGCACTTCTAACCAAACCGTGAAAATCGCCACCCAAACAGCGTCAAGTATTTTTACAATAAAGATGATAAAAACAGTTTTAAATATGTACAAAGATTTAACTCTACAAACACCAAAAATAAAAAGAACAGTAATTGTAATAAAAATCTTCAAAACTAAGTAAGGTAAAGGTATTATTTTAATGTTAATATATTATAAATAATGAGGCTAATAAAAAGATTATTGTTATTAATCGAAACTAGAAAACCGGCGAAATGACCTCCGGAAGAAAGAGTAGGCAGGCATATGTGATTTGAACTAGGGATGCGCACGATATATTGTTTTGTAAAAAAGTATCGATGTTTTCTTTTCGATAATCGTGATTGAAATCGATATATTTTTATTTAATAATATTGACTGTTCTGTGGAGACACCTATCTCCGATCAAGAACTGGGGAAGGATGGGTGCGGTGCATTCAATGTCTTCAGTGGGCCCATGATCAGTGTGCAGGAGTCGAGGAAAACGACGAGGATTATACCTGCGACAATTGCCTTTAACATAGATTTTTATTTTTTGTAATAGTTTCTGTAAAATTGCTATTAAACTCTTATTAACATTTATTTATACCTAAAAATTTCACTGTGACAACTTTACCCCAGGTATTTGGGGCAAAGTGGTCACTTTCCATTTTTTTTTAAATAATTATTTTGACTTATTTGCTAAGCAAAAAAAAATTTAAAAAAATCAGAGGTTTACAAGAAAAGTTAATAAAACTGAAGCATCTTGGATCTGGATTCTATTACCGCGAATAAATTAATACGCGAAATTTTTGCCTTAAGGGGTCCACTATGCCCCGGTCTCCCCTACTATAGACATGGTGTGCAGTTTCTATTTAAAAAATAAACGATTTCAAAGTTCTGAAAACTGCTAACAAATAAAATGTACCTATATTTACATTTTAAGTAATTAGCAACAACCTTAATAAATTTTGAAGAAAAATGTAAAACGTTCTTAGCCGACAATTTCTTTGCGAACTTCGTAAATATAAAACAGCTATTAGGCTTTTGTCGGCGTAAACAGTCCCAGTTTAATTGATTTACATAATTCATCTCATTAGTAAAAGCATAGGCATCTTTCAATTAAGGATAACAGAAAACTCCATATTTTAAAATATTGCAATTTCATTAAACTCGCAAATTAAACTATGTAGTTACTTTTTGGTTTTGTGGTGCCAACCAGTGATGCCAACTGTTGATTGTCTATTACGTACTTTCAAATAACTCGTAACATACTAAATTTTATAATTAGTAACCGCAAAAATTGTTGTTAATTATAATTTTAAATTATAATGAATATTTAAAGTATCGCATAACACACAACTAACCTCTAAATAATTGCAAGATAATAACGCCATCTATATTATATGTGCTACACTGTTAGGCGACGTAAATGTAACAGATATCTGTAATGTATGTCAAGACCCACCGAAAATGTAAACAAATTTTATTTCATGGATCACTTAAAGAATTACACATATATTTAGCTACTGTTACTATTTTTATCTTCCAAATATAAATACCGAGTGTACTTGCTATATTACATATAAATTTACCGTGTAATTTTTAAATGCAGCCATTTTTTCTAGTACTTGCAAAACCACTAACTTCCCATTTTATTTACGGCTTATATATTAACTTAATTTAAAAAGAAATACGACCGTTCACTTCGTTTAACCTTTATCTTCATGCTTAATGCATAAAATTTACATGTTTTGATATCATACGCCTGAAAAAATGGAAATAAAAATGGTATTTTTCGGGTACATTTCTCTCCCGCCAAAACGTTATCAAACGCAGCCTTAAAATGGCGGTTGACATTCGACATGGTAAAAAGTATTGGTTGCATTCAGCAGACAGAATGGGAACCGTTTCCGCTCCAGCTGTTTACTTGACGACAGTTGAGTGTTCGCTGCTGGACCGTTCAGCTTTATGTGATCACCTTCCATTTGATACTTTGCACTGCTGCCATATGTTAGAATTCTACAGATTAAACCGAATAAACAATAATAATAAATGTTTTTCTGTATTAAGTTCAGCGTAATTTTTAGTGAAAGGGCCGGTTTTTGCAACCCCGATTAAAATACTCGGTTAACTCCAATATCATAATACATTTATTTCTGCACAAATTATTATCTTTCTATTCTAGTAACTTTCTTCAAAACTTTGTGTTACGTGGGAGTTGGAATGCGTTAATGGCGCATGCGGACAGAATACGTTGATTAAGAGAGCCTAGAATTTTTCCGTTCACAAAATGACGACCGCTCCACAACATGTTCAGAGTGAGCGTACATCATCTGGGGGATTATTCTGGAGAATAGCGATTCGATACCACCATTAGCGAGAGTAAATAGGGATAACACGTGATATCGCAAAAGCGTAACGTAAATAGCGAGCATCGCTGCGACCTGTTATTGTGAAGGTGTCCAAAGTCTCCCTTAACCTGCAAATTTCTCTTTTTCTGTTTTCTCTTTTCATCAAGTGTGTTAGGGATACTTTCTCTTTTGAAAGCACCGTGAAATAAAACACAAATTGCGTTTAAATACACATTTAC
The DNA here is from genome assembly GCA_963170755.1 of Amphimallon solstitiale. Taxonomy (NCBI): domain Eukaryota; kingdom Metazoa; phylum Arthropoda; class Insecta; order Coleoptera; family Scarabaeidae; genus Amphimallon; species Amphimallon solstitiale. Next base: position 23,589,675 of record OY720677.1, on the reverse strand, counting down.
TTAAGTTCGGTGTGCGCCGATAGGTCGGTGGTCGCTCTGCGCATCAAACATACGATTACATTACAAGAAAGAAATAAAATAAAATAAAAGATGTTACGTTCTTAATAAAGTGAATGGCTCCATATTGCCCATAGAAAGCTGCAATTGTTGGACAAATATTCAAAGGAACAGAAAATTCGAAATTGCACCCGTATTCTCTAATTTACCCTTCTTCTTTCGTACAGTTTCCATTATTTATATCAACAACAATCTTACTGGCACCTTTACTTATTATTCTTTCGTAAATTTATAAGTTATAAAACTTAGACAGGTTATATTTATACAACAACAAAACGCCATTTTGAAATGTGCGCTTGTTCGATTTTGCGCACAAATATCGGAATTATGCAAGTGAGACTTTTGTCACTTCTGTTATTCTGTGATATTATATACTACATTGCCAGCCGGCATCACAGTCTAGTACCCTGTCGTGACATATACCGCTCTCGCCCCGCGCCACTTTTTATACGCACGATTTCTAGTACAAACGGAGCAGTGGCGCGAGATGCCCCGGAGCCTACGTCAGACTGTGATTTTTAAACGCGCTGAAGAGACGGACTGTTACTTCCGAAAAAATACCCAAGCAGCAAAATCACAATACTTTTATTTGAAACTTTTATTCTATAATTGTGTAAACTTGTGTTATTCTTTGGGTTTGTTGACAACAGAATGAAACACTATTTATAAACTTGTATTTTGAATAACTTTAATTGTGGACTGTATTACAATAGACTGCCAAGTGGTGACGTCATTAAATGGCGGTTATTTAAAAACCAAAAACCTTTCCAAGCACTCTTGAATTGTGTAGTATATTTGCCCATTTGATTTTTTATTTTGAGTTCTTATGAATTAATGCCACAAAGATAACCGAAATAGATAGTATAATCATTTAGTATATTGTTGAAACAAAGAAAGTTTATATTAGTATACGTGGTATGTATAGTGTCGATCATTTCTATGCTAATAAACTAAGAGTTTTGAGGTTATGTTACTTTTATCAGTATCTTATTGTTAATTTTGATATCCTTAATTACTTTCTTATACGTAGTATAAGGAAGTATTTTTCAGTAGTGAAGATGGTGATGTGTTTTGTTCCTCATTGTAAGCATTACAGTGAAATGAAAACCTGTAAGTTTTTCTGTTTTCGGAAAAATTGGAGTATATGGGTGCAACCGATTTTTGACAAAATGACTAGTGTACCTTATAGAGGACATCAGTGGCGGCCCGTGATTTTTTGGGACGGGAGGGCACCGGGGTGGGGGGGGGGGGTGTCTGAGTGTTTAATATCAAAAATTAAATACAAACAAAAAGATAAACTCAATATGTTATTTAATTAACTTGTTTGAAAATAAAATCCATTCGCCGTTCCTTACGATTAGCAAAATGATTAATAACTAATTCATTGAAGTTTGGCGTTGATGTCAGTACTTGTTTTTCAATGGAACACATTGCTGAGGCACATAGTCTGCTTTCCTGCATGGTATTTCTAGAAAATGTTTTTATTCTCTTCAAAGTTGAAAAACAATATTGCAATATTCTTATTTTTATTAACTGCATTAAATTTAACAACAGTTGCCAGTTCTTTTAATAAATATCTGCCACAAAGCCCTAGAAAATATTGTAAATTCTCCTGTTTAGGATAGGATTTCATTTTAGATTTAGTAGCTACAACTCGATGCTGTTTTGGGCCTGTATGACACGATGCTAAATTTTACAAAAAATGTCCATGTAAATTATTACGAAAATTTTCTGCTTTAATTTAGCATACAATTTTGATATTATTGCCTTACTCCTGTATGACACATATGCATTATTACATATCAAATTTAGTATGATGTAGTGATGTAATTTTAGTGATATCGTAATTGAAAGGTTGGTTGCTCTTCGAGAAATTAGTTTTAAATTCTTTGATTCATTAGGATACACAGTTAACCTTTATAATCATCTTCTCCTGCACCACTTTTTTGAGACTCCTTATATTTTCTATGTTCTTTTAAGAAATTACTTCATAGACCATGAAATTTAGCTTTAATATCTGATATAGACACTCCTGGTTTTATTTTTGTCACTACATTTTTAATTGCCTCTATTGCTGTGGCACAAGCATGTTTGTTTTTATACCTTGCATCTTTAACTGCATATAAACAAGGATATTTTTTATATTCCTCTATTAACACAGACACCTGTACACGTGACCAGGACATCTTTTAATTTATGCAATAAGAACTTAAAAAACACTATGACCATTCCAATTTACCAATTTAGCATCGTCTCATACAGGCCTTAGAGATTTTCTCAGTCTTTCCTTTCTGGGTGTATAGGCAGAGAGATTTTTTCCTGTTTGAACCCCAACATCACATGTAGCAGGAATTTCCATAACTGCTAAAATACAATTAAAAAATTATACACTTCATTAAATACAAATTAATTGTATGTGTGTAACTGAAAAGTTCTAAGTAGGTTAAATACATATGTGATGAATTTTTGTTCAAAAATGACTTCGAATTCTTTAGTTAAACAACTAAACGTATTTTATGTTTTACTCATAATATAATTTTGTATTGTAAATATTAATTGTCATACCTATAGGTGGTTCACTTTCTGCTAAATTTTGGGATCCAAGATCACTTGTGCTAGGAACATTTATAGTTTCCACACATTTTAAATACACTTTGAAATTAGTATGCTTTTAAAATTTCAAATAATACTTAGTTCTTATAAAATAATATTTTATAATAAACATTTACCTGTAGATAGTTCCTTAACAGGTGAGAGATAACGATAATTATTCCAATAATAATTTTAGAGAACATCGTTATCTCTCACAGCCATGACCATATTGAAAAAGAAATCAATTCAAACCTCACCGGTTAAGGAACTATCTACAGGTAAATGTTTATTATAAAATATTATTTTATAAGAACTAAGTATTATTTGAAATTTTAAAAGCATGCTGATTTCAAAATGGGAATAATTAGAGAATACGGGTGCAACCGATTTTTGAGAAAAAAAGTAGTGTACCTTATAGAAGACCTCTAATTGAACAACTTTTACTTATAAATTAATCCGCGCTCACGTACAGGAACGGAGATAATTAATAATTAAGGTGCTCACCGAGTGAATTTTCCATGTCACATTTTTAGTCGTATCTGTTATGCACACCTTTGAAATTAAGAAAATCGTAAAAAATGATGTTTATTTCACTTTATCACACCACAATTAAATCTAATTTTTAAGTTTTTTAATAACTTTTCGGCGATTTAAAAATCCGCGCGCGCGGGGTAGGGGAAGGGCCTTTCTGTTTAGGTTATAATTTTTAAATAGCCGAAAAGTTATTAAAAAACTTAAAAATTAGATTTAATTGTGGTGTGATAAAGTGAAATAAACATCATTTTTTACGATTTTCTTAATTTCAAAGGTGTTCATAACAGATACGACTAAAAATGTGACATGGAAAATTCACTCGGTGAGCACCTTAATTATTAATTATCTCCGTTCCTGTACGTGAGCGCAGATTAATTTATAAGTAAAAGTTGTTCAATTAGAGGTCTTCTATAAGGTACAGTAGTTTTTTTTGTCAAAAATCGGTTGCACCCGTATTCTCTAATTTACCCTTCTTCTTTCGTACAGTTGCCATTATTTATATCAACAACAATCTTACTGGCACCTTTACTTATTATTCTTTCGTAAATTTATAAGTTATAAAACTTAGACAGGTTATATTTATACAACAACAAAACGCCATTTTGAAATGTGCGCTTGTTCGATTTTGCGCACAAATATCGAAATTATGCAAGCGAGACTTTTGTCACTTCTGTTATTCTGTGATATTATATACTACATTGCCAGCCGGCATCACAGTCTAGTGCCCTGTCGTGACATATACCGCTCTCGCCCCGCGCCACTTTTTATACGCACGATTTCTAGTACAAACGGAGCAGTGGCGCGAGATGCCCCGGAGCCTACGTCAGACTGTGATTTTTAAACGCGCTGAAGAGACGGACTGTTACTTCCGAAAAAATACCCAAGCAGCAAAATCACAATTTTAGAGAAGGATAAAAATATATATTTACTAATGTAGGACAAGTGTGCATATACTGGTTTTGCTGCTAGGGATATTATTTGTTATCAAACAAATCAGAAAAATTACATACAAATTAGGTATTTAAATTTATCTGTTAAAAGAAGTGTATCACGGGGGGCAGTGCCCCGTTGCCCTCCCTGCAGCAGCCGCCACTGGAGGACATCTAATTGAACAACTTTTACTTATAAATTAATCGGCGTAAACGTACAGGAACGGAGATAATTAATAATTAAGGTGCTCATCGAGTGAATTTTCCATGTCACATTTTTAGTGGTATCTGTTATACACACTTTTGAAATTATGAAAATCGTAATAAATAATGTTTGTTTCACTTTACCACACAACAATTACATTTACTTTTTATGTTTTTTAATCACTTTTCTGCGATTTTAAAATTCTAATATAACCTTCCCCTTCCCCCGACCCGCACGCGCGAAAAATGCGAATTAAAACATAGCATTATATAAACAAATATGCAAAAATTGTAATACAAATTAAGCAGTTGATATGTTTAGTATACCATTAAACCAATTATAAGCTTGCAATACTCTGTTTTTACTCGATAAAATTATAATATAGCTTTAAATTATTTCTTATGACAGATTACACACACTTTTCTAATGTTTGGAAAGGTTTTGTTAGCCCCGCCTCCTTGTGACGTCAGACTTAGGTAGTCCATTGTGTACGTGCACAGCGTGCATCACATGCTTTCTTCTTCATTTCTATGTGTGCTCACGCAACCCGCACATGCGCACTCACCATGTATATATGGCGCGAGAATATCAAATATAAAATTATGATCATTACCCAAACATGCCGCCCCCCCTTGCCAGGACGTGCCGGGCAATATTATAATGCTAAAAACGTCTATCCATACAGTACATTAAATACATAACTAAAACGTAACAAATTGAAAACAATGAATACATTTTAAAGAATTGAAAATTTAGGATATCGAATTTCATTTAACAAACATAAGACTATACAGTTTCATCGGTAGGCAATAAACAAATCTTATTAACTGCTCTTCTGAATGTGCCGCCAACAGTCTGTACCTCCACCACACGCACTATATTGTCACTTCTAGGGTAACAGCTGATGATTCGGCCCATTTTCCATAACATGGTAGGCAAGTTGTCTTCCTTCAACAACACCAATGCTCCCTCGAGTACATCGTCCTTCACCGCAAATCTCCACTTGCAACGTTGCTGCAGAGTATGTAGATAATCGCGAGACCAATTTTTCCAAAAATGTTGTATAAGCAACTGCATATGCTTATAACGATGCACTAATGATGCTCTCTCTTGTGGAACAGCTGCTTCTGGTACAGCTCGTAGATTATTGCCAATAAGGAAATGACCAGGTGTTAATATGGTGTAGTCTTCGGGAATGTTGGTAAGAGGAATGAGAGGTCGGGAGTTTATAATGGACTCTACCTGCACTAAGACAGTATAAAATTGTTCGTATGTAAATGAAACATTATGCATTATACGTGTCAAGTGATGTTTTGCTAGCTTTACAGCTGATTCCCATAAGCCGCCCATGTGAGGAGATCGTGAAGGTATAAAATGCCATGTTATTTTATTTTCTAAGAAGTAATCACGAGCTAACGGGTTTTCAGTTAAGACTTTAAATTCTCGCAAGAGTCGATTATTTGCCCCAACAAAATTAGTAGCATTATCAGAGTAAATATATGAGCTTAATCCACGTCTGCCGACGAAACGTTTGAAAGCGCACAAAAAAGCTTCCAATGAAAGGCTTGTTACTAATTCAATATGCACTGCCTTTGTAACAAAACATATAAAAATACATATGTATGACTTCAATATTTTCCTGTTTCGCACAGTACTATCCTTTATTATAAAGGGTCCTGCGTAATCCACTCCACGAACTGAATGGTTTGGAAGGAATTATTCTAGATGCAGGCAAATTTCCCATTTTCTGATTGAAATGATGTGGATTTGCACGAAAACATACTTAATATTCTTCGAATTTCCCGTCTTCCATTTAATGGCCAAAATTTAGTTCTAATTGTACCTAGAACCGTTTGAGCTCCTGCATGTAACTTCTTCTCTTCAAACAATTGATCTCTGCTGAAAAAACATCTTGTTGAATGTGTTTGACAATTATTGTTATACCTTCGTCCATTTCTTGATTAGTAGTATAACCTCGCTGACGTAACTCATTTTTCAAACGACTATTATTTTTGAATCGTACGACGTAACTCATAATACGTAAAAGTTTAGCATAAGATTTTTCAGTCGCTACGTGAGTAGCTGCTAATGCGATTGAAATCTTCAATTCAGGAACTTCTTCACTTGGAATAGTGACACTAACTTGATTAGGCCAATTCTCTGGTTCCTTTGAGAGCCATTTTGGTCCTTTAAACCACAAATTAGAATCCAAAATCTGATCTGGATTCAATCCTCGTGAAATTATATCTGCTGGATTTTCGCTAGACTGTACATATCGCCACTGTATTTGTGAGATCCCGAATCCTGGAGACACGATTGGCAACGAATGTCTTTAATTTGCTTGTATCAGTAGCTATCCAAGAAAGCACAATATTTGAATCACACCAATAGGTGATATTGCAAATTTCTAATTTATTTGACTCAAAAACTTCTTACACAATTCTACTGCGAGAACAGCGCCGCATAATTCTAGTCTTGGAACAGTTAATATCTTTAATGGAGCCACTCTAGATTTTGAACATGCTAAATTGACATCAATAACACGTGAATCGTTCACTGATTTCACAAATAGACATGCACCATATGCCCTTTCAGATGCATCGCCAAACACGTGAACATCTATCAGAATATTATTGCCTAATATTAGTTGACGAGGAATCTTCACTTTATTCAATGCCTCTATATTATCATAAAATCTGAACCATAGAGTCCTTAAATCATGTGGTAACTCCTGATCCCAATCAATCTTGGATTGCCACAATAATTGTAATATTATTTTTGCCTTGGTTATAACAGGCCCCACTAGACCTAATGGGTCATAAATTTGGCTGATTACCGATAATATGTTTCTCTTTGTCAGAACTTTGAATGTGTGCTTGCCTGCTTGGTACGTAAAATAATCCGATGTGGGATTCCATATTAGCCCTAATGTCTTATTTGAACACTGAGGATCGCGTATTGCGTATAGAATGTTATCTTTCGAGTACTGTGTGTCCAAAAGCGCTCCTTCATTAGAATTCCATTGTTGCAGGTAAAATCCCGCTGGGCTCAAAACGTAATTTATGTCGCTAATGATTTTTCCGGCTGCTTCCACACTATCTGCGCCTGATATTAAATCATCCATGTAAAAGTCTTGGGTTATTATTTTGCTTGCTTCAGCTAATGTCGATTCGCATTCTATGGCCAATTGCTTTAGACATCTAGTAGCGAGAAACGAAGCTGGACCTGTCCCGTAACTGAGAGTATTCAATTTGAAATGCTGAAGCGGTTGCGTCACATCACTTCGCCAAACTATTCCTTGATACTTACGATCTTCCGGATCAACCTTAATGCACCTACACATTTTCGCTATATCAGCTGTAAATACTACGAGGTGAGTTCTAAATCTGAACATAATGTTAAAAATATCATTCTGTATACAAGGTCCTACCTGTAATACATCATTCAATGACAATCCATCCTCAGGTCTGGCTGACGCATCAAATACCACTCGTAGTTTGGTAGTCACTGAAGAATCCTTAAATACTGCATGATGCGGAAGATAGTAAGCCATATTCTTCCTTTCAGTTTCATTGATAGGCGACATGTGTTCCCAATCAATATATTCTTGCATGAAATCTGTATACTGTTTCTTCAACGTGGGGTTATTTGAGAATTTCCTTTCAATCGATGCAAAGCGTCCAACTGCCATGTCCAAAGAACTTCCCAATTGATTCAAATTATCTCGAAAAGGCAACCTAACTACAAACTGTCCCATATAATCTCGATAAAAATTCTCACTAAAATGTTCTTCACATCTTTTTTCTTCTATGGAATAGATATTCCTCTCTGCCAAATTATCTTCGATGCGCCAAAAGGCTTCTACCTTGTTTTCGAGATTCACATTGTTTGCGAAATTACAAGATACACTCTGTATATAATTCTCATTGTTTAGTGTGCCTGTAACAATCCATCCCAGTCTTGTTTTCTGTAAGGTTGGTTTGTCCCTACCCAAGCATATTTGCCTTTGTAATAACAATTTGTAAAAAATACTCGCTCCTAATAATATATCAATGTTTCCACTTTCATGGAATGTAGGATCGGCTAATTGTAAATTACTGGGAATATTAAAATTGTTGTTGTTAAAACTTTGTTGTGGTACATCATCTGTTATATTGGATATAACCAAAAAACGAAAGTTTGACCTTGTAATTATCATCGCAAGATTGTATCCATGTTTGAACCATTTCATCAATATATGTTGTTTGAGTATTTATACCAGTCACTGGTAAATGAATGTTATTTGTTTGTAGTTTTAGTTTTTTGCATAAGCCATGTGTAATAAAATTGGACTGAGAGCCGCTGTCTAGCAAAGCTCTGCATTTTATTCGTTTACCAGCATTATCAAGAATGTATACCAAAGCAGTTGATAACAGTGTACAGTCTAAATTTTGAGTATGTGTTGCTATAATGTGTGTGTGTGACCTATTTGTAGGTGACATGCCCGTTTGGTTTATCGTAGTATACGGCGAACGACTGCGATTTCTTGAAAATGTTTCGGTATTTTTACGTCCTTCAGCATATTTGCTATTTTCTTGTGTGAAATGTAATAACGTGTTATGTTTCTTTCGGCAATTTTTACACGATCTGCTGTTGCATTTATCCGCTATGTGTCCCGTACGTAAACAATTTAAGCATGCTTTTAATTCACGAATTGTATTGTATCTACCCGATACCGGCATTTGTAAGAATTTTGGACAATGAAAGATTCTATGTTGTTCACTACAATACAAGCATTTATCAATCTTACCCTCATAATTCGTGGTTAAATGTACATTAGTCTTATTCGTGTGTGTGTGTGTGTGTTCCTTTGTCTATTGATTCCAACAACAACGCTCTTTCTGTAAGAAATAAAGTGAAAAACTCCATATTTGGCGATTTCTCAGCTTGTGACTTTATTTCCCATTCGCGCTTAGATGTACTATCAAGTTTTGAGTATAGCAAATATATCAAAATTGTGCTCCATTGTTCAACCGGTTCATCAAGATTTTTTAATTCGCGATAATGATTTAAAAAGCTATCTAGAAATTGTCTTAGTGACGAATATGACTCTTTAGTTACCACTGTTGGTAATCCAAAAATTTGTTTGATGTGTTTTGATTATAAATTTTTTGTTTTCGAAACGTTCTTTGAGTAATTTCCATGCAGTATCGTAATTACTATCCGAAATTTCTAGCGAACTGATTACTTTAGCTGCTTCGTCCTTTAATGATGCTTGTAAATAATAATATTTTTGAATGTTTGACAAAGTATCGTTCTCGTGAATTAATGTCCGGAAGGTGTCACAGAATTGTGTCCATTTATCGTAATGCCCGCGAAATTCTGGGGGTCTATTCTTGAACTGAGATCGTACGTCCGTTGCGGTCGCCTATCTTATTTCGTTCGAATTGGTATTCTGGAATCAATTTTCGTTCCGAATGAGATCGCATATGCGCTGTCCGGCGTATGAAACACATCGAATGGTCTTTGAGTTCGTTACAGTTGAATATTTGACAGTTGAATACATTATTATGTTAATTTAAATCTAAAAGTAGTTCTTATTGCTAGTGGAAGAACAATTATTAGTCAGTAGGATGTTGTATACATATTTACATGTACTTACTGGAAAAAATATTTTTTTAAATTCTTTTACACATTTACATATTTTTTTTCCAGGTTTTTGTTTACGTTGTCGATTTTGCTAAATAAAATTAGAATATTTTTAACTCGACGATTTTAGGATAAAAGTAAGTAGTTACACCTACAATTATTATTATAACAACTAAATACACGCACTTGTTAGATTCTTACATTTCTGGTGACATTCTATACCTACATCACACTTTTATTTTTATTAGTATTTTATTCATTAATTACTTATGGAACTGTTGGTGAAAGAATTAATATTTTAGATGGCAAATGTAATACGAGCTGCAAATATATTTGTTAATGAAATCAGAGACATTCTGGAAGAAGATGCATTAAGAGCAAATAGAACAGTATATACAAAAAGTAATGCTTTTGAGGTGACTGAACATCAATTTATAAAAATGGTTTGGTTATCAAAAGCCTTAACACATAATACATTTAGTTGAGGTTAATACTGCTCCCCCATCTCGGGCTTCAACTTAAATGCTGAAATAAAGGTAGTATCAAATATAATAGGTGAGGATGTTATGTGGATGACTATTTTATTTATAGTTTCTAACAGTATTAAGATTTTTTGCTACGGGCAGTGAATATTGATGATATATTCAATGCATGGGTGAAGTTTCCAAAAAACGTAAGGGAAATGGCAAATATAAGGAATTCTGTAATTAAATTATAAGTGTAACTAACAATTTTATTTCAGATTTTACAGAAAATATGGCTTTCCGGGTTTTATTGGGTGTATTGATTGGCCTCATGTAGCCATAGTAGTGCCAGTAAAAGATGATCCAGTGTATCCAGAGCATATTTTTGTAAATGGAAAGGGATATCATTCTATCAATGTACAACTGATGTGGTTGATGATGTACTTTATTGTGGATCTGTTGAATTAAAAAATTATATTTAATTAATATATTTGAAATTTACTTATGTTTGTACACTTACTCTTGATTTAGTTTTTGTTTCACCCATTTTGTCGTGGAATAAATATTCATTTTCTGTGATAATTATATATATGAATGATTAACGTTATACATTTTATATCTATAAATTACTTATTAATTGAGATACATGTAGAATTTGGTTGATACTTTGTACATTGTTGTAAATCTATTTGAATAAAACCAAGTGAAAGCTAAAATAGTCTTGTGAATTTAATTACTATTGGATCAAAGTCCTAAAAATGTTTTTTATTCAGTTTTTAATAAAGCATTTATTTATTTAAACTTACAAAATCTATCGGCGTTTCTACTATTGATATTCCACTTACTTATACTGGTGGGATTAAGTAATTTAATTATATTTTCGTGGCAAATGCCTCCACCAGGCATTTGGGGGACAAGTTCCCTCTGAATATTTCCTACGCTCTGTTTTTTGTTCTTGAGAAATGGCACTTCGTCTGTGTTCCATGTTTATAACGCGGTAGCTGGTCAACGAATTGTATTTTCGGAACATTTGCGCCCTTTCGTTGACCAGCTACCGCGTTATAAACATGGAACGCAGACGAAGTGCCATTTCTCAAGAACAAAAAGCAGAGCGTATGAAATATTCAGAGGGAACTGGCGTTGGCCCCTAAATGCGTGGTGGAGGCATTTGCCACGAAAATATAATTAAATTACTTAATCCCATAAGTATAAGTGGAATATCAATAGTAGAAACGCCGATAGATTTTGTAAGTTTAAATAAATTAATGCTTTATTAATAACTGAATAAAAAACATTTTTAGGACTTTGACCCAATAGTAATTAAATTCACAAGACTATTTTAGCTTTCACTTGGTTTTATTCAAATAGATTTACAACAATGTACAAAGTATCAACCAAATTCTACATGTATCTCAATTAATAAGTAATTTATAGATATAAAATGTATAACATTAATCATTCATATACACATAAAATTATCACAGAAAATGAATATTTATTCCACGACAAACTGGGTGAAACAAAAACTAAATCAATGAGTAAGTGTACAAACATAAGTAAATTTCAAATATATTAATTAAATATAATTTTTTAATTCAACAGATCCACAACCAAGTACGTCATCAACCACATCAGTAATTATCATTGATAGAATGATATCCCTTTCTATTTACAAAAATATGCTCTGGATACACTGGATCATCTTTTACTGGCACTACTATGGCTACATGAGGCCAATCAATACACCCAATAAAACCCGGAAAGCCATATTTTCTGTAAAATCTGAAATAAAATTGTTAGTTACACTTATAATTTAGTTACAGAATTCCTTATATTTGCCATTTCCCTTACGTTTCTTGGAAACTTCACCCATGCATTGAATATATCATCAATATTCACTGCCCGTAGCAAAAAATCTTAATACTGTTAGAAACTATAAATAAAATAGTCATCCACATAACATCCTCACCTATTATATTTGATACTACCTTTATTTCAGCATTTAAGCTGAAGCCCGAGCTGGGGCAGCAGTATTAACCTCAACTAAATGTATTATGTGTTAAGGCTTTTGATAACAACCATTTTTATAAATTGATGTTCAGTCACATCAAATGCATTACTTTTTGTATATACTGTTCTATTTGCTCTTAATGTATCTTCTTATAGAATGTCTCTGATTTCATTAACAAATATATTTGCAGCTCGTATTACATTTGCCATCTAAAATATTAATTCATTCACCAACAGTTCCATAAGTAATTAATGAATAAAATGCTAATAAAAATAAAAGTGTGATGTATAGAATGTCACCAGAAATGTAAGAATTTAACAAGTGCGTGTATTTAGTTGTTATAATAATAACTAGCTAATACGGCAGGCCTTGAAGGCCCGCTATCGCCTCTTATTTCGCTTACAGTTGAGGTACCGCTTCCCCTTATTCTTCTAAATTTATTGCGGATTTTGTCTTTATTGCGTTTCAGTTTTTGAAACACCATATAATTCCGATATATAGCGAATAACTAAATATAATTGTGTTTTAGATGTTCAATATTGCTTAGTTGTTTTTATACACCCCTGTATATAGTCTACAACTATGCAATATTTTATTCAGCATGCTTATCGGATGAAATAATTAATAATAGATTTAGTGACAATAGCAGTTTTTAAATTGAAAATGTTTAACGGCTGTCCATGAAATAAGATGTATTTTATCGTTTAAAGTTATATTGACATTTTTCACATACTTTTCCTGTGACAAATAATTAAATGAAGTGATGGAAATCTCTTGGTGAAACATGTCGAAATATAAGCAAGTAATAACAAAAAACACACTTGGTATTGTTTCAATACCAAGTGTGTTTTTTGTTATTACTTGCTTATACTTTTCCTGTGCCTCACAGACGGTAGTTTTCACTCTATTTATAATTTTTCTATTATTATTGGTTTTTGTGCCTTAACTTGCCGATAATTTATTTAACGTTTGCCTAATTTATCTATAGTTTGAATTTTGTTTGTGGGTATAAAATTAGAATAATCTCGAAATCTGTGTTTATTGCATTAGTTGGAAAATGTAGTTTGATAGTTTTTGTTAATAATGTTTCAGTCTATATACATATGTCGATTCCATTAGTCTTTTTGGTTTAAATGAAAATTCATTAGAATTTTAAAAAAAACATTTTATTTTATACAAACTTGTAGATAGTTTTATTAGAATTATGTTTTGTTGACGCGAATGTATACTTTTAAATAATTCATTTAATCATTGTTCTATAACAAATAATATTTATTTCATTGGTATTTTTTATAATGATTTCCATTCCTATACTTTTATAATTTGCAGTGTTTCTTTGTGGTAAATTGTATTACAACTGTCAGTTATGTATGATGCTTAATAATGTTGGTAAAGCCTTGTTCACACTGTACATAATTATTTTCTTTTGCATTGTACACCTACAATTTAAGGAATATATAGATATAATATATGTATTATGGTAATATTGATTACTTATTGTTATATTCGAAAATACTGTAAAACATCCTTATAGAATTTCTATTTTGAATTATTGTAATTGACGATGTCGCGGGAAGTTCATTTTCATCAATTATAATTAAACAATATTTTCTGAATTCGTATGATATTACTTTTCAATTTGCCTAGCACAGTATCAACATGATTAAGTGCTTGTTTAATCTGGTAGGAATATCTTTTAGTTTCTTTTTTCTATTTACAATATCTTATAATATTTTGAAGTATTTTTACAACTTAATTCATGGACGAAATGATTTCAGTCATGTAATGATAATTGCTAAAAATGAGTAGAAAGTATTTATAAACAAATAAGGAATCGAATTTATAAATTTCTTACCTATACACTATTATCATTGGGCCAATTATTATATGTTGCACTATTTATTGTGTTGAATGTTTGTGATCTAATGCTTCAATCTTTTCGAGCTTGAATTCGCCTTCTTCGCGTCCGCTTATAGCTTTTTACAGTTTCCTGTAAAACGCGATCACTCTCGTGGTGGTTTTTAGAATGTATAATTTTATAGACTTGTGGCACACTCTGTATATACATATATTTTGTAAAACCAACTGTATATTTCATTTAGAATTCTTCTAGAATTTTTTTTTACACAAACTGTTACACAATGAAGAGCGAGAAAGATAATTTAATGTTAAACATAAGAATGATGTTACAGTATCTGAAGAAACAATATGCTCAATAAGTGCATCATTTTCATTGAGACAATCGGGATAATACGCTATTGAAATAACAATTTAGTATATTAACAAAAGGTATGTCAATTGCTCAGAAACAATTTAAGATAGGCATGCACAATATTAATAAAAAAGAACCTAATAATCAATTGACACTGGGATATTTTCACCCAAATTATTTGAAGTGGAACAGCGCTTTCATTATGAAATTTTGGTCGGCATAATTGAAATATTCGTCGTCACATACTCAAAATTAGTTCGCACGTCAATTAAAAACGAAGGGCTTGTATTGAAGAACATTTTAAATTTTCAATGAATTACATATACAATATGTCTCACTAATTTGGAACCATATGGAAAACTTTTTTATTACTAATTTTAGGAAAAAAAGTTATTCTTTATAAAAACTTCTGCATGTTCTAAAATCTAAAATACAATCATCAGATATTAAATTTTTTCAGTTGTATACGAGGTATGTCAAAAAATATTAATTTTACTCAAGAGTAAAGTACCTTTATATTTGAGAATATCGAATAATGTTATTAAAAAAGTTTATTAGAACTAAAAATTACGTTCAAATATGCCATTACATCCATTTATATGGAAAAATTCATTTTTTCTATTTTTGCCTACAATAACAATGCAAATTTAACTGTAGTTAGATATTATCTAGGATGCACTGACATACAAATGATTTGATGTTTCCTAGAAAGGTTTGACAGTGAATGTCAAAACGCGTTAGAATTTATATGGCACATAAACATGGTAGCGTTATTAACTTGTAAACAGAAAATAGAAATTGTTTTGATTGTGGGAGAAAACTATAAAACAATTTCGCAATTTAAACACGTAATGAATGCATGTGCATTTATTTTGCAAATAAGAAAAAACAAAAAATACTAAGTTGTGTAACTAATATAATATTAGTAATAGAAGTAAATAGAAATTTAGTTTTCACTTATTCCACTAATGCCTCGACATATCCACCCTTTCGTTCAATACATTTAATCGTTCTTTTGGAAAATTGACGTAATAATAATATAAATTCTAACGCGTTTTGACATTCACTGTCAAACCTTTCAAGCAAACAACAAATCATTTGTATGTCAGTGCATCCTAGATAATACGTAACTACAGTTAAATTTGCATTGCTATTGTAGGCAAAAATAGAAAAAATGAATTTTTCCATATAAATGGATGTAATGGCTTATTTGAACGTAATTTTTAGTTCTAATAAACTTTTTTAATAACATTATTCGATATTCTCAAATATAAAGGTACTTTACTCTTGAGTAAAATTAATATTTTTTGACATACCCCGTATAAAACTGAAAAAAATTAATATCTGATGATTGTATTTTAGATTTTAGAACATGCAGAGGTTTTTATAAAGAATAACTTTTTTTCCTAAAATTAGTAATAAAAAAGTTTTCCATATGGTTCCAACTTAGTGAGACATATTGTATACTACTCGCCCGCTATCGCGGGCTCGTCATTTTAATTGACATGCTCAAATATACGTAGTATCTCCGTAGTGTTTAACATGTTTACAACAAATTTTGTTTTGTAAATGGGCGTCGCTTTCAAACATTCTTATAGAATGCTAATAAATGCTGATGAACTTCAAACATATAGCTCGCAAACATATTGCTGTGACCTCTTCTATTTTGGTTAATAACCAATAGTTAAATTAATAAATTAATATACTTTAGTAATCTCAGGGTCTGAGTGTGAATTTCTTTATTTTCTATAACGGGTAATGTGTCGCAGCCTTGTACTTATTGTGAGTTCTAGCTGTGATTGTGATGTTTACTTTCCTCAGATTCTCCTTGGGATGGGTATAAATAAGTAGATACGAATATCAGCACAACTTATTTTATTTTTTTATATAAAATTTTACAAAAACATTAAGTAAATATGATTATTATTCAATACAATACTTTGTTCATTTCATTATTATATCCAGTATTTTTCATCTACGGTACAAGCACCTTGCAATCCTTGGTTCTTTAAGAAATTGTTAATAATAATAATAATAATAAAAAAAATCACTGCACTAATCCTTCATGTATGCTCATATTTCGAAATTGCCGTTATTCAGTTAAAAACGTTAGCGCCTCGTTAAGTCGCCCTGAACTGAGATTCACACGTCAATCCAAAGCTTACTCAAAGAAGGGTTTGTTAATTATTCAAATAATAATCTAAATCTTGTTGCTTATCCGGAAAATTATTAATGCTTCGTTGAATCGCCCTGAGTTAAGATTCGCACGTCAACCCAGAGCCTATTCAAAGAAGAATTTATTTAATTGTTTAAATAATATTCTAAAATTTATTGCTATCCGGAAAATTATTAATACTTCGTTAAATCGCCTTGAATTAAGATTCACACGTTAACCCAAAGCATATTCAAAGAAGAATTTATTTAATTGTTTAAATAATATTCTAAATTGCGTTGCTATCCGGAAAATTTATTAATGCTTCGTTAAATCGCCTTGAATTAAGATTCACACGTTAACCCAAAGCTTACCCAAAGAAGCATTTATTAATTATTTAAATATTCTAAAATTTTGTTGCTCGATCATTTATGAAACACTCATGAAGGTTCCTTCATTTATTTATTTAGGATTGCAAGATGGAGTTTATTTTATAGTGCTTGTACTCACTTTTCTTGGTTGTATAACATCTCAAATTCTTCCTGATAGCCCAGTCCCTCCATTTTAATTGAATTTATTGTTGTTGGTTTGTGCGGTCCAATACTGGTATTTCGCGCCTCTATTTTCTGGCGCGCAGCTATCGTTTGTCGCTTCTTACGACTACAGCGTTTGAACCTTAAAGCGTTTTATGCCTTTAGATTCTTTATTTCTTCGGAGCACTGGTTTAACTATTTTTCTTTTAAGTCTTGAAGAGCTTCCGATCGACTTCCTTATTTTCGCCGGTGCGTCGCCTTTTATAGCGATTAACATTTGACGAACGATTTATTTTGTTTTAAATCGTTCGTTTAGTTTAAATTTTCATCTGCTACGCCCTCCGTGTTTACTTTGATAACTATCGGAGTCACGTGGTCATGTGACCTTTCTTTCCGCCATGTTTACCATTGTTATTATTTACATATTCTATATTTTTATTCCATGGACATTTTGAATGATTTTATTTGTTGGTAAGTATTCTTTTATTGTCTCATATTATGTACTGACTAATGCTTTATTTATTTATTTTTAGCCTAAAATGTCTTGAAGCATTTGTACGTGAATAAAATTATGTACTATCGCATATTTAGATGTACATTCAACAATGTCTTTTTATTCTGTAAATATCAGTGAATTTGCATAGCCAGCATAATGTTTTATTTTTAATGGTGAACCCGGCCACAATATTTACGTTCTGGATGCGTTAGTGTATATCGAAAACAGATAAATCATATACCTTTGTGTGCATTTCTATGTCCCATACAGAAGAAAATACAATTGATCTTGTGACCGTGAAATAAGTGGTATATATATATTTATTTATGTATATAGACCTTTGTTTAATATTGTATTTTTGGTTTTAGCTTGGACTTTCTTGGAATATGTTCGTGTAGAGAAGAAAATACACAAATCGTGCCCCTTACGTACACTCAATAATATTTTATACAGAAAATATAAGTGAAACGTGTATGCTGACACATAACATTTATTTTTGACAATGTTGGTGGTTATAATATTGATATTCTTTGTGATTAATTCCCATCTTGAACTATTATTGCTGCTAAAGAATGTATTACCGGGTTGACCTACTTTTCTATTGACTGCTAGTAATACTGCTTTAAGTTATTATATCCTTTTTATTAAACGGAGGTCAGTATTTGAATATTGTTTTATAGATATTTAACATGATTTTGTGCTCTAATTTATTTTAACATTGTTTTATATTTTTCCCATTCTATTTTTAATTGTGTGCTATTATTTTTACGGGTATGCAACCCATATTGCATTGACGTGTATTCCACTGCATAGTTATCAATTTGAGTGAGTACCTATCGTTATGGTACAATTTGAATTATATAAATATATTTTTATATAAATTAGTGAATTATTCTGTATTTATTTGTTGAAATATTTATTATAATTTATATCTAACATGTAAACTTATATTTATTTAAAATAAACATAGTGATATTTTATTTTTGTTGATATTTTATTTGTTTGGTTTCTTTATTTATCTATTTATTTATTTAACAATAAAAATACCACAGCATATCCCAAGTTAAGAAAACTGTCGATATGCCATAGTTGACTATTGAAAATATGCGCATATTGCATTTTCTTCACTTAATGGTATTTTTTTTTTTAAACTTTTACTTAGCTAATATTCTTACATCTAAATTTACTATATTTTTTATGTGGGAACTATCCCTTTTTGTTTCTTAAAGTCTATTTATTCTAACTTAAGTACTATAATCTTGGGAACTATCCCTTTTATTTCCTTAATGTCTATTTACATAACTTAAATAATGTGTTCCTGGGAACTATCCCTTTTTTCTTTAATGCCTTATTTATCTAGCTTAAATAATATAGTTTTGGAAACTGTCCCTTCTTATTTTCTTAATATTTATTTACGTTTTCATCGTGTAAATTTTTATTTCAATTTTTCTCCCTTCATTTTTGTTTGATAACTTAGTTTGAATTTTACACCTTTCATTTTTAATAGGAAAGTGGTACTTAATTTATTTAAAGTGAAACATATACGAATATACAATAAATTGGAAATACCTTCTTCGTGTGGGTTCAATATCTTTTGTGTGGCGTCAATTAAGCCTACAATTGATATGCATGTATAAAATCTTATTGTCTTCCACATATCAGTCGGGGAGTTTATCTTGAAGAAATAGTATTTTCTTTTTATTTTCTTAATGTTACCTGGTTCAAAAAGAATCTTTCAAAACTATCGTAGCAAACCACTTGGCATCTGTGTACTTCATTGATAATGTTTCTTTGAATCTTCTATATTTTTCTCTTCTACAGCGACAATTGGACTGATAAAGTTCGACTCTGCTTTTCTATTATATTGTTCTTCAGCATTTCTTTTATTTCTAATTTCACTTGCTCCTTTTATTTATTTATTGGGAATATGGATATGTTTTCACATAGAAGGGTTTCTTTTCATTTACCTCGAGCTTATGCTCGTAATTTCTTACCAAGCCAGGACTGTCGTCAACTAGTCTCTTGTGCTTATTTAAAAGATTGCTCACATGATTTTTACATTTTTCATTGCAATTTATACTTGTACCATCCCCTTTTTGGTGTGAAGTCCTTATTCTTTGGATGCTTCACGAGATGCGCACATTTATTGTCATATGAATTGTCAATCATTTCTTGCGTGAGTTCCTTTTCTATTTCTTCTACATATAAATTATTAATTAATTTTATTTATTTCTTTACTGGTGCTCCTTCGCTCCATGGAATTATCATATTTCTTATGTGAAAAGTCTTGTCCTTCATATCCAGTTTTGTGCTATATTGACTTTAAAAGTCCATTCCCAATACGCAATTGCAATTTAAATTCTGTACTACTACAAATTCTGTTAGTAGGTTTATTTTATTTATTTTACATTAACGCAGAAAACTTTATCAATGGTTATTAAAGGTTTTTATTTTATTTGCTGTAATTAAGTTGATCTTCTTTATAGGTATATACCGTCCTTGTTTCTCTAAATTTTCATTCATAACGCTGTAGTCGAGTAGCTTTTATTTTATTTATTTTTCTTCCCCAATTCTGATTGATATGCGTGGTAGTTCAGTGGTACTTTCATTAGATCTTTGTATTTGTATATGTCTTGTGTTTTATTTTCCTTTTGATTGGGGTGTCGTAGTTGGCTAAGGTTGGAGTGGGATGGCCATGTCCCATCGGAGGTCCCCTATTTATCCTCCGCCGTGCTCCTTGATTGGGGTGTCGTCGTTGGCTAAGGTAAGAGTGGGGTAGCCATGTCCCATCGGAGGTCCCCAATTTATCCTCCGCCGTGCTCCTTGATTTATTGGGAATTTATTTTCCCAAAATCTTGAGGCGAAAGTCAATAATGTTCTTGTTATGTCGAAGTATATCCTCGATGTACGTCGTTGGTGTTCTGAGTTCCCTATCTTCTTGATTACTTGAACGTGTATTTATTGAATGGTAAAGTGATACTTGATTTTCTTTATTTATTTCCGTTGCTATACTTATTCTTCCCTTTTCCATCAGTACAACCTCTTCGGTCCCCTTCAGTGTGTTGACCCTTTTGTGTGTCTTTATAAATTTTCCAATTTGTATATTAAGTGCCTGTCGTTTCCATGAGCCTGTATATTTTCCTGCTCCTATGAATATTTCTAATGTTTGCCGTGAAATGTATAGATGTGAATTCTTGTCATCTTCTTCTTCATATAACAACGTATCCAACTGTGTTCTCAAAATTTTCTTATTGGAATCCATGTATTTGGTTCTTCTCCATGTATGTATTATTGTGGAGGTTTCTTTGGACTTTTGTTACTATTTGTGCATCATCTTCATGGGTTGGCATATTCCTCGTAATTTCTTCGTTTTTCGTTATATTGGTGTTTATTATTTCATTTTCTAATGATTCTTCTTCGTTGTTCGTTGCGTTGGCATTTATTATTTTATTTTCTAATGATTCTTCTTCGTCAAATCGTTCTATCGTTTCGTCCATTCTGTCATTTGTTCCGTTTATCAGTGATCTGTACGTATTCTCACATTTTCTTGTATTATCCCTTATTACTTTCGTTAAACCTGACACAGACTGTGTTATTTTGTTTTCTAAATTAGCATTTAACTGACGCATCTCTGTTCTAAAATCTTGAAATCCCTTGTCAATCTTTTGATTGATTCTATTCAGATTTTCATTGTTTGCTTTGATTTCTTCCTTGTTTTGGTCCAACTTTCTATTTAAATTTTCATTTATCTTCTCATTGTTGGCTTTCATTTCTTCTTTCAAATTCTCATTGTTTTCTTTGATTTCTACTCTCATGGTCCTATTGTCTTCTTTCATTTGTAATAGAACTTGAAGCAAATTTTCCATTTTATCTTCCGATGATTTTTCGGTTGTTCTCTTGAGAGATGTACTTCCAACGATCGGTTCTTCCAATTGATCACCTTCCAACTCGTGTTTCTCTGATTCCGAGCTAGAGGTTGAACGATTGCCGCGAGAATTATCTCTGTATTTGGTAAACTGTGGTCTTGTTTCCTTATCTTCAACCTTTTCAGGTTTTTCGCCTTTATTTTTGTTGTTTTCATCAGCCATTCTTATTTTTGTTTTTATTCTATCTCTTATCCACCCTGTCCCAATAGGAGAATATTGTGTGCTTATGACGTTGTAAGGAAAGTAAATTCACACAGCCTTTTATCGTTGAGTGCCAAATCAAATCTTGGCCAACGATAAGCCTACTACGTATGGGCGCCAAATTAATCTTGGCCAATGATAAGCCCTTTTACGTTGTGTGCCAAATTTGATCTTGGCCAGCGATAAGCCTAGGACGTTGGGCGCCAAATTAATGCTGTGACCTCTTCTATTTTGGTTAATAACCAATAGTTAAATTAATAAATTAATATACTTTAGTAATCTCAGGGTCTGAGTGTGAATTTCTTTATTTTCTATAACGGGTAATGTGTCGCAGCCTTGTACTTATTGTGAGTTCTAGCTGTGATTGTGATGTTTACTTTCCTCAGATTCTCCTTGGGATGGGTATAAATAAGTAGATACGAATATCAGCACAACTTATTTTATTTTTTTATATAAAATTTTACAAAAACATTAAGTAAATATGATTATTATTCAATACAATACTTTGTTCATTTCATTATTATATCCAGTATTTTTCATCTACGGTACAAGCACCTTGCAATCCTTGGTTCTTTAAGAAATTGTTAATAATAATAATAATAATAAAAAAAATCACTGCACTAATCCTTCATGTATGCTCATATTTCGAAATTGCCGTTATTCAGTTAAAAACGTTAGCGCCTCGTTAAGTCGCCCTGAACTGAGATTCACACGTCAATCCAAAGCTTACTCAAAGAAGGGTTTGTTAATTATTCAAATAATAATCTAAATCTTGTTGCTTATCCGGAAAATTATTAATGCTTCGTTGAATCGCCCTGAGTTAAGATTCGCACGTCAACCCAGAGCCTATTCAAAGAAGAATTTATTTAATTGTTTAAATAATATTCTAAAATTTATTGCTATCCGGAAAATTATTAATACTTCGTTAAATCGCCTTGAATTAAGATTCACACGTTAACCCAAAGCATATTCAAAGAAGAATTTATTTAATTGTTTAAATAATATTCTAAATTGCGTTGCTATCCGGAAAATTTATTAATACTTCGTTAAATCGCCTTGAATTAAGATTCACACGTTAACCCAAAGCTTACCCAAAGAAGCATTTATTAATTATTTAAATATTCTAAAATTTTGTTGCTCGATCATTTATGAAACACTCATGAAGGTTCCTTCATTTATTTATTTAGGATTGCAAGATGGAGTTTATTTTATAGTGCTTGTACTCACTTTTCTTGGTTGTATAACATCTCAAATTCTTCCTGATAGCCCAGTCCCTCCATTTTAATTGAATTTATTGTTGTTGGTTTGTGCGGTCCAATACTGGTATTTCGCGCCTCTATTTTCTGGCGCGCAGCTATCGTTTGTCGCTTCTTACGACTACAGCGTTTGAACCTTAAAGCGTTTTATGCCTTTAGATTCTTTATTTCTTCGGAGCACTGGTTTAACTATTTTTCTTTTAAGTCTTGAAGAGCTTCCGATCGACTTCCTTATTTTCGCCGGTGCGTCGCCTTTTATAGCGATTAACATTTGACGAACGATTTATTTTGTTTTAAATCGTTCGTTTAGTTTAAATTTTCATCTGCTACGCCCTCCGTGTTTACTTTGATAACTATCAGAGTCACGTGGTCATGTGACCTTTCTTTCCGCCATGTTTACCATTGTTATTATTTACATATTCTATATTTTTATTCCATGGACATTTTGAATGATTTTATTTGTTGGTAAGTATTCTTTTATTGTCTTATATTATGTACTGACTAATGCTTTATTTATTTATTTTTAGCCTAAAATGTCTTGAAGCATTTGTACGTGAATAAAATTATGTACTATCGCATATTTAGATGTACATTCAACAATGTCTTTTTATTCTGTAAATATCAGTGAATTTGCATAGCCAGCATAATGTTTTATTTTTAATGGTGAACCCGGCCACAATATTTACATTCTGGATGCGTTAGTGTATATCGAAAACAGATAAATCATATACCTTTGTGTGCATTTCTATGTCCCATACAGAAGAAAATACAATTGATCTTGTGACCGTGAAATAAGTGGTATATATATATTTATTTATGTATATAGACGTTTGTTTAATATTGTATTTTTGGTTTTAGCTTGGACTTTCTTGGAATATGTTCGTGTAGAGAAGAAAATACACAAATCGTGCCCCTTACGTACACTCAATAATATTTTATACAGAAAATATAAGTGAAACGTGTATGCTGACACATAACATTTATTTTTGACAATGTTGGTGGTTATAATATTGATATTCTTTGTGATTAATTCCCATCTTGAACTATTATTGCTGCTAAAGAATGTATTACCGGGTTGACCTACTTTTCTATTGACTGCTAGTAATACTGCTTTAAGTTATTATATCCTTTTTATTAAACGGAGGTCAGTATTTGAATATTGTTTTATAGATATTTAACATGATTTTGTGCTCTAATTTATTTTAACATTGTTTTATATTTTTCCCATTCTATTTTTAATTGTGTGCTATTATTTTTACGGGTATGCAACCCATATTGCATTGACGTGTATTCCACTGCATAGTTATCAATTTGAGTGAGTACCTATCGTTATGGTACAATTTGAATTATATAAATATATTTTTATATAAATTAGTGAATTATTCTGTATTTATTTGTTGAAATATTTATTATAATTTATATCTAACATGTAAACTTATATTTATTTAAAATAAACATAGTGATATTTTATTTTTGTTGATATTTTATTTGTTTGGTTTCTTTATTTATCTATTTATTTATTTAACAATAAAAATACCACAGCAATATGTATGTGAATGGGTTAAGTAAATTTAATTTATAAAGTATATTACTTTCTTACTACCTTTTCGAAGTCCACTATCGTTAATAAAAGAGCAGAGTATATTTTATTTAAAATTATTCTCGATCTGTTTTTGACACAAATCGGTACACACTCAAGAGCGAGAAAGGTAATTTAATGTTAATCATAAGCCATGCTAAAGTATCCAAAGACACAATGAGCTCAAAAAGCGCAACATTTTTATTAAAACAGTTTACAATATTATTTTGATGTAAAGTGTGACCCTTTTGAAATCCACTATCATTAATAAAGCAGCACAAAATAATAATAAAAGTAAAAAACCCAAGTTTTAAATTTAAGCCCATTTAAAGCGCCTTTCCTGTAAACAGCGCTTTCTAGAATGTCCATTTTTATAAATTTTTGAAGCACCCCTGTATATACATATATTTTGTTAAGCCAATAGGATATCTTATTTAAAATTCTTCTCGAACTGTTTTTAACACAAACCGGTAGACACTCAAGAGCGAGAAAGGTAATTTAATGTTAAACATAAGTCGTGTTAAAGTATGCAAAGACACAATGAGATCAAAAAGCACAACATTTTTATTAAGACAGTGTACAATACTATTTTGATGTAAAGTGTGATCTTTTTGAAATCCACTATCGTTAATAAAGGAGCACAAAATAAAAGTAAAAGTAAAAAGCCCAAGTTTTAAATTGAAGCGCCTTTCCTGTAAAAAGCGATCACTGGCATGACGCTTTTTAGAATGTCCGGTTTTATAAACTTTTAAAGCATCCCGGTATATACATATATTTTGTGAAGCCAATATATTTTATTTAAAATTTTTCACGAATTGTTTTTTACATAAATCGGTACACACTCAAGAGTGAGAAAGGTAATTTAATGTTAAACATAAGTCGTGTTAAAGTATCCAAAGACAAAATGAGATCAAAAAGCGCAGCATTTTTATTAAGACAGTTTACAATACTATTTTGATGTGAACATGTAAAAGCCTGTCAATCTTTTCGAAGTCTACTCTCGTTAAGAAAAAAGCACAAAATAATAACAGTAAAAAGCCCAAGTTTTAAATTGAAGCCCTATTGAAGCGCTTTTCCTGTAAAAAGCGATAACTGGCATGGGTTTTTA
This sequence comes from Amphimallon solstitiale, assembly GCA_963170755.1. Classification (NCBI taxonomy): domain Eukaryota; kingdom Metazoa; phylum Arthropoda; class Insecta; order Coleoptera; family Scarabaeidae; genus Amphimallon; species Amphimallon solstitiale. Next base: position 23,563,792 of record OY720677.1, on the reverse strand, counting down.
GAATGTCCGATTTTATTAACATTTGAAGCGCCCCTGTATATACATATATTTTGTTAAATCAATAGGATATTTTATTTACAATTCTTCTCGAACTGTTTTTGACACAAACCGGTACACACTCAAGAGCGAGAAAGGTAATTTAATGTTAAACATAAGTCGTGTTAAAGTATGCAAAGACACAATGATATCAAAAAGCGCAACATGTTCGTCTGCTAATCCGATCCCTTTATTCGACACCGAGTGCTTCTTGTGGGGTAAATGGATATTTACCTGGTACCCTCACATATCACTGACGGCTATTTAGAAAGGAAACTGAAAGATGTTTTAATTCTTTTTATACCCCATTAAAAAAAGGGGGTCATAAATTAAAACTAATTACTATATACAGGAATAGATCAAAAAAAAGCCATCTATTAAAATATTATTCCTATATATATCTATATACGCATCTAAAAATGTATTTATTCATCACGTAATGTGTATTTGTATTAATATTGCACCATTAATATATTTTAGGTAAATTTCCGTATTATTTTTATGCCTAATTTATTATTCAAGTCTTAAGTTTTATGTGCAATGTTATAAATTTATGGAATTTTGTCATGGCTTAAGTAGACACAATTTGTACCATATTTTTGTTATGTGTGTTTTTATCACGAATGAGAGCGATAATAATCAAGACTAAACACCTAGAATTAAATGCTAATTATGTAAAAATGCTTAAATTATTTTTGATACACTTGAAGAAATAGAATTTTTGAATGACGTACCAATAAATAGGCAGCATATGCAAAGAAAAGTAACAACACATTTGGAAAAAGACTGAAGAGCTAACTTAAGAACTAAAATGATGAAAACGAGATTCACACACATAAAGGAATTAATTTGACATGAATAGCTTTTAGAATACTAAACCATGTATGGTGCACCAAAGATAAGTAATTTTTATTAAACTGTATTATCATCCCTTCTTCCGATGCCGATGTTTCACCAATTATCTTAAGGGATATCATCACGACGTCCTGAGGTCGTCGAAAAAAGCAACCCCAATGATTAACATTGGGGTTGCTTTTTTTACCTGAGACACCTGTCGACAAAGATTATTAGTGATTTTTTGTTTAATTATGTAATAATTACTATGGAGAATAATATTAGTATAGTTAGTTCATTCTACACCAAACTTTAAATTAATAATACTAATGTAATATTTGTATATACAGTTTCGTTTATGGTTGATAATTTGCTTTTTTTAATTGCTGTGATCGTTTAAAAGGGTTCTACACTTAATTGTGTTGGTTGTCGTTGACTTTCATAGGGATGATAAAAATCTATTTGAAATGTTGCGAAGATTCTTTTTACCATGGGAACTTTTTCTTTTAAGTTAAGTAAGTGGGGGGGTTGTGATTCAAAATTTTTATAAATATATCTGTAAGAGATTAGCAGATCAGTTTATACTAGTTTTCATAGTGTGTATAGAAGTGGCTTTTGTTTTTGACTTTGTTGTGTGTGTTTTCTTTCCCTGTATCTTTTATTGTTTAGTATTATATATCAATATAATATCAAATAAATTTTGTTGTTTAAAGACGGTGGGGGCGGAATTTAATAATGTTTAATTTTGTTTAAGATAATGGCTGAGCATATTAAAAAGGAAGTTTGAGGTATGGATATCTGTATAAATAATGATATTTGCAGTGTAACTTGCTCTATTTTACAGAATGACAAAGTAGATGGTATATTACTTGGGAATAATGGATATGCCTGTTCTCGACACTTCCTTACCCCACTCTTGAACTCCCGAACAAATGCTGAAGGATATAATGCGTCCCATATTACTACACGTAATGTTGTAGAAAGATTATTTGGAATAATGAAAAACAAATTCTGTTGCTTTTTTAATGGGCTGAATTTAAATCTGGAAACAACAAAGGCAACTATTGTAGCAATTGCTGCCATGCATAACATCATTAGGAATGACAGCATAGAAAATGAAAGTATACTTTAAAGGAATAGTTATAAGTATCGTATTTTACTTTGTTTTTCGGCAAAGTTATGTAAATAGATACTTCCAATAAAAAGAAAAGTAACAGAAAGAAAAATATGTATTTGTAAATTAGTGTATTTTCTTTTTTTGCCAAACTATAAAATATGTTGAATACATAATTAATTATATTAATCATAAAAGAAAAAATATATGTTATACATGCTTTAATATTGTGTATAATTTTACCTACAACTAATGTTATCGTACAAACTTGTGAGTAACTGTTTAAACATTTATCATAATATGTACAAAAACACAAACTTACACAGACCATGACATAATTATATAACTAAAATAAAAAGTTGAGCGCAGTCAGCTTCCTTTTATTTTCAATGATGTGGGCTCCTTCCCTCACACATTCTATTAGAGTTGCCTTCTCCAGGTGTGTGATCTGCCCTTTTGTTCTAAGAAAACAAATATTACTTTTTAATAAAGTTCCTTCTTTTTTAAACTATTATTTAATACTTTCTTTATTTAAAATAACTTACATTGTTTACTGCCATTCCTCCTATTCCACGAAATAAAAATACTTTAAAATAACACTCGACAACGAAGACGCATTTGAAACTTAATTTGGCGCTAAACCAAAGATAGGTTAGATTTAACAGCTTTCTTACCTCTTAAACACGCTATAATAGTAGCGACTTAATATGATGTTAGTGGCTACTAAATTTGTCTATTCTTCTTCTTCTTCATATATAATTCCTTTGGCGTTTAAGTCAACCAGGACTTTTTTCATTCGCCATTAACAACTTATACTGAAACTCCAATCACACATCAATATCCGGGGGAAAGAGAGAGAGAGAGAGAGGGGAAATTAAACAAAGGAGTAAACTCTTCTCGAGCCGGGGCCCCGGCGACTCTCAACACACCAAAAAAGGGAGCCTCGGAAAAATTGCCCAAGGATAGGAAAACAATAGAACATAAAGAAAAGGAAAGGGAATATTTAAAGGTTAAATATTAATTTTATTTTTTTCCAAATACGAATAAAGACATTTATAAACTTTAAAAGATAACGAATATAACAAATGAGAAATATCATACGGAGGATAGAACTTTAGAAGAATAAGATTTTGAATAAGTAAATTAGATTGACGATATCTGAGATTGCAGTTGAAGAAAACATGATTAATACTTCCTTCCTCGCCACATTCGCAGAGAGGAGACTCAACAATATTCAACCTAAATAGATGAAGTGGAACTAAACAATGCCCAAATCTTAAACGAGACAACGAACTAATGAAAGCTCTTGACAATGAAGGAAACGAATTAAACCATGGAGATTTAGGAATATTGGGCTGGATATTATTGTAAAATTTTCCTTTGTATTGTAAGGAATTAATCCACATCCTATGCCAAATCTCAAAAATCTCATCTTTAAAAATGGGGACAAAGTCATTATACGATAGTTTAATATTATATAAAGACCTATCTCTACCTAACTTAGCTAAATTATCAGCTTTTTCATTGTACCTAATACCTATGTGGCTAGGAATCCAAACTAAACAAATTTGAATATCCAATTTTGAAGCCTGAAATAATATTTCCCTGATATAATTAATAAGAAAATTATTATTTCTAGAAAATTTAGAATTAATTGCCATGAGTGCACTTTTGGAATCAGAGAAAATTACGTTAAATTTATTTTTAAGCGTTAGAATGTGACGGATGGAAACGTATATTGCAGTTAGTTCTGCTGCAAAGATTGAGGAGATATTGTTTAATGAGGCCGAAAAACTCAAACTCACCGATGGAGAATAAACACCAAAAGACACGGATCTAGGACTGGAAAGAACTGAACCGTCAGTAAAGTACATATGGTAATTCTGCCAATTATCTTGTAGATAAATCATGAAATGATTATTAATAAGCTCTTCAGGCAAGCCCATATTTTTATGAAAGTCACTGGATAATACTATATGTGGATTGAAGAATCTAAGTTGAATATCTGTTCTATATACATCAAGCATAAGAGAGGAATGTATTAACTCTATATACTGTTTAACATTTCTATAAGCCGTTACTAGAAATGGAACTCTCTTCCTCTTGTTTTTTAATAAAATATTAGATAAGTTGGAGATATCTTTCATGAAAATACTATTTGAAAATTGGTTAGCTTTTAAAATGTATTTTTTTGCCAGAAAAGCAAAACGAATAGAAAGCGGAGAGTCCCCTGCTTCCACTAATAATGAATTAGTCGGGGTTGATGCCATGGCGCCCAGAACAATTCTGAGGCAACTAAACTGAATTTTATCTAGACGAGAAAGAGAACTCAATGAGCAAGATGAGAAAAGAGAGCTACCGTACTCAATTCTTGATCTAATAAGTGACCGATATAAAGTAAGGAGAATATTAGGATCAGCGCCCCATGTCTTCCCGCATAATGACTTAAGCAAGTTGATATATTTATGACAAGAATTCGATAAGTACGAAATATGATATTTCCAATTAAGTTTACGATCCAGCCAAATTCCCAAATAACATATACATTCCTTTACAGGAATAATAGTCTGATATATTGATAATGGAGGAAATTGATATAGGTAGTGCTCTTTTCCTATGAAACCAAATGGAATTAGTTTTATTGGAAGAAATGGACAGTCCTTTACCATTTAACCAAGTAGACAATTTATTCAATCCAAGTTGAACTTTTTCATTAAGAGAGTCAACATCTCTACCAGAGGAGAAAATGACAATATCATCCGCGTATTGTAGACAGTGAACATGCGGAGCAAGATAATACTCCAATCCAGACATATAAATATTATATAATATCGGACTTAGAATGCTACCTTGTGGTAGACCTTTAAAAGAAACTCTTGAACCAGTTTTTGGGTCACATGTAATAATTTTTTTAGCAAATAGTTGATCTATACAATACAAGAAAGAATTAGGTATTTTCATTCTCCTTAGTCCTTTCAATAGAATGGAAATGTCCACATTATCATAAGCCGCAGAAACATCAATAAATACACATAATGTAAATTCCTGTCCAACAAATGATCTTTCTATAAAAGTAGTAAGAATACTTAAATTGTCTAAGGAAGATCTAGCCTTTCTAAATCCAAATTGCGTATTATCTAATACAAAAGATCTCTCACACCACCAGTCCAATCTGTTCTTCAGAATTCGTTCAAAAGTTTTTCTAATACATGACAGTAGAGAGATAGCTCGATAATTTGAGTGTATATTTGGATCTTTGCCAGGTTTTAATACTGGACAAATCTTTACATATTTCCAATCCAGAGGAACCGGATTACCTTTTAAAATACCATTGAAAAGCTGAAGAAGATAAGATAATCCTTCTAATGGGAGATGAGAAATCATTAAGTTAGTAAAACCATCCAAACCCGGAGCGGTGTCCTTGGATTCATCTATTGAATACTGTAGCTCAGCCATAGAAATCGATTGGCTTAACGTACTATGTTGATTAAAATCAATAGGATATTCTTGAATAACATTAGGCACATAATCCGGGGCCAAGGCGCACAGAAATGAATCTGCGGATACCGAATCCTGTAATAAAGAAAATTTTGGGACTGAAAATATTGCTCTAGAATATCTTCTCACCGATTTCCAAACCTCCGATATCGGTGATTCCCTAGTGAGCAAGCTACAAAAGGATTTAAAATGTTCGCGTTTTCTTTTGTTTAGTTCTTTTTTTGAAAGAGCAATATAATTTTTTGCCAATAAATAAGCTTCCATAGATTTAGTATTTTTGAATTCCTTGATGTACTGCTTTCTAAGTTTAATAATCTTGGAACATTCCTCATCCCACCAAGGACAAGGATCATATTTAAAGTTGCGAGAAGAGTGTTTTGGAATGGCCTGATTAGCCGCTTTCATGACTGTGGATGTAAACTGTTCATATGAGGTATCTTGGTCGACAATTAAATTAGACGAAATATGTTGAGAAAACAAATTCCAATCCGCTTGTTTAAACTTAAAAGATGGAGAAAAGCGAATATTAGAGATCCCAGGTGTATTTACAAAATGTGTTGCTGTTTGCCATGTGAGAGTGACCGCTGTGTCTTTTTAACAGATTACTCAAGTAAAAATTAATAGTTAATTGTGGAAGTTACACTGTTCTGTTAAGCAAATCGTGAGGATTCCATTTGTTAAAATGCCGGTTTGAAAAAGTGAGTAATTCACTGATTAAATGAGTTAAACGTAGACATATAGTGTCAACATGAAATGAATATACACCTGTCTTTTTCCTCATCGTTATAAAGAAATAACATACAGCAAAAATACACTCTTCTTGTTTTTGCTCACTGGGTCGCTGAACTGTTTATTCTTATTGATAAATATTATATTGGAGGAACTGCGTTGCGATGAATACGAGACTTAAAGTACATAAAAATAAATAAATATTTGTTTACAGTTACCTTAGAGTAAGTGATCAATCCATCTAATATTAAACACTACGTGTTTTCATCTCCTTTTTATGCACATACTCGTAAGAAGTGTTGGTTTTTAAAAAAAAAACCGGAATATTTTCATAACATGAATACGAGACAAAAAGTATTGAAGGAAAAACTATCAACAAAGAATCAAACACTGATTCCGAAAAACCAGGAAGGTTTAAATAATAGTTATATTAGTATTGAATACAATAATGATACTAACGATAAAAATATTTATGAGAAATGTGATTTGAATACTATTATATTAGATTTACGTAATAAATTAGCAGAACGAGATAATGAAAAGGTTTTGCTTTTAGAAGCAAAAACTGCCCTTATTAATGAAAGAGAGGCATTACAAAGTGAGATAGTTAATTATGAGACAATAATTAAACAACAAAACGATATTATTGAAAAATTATCACAAAATCGATTTTTTTTTAATGATGCAACTACCCAAACCTCTGATATTAAAAATCATCAAGACAACGGAACTCAAACTGTGGATTTAAATTCAAATTTTAAGAAGTTCAATACGAATATTACACTCGCAAATTGTGGTATTAACGATGGTATTAACGATGAAAGAAAAAATAAACAAGTGGAAGCCATTGAAAATAATGAACTGAGTTATAACCCACAAAGAAAACTAGTATTGTTGTCGGATAGTCATGGAAGATCTTATAGTCAAATGTTAAAAAACAAAGTGGGAACGACTGATCCTACAATAGGAATAGTGAAGCCGGGTGCAAAATTAGTTAATATCATTGAAAACCTTGAGAACGCAGTCAAAGAACTGACCAAATCAGATATTTTAATAATAATGGGTGGCTCGAATGATATGGAGGATTGTGGTGATAGTGTCAGTATACAGAACTTATTGAACACATTTGAAAAGATAATGGCAACAACTACCCGAACAAATATAATAATTAGTACTATTCCGTTTGTGTTAAGTAAAAGATATCTCAATAAGGTCATAGAGCATGATAGAAGGACTAAAAGAGATATGACACTCCCGTGGTTAAAATTCGTTCCTTCTGCGCAATGACGTCATGCGGTGACGACCAACAACGTAATTACACGAGTTTAATACGTAAAATTGTACATTACTGTTGATTGTGGATTAAATGAGGCCTGTTGACACAAAAGTTGGTAAATGAAGTGCAATGTCCTCTAATTGGATGTTATATTATTTTCAAATATGACCTTGGGATTAGCCGCAAATGTGATATTCTCATTTAAAAATCTGGATTTATAATATTGTCAACCATCCACTCCGTCCAACTAAAATGCCAGATATCCATGGCCTACTTTGGTCTAAATAGATAGTTAATAAATAATACAGTTTGCACACAGGATAATAATGGGTTTCATTTAATAAAACAAAAACATGTAATACAATATTAACATTTTAATGTATGATTTTGTCAAGTTTTCTTTTTCTAGATTTTTCTAACTCTTGAAGATTACTATTTAACTGTCTTATTCTAAAATACATTCGACTTCTAAAAAATAATGTTTTTACATCCACATGACAATGTATATGTTCGCTTTCCCTTATCAAATACTGAAGATAATTTTTTGTTATAACTAATGTGTCTTTATTAATATCTTGAAAAATTTTCTCCAATTTTTCCAGTTTTTCCATAATTTCTGGAGATGCTTTTGTCAATCCTCCTTCAGATAATTGATCAGTCCATGTAAAACTGGCTGAAGTAGATGTGGAAGTGGTTTGAGGAAGAGTAACATGTTTTAACCTATGACAAATATAACCACCTAAATTTTCAAGTCCGTCGTAAATTAATTCATCTTCATCAGCGAGTTCCATGTTATGGTCTTGGTCATTGTTCAGGTCACGATCTACAAAAACATTAAATGAACTACATATATTAATTATTAATTTTGAATCAATACTAACCAGTCAATAATTTCGAACATAATTCACTGCTTCTTACGTTTTCGCCTAATTCAAGATTCAAATCTGGAGTATGATCTTCTTCAGTATTACCAAATGACAGCGACCCATCATTTTTTCCCAGGATATATTTTCTTAGGCGATATTTGAATTCCAAAGCTGTAGGGTGATCATGGAGGCCTCCTTTGGCCCTGATTACACCAAAAAAGTTTTCTAGAACATCTTGGTTTAGTCTATACGTCAACAAATATTTAATGTTGAATTTATTTTGCATTTCATGAAAGAGAAGCTTTAAAGATGTATTGGTAATTAGAATTCCTAAAAAATTTATGCCAGCTACAAATTGACATGCATTGATTTATGTAGCATTTATACCCTTTTGGAACGGCAAAAGCTGTTTTTTGTTGGAAATTTTCATAGAAAGTACGGTGTCAGACATCTTATCCAAAATGATATTTTGTTCATTCAAAGCTAAGCCATATGCTTTTGTTCTTGCTCGTGAATCAGTTTCCGGGACTCGTACATTTAACACATCAAACCAGTCGTTCACCTAAAATTATAATTTTTATTGATAACTTACCTAATGTAATTATTTTATAATATTTTACTGTTTTGAAAAATTCTGAACACTGCGCCCAATTTGTTGATGATTTGAAACGACCTAGCATTCCACATCTAGAGATAGCAGTAGCAATTGTATGTGAAAATAACTTCGTTGCAAACTTCACTTTCTGCCTAGCTGCTCCCTTAACATTCAGCATTTCCTTGTTAATTTTGTGTGTAATTTTTAAATCTGAGCAACTGGTTAAATCAATCAATTCCTCAATAATATTTTTGTTTACTTCTTGTCCTTCCAATATAAAACCTTGATCCACAAAGTGATTTCGTATCAACTTTATTAGATGCGGAACGTCAGCAAATACAAATATTTTTTCATCATTAGCAGGATTGAGGAACCACGTTTTTGAAGTATTAATTCCTATCTCTGAATGTAAAGCACGGTTACCGCCTCCTAAATCGCTTGTCATTGCCACCACATGAAAACCTAAATAATAAAGTAATTTAAGTGATTTAACATCATATATAATTACCTGCAGATTCAACATAATTTATTACATCAAATATCTTATCCTTGGTCAGTTTGCAGTCAAAATCAAAAAATATTGGTTGCTTCCAACTTTTAAACAACCCTCTGAGCATGATCACTTGGACATAACTAAACGGTTTTATTGTTTCATCATTTACTTTATCATACAAAAACTGTTTTTTAATTTTCATTTCATCGAACGATAACACGCATACTTTATCCATTTTAGTCATATCTGAAGTTTTAATAATATGAAAAATCTTCTTTAAAATTCCTGGAGATATTAGTATTTTTTTTAGCCATGATCGAAGAGTTGAAACTGCTGGAAATGGAAATCCACGTTTTAACATAAGTCTATAAGCTTTAGGCCCTGCTGCATGAATAGCTATTGCTTTTGAAATATCCTCAGCTGACCATGTCAATCGTTTATTAGGAGTTTGTATTTTCCTTATCTGCTGAGGGCTAAATAATTTTTTCAGCTGGTTTTGTTCTTTTTCCATTACTGCTAATTGTGCTTTAAGATCAGCTATTTTTGTATCCCTGTCGTCATACTCCGTATTTACTCTAAAACAAAATGTAAGAATTCAAGAAATAAAATGTAACAATACATATTATAATAATAGTAAGACTTACCCCTTGCTAACACATGTATCCACAAGCTTGTTATTGTTACCATCACCTTCTAGAGCATCTGCATCTGGAGAACCAGGTAGGGCCGGGTGATTATTATGGGTACCACCGCCATCCGAAGAAACAGTATTAACTGCATGTGTAAAAGAACTACAACAACCCAGAAGAATAATGCAGGCATTGTTAGATTTACATAAGTTAATTTATAGTATTATGAATACAAAATAGTACAATATTACCTGTTTACAACCGAATCAACAATTTTCTTGCGTTCTCTGGCTTCTCTCCTTTGCTGCCTAAATTTGTTACATTCTGAAGGCAAGGTTTTTGCCTTCATGATGTTTATACTTGGTACGGCACTCTCCTTCAACTGACGACAGTTTTTTGGATTGTAGTTCAGTAATTCGTGTTTCAAATTTCGAACGTAGTCATCGTCTGTGAAATGTGTCGAACAGATTCGAGAATTTTCAACGTTGAAACAGTCGGCACGAGAACAACAGTTCACCCATACACTTCGCGTCGGTTCCTCTTTAGGAAAACGAAAAAATTGTACATTTGGTCCAATACTTTTTAAATTGTTATTGACGGAGCAACCAAACACTGCGCACCGCATTGTACTTAGGTTAATTAATTACCCAATAGAAATAATTTCTAATTTCACAAGTAAAACGATGAGTAAAACGTCAGTCATGTCCGTCATATCACCACAACATGGTCACCACTTGACGTCACCGAGCAATGACCGGTGGGGGAAACATGCGCAATGTCATATCTCTTTTAGTCCTTCTATCATGGTCATAGAGCATATTAACCATCGCATATATAGCATGGCGAAAAAATATAATCACGTAAATATTTTTTGTATAAATAACTTAATATGCGCTGGGAGTTATGTTAGAGATGGCATTCATTTACAGTATCAAATCAAAAAATATATTAGTAAACAATTGTTTGGAGTTATAAAAGATATAATAGAACCAAAGACTGTCCAAAAAAATGGTATTTTTTTAGAAGAAATTTGGAAGTTGAGGAGGATTCAATAAATATGTCAATTGTGCATCAAAATGTCCAATGTATCAACAACAAAATAAACGAACTTGATGTGTTTCTGGAAAGTGGTTGTGATGTGTTTTGTGTTTCCGAACACTGGTGTGTCGGGAATGATATTGAGAAGCTAAAAATAGAAAACTTTAGTTTAATAGATTATTATGGTAGAAAAAACCGGAAACATGGGGGGGTAGCAATATATGTGCGTAATAACATAGCCAAATTTAGTAGTGGCATTGATGCAGTCAGGAATGTTTCGGTTGATATTGATTTTGAGTGTGTTGTGACTAGGGTTCAGCTGCCCAATTTAAAATTGCTGGTAGCAGCGATTTATAGGAGCAATAAAGGTAGTTTTTCTGTTTTTTTGGATAGGCTCAATCAAGTGTTGGAAATCTTACAGAATTTTACAGGGTATAGTATTGTTCTGTGTGGGGACTATAATATTAACTTTTTGTCTTCTTCAAGTGAATTAGAAACATTTAGAGATTTACTATCGGCACATAATATTATTATAACCTTGAGTGAGCCTACGAGAAAAAGTAGTTGCTTAGATAATATATGTATTAGTTCAGAGTTAATGGGATTTGAGGTTGCTGTTGTTCATAATGGTTTATCTGATCATTCAGCCCAGTTGCTTGTATTTCCAATAATGCCTGAAATTCCTCCTTCCAATACCTTAAGCATATCATATAGACAAATAAAAAATAAAAATAAAATAGAAAATTTCAAGGAAGTGCTGGGGCAACTGAATTGGGCAAGAATTATTGATCATGTGGACGTTGACCGACAATGGGAAGGGTTTATTGATACCATTAAGTATAATTTTGAGATTGCTTTTCCTTTGGTACCTAAAAAAATTAAAGACGGGGGGGTTCATAATGCATGGATCACAACTGGAATAAGGGTGTCTGCACTAAGGTTGAAGGAGTTATACAAAACTACGTTAACCGGAAATGTTGTAAATATAGATTACTATAAAAAATATAAAACTGTATATAAAAAAGTAATTGCAAGCGCTAAGCTATTGCATAACAACCGAATTATGTCACAGTCGTCAAACAAGGTTCGCGCTGCGTGGAATATTATAGGCTCATATACTGGCGCGGGGGAGAAGGCGAAGGGGAATTCTGCCATAATCGTAGAGGAGGAAACTGTCACGGATCCGAAACTGGTTGCAGAACATTTTAATGACTACTTCCATGGCGTGGCAGACGGTTTGCTCGCCACAGGTTCCCGAGTTGAGCGGTTTGATGAAGTTGGTTCGGCTTCGATGAATTCTTTTTTCTTTGAGCCTGTCTATGAACAAGAAGTTAAACAGATTATATGCCAACTTAAAAATACACACTCATATGGTGAGGATCAAATTAGTACTAATTTGCTGAAGTGTTGTGCTGATGAAGTAGTTGCGCCATTGACACGGCTTATAAATCAGTCCGTGGTTCGTGGCAGATTCCCAATGGTATTAAAGGTTTCAAGAATTAAACCTATTCCTAAGGGTGATTCAGAGCGGGTCGTGAGCAACTATCGTCCCGTATCTCTGCTGAGCTCGTTCTCCAAAGTATTTGAGAAAGCAATGGCAGTAAGACTATTACAGTTCTTAGAGAAATATAGGTTACTGAATGATCGACAGTTTGGTTTCCGAAGGGGTTACAGCACGTCGGCTGCGATAGCGTGCTTCCTCGATTTATTATATAGTGACATTGATGCGGGGAACTTGTCTTTCGGTATATTTTTGGATCTCAGCAAAGCGTTTGATCTGGTCAACCATGAAATACTGCTTCGTAAGTTGCACAGGTATGGTATAAGGGGCAATGTATTGGAATGGTTTAGAAGCTATCTGAGTAATCGTGTGCACTACGTAGAAATAAATGGTCATCGCTCTAGGAAATTGCCTCTAAATAGAGGGGTGCCTCAAGGAAGTGTTCTTGGCCCCCTATTATATATAATATATGTCAATGACTTTAACATAGACAAAAGTGTCTTGTATGCAGATGATACGTCCCTGCTGGTGAATGCTACAACAAAACCGGGTGTGTTAAAAACTGCCGAACATAATATGACTATCATCGGGGATTATATGTTGGCTAATGATTTGGTTGTGAATAATAACAAAACAGCATTTATAGAGTTTAGAGCTGCAACATATGATAGGACGGAGTCTAGCCTACTTAGATACGGTAAGAGTATTGCTCAGGTAGATAGCATTAAGTTCTTGGGTCTTACGATTGACTATGCTTGTAAGTGGAGGGAACATATCAATAATTTATGCAATAAACTGACGCCCATGTGTTTTGTTCTCAGGAGGCTAAGGGTGGAAGTGGGTTTTGATGTGCTGCTATCGTTTTATCATGGTCACTTTCATTCGGTGTTATCTTATGCAATTATAGCGTGGGGATCCTCTCCAGATTTCAATCGAGTTTTTAAAATACAAAAACGTGCAATACGAGCAATGAATGGACTTAGCTATAGAACAAGTTGTAGAGATTATTTTGCTTATATGGGGATATTGTCCCTGCCATGCGTTTATATAATGCAATTATTATTGTATGCTTGGAATAATATTGATAAAATGAAAAAATTGGGTAGCTATCACACGTACAACACACGCCATGGGTCGGTGCTTGAACTTCCTAAACATAGATTGTCATTTTACGAGCGCGGTCCTCATTACTTGGCCATAAAAGCTTACAATAAGTTGCCAGAGCGTTTTAAGTCGGGAAGTGTCGGTGTTTTTGGGATTTCCATTAAACGGTTCTTGCTGCAAAAATGCTACTACTCACTGGATGAATTTTTCAATGATAAGAGTGATTAGCATATTTCGTTATTCACTGTTTGTTTTCTCTTTTTTTTTTTGTGTTAGTGTATATATACTGATCTGTATTTTGTGCTCTTTTTTTCTCTATTGTTGTGTGTTAAGTCATTTTTTTTATATATATTGTAACTGACATTGTGACTTATCCTATACTACATATGTAGTCTACTGGACCAATAAATTATTATTATTATTAGGAGAAATACACACCAATATGGGAAAATGATCGCTGCCTAAACAATCCTCAATAGTATGTGAACTCGTCGAAACAGAAATACCCTCCGAACAAAAGGCAACATCTATTACACTCGAAGCAGAGCCCGGAGGAAGCAAAAGAGTTGAACTGCCATCATTAACGTTAATAAGATTTAAGTCTTCTGTAAGATTGAAGAGAATTTTACCTTTTGCATCGGAATTAGCACATCCCCAAGATTGATGATGAGCGTTAAAGTCCCCTATTAATATGAAAGGCTCGCTAACAAATGATAAAATAGATTTCCATTGATTTAGAGAGATTTTTACATCAGGAGGAATATATCCCGCTACTATAGAAACGTTATTTAATTTCGCGATGATAAACTGACATCTTTCAGGAAGATTACATTGAGGAATAAAACCTCTGAAATTAATACCTTTCTTGACTAAGATAGAAATACCTCCTTTATTTTTATTTAAACAATTATGAATAGCATTGTAACCTGGAGTAGTGATCAGAGCGCCCTCGCTCAGCCATGTTTCGGCCAGAATAACTAAGTCAGGTTTAGAATATGGAAAAATGGCGCAAACAATACTATCGACAGAAACGATAGCAATCAGAATCCCACTGCTGCTTTGATTTTAGACCGATCAACATGTTGCCAACATTAGAAAAAAATCATAGAATATGCAGCAAAAGAACAAATAGAACACTTTCTGGAAAAAAACTCCGTGTTGGTGGATGTGTAGTCTGGCTTCAGGAGGAATCACTCATGTGAAACAGCATTAAATTTAGTAATAAGTAACTAGAAGGAAGAGATACACGGCGATAACAAAATTGTGGCAGTTTTCTTGGATCTGAAAAGGGCTTTCGATACACTTGACCGAAAGAAGTTAATACAAAAATTAAGTAAATATGGAATAAGAGGTATGGCTTTGGAGTGGATAAAGGATTACTTAACAGACAGGAAACAAAAAACCAGGTACGACGATAAAGAGTCAACAGCTGAGGAGGTGTCCCTGGGAGTCCCACAGGGATCAATTCTGGAACCGCTTCTATTCATCCTATACATAAACGATGTGATAAGTGCGACTAAGGACTGCAAGATTAACCTGTTTGCGGATGATACGCTAATAAGTGTTGCAGATAGGGATGTTGATTCAGCAATAAAAAAGATAAACTGTGAACTTGAAGGTGTTAGCAAATGGTTAAAAATTAATAAACTAAAGTTGAATACGTCGAAAACACAAGTTTTGCTTATCTACAGCAGTGTGATAAACGATACTAGTGAATCAGTGGTAATTGATAATGAAATTATTGAATGGGTAAACGAGATTAAATATCTCGATGTGATAATTGACAGTAAATTAACATTCTCTAGAAATATTGACTATATAGAAAAGAAAGTTGCAAAAAAATAGGTTTTTTGGTTAGGATAAGTGCTAAATTAAGTTTATGGGCTAGAATCTATGTTTATAAGACAATCATTGCCCCACACTTTGATTATTGTTCCACAATTCTATTTCTAGCCAAAGATGGGGATATATATAGATTACAGAAGCTGCAAAACAGGGCTATGAGGATTACTGATACTGAGTTGCAATAGGTATACTCGAATTACATTAATGTTAGATACATTACATTGGCTTAGTGTTAAGCAAAGGATTCAGTTGAACACTCTTATATTGATTTATAAAATAATACATAATAGGTTACCAAAGTAGTGTGTACTTTTCAAAGTTTATAGAAGGGACATATTATTTAACCTTTTAATGGGTGTATTATTCTAGTACTACATGGCGTTACATGAAAAACTATGCAAAGTCAATTGTATATGATATCGCTGCGCGATATAAGGCCGTCACATAACTTCGATTTACATTGATGATTTTGATTCTTGTAACTTCAAAATATTGATCCTTATGTGGCGCCATCTAGTAGTACCTGGGGGTCTATTCTTGAACTGAGATCGTACGTCCGTTGCGGTCGCCTATCTTATTTCGTTCGAATTGGTATTCTGTAATCAATTTTCGTTCCGAATCGGGTCTATTCTTGAACTGAGATCGTACGTCCGTTGCGGTCGCCTATCTTATTTCGTTCGAATTGGTATTCTGGAATCAATTTTCGTTCCGAATGAGATCGCATATGCGCTGTCCGGCGTATGAAACACATCGAATGGTCTTAGCGTTCGTTACAGTTGAATATTTGACAGTTGAATACATTATTATGTTAATTTAAATCTAAAATTAGTTCTTATTGCTAGTGGAAGAACAATTATTATTAGTCAGTAGGATGTTGTATACATATTTACATGTACTGGAAAAAATATTTTTTAAAATTCTTTTACACATTTACATATTTTTTTTTCCAGGTTTTTGTTTCCGTTGTCGATTTTGCTAAACAAAATTAGAATATTTTTAACTCAACGATTTTAGGATAAAAGTAAATAGTTACACCTACAATTATTATTATAACAACTAAATACACGCACTTGTTAAATTCTTACATTTCTGGTGACATTCTATACATCACACTTTTATTTTTATTAGCATTTTATTCATTAATTACTTATGGAATTGTTGGTGAAAGAATTAATATTTTAGATGGCAAATGTAATACGAGCTGCAAATATATTTGTTAATGAAATCAGAGACATTCTGGAAGAAGATGGATTAAGAGCAAATAGAACAGTATATACAAAAAGTAATGCATTTGATGTGACTGAACATCAATTTATAAAAATGGTTTGGTTATCAAAAGCCTTAACACATAATACATTTAGTTGAGGTTAATACTGCTCCCCCATCTCGGGCTTCAGCTTAAATGCTGAAATAAAGGTAGTATCAAATATAATAGGTGAGGATGTTATGTGGATGACTATTTTATTTATAGTTTCTAACAGTATTAAGATTTTTTGCTACAGGCAGAAAATATTGATGATATATTCAATGCATGGGTGAAGTTTCCAAAAAACGTAAGGGAAATTGCAAATATAAGGAATTCTGTAACTAAATTATAAGTGTAACTAACAATTTTATTTCAGATTTTACAGAAAATATGGCTTTCCGGTTTTATTGGGTGTATTGATTGGCCTCATGCAGCCATAGTAGTGTCAGTAGAAGATGATCCAGTGTATCCAGAGCATATTTTTGTAAATAGAAAGGGATATCATTCTATCAATGTACAACTGATGTGGTTGATGATGTACTTGGTTGTGGATCTGTTGAATTAAAAAATTATATTTAATTAATATATTTGAAATTTACTTATGTTTGTACACTTACTCATTGATTTAGTTTTTGTTTCACCCAGTTTGTCGTGGAATAAATATTCATTTTCTGTGATAATTATATATATGAATGATTAATGTTATACATTTTATATTTATAAATTACTTATTAATTGAGATACATGTAGAATTTGGTTGATACTTTGTACATTGTTGTAAATCTATTTGAATAAAACTAAGATAAAGCTAAAATAGTCTTGTGAATTCAATTACTATTGGATCAAAGTCCTAAAAATGTTTTTTATTCAGTTATTAATAAAGCATTAATTTATTTAAACTTACAAAATCTATCGGCGTTTCTACTATTGATATTCCACTTATACTTGTGGGATTAAGTAATGTAATTATATTTTCGTGGCAAATGCTTCCACCAGGCATTTGGGAGCCAACGCCAGTTCCCTCTGAATATTTCCTACGCGCTGCTTTTTGTTCTTGAGAAATGGCACTTCGTCTGCGTTCTATGTTTACAACGCGGTAGCTGGTCAATGAATGGGCGCAAATGTTCCGAAAATACAATTATAATTTGAAAATATATGAAGAAACAAGTGTAACGTACATAGACAATTGATGGGTATAATTGTTGTATGCGTATCTTTCAAGTATTACCCGCCCGCTGTGAATTTTAAATACCCTGCTGGGATTGGTTATCATGCTTGCCATTGAATAGAAAAGGATCGCCTATTCTATTCATGACCGTCCGATTCTACTTCGACGTGCATCCGTAACGCACACTCGAAGCGATATTTCGAGAATACGGATTTGACAGACCATGCGTTACTGGACCGTTCGACCGCATCGCATTACCTCGTCGCTTCGAACGATTCAAGAATAGACTCCCTGTTATGTTGGGTAATTCAAAATGCCATATGTGTTTTATTATACTTTAATGTTGATGCACAATGTTATAGAGCTGGCGTCTTAACTACTACTGATTTGTGTAATGCTACATATAAGTCGGGATGGTAGATGTCGCGCAGGCGCAATACAACAATTACATTATGTTGCTCTAAACGCATATACAACAGTACCCAAAAGAAATTATTTCTGAATTTTTATTGAAACAAACTTTAAAATATCACTTTAAACATTAACTTTAAAGTAGGTAATTAATATCAATAATTTTAAAATAATTAAAAAAGTGTTGGTGATAATAAAGTTGTTACGTAGTGTCAAGAATTACAATTTTACTTACGTTTCTAATTTTTTATAACAATTCAAAGGGAAACACTCATTAGGGCTCAATTACGTTGTAAAGTGTTTGTTTAACGTAATCGCCACTTTCAACTGTATTGGAAGGTTTTGAAGCTGTACTATTCCATATCGCTATATTTGCATTATAAAATTGAGCCAACCTGGCATCGGTAGTATAATTTACACCTCCTTTAAGCCTAACATGTGGTCTACAAAATCGCAACTAAATGATCTTGTTATGGCAAAATAACTTTCTTGTATAGTATGCTAAAATATTACAATAAACTGATATACATGCATGTACACTTATTAAAAGAAATATAGAATATTTCCCAGTGACACTGGTTAAAAGGGTTATATTTACTAAACTCTTTTTTCTGTGTATTTCGGTACATATTTGATGTACTTTTTTCCATTATGACACTATTACAATTTGTTAATTTACTGACAGTGATGCACTCTTTGGTGCAGTCTATATGTATACCAAATGCGTTTGTATTTCTACATACACATTTCAAGACAGACCGAAATTTCCTTTATAACACTAATCAGTTTCTTGTTGGCACTTCTCAACCTTACGATGATAAGGAGCATTATCGGTAATAATTACAGCATTTTAAAATTATTATAACATCTTTATTTATCCAACAGGCGCAAGTCTAATTACAGAACAAAAATTGACAATGTTCAAATATTCATAATAAATCAACTATCCTTTTTAAAATCGTACTAAATTAGTCTCAAATACTTTCAAGTTCACATATTCAGACTTAATGTTAATATAAATGACCAACTAACGTCTAGCAAAGCTGCTTCATTTCAGCTTAGCAATTTTTCCATTAGAATTTTCTACATCTACAAATACTGATATAAATTTAACCTAAAAATGCAAAAAATTATAGCTATTTACCAAGAATTTTCTTTGTACTACATTTCGAAAACTCTTTGCTCATTTTCCGAGTACCTTGTGAATTACTTGCTTTTTATCGCAGTCTATTTTGGTAAGAACTAAATGACCCAGAATAGCCAATTCTTTTTCCCTGAGAAAACTGGATATATAGTTTTTTATATTGGTATTCGACGTAGCTTCAAAAATATATTATAGTAAATATGTAGCATACATTAAATGGAACGACTGAATATGTGTAGTATTAGAATAATTTAAGTAGAAAAGAATATGGAATAGACAAAATAAATGTCAAATCAGTCAAATGTCAATAACAGTAGATTTGATATAATCCAATCATATTGCATATTTTTATCACGTGATTTTAAAAGTGCTCAGCGGTTACCAAGCAGTTTATTGTGCTTTGGATAGATGGCGCCACATAAGGATCAATATTTTGAGGTTATAAGAACAGAAATTTCTAGTTATGTGATGGCCTTATATCGCGCAGCGATATTGATACAGTTGGCCTTGACTAGATCTCTACATGGTGCCATCGATCTAAAGCATTATAAACTACGCGGAGCATTTTTAATATCACATGCTAAAAATATGCAATATGACTGGATTATATTGAGCCCAACATTTGACTGATTAGACATTTCTTTTGTCTACTTTTTTCAACTTCTAATACTAGAAGAGGAGGACTAAAATGTAATAAATTACTTACAATGATTATCAGAATAAGTACTTAATAGCACTTTTTCCAGAATGTTTTCTGGTTATGAGACTTGTTTAAACAGCAGCTGAAAAAAGGCAAAATTGACAGACTTCTCAAAATTTAAGTTTTCATATTTAAGAAATATGACTTAAAATATAATCAATTTATTAGTATAGTATCACCTGGTAAATACAAACGAAAATATGAAGCTTTGAAAAGAAGTCCAGTAAAATAAAGAAAGAATCTTTATGGCACAACACGAACTATGAAAAATCTAAACTATTACCTGTTGCAATTAATATTTTATTCTTGTAGATTATCGCAGCTATTGTATATGAATAAATGCAGGAAGTAATTAATTGCAATGTAAAGATAAAATGTTTAATACCTCAAAAGAAGAATCTTTAATAAATATAATATCTATAGTAAAATCAATAAGCATCATTTCATATTTTTATTAATAAGAACTCTTGTAAACATGTTCAAGTATTATTATTTCACAAAATGTTACACTGAAGATATAATAAAAAAGCTTGAAGAGAATAAAAGTATATTTATAATTCTTATTACAATAAGTAATTTAAGTAAAACACTAAAATTAACTTTTACTTACAATTTTCACTACTGTTATTTGCACCAACTTAAAAAATTAATGTTTTCAATATCAGAACCTGAATTCAATGAAAATTCTGAAGATTATCCAGTATATACAGTAACAGTAACATTTCCTACCATACTGTCAACAATATCTCAGTATCATGCATTTTCTTTTCTTCCGTTATGATTTGATAAATATTTTTTCATGTATCAGATCAGTATCAACTAAGTTTATGGTGGAATTCTGTAACTTTCTCGGAAGCTGCGGCTATCGTAGGCCCTGGCAACGAAGTGACGTTGCGATGACGATTTCAGAATTTTTGCAGTTAGTGACGTAGAGGTGTCAATTTACGATTTTTTGTACATAACCTTTATGTTTAACATGTAAACAGACATATCATCTCCTAAACATATACCAAAATATTTCAATTTAAAATTTTAACTAATAAGAAAATTGGTTGAAATATAATATAGCGATTGCTAACATTTTTTTTTAAAGAAAATGTACGGAACATTTTGTAATGCCAAGAGATAGTATAAACATATGTTTATACTGCTGCCAAGATAGCACGAAACACTTTGGAAAATTTCAACACGAACTGTTATCATTAGGAGAGTTTCAAAGGACGTAGTATCGCACTAGTGTATAGTGAATTTGCAGATAAATGTCTTTTCAGGCACATTTATGGATGATGAAAAGTGATTTTTTTATAAAGCCAACAAGGACAGGTATCCCTATAAAATGGACATTGTTTTTCTTACAAGAGTACCTAAACACAAAAAATACATAAACCTAGCGGACAATATCCACACAACATAAAGCATGTGAAATGTGCACAAACTAAATGTTCGATAAAGAATATTATGGTATCGTGTTCACAATAACTTCACAATTTAAAGTTGACTTTTTCATAAGATTTTCTAATAATAAAACTACATCAAATTGAGAAGATGTTTAACTTAATATTATCTTGAAGAAGATAAGAGGAAATTTACCTGTTTAGTCAATGACTTTCTTTATTTGTAAGTCAAACGGTAAAGATTTTATCAATATGTAACTATATTGAACGATTAATGTTTTAGGCTCCAAAAAGGCAACATTAAGTTTTAATAGCATAGGCCAAAGTATATAAATGGTTGAAGGATATAGATGATTTTGTATTTAGAAAATCGACCAATCCTGTGATGTATTGTTGTACTTGGTACACCAAATCTTTCGATATTATTACAGGATTTTGTTGTCGAGCCTCTGAAATTATAGTAATTGAAAGTTCTCTTTATTTGCAGTTTTTTACAGGAGAGTAATATTCATTAGGCTGAAATTTGCACTTTTTCAACTCAAAAGAATGTAAAAAATTATTGTTTAATAAATTTACCAGCAAGTATTATAAAACAATAGAAGACATTTGACTCGGATAATTATACTAATATTGGATATGAATTATATGTTTACTATAGTCGGATCGT
Organism: Amphimallon solstitiale; assembly: GCA_963170755.1. Lineage (NCBI taxonomy): Eukaryota > Metazoa > Arthropoda > Insecta > Coleoptera > Scarabaeidae > Amphimallon > Amphimallon solstitiale. The sequence continues at coordinate 23,541,504 of OY720677.1, read as the reverse complement.
TTTCGCAACCGACATGGCAAAACTACGAACTAAAGACGGTGATTCAATACCACTACAAATTCCAGTCAACCGAAACATTTTTAGAACAATAAAATTCAAATAATTAATTAGTATTTTAGGATAAATAGCTACGTATAGTAAAATACTATCACATGAAATTCAGATAGAAATTAAATATTATACATAAAATTATTAAATATTACTTTTCTATATCAATATTTTATTTAATACATGGCTATTCTGAGCATTGTTGTCAGATTTTTATTTTCACGGAGCGGATGACACTTGACAAGCGTAGCGAATATTAATGTGAATGACATTGTGGTCATCTTTATTATCACAATTTTAAGTCCCCTTAGAAAATTTCAAGTATTAAATCCTACACCGTACGAGAACGAGTAATTTGTGATGGTAACCAGATGGCGATGCGAGTGTGTCGTTAAGTTGAAGCAGTCAAGTGATCCAAACTATCGCAAGATTATTTCATAGATTATTTGTAACCTGTGTTTGCAAACGATCTGCAAAGAGCAAGATTATGTACATGAAACTGAACAAAGAACTTTTATTACACATAATTACATGACCTGTTTGAGATTTTACTAGTACATTGCATATTAGTACGTTTTGCAGGTTGGATTTGATAACCTAATATATGACAAAAGAATACAAGCTAAATATTGTCTGAACGTGTTTTCCAATTTACTTATAAAAGGCATAAGAAACGCTGATTATTTTTATTCTGAAGCAAATCTTTCTTAAACAACCTCATTAAAAACTAATCAGCACACTTTCCTGTTCAGAAATAAATTGAATATATTGATCTCAAATTATATAAGACAAGGTAAGTTTTATTCAACAGAAATGTTTGGTTTTATTTGTAATTACTTTGTTATCTAGCATAATCAACTGATAAAACGAATGTTGCATATAAAGAATTGCATATGGATTAAATTCAGTATCTATATCAAAGATCAAAGACAGATTTCGGAATCTGTTAACTTACATTGATCTGTTGAAGAAAAATTCTATCTAATCGAAGAAGTAGGTGACTCTCACTAAGATTCTAAATGTTTGAAGATTATATACTGTTTAGAAAATTTTCAACTTTAAGAAGGTATAATTGTGTTGACTAATAGAAGAATTGTAGATGATTGATGTCAGCACCTGTCTTTCAAACATAGACGGAAAGCATAGAGAAACATTAGGAAAAGTTAGGCATGACACATTGTGCGAGACATGTGTTCCTATTAAGAAATTTAACTGTTGTGGAATAGAGTGCGCCGGTTCTAAAATTAAATAACTGGAATTAGTGTTTCTCAAAGAAATTGATCCAGAATAAAATAATGATCGAGTTTATTAATGTGACAACAATATAAGCATTTGCATAGGGGAATGCAGTTAAAACATATTTCTGTTATATTATTTTTATAGTTTTTTGAAAATAACTTCTGTATATTTTCTGTACGCTTTTAATTTTGTAATTATTTATTGTTATGAATGGAATTAAGATTATATAATTTAAAAAATATGTGATGGTATTGTAATAATATTAATGTAGTAGATTATAAATTGGGATAGTAAAAATACTTGTTCATTATTGTATTATGATTTAAAGTTGCTTGGTAAGTTGAATTCTGATCAGTAACAAAGATTCAGCTTATGAATACTCAACATTTGAAATACTTTAAGATGTTGAATTGTTTAATTCAGCATTAAATATAATATTTAACTACAAGAAATGTATACTAGTTTAAAGCATGTTCACAGAACAGTGGTACCGTAATAAGACAGAAAGCTATCTAATCGAAGAAGCAGGTGATTGTCACATAATAATAAATGTTTGAAGATCAATGTGATATTATTTAGGAAATTTTCAAGTTTAAGAAGGGTTAAACACGTTGACTGTAATAGAAGAATGGATAGAATTTATACTAGTTTAAAGCTTAAATAAATAATAATGATGAGTTTAGCTTAATCAAAAATGTTTGATTAGCATGCAAAAACTATGTTGGAATCAATGATATACCTGCGTGAAATGTTTCAAACAAGTTGCTTTTAGTATGTCAGTGAGTATGGTAATAATCATAGTGAACAGTAAGAATCTGGCAAAAAAAAAGTTTTTATAATTGGTGTAATACTTTTCTGACCTTGTTGTTGCATGTAAAATTACTTTAATGTTAATGCATTTAATGGATATATCTTTATTGTCTATAGTAAAACTAACTGGAACATATTTACTTAATACATTTCTGAATTTAAATGAACCCCAAAAGTTCAATTCTGTCTGAAAATCTTACCTTTATTGTACTTATATTTAATTATTAACAGCAGACAAATTCATACAAATATAAAATAATCATTATATTCGGTTTCTAATAGTACTTAAGCCAAATTATTATCAAATTAATAGTTACATATTAGAATTATTGTCGGTAGTGCTAAAATCACAAGTCTAATTGATTATTTAGGGTTATAGTGTCAAAATTAATATTACTTGACAGATCAAATTTTGCAACGTCTCAAATTTGACGCCATTTTAATTTTGGTAGCGCATGTCGGTTGCGAGAGCGATTCTAGTATATTAAATCTTAACAATAAAGATCAAAAAGAAAAATAATAATACTGAACTAGAAATGTGAACTTTGAATAATAGGTACTCAAATAGAGATTGTTCGTATAAATATTGAAAAATAAAACACATTTTATTGTCAAATATATTTTGTTTTATTAACCTTACCATAAAAGTAGTGCTGAAATTTAGAAAAAAAATTACAGTATGTGAATATAAAATATATATATATACAAAAGGAGAGTGTTCTTCATCGGCTAAAGGTGGAGCAAGTATATCAACATGTGTGCCATCAATTACACCTACATCTCGTGCACCCCATTTTTCATAAAAACTATACAGAAGAATAATTTTTAGAACGTTTAGAAAAGATACCCTTAATTACCCTTGGTAAATATATGAACTGGGTGCTATTGATTAAACAAAATACATCTCCGGTCTCCCATCTTTTATCATAAAAACAAAATAAAGAATTATTTTTAGAATATTTTGATACAACATAATTACCCTTGCTTGAAACGATTCTTCGATTCACAATCACTGGGAAATTTTATCCATTCAAGGAATAAATTGTTTGATATTACAAGACAGACCTGATGAACTATTCGACTTACTGAACTCTGACTGAGAGAAACAAAGCTATTAATACCAACACTATTCTGATATGTCTGATGCTACGAAATTTAATGTTGTTAAGACCTGTAACAAATATACCTATAATGTGCACTACAAAGTTAATATGCATTTCAAGTGATGTTTATGATAATAACTTTCAAATGTAATGATATATTTGTTTGTTCAATATGTCCATCCAATAACTGGATCAGGTTTTGAACAGTGTCCTTATTCAGTCTAAACATTTGTTTAAAATGCCTGTTTGGTATTTCAAAAGGATTTCCGTCATCTCTTTAACGTTTTCGGAATATACGCATATAAATTCTAAAATAAGGAAAATAGAGAATATTATGTATACTCTATATATTTTATATTATCGATTACCTACCTGTTGTGATCTTCATCTAATAGTAATGCTATAGCGCCATTCATATTTGCAAATATAAAACAATAATAATTATAACAAATAAACTAACAGAAACTATAAATATAACAACAGGAACAGTATATTAACAATAATTATATAATAATAATATAACCACAATATAACCAACAAAATCTTCTCTCACGAACGTTTTGACACTTCTACGTCACTAACTGCAAAAATTCTGAAATCGTCATCGCAACGTCACTTCGTTGCCAGGGCCTACGATAGCCGGAGCTTCCAAGAAAGTTACAGAATTCCACCATTAATCGCTTATCATTCAGATTTTAGTATATTACTAACAGTAAAAATTCCCCTTGGCGAGTTTTCTATCAGTGCCTCCCTTTTCCCTGATGAAATAAGTGACTTTTCTGTGATAACTGAAAGTAAGGTGCATTATTCATTAATATAACCATGCTCAAGAGAAGGTAATATATCTTGTATCCAGTCGATGAACACCTCACTATTCATATCTTCGTGAGTCTGTCATTTTCTTAGACTCAAATTATAATAAACGATCATCTACCATCTGCCAATATGAAGCTCAATTAGACCCTCGCCTTTTTAAGCTGTCATCGGTATTTTAAACTGTCATTAGTATTTTAAGCTTAGAAACAAAATATTCATATATAATTCATATGATAACTTACAGTGTGTGGCATTTTAACCAATCATACGACAGTTCCTTTCTTAGTGGCCTAAAATGCAGTTTAGGTCACACTGTTTGTTTAAAAATTCCGCTCTTTCAATAACGCCTATGATCGGTGCTCCTTAGTTCCGGGTCAAAATGGCGCGCATTATCATTTGCATCGTCCGCGCAATTATAGGAGCATTCTCCCCTCTCTATAGCTCTGGTTATAACATGAGACCGAAACTGATATTTTCTGAGAGACTTACATCCGTGTTTACTTCCACTTTTCAATGTGAAGTTAGCGTTTTAGGAAAATCACTCAGGATGAGCCCAGAAGTGATTTTAAAATTTGAGTGAAAATTAATCGTGATTGTGATCACGACTTAAAGCTGTATTACACCTACCAATTTCTTGACTAAGAAATTGTCATCAAATCCTTGGTCAAGTTACTGTTGACCTTGGCTGTGTTACATTTATCATTTTCTCCACCAAATGTTTTGGTGAATTAGTAGTACCACATCCGTCTCGACTTACGTACAGTACACAGACCGACTGCTGACCGCTGGGAGAACTCCTCGCTGCGCGACTTATAGGTCAGTGTGAGACAAAGAAAGTATTCGGAAAAAAGAAATGATAACATTTGTTCATCATCGCATACACTAGCAGGACGAAGGAATGCAGATAAGAAATTGTAATATACTGAAAAGATACATATATAGGAAACATACTACACTTCGATGTGTAACGCTTGACAATTTGTCCAGACTGCTCGTGCTTATCGTAATGTTATAAGAATCCACTGCACACTGTGTGGGAGGGGCGTCTCACCGACCAACTCACGCTCTGTGAGCTGTAAGTACCAAAAGTCAAAAGTAGTTGTGTGCATTGCGCGTGTGTGAAGTTGGCCCCCTCCTTTTATCGCCAATGTAAATTCTGACGGTTGTTCTAGGTTTATTCTAAAGTGTTCCAAAGTATTAATAAAAAAGGCGAAATCGGCCGAGATAATTGAAAAAAACGACTTTTACCCAGTCCCCTTTTCTTGAAAATTGTAATTCTGACGGTTGCTCTAGGTTTGTTCTAAATTATTCCAAAGTATGTCAAAGAAAAAATCGAAATTGGTTGCGATAATAGTAAAAAACCGTTTTACAATGTGCGGAACGACTTCCACTTTCAGAACATTATAATGTAGTTGTTATTGTAAATTATATTTTTGGTGTCTAATGGTAAATTTGATGATTATTGGCCAGCGACCGCTCTCAGTTCTGTTGACATACATCAATCCTACTTCCCCCTCCATGGAAAAAAGCTTCTGTGGACAGAAGCCTTTCAACAACGGACTGGATTAATGACGCATCACTTCCTAACAATCTGTCGAAACTCGGCATTGTGATTATTCGCTATTATGATTGACAATGATACAAACAATTTACATAAAGGAATAGCGCTCTACACTACTACGAGAAAACATTTTAGAATCAAATTTCTTCTAATGTCTAGTTTTTATATGATATTCCAAATTATATTTGATGTTTGATGTAAATTCACAAGAGTCACATTTATAATCAAATTCCTTCAAATGTTTAGCTTTTATATGATATTCTAAATTATGTTTTCTGTTTGTTCCAAATTCACAAGAAGCGCACTTAAAATCAACTTGCTTCAAATGTTTATTTTTTATATGTATTTCTAAACTACGTTTGGTGTTTGTTCCATATTCACATGAATCACATTTATAATCAACTTCCTTCAAATGTTTCCTTTTTATATGTACTTTTAAATTGCTTTTGTTGTTTGTTCCATGTTCACATGAGTCACATTTATAATCAACTTCCTTCAAATGTTTACTCTTTATATGTACTTTTAAATGGTGTTTGCTGTTTGTTCCAAATTCACAAGAATCACATTTATAATTAAATTGCTTCAAATGTTTATTTTTTACATGTCTTTCTAAACTACCTTTGACGTTAGTTCCATATTCACATGAGTCACATTTATAATCAATTTCCTTCAAATGTTTACTTTTTACATGTACAAAAAAATGTTGTTTGTTGTTTGTCCCAAATTCACAACAGTCACATTTATAATTAAATTGCTTCAAATGTTTACTTCTTATATGTATTTTTAAATTACCTTTCCAGTTTGTGCCATATTCACATGATTTACATTTATAATCTACTTCCTTGATATGTTTATTTTTTATATGTAGTTTTAAATTGTCTTTGTTGTTTGTACCATATTCACATGAGTCACATTTATAATCAATTTCCTTTAAATGTTTACTTTTTACATGTACTTTTAAATGTTGTTTGCTGTTTGTCCCAAATTCACAGGAGTCACATTTATAATTAAATTGCTTCAAATGTTTATTTTTTATATGTGTTTTTAAATTACCTTTCCAGTTTGTGCCATATTCACATGATTTACATTTATAATCTACTTCCTTCAAATGTTTAGTTTTTATATGACGTTTTAAATATTGTTTGTATTTTGCTTGAAACACACACTTCAAACACTTGAATATTTTGTTTTGATCTCGTGAGCTCGATTGTTCTACTTTTATATGTGTATTTATATGATCAGTCGAAGTATGTTCTTGGTCGTCCTTTCCTCCAACATAAGCGTGTGTTTTTTCCATATGCAGCCTGAGGGATTCTTTAGTCTTGAAACGCCTGTTACATAACGCACATTTATACATTTTAACTTCGAAATTCTGTTTATGGTGCTTCTTGAAATCTGTTTGGAATTTCGTCCTGTAATTGCACTGCTCACATCTATAGATTTGACGGAGGCATCTCTTCCGTCCGTTCAATGCTTCTGTGCCCTGCTTAGCCGGTGGTGTCGGTAGAATACACTTTCTGAAAATAAAGAAATATTTCCAATCTCATGCTAAACCATAAAGTTAGGGGTTATAATGACCACTATATGGTTAATGTACCCTTTAATGTTCTAAAGTCCCCACTAGCAGTAAGGGCTCACGTTAGTACTACAGTTATTCTCATCACTAGGCCGCGGACATGACCGAGTTAAACTACGACGAAGTTACAACGGAGCAAAGAAATAATGTAAACAACACACATTTACTGAATAGCATTATTCACGCATTATTCATATGGTGAACTGCAACATCTGTTATTGAGTCACATGTTGACGCAAAAATAACACAAAAAAAGTCCACTTAAGTCGTAAATATTCTATTTTCATCGGCGGAGATATAGGAACGTCAGAAGTATTTAAAATTTATTGTATTTACCTTATATTTCGCATGATAAATAGAGTTATATATGTGTATAACTATCCATACTTACATTAGTTTCGTTTTTTCATTGTTTTGACTGTTAATTACGTACTTCGTAATTTATGTAATAGTTCCTGTTTAATCCCGTTTCATTGAATCGACTTCTCCCAATTATCTATACGTAAGTGTGCAATGGATTTCGTTCAGTTTCAATAATATACGTATACATTTTTAGTTATCATTTATTTAGATCTAGAACATTGTTTATGTTACTATGATATGGAAGAACGTCGAGAAATACATTGTGAAACAATGGCGAGTTGGATTGAGGGTCATACTGATTGTATGTCCATTGTCAGTGATTCCGATATTTATTGCAAAGTCTGTAAAATATCGTTACAGAATGCCAAAAAATCGCATATGTAATAGCATCTATAGTTATAAATACAATTGATGGGGAAACAATTGCTAAAACCATTGACGAGAAACAACATGCTTCATTCGGACGACAGCTATAGGGAAAAAATACTTTTATTTGTTAGTGACAGTGCCGTATATATGTTAAAAAACAGGCAGACTATTAAAGGAAACATATCCTTATATGCTGCATATTACTTGTGTAGCACATGCTCTCCACAGAATCTGTGCATATATCAGAGTCTCCTATCCGGAAGTTGATAGACTTGTATCCGCTTTTAAAAATAGTTTTCCGTTTACAGGGAAAAACTTCCATCTTTGTCACTGCCACCCTCGCCAATAATAACTAGATGGGGAACATGGCTGGAAGATACTAGTTTTTATGCAGAGAATTTCGATACATGTTTAAATGACGACGCTCGAAGTAGTTCTGAGTGCAAGGAACTAACACAAATCCAAAATTTAAAAAATCAGTTGTTATTCCTTCAGGAACACTTTGGAAATTTGCCTAAACTAATCACATATTTTGAAAATCGAATCTCAAATTAAAAGATGGATTAACCACATTAGATGTGGCTATTAATAACTTCAAAACTATTCCAAGTGACTTCGGATTTGGCCTTCAGCAAAAGTTAGACGCAGTTTTTAATAGAAATCCAGATTTACTAACATTGCGGCAATTGTGTATGCTAAATACGCTGAAATAAAAGAATATTTCCATTGCGCAAATATAACCAGTTGCGATGTAGAAAGGACGTTTTCTATCTACAAGGATGTAGTTAATTCAAAGAGAACAAATCTTAGAGAAGAGCAAATGAACAAATAATAACGTATTTTGTATTTTATAAATCACCAGCTACTTGTTATCCAATTATGTAAATAAAATTAAAACCTCTTTAAAAATACAACATCTCAATAGTGCGCCCATGGGCGATGAGTCATGGCTCGCTCGTGTCCGCGGCCTACTCATCACTCACTTTGATACCCATTTTTCCATTAAATCTGCAACATTATTCGTGGTACAGGTGTATAAATCTCTTATATGCACACGTCTCCTGATTTGCTACAATCGTTGCAGTGACTCGTGTTTTTTTTTTTTTTTTATTGAAGACTTGTCTGATTTAGAAGCAGACGATAAATCAGATATTTCAGTTACAGTAACAGATGACTAGAAATTATTTTGAAAGCGATGCTGACGACGAAGAGGATTTTAGTTTGTCCCTATTCTGTCTTCAACAAGAATTAGATGCAAAATGTCGAAGTGATACAGCTGGAACAGACATCGGTTTGGTAGAATGTGAAAATATAGAACAAGAAATATCAGCACAAAATAATGAAGAACTATCTGCAAATGATAATGACGTACCGAACAACATATATTTGCAATCTGAACAGGTACAGACTAAACTGAGTGGAAAAAACGGGTTCAAGTGGAATGGTAAACCAGGAAAAAGGTCATTCGCAACAACTGCTCAAAATTTAGTTTCACATCTTCCTGGAAATAAAGAATCTGCTCGTGAGGTGTCTAGTCGACTTGAAGCATGGTCTTTGTTTTTCACGAAGATATTTTGAACTCCATAGTTACGTTCACAAATAAAGAAATTTTGGTACAACGAAAGAAATATGCAAGCGATCGCCCAATGATGATGAAGATGTAGCAAATACGAGCGTGCGTGCGTCCTCGATCAGAGTTACTAATTTAATCGACATTAGAGCGTTGTGTGGTCTGTTCTACAACGCTGATGTAGTGAATATGAACGCTGTTACTACAAAAGAACTTTTCGACAAAAATACAGGAATCCCCATTTCTCGTGCTGCCATGAGTGAGACTCGATTCAGTTTTTTAATAAATTGTCTCCGATTTGATAATAGGGACACCAGACAGGAAGGCCAAATGACGATCGTTTTGCACCATTCTGTGATCTGTTTGAGGCTATTATTTCTAAATGTTCTGATTACTGGAGTTTAGTTAACAATTACTAAGTTTCAAAGTGCCCATTTAAAATGTACATACCTTCAAAGCCATGTAAATATGGTATGAAAATGGTTACACTTTGTGATGCGAAAACCTTTTACCTCTTAAATGCTGAGGTGTATGTTGACAAAGGGCCAACTCCAGAAGGAGTTCCGGTTGCTGATTATTATTCATTGAATCTTACTAAATCAATTCATGGTACTAACGGCAATGTTACCATGGATAATTGGTTCACATCAACTGATACTGCTAGAAAGCTTTACGACCATCATTCTGTAACCATAGTCGGAACTCTAAAGAAAAATAAAACTGAAATCCCAGTTATTTGTTCAGGCTAAAGGAAGAAAAAAGAATTCGGTTATGTTTGCTTTCAGCGATTTTAATACTATTCTTTCTTACTGTCGTCCAAAACCAAAGCAAAAGAAGGTTGTTCCAAATTCGACGCATCTTCCCGAAATCGTTAATTTTTACAATAAGATTAAGGGAGCCGTAGATTCTTTCGATCAACTGACTCTTCGTTATACCGCTGCAAGGAAAACAAGGCGCTGGCCATTCAGGATATTTTACAACATTCTAGATTCAGTTTGAATTAATTCAAATATTCTTTGTAAGGGTTCCAGTGCTAAAGAAAACAAAAACATATCCAACAGAAGAATGTATTTATAAGAACTGGTCATGGATTGATCTGATAACATCGCTTATGAAACAACGTCTACAAATACATACTTTATCCGTTATGCGTACTCCAAGCCGTTATTAAAAGAACTTGAAGCCAGAACCCAATATTCCAATACCTAAACTGCCATCATCTGGCAGATGTTCATTCTGTCCCAGAAAAAAAGATAGCAATTCGCAGATTTCATGTAAAAAGTGTAATATAAGTTCTTATGTTTAAAGCATCAAACCAAAGTTTGCCCCGAGTGCTCAAAGTTTACCTTAAAGTACATATGGCAACCTTGGACAAGAAAAATATTCGGTTGCAATAAAAAGCTCGTTGCCAAATTTTGACGTTTGTAAAATTGAAGTTTAATTTTTTCGCTTTATGTACCTAGTTATCATTATTGCGCGATTTTATGATGTATATGGTATTCGGATTTTGCAACGGCAATGCGAATATGGCAAAACAGGAATACGAAATACGTTATCCATATCGGCGGCACCCATCTACCAAACCATTCCGAAGATTAGATCAGCGCCTTCGTCAATATGGCACATTTAGATCTAATTATTATGACGCAGGCAGACCTTTGGAACGCCGTACGGTTCAGTTAGAAGAACAAATTTTTGGATACTATTCACGAAGATGCTCCTTGCAACACTAGACAAATAGCTCGAGAAATGAATGTCCCAAGTAAGTCAACAGTTCATTCAGTGCTAACACAAAACCTTTTGCGACCGTTTCATGTAACAAAAGTGCAACCATTGTAAATAAATCACAATGTGAACAGAATAATGTTCTGTAATACAATTTTAAACAGAATTCACCTAGAACCGAACTTTCTATGCCATATTCTTTGGAGCGACGAATGCTTGTTTAGAAGTGACGGAGTATTTAATAGCCATAATTTCCATTTTTGGGCGCATGAGAATCCTAGAGCATTCAGAGAATTTGGACATCAAAGAAGGTTTTTTGTAAATGTATGGCTAGGCATCTTAAACCTTCGCATTGTTGGACCAACATTTCTTCCCAAGCGTGTAAATGCAATTGAATGTTTTAGAGGAAGTGCTGGATAATGTTCCATTAAATCTCAGGCTCAACATGCTTTACATGCATGACGGTGCACCAGCTCTCACAATGGTCGATTTTCAAGGGGCATGGTTAAACGAACACTTTCCGAACAGGTGGATCGGACGTAATGGACCAATATCGTGGCCAGCAAGGTCCCCAGATATTAATCCTCTCGACTTCTTTGTTTGGGGCTTTTTAAAAGAAAAAGTATATGCGACGCCTCCAGCCAATGAACAAGAAGTAATTAATAGAATTACCGCCACACTTCAATTATTTACTCCTGATATGTTACAACGCGTATTAAATTCTATTCCTCGAAGACTACAGCTCTGTCTGGAAACTAACGGCTACCAGTTTCAACACTTACTTTAATCATTTCATGTGTTATTGTACTATTAAATATGTTTTATCAATTTTTTAACATTAACTTTAGTTTTAATAAAGTAGTTAATAAAAAGCACTAGATTTTCAAATACGAATATTGTAATAACTGCTATAATATAGTGTTGCCAAACTTACACTTTTTTAAAATAATCCGTATGGCTTATCGACAGACCCTACAAATTTTTTGTATTAGGATTATTTACTCAGAATTAATCTTAGAATTGTTCTACCTGAAGTTTATCCGCGAATTTCTGGGGACGGTGTATAATCATATAAAAAGTAATCGTACCTGGCATTCCTCTCGCAGCAGAAGGCCATATGGTGTTCGAGGTATTCCTTCATGTCCAAGTTGATTTTGCAAAATGGGCACTGCGTAAGTTCTGGAATTGTATGAAAAACACACTCATTGAATTAGATGCAAAACGGATATTGCTATAATATTTGTGAAACACAAAAAAAATTGAATATCGTGGATAGTAAAGCACAAAATGAAAAGGAAATGAGTTGTGCGTCCCTAACAGCTGCTGCATCAATCGTCCCTCGATTCCGAAAGTTCACCCTTTTCCTAACTTTCCTGTCACACAACAAATTCTCTAATTCTTTTATAATATCATTTTGGAAAATGAGACACAGGGATGATTATAAGTTGCAAGAAAAGCCTAAATGTGACGTAAAAATGAATGTGTTAATGTAAATCTTCAGCTGTTAATAATTCCTACAAGAGTTCGAGTAAGAATTAGTAGAAATTATACGTATAACTATAACTACATTAATTTATATATTTCTTGCCAATTTGCCAGGAAATTGTTAATCAATAAGTCTTTTGTGGTAATGTTTTTCATGTTCTCCTCAGTTGAAAACAACTTACATATTCATCACTCATATAGTTATAAAAGAGTTTACTTTCAAGTTTTGTAGAGAAGTGTTTGATTTAAGACCCTACATGTGTGGAAGTGTAACTGGCAGAGTGCCACAGGTGTTAAAATTCCTGCATCGACAAGTGTTAAAAAATCGTTGAGGATTGTAAATTCAATATGAACTATAGACAACTACTTTCCTGAAACATTCATCTACTTAATCAATTTTATACATTTGCACATGAATATTCAAAAGAGAACTATTAATTTACAGATAATCCAATTCAAAATACAAAAATCAACATATTCAAATCCACAAACATTAAAATGAGATATTTACATTACCTTCAACTGAAAATGCTCCTGCTGTATCCTGAACACAAATGGTTTTATGTTTGGCCAAATGCGATTTTGAACTGAATCCAAGACAGCAAAGTGTGCAGGCAAATACGTCCTTAATGATGCCTTTGGTAATGGGAAAAAAGTCCACTCTGCCAATTTTATTTGGACTATTTCTGTATTCATCACCAAAATACACGAGTAATTCTTCATGCGGTTGAATTGGACGAGTGCTTTCATAATATATAGTATCTTCACATTGAAAGACACGCAAGTTTCGTTCATAAGTGTTCCTGGTAGGATTAATGTACTGCATCCAATTCAAATGCTTCCATTTATTTCTGACCACAATAAATTTCTCCCCATTCATTTCCCAAGGACATTCTGTTGTGCTGAGTCCAGTGAAAGGACCAAATTTGACACCTGCAGGTATAATTCTTAAAGCATTTATTCCAATTTGTCCTAAACAATCTTGTATTTCTACAATATGGTGTGGTATATCTTCTCGTGCTCTGCTGTCTGTATTATTCAAAGTACGTTTGTTTAAAATGTGCACAAGCATTCCACATTTGATGCAATAGTCCTCATAATATGCTTCACAATTTTCACAGTCTGTTGGCCAAATTTATATGGATTAGGAATCATAGCATTTACATCACTTGGTGATGTTTTAAATAAGTACAGATTCATGAAACACATATTCATAATGTGTAGATAAAGTTCCAAAAATATTTTCAATACTGTTAGTTTTCAAAATAGTCAAGTAATATATGACACGGATGACAAGAAACAGTGATGATTTAATTGGTTGTTAAAATACCCTGACCTTAACACATCTTTTTGATCATGGAAGTGTTTCAAAAGCCATTTAAAACTGTTGCAATCTCTACTTCATCAATATCCAGTGCCAAAAAATGCACCCATTTTTAAACTGACCATGTAACACATAAATTTGTAAACAACACAATTGTAAGTGATAATCTTCCAGTTACCCCTAAGCAACAATATGAATTTTTTTTTTAATTTTGCATAACAATTTTGTAGTTACCAAATCAATATTAATTAAAAAAATGCTGAGTTAAAATTCCACCATTTAACCATCTTTGTCCATTCTGAATATGTAAAAAAACAAATTTTAAAACAATTACTTTTCAAATATTTTAAGGTTATATTTGTGGTGCCATATGCCAAACAGGGTCAAAATACGCCGAGATCATTTCAAAGCTGGTTGAACCATTTGTCTATATAATGGCGCTATTGCAACACCATAATAAAGTCTTTTAAAACAGATTCAAAACATTTCAAAAGAAAAGGTCGTCTTTAGTCTTAACACAGGTTTCAAAATGAAAGCATTACAAATTGGTGTTATTATGAATGAGAATCTTATTATTTGAGATTCACTTTTTCAATAATCAGAAAAACAGCACTTTAAGTTTTCTTTGTTAGGGCGATGCATTTTATATTCATGCTGCAGATGTTTCATCACTATTTACAAACAGCACAATGTGAAATTTTTAATGATGTTGCTTCCAGTAGGAGTTTCCTTGCCTTGAGATAGTACCAACTAGAGTATGGACGTTCGATTTATGTGGCTGGGTTTTCACTTCTATAAAATGACATGATGTTTGTGATGAGAACACTTTATTTCTTCTCATCCAAAATGTAACAGAAATACGTATTTCAAGCGTGTACAAAACTTATGCTTTTTATGACATGCAGTTGTTCGATACAATACAAATTCTTAACTAACTACATCCCCCTCTTCTGGTATGGGAACTTACCCGAATGCAAACAACAGCGATGGTATACTATCGCTGTTTGACAAAGCTACAGTGTTAGCAAAACGCGTCACAGCCTTTACATGTTTGTAAATATAGTGAAGATTTAAACAAATTTGTTGTTTTATTTTACGTTGAGTTAAATGGATCTTCATCAAGTAAAAGCCACATCTATCCAATTCTGTATATATTAAAAGCAGCATCCATAGATATGTTTACAATAAAAAAAATTGTATTTATTCTCACAGAACATAGCCTACTGTAGAAATTATACCACAAAATATACAATTCAAATTGTAAATTAGTACCACGCGATCATTTAAATTCAACGTCACTTTGACAATTCAGTTTCAAAATGTTAATTAATCAATAATTGACATTCTGGACAACCTAATAAAAAAAATCCTGCCTGCTATAATTTAGAATTTAAATGATCGCGTGGTATTACTATGTATTTACTTACAGAGTAGGCCATTATCAAATTCTATTTTAATATTATCAGCACGGATCCCTTGTCCTATGTTAATGCTGTCATTTTGTATGTTAGTCACTTCAAATGGTGCCACTTCTGTTTTGAGATTATGCAAAATTGTGGAGGCATCGTACTGTTTTAGTCTGTCTTTCCAAAAATTATCTTGTAATTCAGCGTTGTCTGTAGTAATAACAGTTTCAGAGACACACACCTTATCGTCTATAAAACTGTCTTCTTGACACTGTTCTTCTTTTATACTAAATGTGTTTACCGAAAGCATTGCGTCATTCATATTAACTGGGTCAACATAATTAGCCATTATTAACATTAATTCTTAAGTTAGTATATATTAATAATTTGTAAATTGTGAGTAATTTAGCAACCACCCAATTCTGTAACAGTCATACTAAAATGGCGGTTGACACGGTCAAAAATGCATTCAGTGTTGCCAACCATGCAACATTTTTCGAATTTCGCCAGTTCAATGCACACCCGCGAAATTCGAAAAATTTTACTTGGGTAGTAGATCTTTAGTTATTAATTTTAGGGCCAAATTCATAGTTATTACTTAAGAATGACTAATCCTCATCTCATCTAGCTCTCATCTTTTACTCATTGAAGGAAAGCTTATCCTGACCTCTGTTTTGCAATTCATAAACATGAGTAAGCGTGTTGCTAAGTTGAGGAAAGAATCCGTGCGTTCAGGGAGTTACGGCGCTGGAAGCGTATACCGCTAGAGCTTGTGGCCAGCGCCTGAAGTCATTGAACGGGTCACAGTAGTACATTTTAAAATTGTTGCTTGGACATGCGTACTTTTACTACTTCTGAAATCTGACAGCGGCAATATGGTGTTGTAGAGTTTATTATTATTTAATTTAATTATTATTGTTTGAAGTATGAAGACGTGACATACGTACTTTTAAAATCTAAACTAAAAATAAAGTCAACGTATTTGGTTTGTAATTAATATATGATAGCAATATAAAATCCTTATTTTAGAATTGACCGAGGAGATTGTAAATTATTTACTATAATATAAAGTGTGTCTATAAATATTTAATACTACATTTTACAGTGTATTATTATATGGATTATGTGGAAGTTTTCGATGAAGTTGGCGTAATCTATTATCAATATTATATCAGCAGTTTTGGTTGATATATTTATCGGCACTGTGAACAGTATTCATTTCAATTTTAATTAGTTGATGAATTTTCTGAATGCTAATAAGTAGGTTTGTTCGAACCTCCAGTTCTGAACAGTTCCGGAACCGTTCTAGAATTAGTAGTTCTGATAATAATGCGCATGTCCGGCCAAATACTGGTTCTAGAACGGTTCGAAATCCTGAAGGTTCGAACAGTTTTAAAATTGGAATTTTAGGGAAACTTATACTACCAACATTAGTAATAGTAATATTAAAAAAACACCAAACTTATTGGAAAAAATATCAATCGTAATGAACATTTAAATGTTACTGCATCTGCATCTCACCACCAAAATTGCGACAGCATTTAAAAAGTAGTGAAAAAGTTGTTTATAAGAAATACATTTTTCTACATTTTGTTATGGATATTTCTGCATTTTTTAAAAAAACCAAACTGGTGGACAAATGTCAATCATAATGAACATTTAAATGTTACATCTCAAAATTACGACAGGATTTAAAAAATAATCAAGTTGTTCAGAAGTACATTTTTCAAAATTTTGTAATGGATATTTCTGATAAACCGGGTAAATAAAACAAGGATTTTTAATACAAGCTGTTATTAATAATTGGCACGTGCATCAAATGCACACACACATTAATAAATATGTATTACATAACTATAAAATCAACAATCATGATGAATTTAAACAAATATATTACAATACATTTTCAATGTTCAAAGCCAACTCCTCTTCTTTTTTTTAATCTGTGAAGTAGTACACTCTTTCAATCCATTTTGGAGAATTGAAGCCTTTTTGGTAATTTGAATTGCAATACCTACATGATTTGGTACTTACATCAATCAGACTCTGAACGTTTTGTGTCACAAGTCTGGGAGTCACATTAACTTGCAATTTATTATAATTTTCATGACGTAACAGGCTGGTACAAACACATACATATAATAGATTGTTCGGATATCTAATATGTTGATATCACAAATTCCCTTTATTTTTCTTAAGTCTCAAGGGGGACACATCGAACCAAAAATTATAAGTTTAGTTTACATAATATTAAATACTATTTAGTCTAAGTTTAACAAATATGTCAATTTCTCTACGAATATATGATAATTATAAATTCACTTTTCACATGTTCGCAAGTTCCTATAATTGTACCATTACATTCACTTTATTCTTAGAGGAAGAATCACTTGCTAGACTCAAAAACATGGTAGTCAATGAAGTAATTTCTAAAACAATAAACCACCATTTGAAGAAATTAATGTTTAGTCACATACTTATAGCTGTTTACTTTGGCTATTACAAAATTGATATAATGGGTGTGAATAAAAACTGTAAAAAAAATTAAAAATAGGTTTGATGAACTGAATCACACCAATACTCTAATAATATCACAAAATAAAATAAAAAACAAATAGGTACTTGAACGATAACTTAAAAACTAACCTACAACAACTCCAAACTCTAAAGTTGAACAATACGATAAACATAACCAGAAAAATGCGAAAGCTGATCAGAGAAATTTCTCTGAAGCTGATACGAATGACAATTACGCATGCTCCGGATTTATCAGAATTTCAAATACTAGCCCATCATCGAGAACTGTTAGAACCGTTCCGAACGGTTCTTGAATTACTAGTTCTGAAAGACCGAACACCGAACTATCAGTTCTCAGAATTTGCAGTTCCAGAACTGCATGGTTCGAACAGTCTTTTTCTTAAATGACATGCGCACTACTTCTAGAACCGTTCAGAACTGCAGGTTCGAACAAACCTGTTGTCTTGTTACTTCCGTTTGTTAGGCGCTAAATTCAAAAATGCTTAACAATCCTGAAGAAATATATGCATTAATATCGGATTATAGAGCCGTTTTTTTTAAACTTCTTGCAATCTATATGTAATAGAGTTATAAAGGACTTTAATATCTTCATTTATGGAAGGCATTTTTGTAATAGTTTAATATCAACTGTAAGGTTGTCAATTTTGATAGATAACCAAATTTTGACAAGTAACTTTGAAGCCGCTATTACATTAATCATTTTGAGAAAGTGTATGACAGAAACTTGTGTTTTTGTCTACTCTTTTTTGCTTTCGACTGTATATTGGAGTTGTACAGAAAATTTAACATTTCTGTCTTGAACAATGGTAAAAAAACCTGATAAATTCGATATCTTGCTTTCTCGACCGCTTTAATATCCCCTTAAAAGAAAATAACCTGCCTCCCTTCCAGTTAGTACATACCGTGCCTTCAAATACTTTCCGCATTAGAGTAGGCTGTTTTTGAAGTTTATAAGTAATCAATGTTGGTGTATATGCTAATTTTTTGAAAACTTCCGCCTATTATTATTTACATGACATAACCAAAATATTAAAAATTATGCACTGTCACCAACCATTAAAAAGAAGCATGGCCGTCTCTAATGCGGAAAGTATTTGAAGGCAAGGTACAGTTCATTGGTTAGTACCATGGGTTAATACTAACTTCAGGATTAATGTTAATAATAATAATAATAGTTTATTTCCAAAATAAAAAAAAGGAACAACATTGTATTAAAATAAATTACAAAATATAAAAATTAATAGATACAAGTGAATACGAGAAAAAGAAAAGTTCAAAAACTAAAAAATTAACTTTGGAAAACACAGAATGTATATCAACTGTGCAGAGTACAGTTGTTCTTCCTATACACCCGGATAAATTTGAATTATATTAAAAAGAAAAACATGCCTAAAGTAACTTAACCTAAATTCTGTGATATGTGCACAAATAGCACCTATATACATATATGAAATACATACAAAACAAATTAAATAGTGTAAAACATAAACACAAGCATTTTTGCAGGTGATATGAGGGAGCAAGCAGTGTATTTTGACAGCAGCAATGCCCTGTACAAGAACGTGAACCGCCCCGCGGACAGGTGTTTCAACTCGTCGGGCACGGCGTTATATACTTTCGTTATTTGATATGAATAGGAACGCTCATACAAAGCTGTGCGATGCATAGGCGGCGTTAGAGTACCCCTAAACCTTAGGTTTAGAGTATGAACATCCGTCCGAAAAGATATCTTATTGAACAGGTACTCGGGACGCTTGTACAAAATAATCTTATGAAAAAGACAAGCCATCCGCAGAGTCAGCCGATCCCTCATAGTCAACCAACCCACATCAGCGAGCCTGTGAGAAACGTGGTCATACTTCCTTATGCCAAATATTAACCTGAGGCACGAATTCTGCACCCTCTGGATGCGTGACATGGTATTAACAGTGATGCACGGAGCATACAGTTCGCTGCAGAAAAGAAAATGTGATAATGAAGTGAATCACACAAGCTCCGCTTAGTCTCAACAGTCAGACAGTGTCTGTGAGGAAAAATTAATTTTAAGTTCATGTACGCTACCTACCTTCACACATTTAAGTATATGCGTTTCAAATCTCATGCGAGTATCCAATACAACGCCCAAATTCTTCGCCTCAGATCTAATAGGTATGTCTACGCCACAAATATTAAATTTCGCTCTTGTTTGAAGAAGAGAAACACTATCTCTGTTACCAAATAGCAATACTGTTGACTTCGATGGATTCAGTACCAGAGCATGTCGAGACGCCAATTCAGCAATTGCATTTAAGTCACGGTTAATATCACCAACGGTTACTTGATAATTAGCGACCGGAAACGAACGATAAATCTGAATATCGTCCGCATACATATGAATCCCACAGCCTCGAAGCGCCGTATGAAATGAGGACGTATAAATCGCGAATAAGACTGGTCCCAAAATAGAGCCCTGTGGGACTCCCCTAGAAACCAGTCTATAATCAGATGATAGGCCATTTAGTGACACAGATTGTACTCTGTTACTTAAGTAGGAGGAAATCATGTGTGTAGCAGATCGTGACAAACCGATATAAGCAAGAATTGAGAGAAGTAAGTTATGATCGATGGTGTCAAAAGCTCGACTGAAATCTAGCAGTGCTAAAACCGAAGCTTCTCCATTATCTGCAGCGCCCAACAAATCATCAGTAACATTGAGTAATGCCGTAGTGTAGCTGTGTTTCTTTCGAAAACCTGACTGAAACTGGGGCATGATCCGGTACATTTCTAGAAATCCTCTTAATTGATTGTTCATTATTTTTTCAATAATTTTAGAGACCACAGGCAAAATACTTATCGGATGCAAATCGCCAAAACCTATGGGATTACTCGATTTCGGTATTGGTTTCACAATAGCCCTTTTCCAAGAGTCAGGGAAGAAGTTTTCCACCAAGCACGAGTTTACTATATGCAGTAAATATGGAAGTATAGAAGGGCAAGAAAGCTTGATCATATCTATAGTTAGAGAGTCCCAACCCGAAGCACTGCTTTTTATTTCTGAAATTATATTTACCAATTCATATTGTTCAACGGGCTTAAAATGAAATTCTTCATAATCATGACCAAATTTATGCGTTCTCTAGAAGGCATCCAACTCCGGATCCACATCACTATTAGGTATGCTATCAATAAAGTGATCATTAATTGATGCAACATTCTGCAGCATTGGTGGAATGTCCCCTGATTTTTTCTTTTTTAAATTTAGCTGCTCAAGCGTTTTCCATTTATCTTTAACCGATTGCTTGGTAAATGTAAAGTTAAAATTGGCCTTCTTTTCACGTTGAATGGATTTTGTGGTTAAATTTCTCAAGCTCTTGTAATAATCCCAGTGACTCTGCTGCCCAGTACCTCTATACCTAAGAAGTGCCTTATCCCTGAGATGCATCATAAATCTAACATTTTCTGTAAGCCATGGTGAAGGTTTACTGGTGACCCCAATCACATGTTTTGGAGCATATTTATCAAATAATTGGAGAACTATATTCATGAAATAAGTAATTTTGTCATCGATATTTTTGATTCCAAATATATTATGGAGAGGTGCTGAACTCAGATCATTAAGAAATGCATCACGATCGAAACGTCTGAAATTTCTAATAGCTTTATACAGAGGGCCAGGTGACACCGATGGTAATCGAACAACACAAAATATCGAATCATGATCAGAGAATTTCTCCTCGCCTATACCTGAGTCAAGTATACTATCAGCGTCAGAGGTTAATATTACATCTAACAAATTATCCATTCTCGTAGCAGTATTAATTAATTGTGACAATCCAAGACATTCTATCATATTTAGAAAGTAGATTTTTGCAGGATCATTACCACAAGAGAGCAGATTTATGTTAAGGTCTCCAAGACAAAGTACGATGTCATACTCCATAGATATATTGGTCAACTGTTCCTCAAAATAGTCACAGAAAGTTTTGTAGTATTGGTGAGGAGGTCTATAGATTACACCCACAGCAATTTTAGTGCGGCCAAACTCAAAACCGACCCAAGCCCGCTCAATAAATGCACCATAAGAGATACCAACAGCCCGCAGATCATTCCTATAATAGACACAAACACCGCCCCTCCGAGTCGCCCTGTCATTACGCAAAACAGAATAGCCCCGAATATAGAGTATGTCATCGGAGATGCTGTCATTTAGCCAAGTCTCGCTAATGACCACGATATCATATTTATATCGAGACACAAAATTCAATAATAAATGCAACTTCGGTACAATTGAACAAATATTTACATGTGCTACCCGCAACCCACCCGCATCGGCAATCATAACCAAGTAGCAGTAATAGTAAGATTAATATGAGAAACACATGTAAATGCTATCAAAATAAAAAACCATCCACATATATATTGTAATAGGTGGTAAGGTACCCTTACAAAGCCCCAAGTTACGGTGCCAAGATGCTATAGGGGGGGGGGAAGAGCTAATGAGAGATATTGAATGAGTATATTTAATTAATTATGCAAGAGACTGAAATAAATAATAAAATAATAAAAAAATTTACTTAATATGAAATTAAATGGCTAATGTCCTAAATAATTATTTAATTGTTGTTCCAAATATAAATCTGCCGGCTAGCTAAAGGAGGATGCATTCTTTAAATACTTAGATAATTATATATAGAGTTTTTGTGTAAATGAGTCTCAAAATTACCCTAAGTGAAATGCACAAATTCATTTAAATTTCAAAAACTTCGCGGTATTCAGCGTGCAACTGCGCAAGTTTGAATTAAGATTTATCCAAGTGGGGGTAAATGCTCTGTATTAGCGCGCACGGCTTGTTATCTGTTATGGAGCCTAGTGAAACCAAATTGTTAGAAAGAGACGGCAAATGTGCTAATTGTGAACTTTTCACCAGGGGGCGCATTGCCAACTCGGTTGCAATAATAGCTACCTATATTACCGCCATTGTCATTCTTAACCTTTGTTTTTGCGTGTTTATTCTTTATTGTGCGTTTGCTTGCTATCAGTGTGTTATTTTTGGACTTAGTTATTTTTTATTTATTTCGATTTAGCGAGTTTTTTATCGTTATTAAAGGTAAGAGTAAAATAATTGATCAAACTTATACTTAAATATTTTATTTAAGATGGTATATAGGAGATGTAGTGTGAGTGGTTGTGAGGACAAAGCTTCCACGAGACACAGATTTCCACAACCGTCTAAATTTAAGGAACGATTCGATGAATGGGTGGCGGCATGTAAAAATGCAGAATTATATTCATTGCATCCTGATTTTATCTATCAATCATACCGTGTCTGTCATATCCATTTTGCTCCAGAAGATCGTGCAACTAACATGTATTTACAAAAAGCAGCTGTGCCAACACTTTATTTGCCAAAATCTACGACCGCTACTATTGAGAAAAGCACAGTACACGTTGAATTTGAAGATGTTCCAAGCACTAGTTCAGATGATCATGTAAGTGGCATATGTGATCAACCTTCAACTAGCGGGATGAATGTTTCTACACCACCGAGGAAGCGCAGATTCTCTGAAGATGTGGCTGTATTAAATACGCAAGAAAAAAGACCAAACCGTAATTATTTAGCATTATTTTTATTACATTATACATTTTTTATATACATATCTCGATTACATTCTTATCCCTTTATCTGCGAAACCAGAATTGCCAAAAGCCAAATAATAATTTTAGGCAGGCAATAATAGTAATTAGTATACAGACAACATAACATTCAAAATATTCCGTGATTTTGAATGTACCAATAAAGAATGTAATTAATAAGTATGTGTTATTTTTGTAGGTAAATATGTATTGCATGGTGTGGGTGTAACTCAACAGAAACAATTAACCCCAAGGGCAAAAAAACTCTATAAACTAGCAATAAATTTGGAACGCAGGAGTAAATTGGAAAGGTCCAAGAAACTGTTATTCAAGCAGAAGTATAAACAGTTAGCCACAAAGAGTCCTGATGAATTGATTAATGAGGTGACCACAAATATGTCATATCCCCTTAAATCTTTCCTGAGAAGCCAAATTAAATTATTTGATAAAGAGCCTAAGGGAAGACGTTTTTCTTTGGATGAAAAAGTTATGGGGCTAATGATATATAAGCAGAGTCCAAGCTGCTATCGTCTCTTATCAAAAATATTTTCATTGCCCTCCAGAAAGACTCTCACAGAATTATTGAAATTGGTCCCATTGAAGGCAGGTGTTAATAATATAATTATTAATCAGATAGCAGCTACTACTGCAAATAAACCAGCCACATACAGACTCTGCATTTTAATGTTCGATGAAATGAGCATACAGCCACATATTCGCTTCAATATAAATAATAAGAATGTTGACGGATTTGAAGACCTTGGGCATACCACACGAAATTCCATAGCAGATCATGCATTAGTCTTTATGGTTAAAGGGTTACTAAAAAAATGGAAACAACCATTAGTATATACTTTTACTGCAGGGGGAATCAAGAAATTGGACTTAGTAAGATTAATAAAAGATATTATTAAAACATGCGAAGAAGCTGGTTTGATAGTATTGGCTACAGTATCGGATCAAGGAGCTGCAAATGTAGCTGCTATAAATTATTTAAAGAACGAGTATCAAACCTGTGTGAAAAGAGAAGGTGGGGAACCTAACCATATAGTGTATCGAATTAACGGCAGAGAGATGGTGCATATTTATGATCCCCCACATCTTTTAAAAGGCATCAGAAACCAATTGCTTCACAGAGATTTAGTTTGGGAATCTGACACTGGAAAAAAGACAGCAAAGTGGAATGAAATTGTGAAAGCATATGAAATAGATAATTCTTCTGGGCAACTGCGATGTTTACCAAAGTTAACAGACCAGCATATTGTTCCTTCCAAAATAAAAAAAATGAAGGTGTCTTTTGCTGCCCAGGTATTAAGCTGGTCGGTAGCAGCTCAGATACAAAATTTTGCGCGTTCAGGTGTGTACATATTCTATAATATATAAAAAAGTTAAGGGAAATGATTTTTTAAAAATATGTAAACTGCTTAAGAAAGTAAAATTTACTTCATACATATAGTTTCTGCG
The DNA here is from genome assembly GCA_963170755.1 of Amphimallon solstitiale. Taxonomy (NCBI): domain Eukaryota; kingdom Metazoa; phylum Arthropoda; class Insecta; order Coleoptera; family Scarabaeidae; genus Amphimallon; species Amphimallon solstitiale. Next base: position 23,516,494 of record OY720677.1, on the reverse strand, counting down.
TTTTACAATTTTTTACTGTATTTGCAGGTTACAAAGCTAGTGATGGAACTATGTTGGATCCACGGGCTTCTGAAACTGCTGACATTTTATGTTTTTTCGACCAACTTTTTGATAGTGTCAATGGGTCACTAAATTTGAGGCCATTAAATGGAAAAATTTATAGATGCGCCGTAACGAACAAGTCTCCACATCTGTCATTTTGGAGAGATGCAAGGCGAAATCTACATAGAATGCATTTTATTAAAGATAAAACCAACGAGAAAACGGTACCACCTTCCTTGAAAAATTGGATTGTTACTTTAAATAGCATCGAATATGTATACAAAAAAATAAAAGAAGTGTATCATATTGATAAGTTCAGCCCAAGAACCTGCAACCAAGATCCACTTGAAAATTTTTTCGGGCAAATACGACAACATGCAGGCAGAAACACCAATCCCACCTCAGGAATGTTTGCATCATATTATAGAACGTTATTAATTAATAATTTTGCATCTTATCATTCCATAAGCGCAAATTGTGAAATAGAGCAGTCAGAACATATTATTTCCTCCATAAAAGACTTCATTACTCAAGAAACACAATCAGACGTGTTAAGTCAACCCACTGATAATCTTCAACATTTAGTGTCGTCCTTAAAGCCGTCGTGTTTTTCTTATATAGATAAGATAAGTATAGGGTATGTAGGTGGGTGGATTGGTAAAAATTTAAATTCTTTTTATGTGTGCGACATATGTAAAGAAAATGTACTTTGTAAAGAAGGGGAGAGGAATGTTTGGCATGATTTAACTGTGGCAAAAGAATTTGCAGATAATGTCCCAGCAAAATTAAAATACTGTAAGCCAGAATTTTTACATGCACTTTCCCTTATTTATGATATTGTAAGAGAAATACTCCCTCATATTGCACATTTACCCTTGTGCTACGAGATTTTATTGAAACTCATAAAAGATAATGTTAATTTTAATTTCAACAAGTGTGAACATAATGTAGTAATGGCAGTAAAAATAATTGAAGAATTTTCTAAACTCTGTTGTCATAATTGGGCAAATGGTGTCAATAGAGTAATTCTAGGAAAAGACTCCAGAATAAGAAGAGGCGATATCATATACGAGAAAGCAATTGCATATCGCAAAAAGAGATATTTAAAATAAAATATATATCTCGTTATTTTATTTTACTAATAATAATAATGATTAATCTCCTTTGTTTATTTATTATATTAAGAATTGTTTTATAGTTTTCCTTTTTTATTATATTATGAGCTAAATAAACCTTGTTTGACATGAAAAATTGTTCATTATTTCTTAAAATTATAGTATAATTGGTACAAATATAATTTAATTTCAGTAAATGATGTAAATGTATCATTTTACCAAATAATTTTAAAATAATATAAATACATATAGATGAGCTTTCTTTTCATCGATGGATCCATCACTTATACTTTGTTACTGTTTATTTAATGTAATAAACGCAGATACAAATAATCGATGGATTCATTGATGAAATAAAAAACTCTAACATTTACAAAAAGGATCTCTGAATTTGTACTACGCGCGCTTTGGCAATTTAATTCTGAACATTTCAATAGATGGCGCAAAACAGTGTTTCAGTTCAATGCATGGGAGATGCCGTTCTCGTTAGTATTATCTCTGTTAGCGCGAAATCGCAAGAACTCTCGTGTATGTGTGATTGTTACGGTGATAAAACGAAAATTAAAAAGTGATGTAGTTATCTCAGTGGGGTGATCTCTAAGTGACTCTAATTCTCTACCTCAGGGCGTTAAATGATTCGAAAATTCTTTACCTTAGATTACCTTAGATACAGCAACTCTTCAATTCTCAGAAGCGAGGATCTTGTAGAATCTAACCTGCAAAAGCTATTTTGTGACACCGCTTTATCGCTAATGCACAAAATACATATGTGTACCTCTTAAACGTTAATGAGAAACAGGATTTATCAATGGTGGAAACAAACACATTATTTTTAACACAAACAGATCTTGGTTTATTAAAAAAAATGAATACGCAACAAGATACAACAATGCTCGTATAGACAAATTAACAGTAAACAATAAATGAGAATAAAATCGTGAATCGATCTAATATAACTTGTAGTTTATATAAACAAGATTTCCCTAGGAAATGTTCTACTAAAGCAAGATATAATTGTCATATGACAATGTATACGAATTTAAACCTTATGTGCATGAAGTTAAATGTGGATGCAACGGAATAATGAATTAGAATGAGAAAATTGTAAGTATGTATGTCCTGATATTTTATTTATATAAGTTTATTCTAATTTAAAAATGTAAATTTGACCCAAAAGTTTATGTTAGATATTACTTGAAGAGTTGATTTTTTATTTACGTTAATGAATTAATAGGATTGAAAGATGTTACAAAAGTTTGACTTAATTTCGGCACAAAGTGTGCGTGTAGTATTAAATAGACTTTGTACCTTATAAGTCACTAATTCCTATTCTTGTTTAAGACCAGGTATTTCGGGTGGTTGAAGGTGTATTCCCAGGTGTCACGGCTTTCCTGGTTCGGTGTTATACTGCACGGCCATAGACTGCGAAACCCTTTCTCTGATGCCCCTCTTTGGATTAATTTCACAGGTATCAGGTGCGTGAATGTTTAATTTATTCTTGACTTCTTTGGTTGTGGATGTGTGGTAGTAATCTCTCCTATGTTAATTTTCTTTTACAGCTACGGTTAATTCCGTTCGACCTTGGATTCTGCTTTGGCGCGAACGTCTTCAAATGGGCGACCTTCTTGCGTCACTTGAAAGGTCACACAACGTGACTTTAAACTCGCACGTGGAAACGAATGTATGACTGATCAATTCAAACAATGAATTGATAATGATGGATCTCGCTTCAAACTCTCAATTAATAACCATGGATCTGATTCAAACGATGAATCAATAACACTGGATGTCACTTCAAACAATAAAGAATGGCTGTGATTCATTCAATGAATGAATAATAATGGATGTGATTCAAACAATGAATCAAAAGAATCTGGATGCCGCTTCTCGTCCGATGTGCCTTTTTATTAGAATCTTCTGTTGTGGGCGTAGTAACCATAGCAATATATACAGTTATTTTTTACAAAGTCTTATTACGGACAAGTTTATTTTGGAATATTAGTAGAATCATGTTTTATATTAGTTAAATTAATTCGTCTTTCAATCGGTACAATAAAATTACTTTAATTCGTTTTCTCTTAGAAAAACACATTTTTTAAAATTTAAAGGGCAAATTTAGCATTTCGACTGTCATATGTTCGATGACGTCATGGACGCTAAGAAAATAAATTAAAATATCAGAATTTTGGATTAAAATGCCTTTTTAGTAGAATCTTTCCTTCACAAATTAAACTTTTAAATACATTTAATATTTTTTCACCTTTCAATCCTTTTACAAATCTTTATTTATATAAAAAAATAGTGTGGTTAGTTTTTGAAGTGTAATAACTAAATGGTCTTTTAATTTATTTATGAATTATTGTTATAACATGAAACTATGACCTTTTCTTAATCTTATACCACCTTTTTAAATTATCTATATAGCTTGTAATTAATATTTTTAAACTTTTCTTTTACCTATGTTGACAACTGTCAAATTATTCAAAATGCTTATTCAAATATCAGGACTCAACTTACAAATATGACACTGAGAAATATTTCCACATAAATACGTCTTGATAGACTTTGTATCTGTTAGGTTTTATTTATAATTGCTTTAATTATGTATATGAAATATTTGAAATTAATTATGATTAGAGCAATATGGCGCATCAAAATTCGAAAAATAAAATGATGCTTAGCTTAAATGTGCGCATCTAACAGATTTATCTTTAGTGACAATGATTATAAATTGACAACATGTTTATGGGGTAAATGTTGTTTATGTTCAACATTAGTTTATTTTGGTTTATAGCAATGCATTTTTAGTTAGAAATTATTCATGTATGTGCTATACTTTTACCAATGTTTGGGATGATGCTTTCGAAGCTATCAACCTTGCTTTAACTTTAAACCTGTAACTTTTTGTGACATTTTACTCTTGAGAATTCACACTATAAAATGGCAATCATTTATATGTGCTCATAGTGTGATGGTAAATGATGAAACTTGAAATTAAAATTGGCCATTTGTAATGGCTGTCAAATTCATTTTATATTATTACTTTGCCTATATAACATTTTACTAATCATTGTTGTATTGTGAAAATATGCTAATTATAACTATAAAAATAAGACTAATTTGTTTATTAAGCTAATTAAGTATTTAATTCTAGTATTTAGTCTTCAGTATGGGGGTTTCAGTTGGGGTTCGTGAGAAGAGTAGTCATTGGTTTGGTTTTCTAAATTTGGGGGGTGATTTGCTTTCTAATATTTAAAATTTGATGGGGTTCTCAGAATATACTAGTTTTGTTAGCAAAATTATGTATTTATGGTTGCCTGTATTCAATGGGTTTTAAGGGGTGACTGTATGTGTTTGTGGGTATTTGACTGGTGTTGTCTCATATTCAACACTAGTTCAATATACATATACATATCACCCGATAAACCAATGAATAATAAACATATATCTATATACTAACAAAATTTAGAAAAATATATTAAATATATTAATTAAATCCAACACAAGATATAAAATTAACTATTAAACACAACTTGTAAAAGAAAATCAAAATATGCAAATCTCAAGGCAAGCAAAAATAATGTAAATCTATTTTTATTGCAAAACAGAATAAACTTATGTTTTTGTACGTATGAAAAAAAGGCGCACCAGAAATCGAGAACAAGGCGGTACATATCGCATACATTACAGCTGTATCATAAACAATTTACTTAATATCTCCGAACGTTTTCAAAATTAAAACTTTTCCGTCCACCTTCACATATATTTTGCCGTCATTGGACCAGACCGATTTGTTGCCATATTTCTTTACGGCCGCCTTCATAGGAGAATTTCTAAACTGCGTTAGGTCTTCTCTTATAACTAATTTAGTACCCTTTAAAAGTTTCTTATTATTAGATATCATTTTCTTAACACGATGACTAAGAAACTTAACAATTATAGGGCGATGTTGCGGCTCTTTACCTGGTAATCTGTGGCAGGAGTCCATAAGATCAGGTGAAATATCCAGTTAAGTTTTTCTTTACAGAAGGTGCTGACAACCTTACTCGTGTCCTCGTTCCGTTCCTCAGGCACACCGAATATTCTTAGATTGTTCCGACGGCTGTACTGCTCCGAATTATCTACGGACCTTTTCGTTTCATTCCGACAATCGACAAGATCGGCTTCGAGTTGGACCACCTTCTCCGTTAACGCTTGTAATTTTTGTTGATATTCGGCAAATATCTCACAGTGGATCTTAGAAATCAATTCATTCTTTAAAATATCCGATGCAAGTACTTTTTCGATCACTTTTTTAATAAGAGCTTCATCTTCAGCAGAAGATCTTGTAATACGATCAGTAGACGGCATGTTAAATAAACAATTTAATCACAAGAAAATTTTATAAAACTGCAATGCAACTACGACACGTCTATACTTTGGCACTGCACATAACAGAATGTATAATAATGCCTGATATGTTGACCAAGTTAAACTCGAATCGCCGAACAGATGCAGCAATAAAAGTGCGTGATCACAACGTGTTCAGGGCATCCTATACATAAATACGGTCGGCGGGAAACATCGTTTACATTAGGCTAAACTATGGATGGCGTTTGTTTACTTTTATTTTACTTTATTACTGTTTCCGTTAAATCTGTTCTTGCTGCATTTATTGTTTTCTTTTGGATATTTTGATCAGTTTTTTTATGTATATTTATAATTTCGAAAGTGCACTTTGCTTTTGTACCCCATTTTTTAATAATAATTAGTGGTGTTATACAAAGGTAGTCCTTTCTATAGGCTGTGCCATTTGCAGTGTACACAGGTTGATGATGCGAGTGATCTATCAAGTGATAGATAATAGAGTTAGGGCCGGTTTTACAGTTGGAGTTTAAACCGAGGCTTACTTAAGCCCTTGTTTATTAATACTATAGTTATACAACTGAAGGTTAGTTCGGGTAGGTAGCCAACAGAGGGGTTGGGCAGTAGGATGTGCCCATTCATTAATTTCTCCCGCTAAATTTGTTATAGTAAAAGCAGTCTTCTCGTAGTAGTAAAGAGAAGCCAATGGGAGCTTAAAGGAAGTGACGCAATTATCCAATTACACCAATCGTGTTTGTTACAATTTTGTAGGCGTTTTGCTTTAGATTTAAATATCTTAAAATATTTTGAGTTAAGGGATATGATAAGTCTACTGACACTAATTTTTCAAATTCCAAAAATAAGTGATGATGTAATTGTGGATGTTAAATGTTATTCTAAAATACATATTGCAAGACGATGTATCGAAGAAATGTCATTTTTCCTATATATTGTATTTTATAATTGACAATGGATTGCAGTACAAGCTGAAAAAGGTTCAAAGTACTAACCTTTAATAAAATCTTTGCTTGGTTATGAATTAGTTTGTTTGTATAACTTGTTGGGTATGTACTATCCTCAATAATAATTGATGATTATTCATTCAGACTTGTATCATGGCAGTTGTTGTTACGATTCAGGCCTAGATAAAATAAAAATAACTAGAACCATAATAAAATAAGTATTGTCAAAGTCGAGTACATTTAAGTGTGTATCTAATTAACTTTTATGAAGTGATATACCTCACTTCAACCAGTATGAAGGCTAAAATTCTACATATATAACACAATAAAATCCATGAAGATTTCAAACAATTGCAATTAAACGTGGGTGAAAGAAAAATTAAATAGAAATATAAGTAAGCTAGTTTAATAATGACATGTAATGTCGAAACTGCAGTCACATAGTGATTAAAATAAAGTGAAGTTATTCAAATTTAATTGAGTGTTTTATTTTACTTATATCCAGTATCATGAATCTTCACAAAGTAACAGCCGAAAGTGTTATATATTTTAAACTAGTTTTGTTTGATAACCCCAACGTAACTTCAATTATTAGGAATTACTATTATTGAAAGCAATTTTTAAAATCGCAGGTAAATATATACAAATTGAAGAAACGTCCATATACAGACCACGTGTAGGCAGTACTTACTATATTGATAATTACCAAGAATGTAAATGTATAATTTAAGTTGCTGCGACTTCCCTGATGAGATGAAGTATTGTGGGTGTAAAAGCAGGATTAATTATAACACTTCTACAGTAAGAAGGATACCGTTTCTATTATAATAATAAATTTATTATATCAATAATAAGATATACATACAGTTTACACAATAGCACATCAAGCAAAAATGTAATGATAACGTCAACACAGAGCTAATTTATGTCATTGACATTGTAGAATGCTTCTTGAAGGAGAATGTCCTTTATTTTCTCTTTAGATACGAAAGTAGAAAGATGTCTATACATAACTTTGATTTTGTTAAATAATTACCAGTGACGTGTTGTACTGAAGTGGCTGTTGTCCTATGTAATGCGGGATGTGCAGCAAATGGTGATGAGGGGTGGAGACTTCTGTAATCTCACCCCTAGTCATGAGGTGTGACAGCTTTTTCAAAGCCCTCCTTAGTTGTTGCAGAATATGTGTCTAGGCTAATGGACTTACCATAAGTTCTCTGAAGAGATGTTTGCAGCGAATAGTTTGTGAAACACAGATAATTGCTCGAACAGCCTTCTTCTGCAGGATGAACATCTTTTCTACATAGGCCTACTTACCCCATATTGGTTAAACATTGTTGATATGTGATTTGATAGTCCATAGTATGTCGTTATTCCAGTAGACTATCAGTTATAAATCTGATACGTCTAATTGCATAAGTAGCAGAAGATAAGTGTTTGACTAAAGTAGGGTAGATTGGCGGATTCTGGCTCCACCCCCCACCACTCAATCCACCACCACTCCCCCACCCAATCCCACCACTCAACCCCACTCCCCCACCACTAATTTTAGTTCCGAACGCGGCCACCGTGGATTTGCAGATGGCGCTGCGGTCGGCGCGCAAATTTAAATTTAAATTAATATACAGCGTGTCTCAAAATTTTAAAAAATAAATACATATACAGTATGATAATTTGTGACGTATGAATCATACAGGGTGTTTCAAAAATTAGGAAAGTAAGATGGCGAATCCAAGATGGCCACCAAACTTCCTCAATCTTAGATGTTGATAATGTGGGCTTTTCTACAGTTTTTCATAACACCGTAAATCAATGTTGTTGCTCAAAATTTGATTATTATTTATACTAACTCTCCTCTGTAAATTTAAATGTTCGGAATGTTGGAAAGAAACGCCGTTGTTCACTCAACCATTCTCGAATATATTCAGCCTTCTTCTCATCTTGAATGAAATTAATCGCCTCTTCATTTTGTTGATATTGAACCATAACGTTTCGACTTCCATCAATAACAATCGGTAGAGAAAGTGTTGACGCTGTAGATAACGATGCGCAACCACTATCAAGCCTGATGCGGGTAGGTACAGATCGAGTTGAAGATGCACAACCACTATCATTTCTAAGTCGTGACATGATGAATTTATGGAAATGGACTGTTCTTTCCTCAAAACATATTAAAGAATATTAAAAAGCACTACTAAATAAATTTGAAACAAACTAACATATTTATATAAATTTTAAACAATAGTAATTAGAAAACAGTTTAGAAATATCTGTATGAATATTTAAATTGTTAGATACATTTCAAAACATCTTGAAAATATCAACCTTAATATAAGCTGCCGGCGGATTCATGCTAATAGCGTGGGAAAATACGGCTTATCCGAATCACCATGGTTACCGCCCGAACCGTCAAAATCGACGAAAATTGGATGCACGGGGCGCAGTAATCGTCCCTGGATACGTGAAATTAAAAGTTGGCCCTTTGCCCGAACAAAGGGACAACTTTAAATTTCCGGTCGACGGAGAGATTTTCCTCCTAAGTGGAGCCCGTGCAGAGATATCCGCCGTCAAAGAGGAGCCTGCAAATATTTTGTAACATAAAAATGGCTTACGTACTTAAAAATGCAGTAGTGGTCATCAAAAAGAGACATTTCGCTAATCTGACAGCTCCAACGAAAAATTTTGCATGTTTGACTTTTAAGCCTTATATTCCGAATTTTGAAGGTTTTGACGGCCCAACAAGGTACATAATCGTTAAGTCAGACATTTCTGTACCGATCGCATGTCTATTGCGACTTCATCGACATACGATATCGATAGTGCGTGTAAATTAAATTCCTCATGCAGACGGACATCGTAGAAAAATGGCCGAAATACCCCAGAAATACATGTACACAATAAATCAAGTGCAATGCTCATAACATGTAATGTACACACACATACATTCATGTGCACTGCCCGTAAATATTTTATATATCGGTAGCTTGACTTAACATTTTTACATACAGGCTGATATCTTTTAATTACTATAAATTTGAATTTTAAAATACGATCATTCCAGAACGGGGAAAAGGATTGCTTTTAATTATTAACGTCAGATGAGATTCAAGGCAAATAAACACACATAATATAGGACAAGGACAATGCACTAAATTAATTATTTGAACGCAATTAAAACGTTTTTTTTAATATTCTTTTGAAGATTACACGTCTATTTTCTCTGAGATTTAAAAAAAAATTGCAGATTTGAACATAGAGTCAAGCCTACATATAAATACGGCAGTTGAACAAACTATTTACATTAGGTCGATAGCCCGATGGCAAGATTGACGGCTTCTTAATACGATGACTTTGCCGGGTCCGGTTCGAACCCAGGCCGGGACAAATATTTTTTTTTCGAATGCGATATTGTGTATTTATTTCGAATATTTTACGGGGAATTTATAAGAGAAGACGCCGGACTTCTCGACATAATTTTCCCGCTCGATGAACTAATGATTCATATATACAGCATGATTTTTTCTTATAATTATTATAAATTCCATTTAAAATACAATAATTCTAAAACGGGTATGCCTTTTTCTTAAGGGAAAAAATAATGCTTTTAACATTTATGTGCCCCTACGAAATAATTATTTAAATAATTACGCACTGCGGAGTGGGTGGAGCCAAATCAACTTTTTCTTCTGATTAAGGTAAAACTCCGTACTCGGGGGCTCTTGGTGTCGGTGATCTCAAGCCCAATGGCAAAATTTCAAAAAAAAAATGGTGCATCTAATATGGCGGAAGAGTTTTTTGAAAATTGACGTATGAATGTGAAATTTTAGATACGGGGGTGTCTTAGGTCGCCGATCACGAATCGAAAGTCAAAATGTCAAAAAAAAACAAAATGGCCGAAGTTTTTTGAAAATTGACGTATGAATGTGAAATTTAAGATACGGGGGTGTCTTAGGTCGCCGATCACGAATCCAAAGTCAAAATGTCAAAAAAAAACAAAATGGCGGAAGTTTTTTGAAAATTGACGTATGAATGCGAAATTTTAGGTACGGGGGTGTCTTAGGCCGCCGATCACAAATCGAAAGTCAAAATGTCAAAAAAACAAAATGGCGGACAAATTTTTTGAAAATTGACGTATAAATATGAAATTTTAGATACGGGAGTGTCTGCGGACGCCGATCACCAATCCATAGTCAAAATGTATAAAAGAAACAAAATGGCGGCAGAATTTTTTGAAAATTGACGTATAAATGCGAAATTTTAGATACGGGGGTATATGCGGACGCCGATCACCAATCCATAGTCAAAATGTCAAAAAAAACAAAATGGCGGAAGAATTTTTTGAAAATTGACGTATGAATGTGAAATGTTTGGTACGGGGGTGTGTGCGGACGCCGATCACGAATCGAAAGTCAAAATGTCAAAAAAAAAACAAAATGGCCGAAGTTCTTTGAAAATTGACGTATGAATGTGAAATTTTAGGTGCGGGGTTGTCTTAGATCGCCGATCACGAATCCAAAGTCAAAATGTCAAAAAAAAACAAAATGGCGGAAGTTTTTTGAAAATTGACGTATGAATGTGAAATTTTAGGTACGGGGGTGTCTTAGGTCGCCGATCACAAATCGAAAGTCAAAATGTCAAAAAAACAAAATGGCGGAAGTTTTTTTGAAAATTGACGTATGAATGTGAAATTTTAGGTACGGGGGTGTCTTAGGTCGCCGATCACAAATCGAAAGTCAAACTGTCAAAAAAAAACAAAATGGCCGAAGTTTTTTGAAAATTGACGTATGAATGTGAAATTTTAGATACGGGGGTGTCTTAGGTCGCCGATCACGAATCCAAAGTCAAAATGTCAAAAAAAAAATGGCGGAAGAATTTTTTGAAAACTGACGTATGAATGTGAAATTTTAGATGCGGGGGTGTCTCAGGTCGCCGATCACGAATCCATAGTCAAAATGTCAAAAAAAACAAAATGGCGGACGAATTTTTTTAAAATTGACGTATGAATGTGAGATTTTAGATACGGGAGTGTCTTAGGTCGCCGATCACGAATCCATAGTGCAAATGTCAAAAAAAACAAAATGGCGGAAGAGTTTTTTGAAGATTGACGTACGAACGTGAAATTTTAGATGCTGGGGGGGTTGAGGATGGCGGAAGAATTTTTTGAAAACTGACGTATGAATGTGAAATTTTAGATGCGGGGGTGTCTCAGGTCGCCGATCACGAATCCATAGTCAAAATGTCAAAAAAAACAAAATGGCGGACGAATTTTTTTAAAATTGACGTATGAATGTGAGATTTTAGATACGGGAGTGTCTTAGGTCGCCGATCACGAATCCATAGTGCAAATGTCAAAAAAAACAAAATGGCGGAAGAGTTTTTTGAAGATTGACGTACGAACGTGAAATTTTAGATGCTGGGGGGGTTGAGGTCGCCGATCACGAATCCATAGTCAAAATGTCAAAAAAACTTGATGGCGGATCTAATATGGCAGAAATATTCTTCAAAATGTCTTTAATCTTGGTGAAATCTAGCAAATGGCTTTTTCAGGTCGCTGATTACGAATCCGAAATAAATATTTTAAAAAACAATGTTGCGGAAAGGTTCTTCGAAAAGTGCTTGGATCTGAGCACATCCTTCCTTCGTAAACTTTAACATGATTTATGTTTAACATTTAATTATTCTCCTCGCTCTTCTGTGTTCAGTGTGACGGTTTGTGTAAAATGGAAAGGAAAGTTCTAAATAATATATACGATTGGCATAACAAAATTTATATGTGTACAGGGGTGCGTCAAAAGTCGGACATTCTCTCTCTCTCTCTCGAAATGGCTTGCCTATGTATAATATTTGACAGGTAAAATTTTGCAATATCTCAAATTTAATGCCCTTAAATTATTGGTGAATGTTTCATTAAAGTTGACATAATATTTGAATGTAACCTTCAACATTAAAATGCCCTAACAACTACAACGGCAAATTTAAACTTATTTTTAATTATTTATATTATTGTACTGTATTAGTTGATTAAGTTCAATTGCGGGCCGGTTTTCCCAATGCAGATCAGCGTACTCATTAAATCAAATACGGGATAATACGTTTTTGCAAAAACCGGTTGGCGCTAATAATTGGTTAAGAACGTTATTAAATGAAGATACTTTAACCGGTGTTTTTCCAAACCTGATAAAATATTAAACAGTAATTAGGGTTACTTACACATGCGCATAACCTAGAAGATTTGGATTTTTATTAGTATTGACTGCGATTATATTTTCTTATGCATTTGTAATTAATAATTATTTTTATTAGTGATTTAGTAATTGTGTTGCTCCTTCTATACATGAAATTAACAGTATAATTAAAAATAAAAACGTAATATTGAATATGTGCAACTTTTAGCTTACTACGGAAATACTTGTGTTTTGAAAGCTTTTTAATTCTGTTACATTTCTGGGACTTTATCTCAGTTGCGAAAAATTCTAAATATTTGTGAAAATTTATGCCTGCGCTTCCTCTTTTCTTCTTTGTAATTGCTTTTAACAGCACCTTATTAAAACTTCATTTTAGACTCACTCTGATATGTCATTAACATATTAAACCACATTTAGTTTGTTGTTTGAAGTTCATCAGCATTTATTAGCATTATATAAAAATGTTTGAAAGCGACGCCCATTTATCTAACAAAATTTTTATAAACATTTTAAATACAATACAGGAACGACGTATAGTTGAGCAGGTCAATTAAAATAACGAGCCCGCGATCGAGAGCGAGTAGTATACATAATATCCATTCTATCACTAGAGAAATAACCGTACCAATAGTAATGTAATTCAGTGTAAATTTAAAATGATCTTTAATACAAGTCCTTTATTTAAATCGATGTGCGAACTAATTTCGTGTAGGTGATAGATCAATATATCAAAACTGATAACCGAAATTTTATATTAAAAAAGCTGCTCCATATTACACACAAGAGTGAAAAATATCTCTTGAAATGGTTTCTATCTTTTGATGTCAAAACAGTGTTAAATTGAATTTTAGGTTCTTATTTATTATTATTGTGTAAGCCTATCTTAAATTGTTTTTGAGTTATTTACATTCTTTCTTTCAATGACAGTAAACTTCAAAAAGATTGCAAAATACTATATTTTTTCACTGTTGTTCCAAGAGCGTATTATAAGATTGTCAATAAAATTATTCCATCTGTCATCATGACAGCAGTTTGCTGAAAAAAATATGCATCTATACAAGGTGTGATAAAAATTGAAAAAATAGTTTCTTTCGATACTTTAACATGACTTATGTTTAACACTAAATTACCTTTCTCGCTCTTGAGTGTGTACCAGTTCGTGGAAAAAACAGTTCGCGAAGAATTTTAAATAAAATATCCTATTGGTTTAACAAAATATATTTATATACAAGGGTGCTTCAAAAGTTTATAAAAGTGGACATTCTAAAAAGCGTTTTTACAGGAAAGGCGCTTCAATAGGGCTTAAATTTAAAACTTGGGCTTTTTCCTTTTATTATTTCGTGCTCCTTTAGTAACGATAGTTGATTTTGAAAAGGTTAACAGGCTTTTACACTTTCACATCAAAGTAGTATTGTAAACTGTCTTAATCAACATGTTGGACTTTTTGAAGTCATTGTGCTTTTGGATACCTTAACATGACATGTTTAACATTAATTTACCTTTCTCGCTCTTGAGTGTGTACCGCTTTGTGTAAAAAACCATTCGAGGAGAATTTTAAATAAAATATACTATTGGCTTCACGAAATATATGTATATACAGGGGTGCGTCAAAAGTTAATAAAATCAGACATTCTAAAAGGCGTCATAACAGTGATTGCTTTTTACACGAAACTATGAAAAAGCTGTAAGCGGACGCGAAAAAGGCGATTCAAACTAAAAGAGATTGACGGACCTGCTGTAAGCGGACGGACCGCTGTAAGCGGACGATCAGCTGTAAGCGGACGGATCCGCTGTAAGCGGACGTTATAGCTAGTTATATATAATAAAAGCCGAGTAGCCAATGGCAACCAAACGACCCAAAAATCGTCTAAAAACGGCAAAACTGTGCAAAGAACTCCTCTCTGGATACGCGAAATTAAGGGCTGTCTTTTGGCATGTTGGTAGGGGCGACATTGAATTTCCGGTCGACGGAGAGTTTTTCTTCCCAAGTGGAGCGTGTGCAGAGATATCGCCCGTTGAAGAGGAGCGTGCACTCGGTGTTTTAACAGAAAAATGGCTTACGTCATCATGACGATTTACGTGACAATCAAAATAAATCTCGGGAAACGTCAAACTAGCAAGTTGTAGCTACAGATTCACTTTTAAGACTGAAATACGAAATTTTGAAGGTTGCGAGCGCTCAACTAGGACCGGGGTGTTATAGAACGGACTTCTCTAGATATTTCACGTGCTTATTTCGAGTCGACAGACGCACGCAAACAAGGGCACGAGCTCTTTCAAATTCGTTTGCAGACAGATTTCGTAAGAAAAATGGCCGAAATACGTCACAGATTCAATGTGCATGTGATTCAATGTACTACGGTCCCACGAAAAGTATCAGATTAATTTATCCAGTCCGACAAGTTCGGCATCTCAATCTCGACATAATACACCCGCCGCTTGACTTAACATTTTTATAGATATACAGGTTGATTGTTCTTTTAATGACTATATATTTGAATTATTAAAATACGTTAATTCCAGAACGTGTACGCCTTAATAGGGAAAAGGATTGCTTTTAACATTTATGTGCCCTTATGACAACGATTACGCATACATGCAGAGTGGGCGGAGCTATCTGAAATTAATTTATCTCTTCTGATTAAAGTAAAATTCGGCACTTGGGAGTCTTTGTGGTGTCATTGATCACGTATCCAAACCGAAATGTCAAAAAAAAGCAAAATAGCCCAAGGATTTTTTGAAAATTGACGTATAAATGTGAAATTTTAGATACGAGGGTGTGTTAGGTCGCCGATCACAAATCCAAAATTAAAATGTCATAAGAAAACAAAATGGCGCATGATTTTTTTGAAAATTGACGTATGAATATGAAATTTTAGATACGGGGGTTTTGGGGGTCGCCGATCACGATTCCAAAGTCAAAATGTCAAAAAAAAACAAAATGGCGGAATATTTTTTGAAAATTGACGTATGAATGTAAAATTTTAGATACGGGGGTTTTGGTGGTCGCCGATCACGATTCCAATGTCAAAATGTCAAAAAAAACCAAAAAGGCGGAAGATTTTTTGAAAATTGACTTATGAATATAAAATTTTAGATACGGGGGTTTTGGGGGTCGCCGATCACGATTCCAAAGTCAAAATGTCAAAAAAAGCAAAATGGCGAAAGATTTTTTTGAAAATCGACGTATGAATGTAAAATTTTAGATACGGGGGTTTTGGGGGTCGCCGATCACGATTCCAAAGTCAAAATGTCAAAAAAAAAACAAAATGGCGAAAGATTTTTTTGAAAATTGACGTATGAATGTAAAATTTTAGATACGGGGATGTGTTAGGTCGCCGATCACAAATCCAAAATCAAAATGTCAAAAAAAAAAAAAATGGCGGAAGATTTTTTTTTGAAACTTGACGTATGAATGTGAAATTTTAGATACTGGGGTTTTGGGGGTCCCCGATCACGATTCCAAAGCCAAAATGTCAAAGAAAAACAAAATGGAGGAATATTTTTTGAAAATTGACGTATGAATGTAAAATTTTAGATACGGGGGTTTTGGGGGTCGCCGATCACGATTCCAAAGTCAAAATGTCAAAAAAAAAATGGCGTAAGATTTTTTTGAAGATTGACGTATGAATGTGAAATTTTAGATACGGGGGTGTCTTAGATCGCCGATCACGAATCCAAAGCCAAAATGTCAAAAAAAACAAAATGGCGGAAGATTTTTTGAAAATTGACGTGTGAATGTAAGATTTTAGATACGGGGGTGTCTTACGTCGCCGATCACGATTCCAAAGTCAAAATGTCGAAAAAAAACAAAAGGGCGGAAGATTTTTTTGAAAATTGACGTAAGAATGTGAAATTTTAGATACGGGGGTTTTGGGGGTTGCCGATCACGATTCCAAAGTCAAAATGTCAAAAAAAAAACAAAATGGCGGAAGATTTTTTGAAAATTGACGTATGAATGTAAAATTTTAGATACGGGGGTTTTGGGGGTCGCCTATCACGATTCCAAAGTCAAAATGTCAAAAAAAGCAAAACGGCGGAAGATTTTCTTGAAAATTGACGTATGAATGTGAAATTTTCGGTACGGAGGTTTTGGGGGTCGCCGATCACGATTCCAAAGTCAAAATGTCAAAAAAAAACAAAATGGGGGAAGATTTTTTGAAAATTGACGTATGAATGTAAAATTTTAGATACGGGGGTTTTGGGGGTCGCCGATAACGATTCCAAAGTCAAAATGTCAAAAAAAACAAAATGGCGAAAGATTTTTTAGAAAATTGAGGTATTAATGTAAAATTTTAGATACGGGGGTTTTGGGGGTCGCCGATCACGATTCCAAAGTCAAAATGTCAATAAAAGCAAAACGGCGAAAGATTTTTTTGAAAATTGACGTATGAATGTAAAATTTTATATACGAGGATTTTGAGGGTCGCCGATCACGATTCCAAAGTCAAAATGTCAAAAAAAACAAAATGGCGAAAGATTTTTTTGAAAAATTAACGTATGAGTGTGAAATTTTAGATACGTGGGTGTGTTAGGTCGCCGATCACAAATCCAAAATCAAAAGGTCATAAAAAAACAAAATCGGGGAAGAATTTTTTGAAAATTGACATGAATGTAAAATTTTAGATACGGGGGTTTTGGGGGTCGCCGATCACGATTTCAAAGTCAAAATGTCAAAAAAAAACAAAATGGCGGAAGATTTTTTGAAAATTGACGTATGAATGTAAAATTTTAGATACGGGGGTTTTGGGGGTCGCCGATCACGATTCCAAAGTCAAAATGTCAAAAAAAGCAAAATGGCGGAAGATTTTTTTTGAAAATTGACGTATGAATGTTAAATTTTAGATACGGGGGTTTTGGGGGTCGCCGATCACGATTCCAAAGTCAAAATGTCAAAAAAAACAAAATGGCGGATGATTTTTTGAAAATTGACGTATGAATGTAAAATTTTAGATACGGGGATTTTGGGGGTCGCCGATCACGATTCCAAAGTCAAAAGTCAAAAAAAAACAAATGGCGAAAGATTTTTTTGGAAATTGACGTATTAATGTAAAATTTTAGATACGGGGGTTTTGGGGATCGCCGATCACGATTCCAAAGTTAAAATATCAAAAAAAGCAAAACGGCGAAATTTTTTTTTGAAAATTAACGTATGAATGTAAAATTTTAGATACGGGAGTTTTGGGGGTCGCCGATCACGATTCCAAAGCCAAAATATCAAAAAAAAAGCAAAATGGCGGAAGATTTTTTTAAAATTGACCTATGAATGTAAAATTTTAGATACGGGGGTTTTGGGGGCCGCCGATCACGATTCCAAAGTCAAAATGTCAAAACAAAACGAAATGGCGGAAGATTTTTTGAAAATTGACGTATGAATGTAAAATTTTAGATACGGGGGTTTTGGGGGTCGCCGATCACGATTCCAAAGTCAAAATGTCAAAAAAAACAAAATGGCGGAAGATTTTTTGAAAATTGACGTATTAATGTAAAATTTTAGATACGGGGGTTTTGGGGGTCGCCGATCACGATTCCAAAGTTAAAATATCAAAAAAAGCAAAACGGCGAAAATTTTTTTTGAAAATTGACGTATGAATGTAAAATTTTAGATACGGGAGTTTTGGGGGTCGCCGATCACGATTCCAAAGCCAAAAAGTCAAAAAAAAAACAAAATGGCGGAAGATTTTTTGAAAATTGACGTATGAATGTAAAATTTTAGATACGGGGGTTTTGGGGGTCGCCGATCACGATTCCAAAGTCAAAATGTCAAAACAAAACGAAATGGCGGAAGATTTTTTGAAAATTGACGTATGAAGGTAAAATTTTAGATACGGGGGTTTTGGGGGTCGCCGATCACGATTCCAAAGTCAAAATGTCAAAAAAAACAAAATGGCGAAAGATTTTTTAGAAAATTGAGGTATTAATGTAAAATTTTAGATACGGGGGTTTTGAGGGTCGCCGATCACGATTCCAAAGTCAAAATGTCAAAAAAAAACAAAATGGCGGAAGATTTTTTGAAAATTGACGTATGAATGTAAAATTTTAGATACGTGGGTTTTGGGGGTCGCCGATCACGATTCCAAAGTCAAAATGTCAAAAAAAGCAAAATGGCGGAAGATTTTTTTTGAAAATTGACGTATGAATGTTAAATTTTAGATACGGGGGTTTTGAGGGTCGCCGATCACGATTCCAAAGTCAAAATGTCAAAAAAAAAACAAAATGGCGGATGATTTTTTGAAAATTGACGTATGAATGTAAAATTTTAGATACGGGGGTTTTGGGGGTCGCCGATCACGATTCCAAAGTCAAAAGTCAAAAAAAAACAAATGGCGAAAGATTTTTTTGGAAATTGACGTATTAATGTAAAATTTTAGATACGGGGGTTTTGGGGATCGCCGATCACGATTCCAAAGTTAAAATATCAAAAAAAGCAAAACGGCGAAATTTTTTTTTGAAAATTAACGTATGAATGTAAAGTTTTAGATACGGGAGTTTTGGGGATCGCCGATCACGATTCCAAAGCCAAAATATCAAAAAAAAAACAAAATGGCGGAAGATTTTTTTAAAATTGACGTATGAATGTAAAATTTTAGATACGGGGGTTTTGGGGGTCGCCGATCCCGATTCCAAAGTCAAAATGTCAAAACAAAACGAAATGGCGGAAGATTTTTTGAAAGTTGACGTATGAATGTAAAATTTTAGATACGGGGGTTTTTGGGGTCGCCGATCACGATTCCAAAGTCAAAATGTCAAAAAAAACAAAATGGCGGAAGATTTTTTGAAAATTGACGTATTAATGTAAAATTTTAGATACGGGGGTTTTGGGGGTCGCCGATCACGATTCCAAAGTTAAAATATCAAAAAAAGCAAAACGGCGAAAATTTTTTTTGAAAATTGACGTATGAATGTAAAATTTTAGATACGGGAGTTTTGGGGGTCGCCGATCACGATTCCAAAGCCAAAATGTCAAAAAAAAAACAAAATGGCGGAAGATTTTTTGAAAATTGACGTATGAATGTAAAATTTTAGATACGGGGGTTTTGGGGGTCGCCGATCACGATTCCAAAGTCAAAATGTCAAAACAAAACGAAATGGCGGAAGATTTTTTGAAAATTGACGTATGAAGGTAAAATTTTAGATACGGGGGTTTTGGGGGTCGCCGATCACGATTCCAAAGTCAAAATGTCAAAAAAAAAACAAAATGGCGGAAGATTTTTTGAAAATTGACGTATGAATGTGAAATTTTAGATGCGGGGGCTTTGGGGGTCGTCGATCACGATTCCAAAGTCAAAATGTCAAAAAAAACAAAATGGCGAAAGATTTTTTAGAAAATTGACGTATTAATGTAAAATTTTAGATACGGGGGTTTTGGGGGTCGCCGATGACGATTCCAAAGTCAAAATATCAAAAAAAGCAAAACGGCGAAAGACTTTTTTGAAAATTGACGTATGAATGTAAGATTTTAGATACGGGGGTTTTGGGGGTCGCCGATCACGATTCCAAAGTCAAAATATAAAAAAAAACAAAAGGGTGGAAAATTTGTTTGAAAATTGACGTATGAATGTGAAATTTTAGAATACGGGAGTTTTGGGGGTCGCCGATCACGATTCCAAAGTCAAAATGTCAAAAAAAAACAAAATGGAGGAAGAGTTTTTTGAAAATTAACGTATGAATGTGAAAGTTTAGATGCGGGGATGTTTGTGGTCGCTTATTACGTCTTCAATTTGGTGATTCTTCGAAACGTGATTGAACAGGGTTTAAATTTAATACTTAATTTTTTCGTATCAACAGTAGATTCGCAAACATCAGAATCGTATTGTACATTGTCTCAATGAAAATGTTACGCTCACTGAGCTCATTGTTTCTTTCGATACTCTAACATGACATGTTTAACATTAAATTACCTTTCTCGCTCTTGAGTGTGAACCGGTTTCTGTAAAAAAACAGTTCGAGTAGAATTTCAAATAAAATATACTATTGGCTTAAAAAAATATATGTAGGGATGCTTCAAAAGTTTATAAAAGTGGACATTCTGAAAAGCGTCATGCCAGTGATCGCTTTTTACAGGAAAAGCGCTTCAATAGGGCTTCAATTTAAAACTTGGGCTTTTTACTTTTATTATTATTTCGTGCTCCTTTATTAACTATAGTGGATTTCAAAAAGGTTGACAGGCTTTTACACTTTCACATCAAAATAGTATTGTACACTGTCTTAATAAAAATGTTGCGATTTTTAATCTCATTGTGTCTTTGCATACTTTAACACGACTTATGATTAACATTAGATTATCTTTCTCGCTCTTGAGTGTGTATCGGTTTTTGTTAAAAGCAGTTCGAGAAGAATTTTAAATAAAACATCCTATTGGGTTAAAAAATATATGTATATACAGGAGTGCTTCAAAGGTGTATAAAAGTGGACATTCTAAAAAGCGTCATGCCAGTGATCGGTTTTTGCAGGAAAAGGGCTTCAATTTAAAACTTGGGCTTTTTATTTTTATTATTATTATGTGCTCCTTTATTAACGATAGTGGATTTCAATAAGGTTGACAGGCTTTCACACTTTCGCATCAAAATAGTATTGTACACTGTCTTAATAAAAATGTAGCGCTTCTTGATCTCATTGTGTCTTTGCATACTTTAACACGACTTATGTTTAACATTAAATTACCTTTCTCGCTCTTGAGTGTGGACCGGTTTGTGTAAAAAACAATTCCAGAAATATTTTAAATAAAATATACAATTGGCTCCACAAAATATATGTATATACCGGGATGCTTTAAAAGTTTATAAAACTGGACATTCTAAAAAGCGTTTTTTTATAGGAAAGACGCTTCAATTGGGCTTAAATCTAAAACTTGGGCTTTTTACTTTTATTATTATTTTGTGCTTTTTTCTTAACGAGAGTAGACTTCGAAAAGATTGACAGGCTCTTACACGTTCACATCAAAATAGTATTGTAAACTGTCTTAATAAAAAGGTTGCGCTTTTTGAGAGCTCATTGTTTCTTTGGATACGACTTATGTTTAACATTAAATTTCCTTTCTCGCTCTTGAGTGTGTACCGGTTTATGTCAAAAACAGTTCGAGAAGAATTTTAAATAAAGTATCCTATTGGCCTAACAAAATATATATATATATACAGGGGTGCTTCAAAAGTTTATAAAAGTGGACATTCTAAAAAGCGTTTTTTTACAGGAAAGGCGCTTCAATACGGCTTAAATTTAAAACTTGGGCTTTTTACTTTTATTTTCATTTGGTCTCCTTTATTAATGATAGTGGATTTCAAAAAGGTCACACTTTACATCAAAATAGTATTGTACACTGTCTTAATAAAAATGTAGCGCTTTTTGAGCTCAATGTGTCTTTGGATAATTTAACACGACTTATGTTAAACATTAAATTACCTTTCTCGCTTTTGAGTGTGTACCGGTTTATGTCAAAAACAGTTCACGAAGAATTTTAAATAAAATATCCTATTGGCTTAACAAAATATATGTATATACTTGGGTGCTTCAAAGTAGTATAAATGTAGACATTCTAAAAAGCGTCATGCCAGTGATCGCTTTTTATAGGAAAGGCGCTTCAATTTAAAACTTGGGCATTTTGCTTTTATTATTATTTCGTGCTCCTTTATTAACGATAGTGGATTTCAAAAAGGTTGACAGGCTTTTACACTTTTGACATTAAAATAGTATTGTACACTGTCTTAATAAAAATGTTTCGCTTTTTGATATCATTGTGTCTTTGCATACTTCAGCACGACTTATGTTTAACATTAAATTACCTTTCTCACTCTTGACTGTAACGATTTATGTCAACAACAGTTCGAGAAGAATTTTAAATAAAATATCCTATTGGTTTAACAAAATATATGTATATACAGGGGCGCTTCAAAAGTTAATAAAATCGGACATTCTAAAAAGCCATGCCAGTTATCGCTTTTTACAGGAAAAGCGTTTCAATAGGGCTTAAATTTAAAACTTGAGCTTTTTACTTTTACTATTATTTTGTACTTTTTCATTAACGATAGTGGATTTCGAAAAATTGATAGGCTATTACACGTTCATACCAAAATAGTATTGTAAACTGTCTTAATGAAAATGTTGCGTCTTTTTGTCTTTGAATACTTTAACATGACTTATGTTTAACATTAAATTACCTTTCTCGCTCTTGAGTGTGTACCGGTTTGTGTCAAAAACAGTTCGAGAAGAATTTTAAATAAAATATCCTATTGGCTTAACAAAATATATGTATATACAGGAGTGCTTCAAAAGTTTATAAAAGTGGACATTCTTAAAAGCGTTTTTTACAGGAAAGACACTTCAATAGGGCTTCAATTTAAAACTCGGGCTTTTTACTGTTATTATTATTTTGTGCTTTTTTCTTAACGAGAGTAGACTTCGAAAAGATTGACAGGCTTTTACACGTTCACATCAAAATAGTATTGTAAACTGTCTTAATAAAAATGCTGCGCTTTTTAATCTCATTGTGTCTTTGGATACTTTAACACGACTTATGTTTAACATTAAATTATCTTTCTCACTCTTGAGTGTGTACCGATTTGTGTAAAAAACAATTCGAGAAAAATTTCAAATAAAATATACTATTGGCTTCACAAAATATATGTATATACCGGGATGCTTTAAAAGTTTATAAAACCGGACATTCTAAAAAGCGTCATGCCAGTGATCGCTTTTTACAGGAAAGGTGCTTCAATTCAAAACTTGAGCTTTTTACTTTTACTTTTATTTTGTGCTCCTTTAGTAACGATACTGGATTTCAAAAAGGTTACACTTTACATCAAAATAGTATTGTACAGTGTCTTAATAAAAATGTTGCGCTTTTTGATCTCATTGTGTCTTTGCATACTTTAACACGCCTTATGTTTAACATTAAATTACCTTTCTCGCTCTTGAGTGTGTACCGGTTTGTGTTAAAAACAGTTCGAGAAGAATTTTAAATAAGATATCCTATTGGCTTAACAAAATATATGTATATACAGGG
Organism: Amphimallon solstitiale; assembly: GCA_963170755.1. Taxonomy (NCBI): domain Eukaryota; kingdom Metazoa; phylum Arthropoda; class Insecta; order Coleoptera; family Scarabaeidae; genus Amphimallon; species Amphimallon solstitiale. Next base: position 23,492,847 of record OY720677.1, on the reverse strand, counting down.
GTGCTTCAAAAATTTATAAAAATGGACATTCTAGAAAGCGCTGTTTACAGGAAAGGCGCTTGAAAAGGGATTAAATTTAAAACTTGGGTTTCTTACTTTTATTATTATTTTGTGCTCCTTTATTAATGATAGTGGATTTCAAAAGGGTCACACTTTACATCAAAATAGTATTGTAAACTGTTTTAATAAAAATGTTGCGCTTTTTGAGCTCATTGTGTCTTTGGATACTTTAACATGGCTTATGATTAACATTAAATTACCTTTCTCGCTCTTGAGTGTGTACCGATTTGTGTCAAAAACAGAAGGAGAATAATTTTAGATAAAATATACTCTGCTTTTTTTATTAACGATACTGGACTTCGAAAAGGTAGTAAGAAAGTAATATTCGTTATAAATTAAATTTACTTTACCCATTCGCATACATACGTTTGCGAGCTATATGTTCGAAGTTCATCAGCATTCATTCATTAGCATTCTATAAGAATGTTTGAAAGCGACGCCCATTTACCAAACAAAATTTGTTGTAAACATATTAAACACTATGGAGATACTACGTATATTTGAGTATGTCAATTAAAATGACGAGCCCGCGATAGCGGGCGAGTAGTATATATGTAATTCATTGAAAATTTAAAATGTTCTTCAATACAAGTCCTTCATTTTTAATTGACGTGCGAACTAATTTTGAGTATGTGACAGACGAATATTTCAATTATGCTGACCAAAATTTCATAATGAAAGCGCTGTTCCACTTCAAATAATTTGGGTGAAAATATCTCAGTGTCAAACTGATTATTAGGTTCTTTTTTATTAATATTGTGCATGCCTGTCTTAAATTGTTTCTGAGCAATTGACATACATTTTGTTAATCTACTAAATTTTGCCACTGTTATTTCAATAGCGTATTATCCCGATTGTCTCAATAAAAATGATGCACTTATTGAGCATATTGTTTCATCGGATACTTTAACATCATTCTTATGTTTAACATTAAATTATCTTTCTCGCTCTTCATTGTGTAACAGTTTGTGTAAAAAAAAATTCTAGAAGAATTCTGAATGAAATATACAATTGGCTTTACAAAATATATGTATATACAGAGTGTGCCACAAGTCTATAAAATCTTACATTCTAAAAACCACCACGAGAGTGATCGCGTGTTACAGGAAACTGTAAAAAGCTGTAAGCGGACGCGAAAAGGGCGAATTCAAGCTCGAAAAGATTGAAGCATTAGCTCACAAACATTCAACACAATAAATATTGCAATATATTGGTCCAATTCTATAAGGATGTTTTGCAGTATTTTCGAATATAACAATAAGTAATCAATATTACCATAATACATATATTATATTTATATATTCCTTAAATTATAGGTGTACAATGTAAAAGAAAATAATTATGTACAGTGTGAACAAGGCTTTACCAACATTATTAAGAATCATATATAACTGACAGTTGTAATACAATTTACCACAAAGAAACACTGCAAATTATAAAAGTATAGGAATGGAAATCATTATAAAAAATGCCAATGAAATAAATATTATTTGTTATAGAACAATAATTAAATGAATTATTTAAAAGTATACATTCGCGTCAACAAAACATAATTTTAATAAAGCTATCTACAAGTTTGTATAAAATAAAATGTTTTTTTTAAATTCTAATGAATTTTCATTTAAACCAAAAAGACCAATGGAATCGACATATGTATATAGACTGAAACACTATTAACAAAAACTATCAAACCACATTTTCCAACTGATGCGAAAAACACAGATTTCGAGATTATTCTAATTTTATAGCCACAAACAAAATTCAAACTATAGATAAATTAGGCAAACGTGAAATAAATCATCGGCAAGTCAAGGCACAAAAACCAATAATAGTAGAAAAATTATAAATAGAGTGAAAACTACCGTCTGTGAGGCACAGGAAAAGTATGTGAAAAATGTCAATATAACATTAAACGATAAAATACATCTTATTTCATGGACAGCCGTTAAACATTTTCAATTTAAAAACTGCTATTATCACTAAATCTATTATTAATCATTTCATCCTATAAGCATTCTGAATAAAATATTGCATAGTTGTAAACTATATACAGGGACGTATAAAAACAACTAAGCAATATTGAACATCTAAAACACAATTATATTTAGTTATTCGCTATATATCGGAATTATATGGTGTTTCAAAAACTGAAACGCAATAAAGACAAAATCCGCAATAAATTTAGAAGAATAAGGGGGAGCGGTACCTCAACTGTAAGCGGAATAAGAGGCGATAGCGGGCCTTCAAGGCCTGCCGTATTAGCTAGTTATATATACTAATAGCTGAGTAGTCAATGGCAACCAAACGACCCAAAAATCGTCTAAAAACGGCAAAACTGTGCAAAGAACTCCTCTCTGGATACGCGAAATTAAGGGCTGTCTTTTGGCATGTTGGTAGGGGCGACATTGAATTTCCGGTCGACGGAGAGTATTTCTTCCCAAGTGGAGCGTGTGCAGAGATATCGCCCGTTGAAGAGGAGCGTGCACTCGGTGTTTTAACAGAAAAATGGCTTGCGTCATCATGACGATTCACGTGACAAGCAAAATAAATCTCGGGAAACGTCAAACTAGCAAGTTGTAGCTACAGATTCACTTTTAAGATTGAAATACGAAATTTTGAAGGTTGCGAGGGTCCAACAAGACCCGAGGTGTTAAAGAACGGCCTTCTCGGGGTCTCTTACATGCTTATTTCGAGTCGACAAACGCACGCAAACAAGGGCACGAGCACTTTCAAATTCGTTTGCAGACAGATTTCGTAAGAAAAATGGCCGAAATACGTCACAGATTCAATGTGCATATGATTCAATGTACTACGATCGGGCGAAAAATATCAGTCTATTCGGTCCGACAAGTTCGGCATCTCAATCTCGACATAATACACCCGCTTGACTTGACATTTTTATAGATATACAGGTTGATTGTTCTTTTAATGGTTATATATTTGAATTATTAAAATACGTTAATTCCAGAACGCGTACGCCTTAATGGGGAAAAAGATTGCTTTTAACATTTATGTGCCCTTATGACAACGATTACGCATACATGCAGAGTGGGCGGAGCTACCTGAAATTAATTTATCTCTTCTGATTAAAGTAAAATTCGGCACTTGGGAGTCTTTGTCGTATCATTGATCGCGTATCCAATGTCGAAATGTCAAAAAAAAACAAAATTGCCGAAGAATTTTTTGAAAATTGACGTATAAATGTGAAATTTTAGATACGAGTGTGTCTTAAGTCGCCGATCACAAATCCAAAATCAAAATGTCATAAAAAAATCAAAATGGCGTAAGAATTTTTTGAAAATTGACGTATGAATGTAAAATTTTAGATACGGGGGTTTTGGGGGTCGCCGATCACGATTCCAAAGTCAAAATGTCAAAAAAAAAAATGGAAGATTTTTTGAAAATTAACGTGTGGATGTAAAATTTTAGATACGGGGGTTTTGGGGGTCGCCGATCACGATTCCAAAGTCAAAATGTCAAAAAAAAACAAAATGGCGGAAGATTTTTTGAAAATTGACGTATGAATGTAAAATTTTAGATACGGGGGTTTTGGGCGTCGCCGATCACGATTCCAAAGTCAAAATGTCAAAAAAAAATTGCGGAAGATTTTTTGAAAATTGACGTATGAATGTAAAATTTTAGATACAGGGGTTTTGGGGGTCGCCGATCACGATTTCAAAGTCAAAATGTCAAAAAAAAAAATGGCGGAAGATTTTTTGAAAATTGACGTATCAATGTAAAATTTTAGATACGGGGGTTTTGGGGGTCGCCGATCACGACTCCAAAGTCAAAATGTCAAAAAAAACAAAATGGCGGAAGATTTTTTGAAAATTGACGTATGAATGTAAAATTTTAGATACGGGGGTTTTGGGGGTCGCCGATCACGTTTCCAAAGTCAAAATGTCAAAAGAAAACAAAATGGCGAAAGATTTTTTGAAAATTGACGTATGAATGTAAAATTTTAGATGCGGGGGCTTTGGGGGTGGCCGATCACGATTCCAAAGTCAAAATGTCGAAAAAAAAACAAATTGGCGGAAGATTTTTTGAAAATTGACGTATGAATGTAAAATTTTAGATACGGGGTTTTGGGAGTCGCCGATCACGATTCCAAAGTCAAAATGCCATAAAAAACACAATGGCGGAAGATTTTTTGAAAATTGACGTATGAATGTAAAATTTTAGATACGGGGGTTTTGGGGGTGGCCGATCACGATTCCAAAGTCAAAAGGTAAAAAAAAAAACAAAATGGAAGATTTTTTTGAAAATTGACGTATGAATGTGAAATTTTAGATACGGGGGTTTTGGGGGTCGCCGATCACGATTCCAAAGTCAAAATGTCAAAAGAAAACAAAATGGCAAAAGATTTTTTAAAAAATGACGTATCAATGTAAAATTTTAGATACAGGGGTTTTGGGGGTCGCCGATCACGATTTCAAAGTCAAAATGTCAAAAAAAAAACAAAATGGCGGAAGATTTTTTGAAAATTGACGTGTGAATGTAAAATTTTAGATACGGGGGTTTTGGGGGTCGCCGATCACGATTCCAAAGTCAAAATGTCAAAAAATACAAAATGACGGAAGATTTTTTAAAAATTGACGTATGAATGTAAAATTTTAGATACGGGGGTTTTGGGGGTCGCCGATCACGATTCCAAAGTCAAAATGTCAAAAAAAAACAAAATGGCGGAAGATTTTTTGAAAATTGACGTATGAATGTAAAATTTTAGATACGGGGGTTTTGGAGGTCGCCGATCACGATTCCAAAGTCAAAATGTCAAAAAAAACACAATGGCGGGTGAATTTTTTGAAAATTAACGTATGAATGTAAAATTTTATATACGGGAGTTTTGAGGGTCGCCGATCACGATTCCAAAGTCAAAATGTCAAAAAAAACAAAATGGTGGAAGATTTTTTGAAAATTGACGTATGAATGTGAAATTTTAGATACGGGGGTTTTGGGGATCGCCGATCACGATTCCAAAGTTAAAATGTCAAAAAAAACAAAATGGCGGCGGATTTTTTGAAAATTGACGTATCAATGTAAAATTTTAGATACGGGGGTTTTGGAACTCGCCGATCATGAGTCCAAAGTCAAAATGTCAAAAAAAAACAAAATGGCGGAAGATTTTTTGAAAATTGACGTATGAATGTAAAATTTTAGATACGGGGGTTTTGGGGGTCACCGATCACGCTTCCAAAGTCAAAATGTCAAAAGAAAACAAAATGGCGAAAGATTTTTTGAAAATTGACGTATGAATGTAAAATTTTAGATACGAGGGTTTTGGGGGTCGCCGATCACGACTCCAAAGTCAAAATGTCAAAAAAAAACAAAATGGCGGAAGATTTTTTGAAAATTGACGTATGAATGTAAAATTTTGAATACGGGGTTTTTGGGGGGTCGCCGATCACGATTCCAAAGTCAAAATGTCAAAAAAAAACAAAATGGTGGAAGATTTTTTGAAAATTGACGTATGAATGTAAAATTTTAGATACGGGAGTTTTGGGGGTCGTCGATCACGATTCCAAAATCAAAATGTCATAAAAAACACAATGGCAGGTGAATTTTTTGAAAATTAACGTATGAATGTAAAATTTTAGATACGGGGGTTTTGGGGGTGGCCGATCACGATTCCAAAGTCAAAATGTCAAAAAAATAAATTGGGGAAGATTTTTTGAAAATTAACGTATGAATGTAAAATTTTAGATACGGGGTTTTGGGGGTCGCCGATCACGTTTCCAAAGTCAAAATGCCAAAAAAAACAAAATGGTGGAAGATTTTTTTGAAATTTGACGTATAAATGTGAAATTATAGATACGGGGGTTTTGGGGGTCGCCGATCACGATTCCAAAGTCAAAATGTCAAAAGAAAACAAACCGGCGAAAGATTTTTTGAAAATTGACGTATGAATGTAAAAGTTTAGAAAGGGGGTTTTGGGGGTCGCCGATCACGACTCCAAAGTCAAAATGTCAAAAAAAAAACAAAATGGTGGAAGATTTTTTGAAAATTGACGTATGAATGTAAAATTTTAGATACGGGGGTTTTGGGGGTCGCCGATCACGATTCCAAAGTCAAAATGTCAAAAAAAAACAAAATGGTGGAAGATTTTTTGAAAATTGACGTATGAATGTAAAATTTGAGATACGGGGGTTTTGGGGGTCGCCGATCACGATTCCAAAGTCAAAATGTCAAAAAAAAACAAAATGGCGGAAGATTTTTTGAAAAATGACGTATCAATGTAAAATTTTAGATACAGGGGTTTTGGGGGTCGCCGATCACGATTTCAAAGTCAAAATGTCAAAAAAAAAACAAAATGGCAAAAGATTTTTTGAAAATTGACGTATCAATGTAAAATTTTAGATACGGGGGTTTTGGGTGTCGCCGATCACGATTCCAAAGTCAAAATGTCAAAAAAAACAAAATGGCGGAAGATTTTTTGAAAATTGACGTATGAATGTAAAATTTTAGATACGGGGGTTTTGGGGGTCGCCAATCACGTTTCCAAAGTCAAAATGTCAAAAGAAAACAAAATGGCGAAAGATTTTTTGAAAATTGACGTATGAATGTAAAATTTTAGATACGGGGGTTTTGGGGGTCGCCGATCACGACTCCAAAGTCAAAATGTCAAAAAAAACAAAATGGCGGAAGATTTTTTAAAAATTGACGTATCAATGTAAAATTTTAGATACGGGGGTTTTGGGGGTCGCCGATCACGACTCCAAAGTCAAAATGTCAAAAAAAAACAAAATGGCAAAAGATTTTTTGAAAATTGACGTATCAATGTAAAATTTTAGATACGGGGGTTTTGGGGGTCGCCGATCACGACTCCAAAGTCAAAATGTCAAAAAAAACAAAATGGCGAAAGATTTTTTGAAAATTGACGTATGAATGTAAAATTTTAGATACGGGGGTTTTGGGGGTCGCCGATCACGTTTCCAAAGTCAAAATGTCAAAAGAAAACAAAATGGCGAAAGATTTTTTGAAAATTGACGTATGAATGTAAAATTTTAGATACGGGGGTTTTGGGGGTCGCCGATCACGACTCCAAAGTCAAAATGTCAAAAAAAAACAAATTGGCGGAAGATTTTTTGAAAAATGACGTATCAATGTAAAATTTTAGATACAGGGGTTTTGGGGGTCGCCGATCACGATTTCAAAGTCAAAATGTCAAAAAAAAACAAAATGGCAAAAGATTTTTTGAAAATTGACGTATCAATGTAAAATTTTAGATACGGGGGTTTTGGGGGTCGCCGATCACGATTCCAAAGTCAAAATGTCAAAAAAAACAAAATGGCGGAAGATTTTTTGAAAATTGACGTATGAATGTACAATTATAGATGCGGGAGTTTTGGGGGTCGCCGATCACGATTCCAAAGTCGAAATGCCAAAAAAAAAATGGCGGAAGATTTTTTGAAAATTGACGTATGAATGTAAAATTTTAGATACGGGGGTTTTGGGTGTCGCCGATCACGATTCCAAAGTCAAAATGTCAAAAAAAAACAAAATGGCGGAAGATTTTTTGAAAATTGACGTATCAATGTAAAATTTCAGATACGGGGGTTTTGGGGGTCGCCGATCACGACTCCAAAGTCAAAATGTCAAAAAAAACAAAATGGCGGAAGATTTTTTAAAAATTGACGTATGAATGTAAAATTTTAGATACGGGGGTTTTTGGGGTGGTCGATCACAATTCCAAAGTCAAAATGTCAAAAAAAACTAAATGGCAGAAGATTTTTTGAAAATTGACGTATGAATGTAAAATTTTAGATACGGGGGTTTTGGGGGCGGTCGATCACGATTCCAAAGTCAAAATGTCAAAAAAAACTAAATGGCGGAAGATTTTTTGAAAATTGACGTATGAATGTAAAATTTTAGATACGGGGGTTTTGGGGGTCGCCGATCACGATTCCAAAGTCAAAATGTCAAAAAAAAACAAAATGGCGGAAGATTTTTTGAAAATTGACGTATGAATGTAAAATTTTAGATACGGGGGTTTTGGGGGTCGCCGATCACGATTCCAAAGTCAAAATGTCAAAAAAAGCAAAATGGCGGAAGATTTTTTGAAAATTGACGTGTCAATGTGAAATTTTAGATACGGGGGTTTTGGGGGTCGCCGATCACGATTCCAAAGTCAAATTGTCAAAAAAAAAATGGCGGAAGATTTTTTGAAAATTGACGTATGAATGTAAAATTTTAGATACGGGGGTTTTGGGGGTCGCCGATCACGACTCCAAAGTCAAAATGTCAAAAAAAAACAAAATGGCGGAAGATCTTTTGAAAAATGACGTATCAATGTAAAATTTTAGATACAGGGGTTTTGGGGGTCGCCGATCACGATTTCAAAGTCAAAATGTCAAAAAAAAACAAAATGGCAAAAGATTTTTTGAAAATTGACGTATCAATGTAAAATTTTAGATACGGGGGTTTTGGGTGTCGCCGATCACGATTCCAAAGTCAAAATGTCAAAAAAAACAAAATGGCGGAAGATTTTTTGAAAATTGACGTATGAATGTAAAATTTTAGATACGGGGGTTTTGGGGGTCGCCAACCACGTTTCCAAAGTCAAAATGTCAAAAGAAAACAAAATGGCGAAAGATTTTTTGAAAATTGACGTATGAATGTAAAATTTTAGATACGGGGGTTTTGGGGGTCGCCGATCACGTCTCCAAAGTCAAAATGTCAAAAAAAACAAAATGGCGGAAGATTTTTTAAAAATTGACGTATCAATGTAAAATTTTAGATACGGGGGTTTTGGGGGTCGCCGATCACGACTCCAAAGTCAAAATGTCAAAAAAAAAACAAAATGGCAAAAGATTTTTTGAAAATTGACGTATCAATGTAAAATTTTAGATACGGGGGTTTTGGGGGTCGCCGATCACGACTCCAAAGTCAAAATGTCAAAAAAAACAAAATGGCGAAAGATTTTTTGAAAATTGACGTATGAATGTAAAATTTTAGATACGGGGGTTTTGGGGGTCGCCGATCACGTTTCCAAAGTCAAAATGTCAAAAGAAAACAAAATGGCGAAAGATTTTTTGAAAATTGACGTATGAATGTAAAATTTTAGATACGGGGGTTTTGGGGGTCGCCGATCACGACTCCAAAGTCAAAATGTCAAAAAAAAACAAAATGGCGGAAGATTTTTTGAAAAATGACGTATCAATGTAAAATTTTAGATACAGGGGTTTTGGGGGTCGCCGATCACGATTTCAAAGTCAAAATGTCAAAAAAAAAAACAAAATGGCGGAAGATTTTTTGAAAAATGACGTATCAATGTAAAATTTTAGATACAGGGGTTTTGGGGGTCGCCGATCACGATTTCAAAGTCAAAATGTCAAAAAAAAAACAAAATGGCAAAAGATTTTTTGAAAATTGACGTATCAATGTAAAATTTTAGATACGGGGGTTTTGGGTGTCGCCGATCACGATTCCAAAGTCAAAATGTCAAAAAAAAACAAAATGGCGGAGGATTTTTTGAAAATTGACGTATCAATGTAAAATTTTAGATACGGACGTTCTGGGGGTCGCCGATCACGACTCCAAAGTCAAAATATCAAAAAAAACAAAATGGCGGAAGATTTTTTAAAAATTGACGTATGAATGTAAAATTTTAGATACGGAGGTTTTGGGGGTCGCCGATCACGATTCCAAAGTCAAAATGTCAAAAAAAACAAAATGGCGGAAGATTTTTTGAAAATTGACGTATGAATGTAAAATTTTAGATACGGGGGTTTTGGGTGTCGCCGATCACGATTCCAAAGTCAAAATGTCAAAAAAAAACAAAATGGCGGAAGATTTTTTGAAAATTGACGTATCAATGTAAAATTTCAGATACGGGGGTTTTGGGGGTCGCCGATCACGACTCCAAAGTCAAAATGTCAAAAAAAACAAAATGGCGGAAGATTTTTTAAAAATTGACGTATGAATGTAAAATTTTAGATACGGGGGTTTTTGGGGTGGCCGATCACGATTCCAAAGTCAAAATGTCATAAAAAACATAATGGCGGAAGATTTTTTGGAAATTGATGTATGAATGTAAAATTTTAGATAGGGGGTTTTGGGGGTGGTCGATCACAATTCCAAAGTCAAAATGTCAAAAAAAACTAAATGGCGGAAGATTTTTTGAAAATTGACGTATGAATGTAAAATTTTAGATACGGGGGTTTTGGGGGCGGTCGATCACGATTCCAAAGTCAAAATGTCAAAAAAAACTAAATGGCGGAAGATTTTTTGAAAATTGACGTATGAATGTAAAATTTTAGATACGGGGGTTTTGGGGGTCGCCGATCACGATTCCAAAGTCAAAATGTCAAAAGAAAACAAAATGGCGAAAGATTTTTTGAAAATTGACGTATGAATGTAAAATTTTAGATACGGGGGTTTTGGGGGTCGCCGATCACGACTCCAAAGTCAAAATGTCAAAAAAAACAAAATGGCGGAAGATTTTTTAAAAATTGACGTATCAATGTAAAATTTTAGATACGGGGGTTTTGGGGGTCGCCGATCACGACTCCAAAGTCAAAATGTCAAAAAAAAAACAAAATGGCAAAAGATTTTTTGAAAATTGACGTATCAATGTAAAATTTTAGATACGGGGGTTTTGGGGTCGCCGATCACGACTCCAAAGTCAAAATGTCAAAAAAAACAAAATGGCGAAAGATTTTTTGAAAATTGACGTATGAATGTAAAATTTTAGATACGGAGGTTTTGGGGGTCGCCGATCACGTTTCCAAAGTCAAAATGTCAAAAGAAAACAAAATGGCGAAAGATTTTTTGAAAATTGACGTATGAATGTAAAATTTTAGATACGGGGGTTTTGGGGGTCGCCGATCACGACTCCAAAGTCAAAATGTCAAAAAAAAACAAAATGGCGGAAGATTTTTTGAAAAATGACGTATCAATGTAAAATTTTAGATACAGGGGTTTTGGGGGTCGCCGATCACGATTTCAAAGTCAAAATGTCAAAAAAAAAAAAAAAATGGCGGAAGATTTTTTGAAAATTGACGTATCAATGTAAAATTTTAGATACGGGGGTTTTGGGTGTCGCCGATCACGATTCCAAAGTCAAAATGTCAAAAAAAAACAAAATGGCGGAGGATTTTTTGAAAATTGGCGTATCAATGTAAAATTTTAGATACGGAGGTTCTGGGGGTCGCCGATCACGACTCCAAAGTCAAAATATCAAAAAAAAACAAAATGGCGGAAGATTTTTTAAAAATTGACGTATGAATGTAAAATTTTAGATACGGAGGTTTTGGGGGTCGCCGATCACGATTCCAAAGTCAAAATGTCAAAAAAAACAAAATGGCGGAAGATTTTTTGAAAATTGACGTATGAATGTAAAATTTTAGATACGGGGGTTTTGGGTGTCGCCGATCACGATTCCAAAGTCAAAATGTCAAAAAAAAACAAAATGGCGGAAGATTTTTTGAAAATTGACGTATCAATGTAAAATTTCAGATACGGGGGTTTTGGGGGTCGCCGATCACGACTCCAAAGTCAAAATGTCAAAAAAAACAAAATGGCGGAAGATTTTTTAAAAATTGACGTATGAATGTAAAATCTTAGATACGGGGGTTTTTGGGGTGGCCGATCACGATTCCAAAGTCAAAATGTCATAAAAAACATAATGGCGGAAGATTTTTTGGAAATTGATGTATGAATGTAAAATTTTAGATAGGGGGTTTTGGGGGTGGTCGATCACAATTCCAAAGTCAAAATGTCAAAAAAAACAAAATGGCGGAAGATTTTTTGAAAATTGACGTATGAATGTAAAATTTTAGATACGGGGGTTTTGGGGGCGGTCGATCACGATTCCAAAGTCAAAATGTCAAAAAAAACTAAATGGCGGAAGATTTTTTGAAAATTGACGTATGAATGTAAAATTTTAGATACGGGGGTTTTGGGGGTCGCCGATCACGATTCCAAAGTCAAAATGTCAAAAAAAAACAAAATGGCGGAAGAGTTTTTGAAAATTGACGTATGAATGTAAAATTTTAGATACGGGGGTTTTGGGGGTCGCCGATCACGATTCCAAAGTCAAAATGTCAAAAAAAGCAAAATGGCGGAAGATTTTTTTGAAAATTGACGTGTCAATGTAAAATTTTAGATACGGGGGTTTTGGGGGTCGCCGATCACGATTCCAAAGTCAAATTGTCAAAAAAAAAATGGCGGAAGATTTTTTGAAAATTGACGTATGAATGTAAAATTTTAGATACGGGGGTTTTGGGGGTCGCCGATCACGATTCCAAAGTCAAAATGTCAAAAAAACAAAATGGCGGAAGATTTTTTGAAAATTGATGAATGTTTGTGGATTTTTGGATACGGGGGTGTTTGTGGTCGCTTATTACGTCTTCAATTTGGCGATTCTTCGAACGTGATTGAACAGGGCTTAAATTTAATACTTCATTTTTTCTTAATGATAGTAGATTCGCAATCAGAATCGTATTGTACACTGTCTCAATGAAAATGTTGTGCTCATTGAGCTCATTGTTTCTTTCGATACTTTAACATGACTTATGTTGCACATTAAGTTACCTTCCCCGCTCTTGAGTGTGTACCAGTTTGTGTAAAAAACAGTTCGAGAAGAATTTTAAATAAAATATACCATTGGCTCAACAAAATATATGAAGGGGTGCTTAAAAAGTGGACATTTTAAAAAGCGTCATGCCAGTGATCGCTTTTTACAGGAAAGGCGTTTCAATAGGGCTTCAATTTAAAACTCGGGCCTTTTACTTTTATTATTATTTCGTGCTCCTTTATTAACGATAGTGGATTTTGAAAAGGTTGACGGGCTTTTACACTTTCACATCAAAATAGTATTGTAAACTGTCTTAATGAACATGTTGGGTTTTTTGATCTCATTGTGTCTTTGGATACCTTAACACGACTTATGTTTAACATTGAATTAGCTTTCTCGCTCTTGAGTGTGTACCGGTTTGTGTCAAAAACAGCTCGAGAAGATTTTTAAATAAAATATCCTATTGGTTTAACAAAATATATGTATATACTTGGGTGCTTCAAAGTAGTATAAATGTAGACATTCGAAAAAGCATCATGCCAGTGATCGCTTTTTATAGGAAAGGCGTTTCAATTTAAAACTTGGGCATTTTGCTTTTATTATTATTTCGTGCTCCTTTATTAACGATAGTGGATTTCAAAAAGGTTGACAGGCTTTTACACTTTTGACATCAAAATAGTATTGTACACTGTCTTAATAAAAATGTTGCGCTTTTTGATATCATTGTATCTTTGCATACTTTAGCACGACTTATGTTTAACATTAAATTACCTTTCTCGCTCTTGACTGTACCGATTTATGTCAAAAACAGTTCGAGAAAAATTTTAAATAAAATATCCTATTGGTTTAACAAAATATATGTATATACAGGGGCGCTTCAAAAGTTAATAAAATCGGACATTCTAAAAAGCCATGCCAGTTATCGCTTTTTACAGGAAAAGCGCTACAATAGGGCTTAAATTTAAAAATTTGAGCTTTTTACTTTTACTATTATTTTGTTCTTTTTCATTAACGATAGTGGATTTCGAAAAATTGATAGGCTATTACACGTTCATATCAAAATAGTATTGTAAACTGTCTTAATGAAAATGTTGCGTCTTTTTGTCTTTGAATACTTTAACATGACTTATGTTTAACATTAAATTACCTTTCTCGCTCTTGAGTGTGTACCGATTTGTGTCAAAAACAGTTCGAGAGGAATTTTAAATAAAATATCCTATTGGCTTAACAAAATATATGTATATACAGGAGTGCTTCAAAAGTTTATAAAAGTGGACATTCTTAAAAGCGTTTTTTACAGGAAAAGCACTTCAATAGGGCTTCAATTTAAAACTTGGGTTTTTTACGGTTATTATTATTTTGTGCTTTTTTCTTAACGAGAGTAGACTTCGAAAAGATTGACAGGCTTTTACACGTTCACATGAAAATAGTATTGTAAACTGTCTTAATAAAAATGCTGCGCTTTTTAATCTCATTGTGTCTTTGGATACTTTAACACGACTTATGTTTAACATTAAATTATCTTTCTCACTCTTGAGTGTGTACCGATTTGTGTATAAAACAATTCGAGAAAATTTTCAAATAAAATATACTATTGGCTTCACAAAATATATGTATATACCGGGATGCTTTAAAAGTTTATAAAACCGGAGATTCTAAAAAGCGTCATGCCAGTGATCGCTTTTTACAGGAAAGGTGCTTCAATTTAAAACTTGGGCTTTTTACTTTTACTTTTATTTTGTGCTCCTTTATTAACGATAGTGGATTTCAAAAAGGTCACACTTTACATCAAAATAGTATTGTACACTGTCTTAATAAAAATGTTGCGCTTTTTGATCTCATTGTGTCTTTGCATACTTTAACACGACTTATGTTTAACATTAAATTACCTTTCTCGCTCTTGAGTGTGTACCGGTTTGTGTTAAAAACAGTTCGAGAAGAATTTTAAATAAGATATCCTATTGGCTTAACAAAATATATGTATATACAGGGGTGCTTCAAAAATTTATAAAAATGGACATTCTAGAAAGCGCTGTTTACAGAAAAGGCGCATGAAAAGGGCTTAAATTTAAAACTTGGGTTTCTTACTTTTATTATTATTTTGTGCTCCTTTATTAATGATAGTGGATTTCAAAAGGGCCATACTTTACATCAAAATAGTATTGTAAACTGTTTTAATAAAAATGTTGCGCTTTTTGAGCTCATTGTGTCTTTGGATACTTTAACATGGCTTTTGATTAACATTAAATTACTTTTCTCGCTCTTGAGTGTGTACCGATTTGTGTCCAAAACAGAAGGAGAATAATTTTAGATAAAATATACTCTGCTTTTTTATTAACGATAGTGGACTTCGAAAAGGTAGTAAGAAAGTAACATACTTTATAAATTAAATTTACTTTACCCATTCGCATACATATGTTTGCGAGCTATATGTTCGAAGTTCATCAGCATTCATTAGCATTCTATAAGAATGTTTGAAAGCGACGCCCATTTACCAAACAAAATTTGTTGTAAACATATTAAACACTATGGAGATACTACGTATATTTGAGTATGTCAATTAAAATGACGAGCCCGCGATAGCGGGCGAGTAGTATATATGTAATTCATTGAATATTTAAAATGTTCTTCAATACAAGTCCTTCATTTTTAATTGGCGTGCGAAAGTATGTGACAGACGAATATTTCAATTATACTGACCAAAATTTCATAATGAAAGCGCTGTTCCACTTCAAATAATTTGGGTGAAAATATCTCAGTGTCAAACTGATTATTAGGTTCTTTTTTATTAATATTGTGCATGCCTGTCTTAAATTGTTTCTGAGCAATTGGCATACTTTTTGTTAATATACTAAATTTTTCCACTGTTATTTCAATAGCGTATTATCCCGATTGTCTCAATAAAAATGATGCACTTATTGAGCATATTGTTTCATCGGATACTTTAACATCATTCTTATGTTTAACATTAAATTATCTTTCTCGCATTTCATTGTGTAACAGTTTGTGTAAAAAAAAATTCTAGAAGAATTCTGAATGAAATATACAATTGGCTTTACAAAATATATGTATATACAGAGTGTGCCACAAGTCTATAAAATCTTACATTCTAAAAACCACCACGAGAGTGATCGCGTTTTACAGGAAACTGTAAAAAGCTGTAAGCGGACGCGAAAAAGGCGAATTCAAGCTCGCAAAGATTGAAGCATTAGCTCACAAACATTCAACACAATAGATATTGCAATATATAATAATTGGCCCAATGATAATAGTATATAGGTAAAAAATTTATAAATTCGATTCCTTATTTGTTTATAAATACTTTCTACTCATTTTTTTCATCCATGAATTAAGTTGTAAAATTACTTCAAAATATTATAAGATATTGTAAATAGAAAAAAGAAACTAAAATATATTCCTACCAGATTAAACAAGCACTTATTCATGTTGTTACTGTGTCAGGCAAATTGAGAAGTAATATCATACGTATTCAAAAAAGATTGTTTAATTATCATTGATGAAAATGAACGTCTCGCGACATCGTCAATTACAATAATTAGAAATAGAAATTCTATAAGGATGTTTTACAGTATTTTCGAATATAACAATAAGTAATCAATATTACCATAATACATATATTATATCTATATATTCCTTAAATTGTAGGTGTACAATGCAAAAGAAAATAATTATGTACAGTGTGAACAAGGCTTTACCAACATTATTAAGCATCATATATAACTGACAGTTGTAAAACAATTTACCACAAAGAAACACTGCAAATTATAAAAGTATAGGAATGGAAATCATAAAAAATGCCAATGAAATAAATATTATTTGTTATAGAACAATAATTAAATGAATTATTTAAAAGTATACATTCGCGTCAACAAAACATAATTCTAATAAAGCTATCTACAAGTTTGTATAAAATAAAATGTTTTTTTTAAATTCTAATGAATTTTCATTTAAACCAAAAAGACCAATGGAATCGACATATGTATATAGACTGAAACACTATTAACAAAAACTATCAAATCACATTTTCCAACTGATGCAAAAAACACAGATTTCGAGATTATTCTAATTTTATACCCACAAACAACATTCAAACTATAGACAAATTAGGCAAACGTGAAATAAATCATCGGCAAGTCAAGGCACAAAAGCCAATAATAGTAGAAAAATTATAAATAGAGTGAAAACTACCGTCTGTGAGGCACAGGAAAAGTATGTGAAAAATGTCAATAAAACTTTAAACGATAAAGTACATCTTATTTCATGGACAGTCGTTAAACATTTTCAATTTAAAAACTGCTATTATCACTACATCTATTATTAATCATTTCATCCGATAAGCATTCTGAATAAAATATTGCATAGTTGTAAACTATATACAGGGGTGTATAAAAACAACTAAGCGATATTGAACATCTAAAACACAATTATATTTAGTTATTCGCTATATATCGGAATTATATGGTGTTTCAAAAACTGAAACGCAATAAAGGCAAAATCCGCAATAAATTTAGAAGAATAAGGGGGAGCGGTGCCTCAACTGTAAGCGGAATAAGAGGCGATAGCGGGCCTTCAAGGCCTGCCGTATTAGCTAGTGTATAATACTATTAGCCGTTTGACCGCTAATAGTATAAAAGTATATAGGATTGCTATGAAACACAGTATTTCAAAATACTGTTGATAATGAAAACGACAACAAACAAATTTAAATCCTTTTAATATCCGTCTGTTATTAACATTAAATACTAATTAAAAAATAATGAGGCGTGGTCACTATCACAACCTTCTTATACGTGTGAGAGTTTCAAATTATAGAATTTTAAAAATTATATAAAAATTATTCAAAAATCCTGTTATAAATCTTCTCTTAATAAATCTCTACAGAATGCATACTTGAGATCTTCGAAACAAAGTACTACTCGCTAAAAGTAAAATTTTTACCAAACTTATTTTCGATAAAAGATATACTTCTGGTATGAATTTCGAAAACCTTTTGTAATAAAGTTCTTCTCGGATTTAATTTTGAGTATATGAGTATATGAATTCTTAAATTTGTTTAAACTTAGTAGTTGTCGAAATATTGGCAAAATTCGATTTTTTCACTGAAGTAAAGTACTACCTGTCTAACAATTTTACTGAAAATCTAATCAGATCTCAATAGGGAGATTACACTCGTAAATATAAAATTTGGAATTGATATCTATAACCGTTTAACTGTTAATAGTATAAAAATATATAAGATTTCTATGAAACACAGTATATCAAAATACTGTTTATAATATTATAAAAACGTCACCAACAAAATAACAAACAACGAATATATTAGAGAAAAAGAAAACGTTAAAAATTACTTACCGATTTAATAAAGACACAAACGTATACTCTTAACAAGATCACAGTGTATAATGAATAGATTATTTAGTTAATGCATCGTTTACAGATATGTCTTTCTATTACAAAGCAATATGCAGGCGGTTGACCTACATTAACACTCCTAGCGTAATACACAAACATGCTGGTGTTCGAATTTAAAAATTAATCTCTTAATTGCGTGTTCTTTGTTTAATAAAATTATTTCCTTATAATGGAATTTAATAGTACTTAATATTAGAATTTTAAAATATTATATCAGAACAAACATATGTTTTATTATAAATTTTATTACTCCCTTTAATTGTAATCAAAATCTAAAAATTTGAATTTAGTACATATACAGCATGATACTCTGTGACGTATCAGTCAATATGAATGCAAAATTACACTGATTTGAAGTAAATATATAGCATGATTTTCTGATGAAGTAGTAGTCAAATGTGAATATATACGGTGCTCCAAAAGTGTTAAACAAGGATGTAAGGTTTTTTGAAATAAAAGATTAACTTCTTTAGATAGAATTTATTTTTTAGATAGAATTTATACTAAACTATTCTAAAGTTTAGAATAAGAACTATTCTATTTTATTAAAGCATTAGTAAAACATTGGTAAAATTAGATATTTCACTGAAGTAAATTACTACCTGTCTATCAATTTTACTGAAAATCTAATCAGATATCAAGAGTACATTAGTAAATATAAAATTTGTTATAGCGGTTTATAGTATAAAAATATGTAAGATTTCAATGTCCATAAAAATACTGTTTATAATGAAGAGAAATTTAAAACCGAGTAATAAATGTGAATATGATTAATATTAAAGAAGAAGAAATTTAAAAACTACTTACTGTTTTAATAATAAGAGCTCTAACTAAAAACAATAACGATGCACACCCAACGATTACCGTGTTTAATAAAGTTTAGAATAAGAACTATTATATTTTATTAAAGCACTAGTAAAACGCAATTGTATCTATCTTGTATGTTACTTAGTTGCGTATGTAATAACAAATTGCTTTATGCACTTAACTTTCTGTTTGAACTGATGCGGGTGACCCATTCTTTACAAAATTATTAAACATATAGTATTTAATATTATTTTCAAAACAAACGCATGTTTTATTATGATTCTCTTTAATATTTTAATATACGTATACAGCATGATACTCTGTGACGAATTAAATATATAGCACGATTCTCGATAATGGAGTAGTCAAATATGAATATATATGGTATTCCAAAAGTGTTGAACGAGGATGTAAGGTTTTTGAAATAAAAGATTAACTTATTTAGTTAGAATTTATTTTTAATTCGACGCTGCCTTGCTTGAAATAGCGTATAGGTACAATAACATCAATGGCTTGAAAAATGCTTATTAGCGAAAATTGTTTAAAAACAAAATCATATGGAATCAGCTGTTGTAAATTCGATAAGTCTATGGTATTGAAAATCTTGCTATTTTTAGCAGTTTGGCATTAGATCTAACAGTTTGGAATAAGAAATTACGCGGAAATATACAATCTAGCAGCTATAGGCGGTTTTAACCTTTCCGCTATCAAAGGACAGACATATACAAAACTGATTGAAATTATTATACATATTAGTGAAATAATGCAGAAGCTTTTTTATTTTTCGTGTATATATGGTAATTTAAACTGATTTATTTTAGGGGTGAATATATTTTTGTCCATACAGTTCAATATTATTATTTAAAGTAAAATATAAAGCAGCAAGTAATTCTATAAAAATATCAATGGCCCGAGTAAACAATTATGAGATTGATGAATTATAGTATATTGTTATATTGATAAAATACTAGTAAAGCACATGTTTAACAGAGTTCTCTTGCAATATAATTATCTTAAGGCGTGAGAATTTGTTAAGAAGTTGTTTGGATTGATAACATATGCATTATTTCTTAACATTATTATACTTTATATTAATATCTGGAGAAAGCCTACTAGCACTGAAAACAAAATACAATTAATATCTAATACATTTATTTTTAATTACGGTTTCTTTTTTAATTTTCATTGAAATTAACACAAATCATCTACTATAATTTGAATCTAGTTTGCGTAAATATTTTTTATTTTACAATCACAATCCAACAAGAATTATAACTAAAAACAAAATGTATTTTGAATGTCAATATTGTGTCTTGATTTGTTCTTCCCTTTTTTTTATCTAATTATATATAAAAATGAATGTAAATGTTTTTTATTTTATTCTACTTAAGTTCAAAAATATATTAAGTAATATTATATTCAATAAATGAGATATTATCCTAACACAAACTTATGTAATAAATTATATTTATTAATTATTACGTGCATTCTATATATTATATTTTTAAGACTTTATAATTAACGCAGTTAATATGTGCTATGGCTTTAAATAATACAGTTAACGCATCGAATTTTTTTCGAAATTCTTACCGGAAGTAGATCTTTTACTCTTATCTAATATCAGTTTTGGCAAATATAATAGGATTTCGAATAATTTTAAAAATCCTTAAATTTCTATAATTTGAAGTGTAAGATAATCATGTGGTAACCACACTAATTTTTTAAAGATATGGTGACGCAATACTTCGTCTATTAAAATGAGGATATTCATTATGACTCCATATCCAATTGGAATACAGATTTTTCATTAATATATAAGTTTATATCTAATAGGAATGGACGCCTCACTGGAGAGTAAACAATTGACCTACACGGTATTCCAAAGTGTTGAATAAAGGCGTATTAAATATCCCCCATTGTATATATTTTCTACGACACGACATGACTATATTTTTTGTTTAATAAAGTTAGAGTTAATTTGTTAGTTATACAAAGAACATTTACCGGAATTTATTTCAAAAAATATAGCTTTACATGAGAAAGAAGAGATTGAGAGGCGAAGAAAAATGAGAAAGATGTATATAATTAAGTGTGAAAGAACAAAAATCATTTATTAATAGCTTCTACCACTAGTTAGTAATAGGTGTTTATTATGAATCCATCATATCCCTTCAATGTAATGGATAATTTACTACCACAAGCAATAACATCTGTTGAAAAAATCAATGATTCACTAAGGCTAGTATTCGAGAATTTTACTGATATTTTGAAGAGAGAAAATGAAGAATTAAAATCATTATATACCTCTTTATATTTTACAAGAAAAATGTATACTTCAGATCTCGAAAAGATTTGGCGGTTTTTACCACAAGAAAAGAAAATGCTGCTGGAAGATTATTGTGCCTGTTATGAATATTATAATACAGAGGATATGGAAGAACACATTGATGGGCCTCCATCAAGTAAACATAAAGAAAAGACTGTTATTTTAGTACTAAGTTCGTTGATTTCTTTTAATAATGTTAAGTTTAATGTGGTGTTCTCTTTCTCATTGTGGTTTCAATGATATGTAAAAATAAACTAGGAATGAAAACTCTTTTGTGGTTTTATTCCCTTTATTAAGATAATAGAATAAAATAGCTAAACAGCTTTTGAAGAGCTTTTGAACGGGTTTGAACAGCTTCTGAAGGGCTTTGAACAGCTTTTGAACAGCTTCTGAAGAGCTTTGAACAGCTTTTGAACGGCTTTGAACAGCTTCTGAACAGCTTTTCAACGGCTTTGAACAGCTTCTGAACAGCTTTTGAACGGCTTTGAACAGCTTCTGAACGGCTTCTGAAGGGCTTTGAACAGCTTTTGAACGGCTTCTGACGTGTTTTGAACAGCAAAATGAGTGGGACCTCTTTAATACATATTTATTACTCAAAGCCATTTTAACAATCTCTACTCAGAAAAACGAGTGATAAAATTACATCTACCCGCAAGTTATTGGTTGTGAGAGCTATGAAGACAACTTCGATGTAAATATATGTTATTGTGCAAGACCCTATTTCATCTTATGTCGCGCGGTGTAAAAATTATTAGCCGAAGCAACTGTATCAATTTTAATAAAAAGTTGTTAACAATATATTTGTTTTATTCATAATTTAAATATATACCTTTATGAGCATTATGCTACTAATTACTACCTAGATAATATTACATAACATTTTCCTTATCTATTGTTTTAATCCCAACCAACTTTCTTAACAGGATGGACATCCTTATGTTTAGCATGGGGTTCCACTATTTAACTTGTAATAATCTGAAATACTTTTATAAATATATGTTAGAATATCAAAATTAATATTGCATTATTATGGTGTCGTAGAAAATATATACAATGGGGGATATTTAATACGCCTTTATTCAACACTTTGGAATACCGTGTAGGTCAATTGTTTACTCTCCAGTGAGGCGTCCATTCCTATTAGATATAAACTTATATATTAATGAAAAATCTGTATTCCAATTGGATATGGGGTCATAATGAAGATCCTCATTTTAATAGACGAAGTAAAAAATTAGTGAGGTTACCACATGATTATCTTACACTTCAAATTATAGAAATTTAAGGATTTTTAAAATTATTCGAAATCCTATTATATTTGCCCAAACTGATATTAGATAAGAGTAAAAGATCTACTTCCGGTAAGAATTTCGAAAAAAATTCGATGCGTTAACTGTATTATTTAAAGCCATAGCACATATTAACTGCGTTAATTATAAAGTCTTAAAAATATAATATATAGAATGCACGTAATAATTAATAAATATAATTTATTACATAAGTTTGTGTTAGGATAATATCTCATTTATTGAATATAATATTACTTAATATATTTTTGAACTTAAGTAGAATAAAATAAAAAACATTTACATTCATTTTTATATATAATTAGATAAAAAAAGGGAAGAACAAATCAAGACACAATATTGACATTCAAAATACATTTTGTTTTTAGTTATAATTCTTGTAGGATTGTGATTGTAAAATAAAAAATATTTACGCAAACTAGATTCAAATTATAGTAGATGATTTGTGTTGATTTCAATGAAAATTAAAAAAGAAACCGTAATTAAAAATAAATGTATTAGATATTAATTGTATTTTGTTTTCAGTGCTAGTAGGCTTTCTCCAGATATTAATATAAAGTATAATAACACTGGGCAACAAATTTTCGAAAATTTCATGCTTCCAAGCTGAAAATAGTCATTTCTTAATGAATTCAATGTGCTGAACACGAAAATGACTAAGAAAAAGCTGAATTGGCTACGGGTTTTCTGTAATATGTACGCATATTTCAGAAAAAGTGTACTTATGTCAATACTAGCTGTCCATCAATCTCTTCGAGCTTGAATCGCCTTTCGCGTCCGCTTACAATTTTATTACAGTTCGCTGTAAAACGCCAAAAAAATCATTTTTGATTTTCTAAACTTTTGGCACACCTTGTATAGACGTATATTTTTGTCCACGAAGTACTGTCACGGTGACAGGTGGAACGACAATTTAAAGCATCTTAACGACAGTCTGACTTTTCGTTGTTGGAGTTTGAAATTTAGATGCTATTTAGCGTAATACTAAGACTTGACACTAAAAGATTCATAGTTTTATTAGTTTTACACAATGAAAGGACTAAATCATTATTGAAAATGTAATATCAGATTTATTTTAATTTTGCATAATTTAACCTGCCAATTATCATGGCCCGCAAACATACTTTTGACATACCTTTTGAGCTTTGTTATAATGCAAATTTGTGAACAATGCGTGCCCATTACACAGAAGAATCAAGTTTTAAATAAAATGTTGGTATAGAATAAGTATGACTTATTACTTTTATTTATAATAGTGAATTTATAACTGGCTTCCATATTAATAATTAGTTTCATTTGTCTGCTCTGAAATTGTTCCTGTCAAAGTGAGTTTGCAGTGGCATTGAGTCGTCGCCTGTAGATCGTGCTCTGGCTATGTCGGTTGCTGAGACGATCCTATTATAATTTAAATATTAAGTAGTGACGCTGGTAGTTGAACTAAAAACAATAACCAAAAATAATACTGACCGACGTTGGAATATCTGTGTAAACATTTTGCTTACACACACTGTAAAAAGAATATAATTTGTAATTGTTGGATCATTTTGTGATTTTCATTAAGTATTTAAGGAAAAATAACACAAAAAAGTAGTTCATGATTACAACCAATCCATCGAAATAAGAGCCACCAGCCTAGGGACACGATCATCATCAACCATCATCAGAATGTTTGATTAACAATTTGATTTAATGGTGTTTTTTCAAACATATCGCATTAAATGATTGAACGCTGCCCATACTTCAAACTTTCTACTGACAATCAAACTATTTAGTAGAAGTAATTGTTGAATTAGACCGGAATATTTACTTTAGTAAATTGAATAGTTACAAAACAATTGTCATTACATTGGAATTTGATTCGTCTGTCACCTAGTAATAATAATATAAATCATATTTTAAGGTAATTGTCTAATACTGTGCCGTCAAATACTTTCCGCATTAGAGTAGGCTGTTTTTGAAGTTTTTAAGTAATCAATGTTGGTGCACATGCTAATTTTTTGAAAACTTCAAATTCTGACAGTTGTCATACTTAAATTCAAATTATAGACGCCTATTATTATTTATATGACATAACCAAACTATTAAAATTATGCACTGTCACCAACCATTAAAAAAAAAAGCATGGCGGTCTCTAATGCGGAAAGTATTTGAAGGCACGGTATATAAGCAAAACTAAAATGGATCTGATAGCACTTTTCTCATTAATATTTTAGTCATTTCGCTGTATAAAATTTGTAATTTCATATCTTTTTGTGTCAAGGTCTACAATAAATATCGATGAAGCTTAAAAACATGAACCATGAAATATCAGACAGATGTCAGGGTGTTTAACCTTTTTTTTTGAAATAATTGTCATCATGAAAGCAGTTCAGATTTCATCACGAACTGAAATCGATTGATCGTTTTGACGTTTTATAACCTGCAATTAAATTTTTGTGAAATTGCCAACATTAATCAAAAGTCAGATGGACTTTTTCTGACAATTCTGACGTTTCGTGTAACATTTAAGCCACCTAACGTGAATGTTGAGTTGACCAACATTTCGCGTATGCTCTAGTTAAATATATCGGTGTTAAAATAATAATAGATGAGTAAAGATGGCTACACCCTTTAACTGTTACTTAATTTTAGTTTAATAATATACTATGTTCACCAATTTTGATCAGCATCTGGGGCGTAATGCTTAAGTTATTTTTTCTAAGGAAGGGATGCTTTTGTGTAATAAAGTAGATCGCGATCTTAAAGTAACTGATAATTAGTGAATTACCATGTATGATAAATTTTTAAATCGCATTCTCTTTATATGTAGTAGTAGTTCCATGTTTAAAATAGTAATTACATTACCCTTTAAATCGTTAGATTAAAGGTGATATGTGTGCATGATGTATTCGTTTCTTTGAATTACAATTAACGTAGGGCTTCCGGGACAATAGTCAATAGAAATAAATTTATATGACGTTCGTTGCAAATAATCAAGCTCATCAGTGCTCCATAATGTTGTCATAAAATGTCGATATAAGTCATCAAGTGCTGATTATTCAATTTACTCTTTCCCCCCTTTTTTTTTTTATTTAGGACACATTAATTTAATAGAATACTTGCTCTTTTTGTTATTCCATGTAACCTAAGACGGTTGTATGATCAAGATTTGTTGTATCATATATAAATTTCTTTGTTTTTTAAATTTGGTAGTACTCTAACTCTATTTGTCTCAAGTTTTATGATAAACGTTGCCCATACGTTAAATTTTCTTGCAAACTGTCATCGTGGTGACAGTTCGATCTATTGCGAGAATGAATTGTCAAATTGAATGTCATTGTAGACATACCGTGCCTTCAATTATTTTTTTTTAGAATAACCTACGATTTCAATATTAATTTGAAAACACTGTGAAACTTTTCAATTAATTGACTTAACTATGACAGTAGTCAAAATGAAAAACATTACTGTAGCACAGTATTCCCAAATTAATATTGATATCATAAGCTACTCTAAATTTAAATTAAAGACGCAGTATGTATATTTGTATGTAGAAAGATGACAGAGATGTGTCCAAGACATTAAAGATACGATAAATGACCGATACAATCGTAATAATAATAATAATTGATAATGCAATAAAATGTAAATATTAACGGTTATAATATTTCTTTCAGTGGACGTTAAATGTTATTAATCGCGCCTTTGCTTTAATTTTTAAAACTACGATATTGGAAACTGTACCCGAATGACCGACAATGTAGAGTAATTACAACCGCAGTTCAGTTTCTTCTTGTTTATGAATGAAGACGCATATTAAGCAAAATGTCTCTTAGAAATAAATTAAATATTATTCTGACATTTATAATTAGTGGCAAATGAATTTATTTATTAAGACTTTGCCCACAAATCGAACAACATTTCTATATAATTTACTGAACGCTGATATTTAGAAAAATTTTGTTGACATTCAGGTTTTGTATCAATTGTGTGCTTCTTCTTCTTTTTCTTCTTCTTCTTCTTCTTTATTGTGGCTTTGAGTTAGACTATTTAGTCTTTTACTCTTCATCTGAGTGCGGTGAATCTTGGACTGTTGAAGTTGAATTTGATTAGCTATTGTTTATCTTTATTTTGATTAAGAATTAAAGTAGAACCATTTTAGGTCTTTTGTGTTTGAAATTTTCATTTCCATCATATGCAAGTGCTCTTTTAAGATTTTGATTTGAGTAGTTTTCCATCTGGTTATAGAAACTGAGCGCTCTTTCCTTGATGTAGTCAATAATGGTTGGGGTATTTGTTTCATTCATTATTTGATTATTTCTCATATACATGGAGCATTTAGTATCATTCTAAGACTGGTGTTTTGTATTATTTGCAGTTTTTTGATGTTGGTCTTGCACATATGCACCCATATTGGGCATGCATATGTGAATATTGGACCTAATACTTGTTTGCAAAGTAGAATTTTGTTGTTCGTGTTCGCTGGCTTTTTCTGTCTATAAGAGGCCATAGTTGACATCTTGTTTGTTTGGTTTTGGTTATCCTTTTTGCTATGTGTGTGTTATAATTGAGCTTTATATCCAGGTATTTAATTTCTCTACTCCATGGTATAGTGTTGTTGTTGATGGTTATTTCGTTGTCTGTTGTTTTCAGATTCCTTTGAAAGATTATTGCTTGGGATTTGTCTTCGTTTATTGTTGTCCTCCATTGTTTGAACCATTTTATCGTGTTGTCTAGGTGCGTTTGGAGTTCCTGTACCGCGTTCGTCGGACATCTTGATGTTGAGAGCAGTGCCGAATCATCTGCAAAGGTGGCCGTATTTAAATATCTTGTAGGATTTGATACTGGTATGTCGGCTGTAAATATTGTATATAGGTGAGGTGACAGGCATGAGCCCTGGGGGACTCCCGCTGTTGGATGTTTTATTGAGGAAAGTGTGTTCTGGATGCTAACTTGAAAGCAGCGTCCTTAGAGAAAACTGTTCGTGATTTTTATGATGTGTGTTGGGTAATTGTGTATTATCATTTTATATATGAGTCCCTGACTCCAGACTTTATCAAATGCCTTTGCTATGTCGAGAAATACAGCTGCTGTCACTTGATTTTTGTTGAATCCTTCTTGGATAATCTCAGTGACTCTTGAAAGTTGTGTTATCGTTGAATGTTCTTCTCTAAACCCATGTTGATCTTCTGGTATTATGTCTTGATTGTCAGAGTGGTACTTTATCTTCTGTAGGATTATTTTTTCTATCACTTTGCTAATGGATGGTAACAGGCTTATGGGCCTGTAGCTGCTTGGTATTGTTTTATGGTTTTCCTGGTTTAGGTATAACTATTACTTTGTCATGTTTCCATATCTTTGGGAATGTTTGGAGTCTGATAACGGAGTTTGCTATTGCTAGAATTGACATTATTGCTTTTCGGGAGAGGTTTTGTAGTGATCTGTTGGTGATGTTGTCTATACCAGGAGCTTTTTTGGGATTTAATGCTTTAAGGATTGCTTTTAGGTTCTCGGCTGTGACTGGGTCGTTGCTAGGGGAGTGGGGTTCACGTATTTCTCTGCTTACTACTTTGTGAATCTGCACTACGTGTTGCATGTCTAGTTCATCCAAGTTCGGAGTGAATTGCTCTTCTAGTGATTCCGCTAGAGCTTCTGCTTTTTCTTCTGCTGTGACTTGTGTGAAGTTATTGAATTGAAGTGGTGGGATTTGTATTTGTTCTCTTTTGATTGGCTTGATTATTTTCCATGTCTTAGAGGGGTCTGCACTTCGAGTGTTCTTTGCCATTCTACATTTTTCAGTTCCAGTAATTCCTTATGTACTTGATGTTGAAGGTTGTTTAGTATAGTTTTGTCTTCTCCTAGCTCTGTTCTTTTCCTTTATTAGTTCTTTAATATGATGTGGTAGACTACCTGATATCCTTTCTATTTTGATGGTATTATTTTTAACAGCGTTTGTTATTTTATCTTGTAGTGATTTTATGTTCTGTTCTAATTCTGCAGTGTTTTGTATTTTAGGAACTGCAGTGATGGTTTGTTCCAGTTCTGTTTTGTAGCCGGCCCAGTCTGTCTTGAAGGTGTGATATGTTCTTTCGGTTATGTCTTCGTTCCAAGTTATTATAATTGGATTGTGATCAGAGCTCATGACACTTTCAGTTTCTATCTTTATGGTTTTGTTAATGTTTTTACTGATTGCTAAGTCTAATTGTCTAACTGTGTGCTTCTAGGCCAAGGTGAACGTCGACAGACAAAAAAAAACCAAGACGGTTCGGCATTTAAATGTTGTTTCATGTTATTCGTTCTATAAAATTGGTAGTAGTGCCTTGTGTCAAGTTTACGATAAAAATAGTGTATACTTCAAATTTTTTGACAGACTGTCATCGTGACACTTATACGACAATGAAAAGTTGATGTTTAACCAAATTGTCGTTCCACCTGTCATCGTGACAATACTTCGTCGTAGTGTATTCGTTCACACATAAACTTGTGAGATCGAAATGTCAGACGGACAGTGCTTAACCAAATTGTCTTTCCAATTGTCAAATGAAATTAACAACATAACATGATGAACTTTAACAAAACATGTTTTAAACTTACAGGTCATTGAGAGAATTAATTAATTTTCATATTCCGCTTTAATAGTATATATGTACTTTGTAAAACCCAATCAAAAATCTTGCTGGCTCCTAATACCATTTAACCGAAAATGTACTTCTGATTAGTTTGTGCCAACCCGCATAGTCGCATACTTTAAATGCTTGCTTTTATAACTGAATTGATAAACGAAATTACATAAATGCTTATGGGAATTTTACATATTTGATGTATTTATGTTATTTCGAAGTGTTTCGGACACATCTGACAAATAAAGAAAACTCAGATGATTCTTTATTTAGGCTTGCTTCGGTACTTCTTTCGCGAGAAGTGACGACATTTCGATGACATATATAATTTGTATTTAATATATCTTAATAAAATATAGAAAGATCGTTATATTTGTCACTGTACTTACGTGCGATAATACACTTTAAGTTTATTTTATCATATCCGTCGGCATTGTTCATATATTCATAAATAAAAAAGAAATAGTAACAATTGATAATAATAACACTAATACGTGTCTGAAAGGTACCACATTTCCTTCATAATCCCTTTATTTGTCGGCCTTCTGACATTTAAACTTGACAACCGATGGATGAACGTGAAAGTATAATCATTAATGACACGCAAACTCGTCATCGCGAGATTTTTATACCCTGCAGAAAAGCCTTAAATGAGTCGCACCTTCGACAGCGACAGATTTGGCACGTGGACAGTGCACTCAATCGTCGCGGAAAAGTCCACTCTTTTGGTTTCCAACCCTCTTTCCGCACTCTAAACCTCGACGGCCTGAAATTTCTTCGTCAATGTGAAACTTTTACAATTCTTTCGCGCGTGCCTGTCATACCTGACATTTTTACGATTTTCATCGGTTGTCAAGTGAATCGTCATGACGTAAACCGTTTTTCTGTTAAAACACCGAATGCACGCTCCTCTTCAACGGGCGATATCTCTGCACACGCTCCACTTAGAAGGAAAATCTCTCCGTCGAAGAACAATTCAAGGTCGTCGGTAACTTGACGCCAAAGGGCAGCTTTCAATTTCGCGTATCCAGAGACGAGTTCTTCCCCCCGCGTACCCAATTTTCGTCGATTTTGACTGGGTTTGGTTGCCATTGATTACTCGGCTTTTATATATTCTAATTATAATACATGGTAAGAAAACATTTACGCATATTTCAGAAAAAGTGTACTTATGTCAATATTATAATACATGGTAAGAAAACATTTACGCATATTTCAGAAAAAGTGTACTTATGTCAATATTATAATACATGGTAAGAAAACATTAGTCTGCTTCCGGCTTTCGACTTCTTTTGGCCTGCCGTTTGTAGTGGACTTGTGGAGCATCTCTACTGATTGTCCAACAATAGTCAGCTAGCATTGACGTAGACCATTTGCCTTGGTACCGTTGCTCCATGGTGGCAATGTCCTGATGAAAGCGTTCGCCGTGCTCATCGCTGACCTGCCCGCAGTTATCAGGAAAGAAATCTAAGTGGGAATCAAGAAAGTGGATCTTTAAGGACATATTGCAGCCGAATTCATGAAACAAAGCCAACATATCCTCAACCAGACACTTGTAATTTTCTGCCTTGTCATTCCCCAGGAAGTTTGCTGCCACTTGATAGAATGCATCCCAAACCTGTTTTTCTTTACCTTGAAGAAGTTGCTCAAACTTGGGGTCTCGGAAGAGCTGTCTAATTTGAGGCCCCACAAAGATGCCCTCTTTAATTTTGGCTTCACTGAGTCGAGGGAATTTGTCATGCAGGTACTTGAATGCTGGTCCATTCTTATCCATGGCTTTTACCAAGTTTTTGACAAGACCGAGTTTGATGTGTAAAGGAGGAATGATGATTTTGTGTGGCTGTGCCAATGGTGGGTGCTGTACATTCGTTTCTCCAGGCTTAAAAAATGCTCTCGGAGGCCAGTCTTTCTTGATGTAGTGCAAATCGATTGCTCTGCTGTCCCACAGACAAAGAAAACAGCAGTACTTTGTATATACCTGCTGCAAACCCATCAACAGAGATACTACCTTCAGGTCAGAACATATCTGCCAGCCATACTTGCTGTAGTTAATCGTCTCCAGTAGCTGCTTTAGATTGTCGTAAGTCTCCTTCATGTAGACCGCATGTGCAATAGGTATGGATGGAAGCTGGTTCCCATTATTCAACAAAACCGCCTTTAGGCTCAGTTTTGAAGCGTCTATAAACAGCCGCCATTCGTGAGGATCATGTGCAATACCGAGAGCTTGTAGTAGACCATCAATATCGCAGCAAAACACAAGGCTTTCTTCTTTCTTAAAGAAAGATTCGAAGAGCTGATGGCGAGTGCGAAATGAAGTCACTCGGACATTCTGTTCCAGAAGATTCCACTGTCGATGTCTTGAGGCCAGTATCTCCGCTTTGCTTTTCGACAGATCCAAATCGCGAACAAGATCGTTCATTTCATCCTGGGTAATTTTATGTGGTGCAGATGTTTCGTCAAAGCACGAAAAGTCATCATCCTTACTGCCACGTTGAGGAGAACTCGCCGACGCATGGCCATCCTCATCGTCTGAACTGATAGAAAAATCTGTAGGAGGTTCTGGAATTGGGAGTCCTTCGCCATGAGAGACAGGTCGCAGAGCAGATGGTATGTTAGGGTATTCAACTGTCCACTTCTTCTTCTTGGTGATGCCTCCAAAAGCTGGTCGTACCATACAGAAATAACAGTCGTCAACGTGATTGATGGGCTCCCTCCAAATCATGGGCACAGCAAATGGCATTGCCTTTCTTTTGCCATTAAGCCACTGTGAAAGATTTACGGCACAAGTGCGGCAGCATACGTGTGGGGCCCAGTCTTTGTCCTGGTCGCCTATCTTGCAACCAAAATACAAATGATACGCTTTCTTAACTGTTGCACTGATGTTCTTTTTCTGTGCAGCAAATGTCACTTCTCCGCAAATATAACAGAAGTTATTTGCACTATTAACACAGTTACGAGGCATTGCTACTGTTTAGTTACTTTACACTATAGCAATCACTTATGTATGCTAGAGCTTCGAAAAATATGCGCGAATGAACGGACATTGCACGAGTTAACTGTCACGTCGGCCATTTATAAATAAACTATAATTAGCTATTGCTTGATATTGCGCAATCAATTTCGCAACACTCTCAATGGAAACTTACAGTAAATGCTGCATTAACTTCTTTGCATGAAGGGGTGATGCAATATGACGCAAAATTTCGTAATTTCTCACTAAATTGCATTACATTATGCAATAGCATCTATACAATGGACAAAACGTCAATATCTCTTGAACGTGAGCCAATCAACTTTTTTCAATGTGATATTCGTGTTCAGCACGTTGAATTCATTCAGGATTGGGTACTTTCACATAAGAAGCAATTTCACTGTTCACCAGTGTAATGTTAAGAAATAATGCATATGTTATCAATCCAAACAACTTCTTAACAAATTCTCACGCCTTAAGATAATTATATTGCAAGAGAACTCTGTTAAACATGTGCTTTACTAGTATTTTATCAATATAACAATATACTATAATTCATCAATCTCATAATTGTTTACTCGGGCCATTGATATTTTTATAGAATTACTTGCTGCTTTATATTTTACTTTAAATAATAATATTGAACTGTATGGACAAAAATATATTCACCCCTAAAATAAATCAGTTTAAATTACCATATATACACGAAAAATAAAAAAAGCTTCTGCATTATTTCACTAATATGTATAATAATTTCAATCAGTTTTGTATATGTCTGTCCTTTGATAGCGGAAAGGTTAAAACCGCCTATAGCTGCTAGATTGTATATTTCCGCGTAATTTCTTATTCCAAACTGTTAGATCTAATGCCAAACTGCTAAAAATAGCAAGATTTTCAATACCATAGACTTATCGAATTTACAACAGCTGATTCCATATGATTTTGTTTTTAAACAATTTTCGCTAATAAGCATTTTTCAAGCCATTGATGTTATTGTACCTATACGCTATTTCAAGCAAGGCAGCGTCGAATTAAAAATAAATTCTAACTAAATAAGTTAATCTTTTATTTCAAAAACCTTACATCCTCGTTCAACACTTTTGGAATACCATATATATTCATATTTGACTACTCCATTATCGAGAATCGTGCTATATATTTAATTCGTCACAGAGTATCATGCTGTATACGTATATTAAAATATTAAAGAGAATCATAATAAAACATGCGTTTGTTTTGAAAATAATATTAAATACTATATGTTTAATAATTTTGTAAAGAATGGGTCACCCGCATCAGTTCAAACAGAAAGTTAAGTGCATAAAGCAATTTGTTATTACATACGCAACTAAGTAACATACAAGATAGATACAATTGCGTTTTACTAGTGCTTTAATAAAATATAATAGTTCTTATTCTAAACTTTATTAAACACGGTAATCGTTGGGTGTGCATCGTTATTGTTTTTAGTTAGAGCTCTTATTATTAAAACAGTAAGTAGTTTTTAAATTTCTTCTTCTTTAATATTAATCATATTCACATTTATTACTCGGTTTTAAATTTCTCTTCATTATAAACAGTATTTTTATTGACATTGAAATCTTACATATTTTTATACTATAAACCGCTATAACAAATTTTATATTTACTAATGTACTCTTGATATCTGATTAGATTTTCAGTAAAATTGATAGACAGGTAGTAATTTACTTCAGTGAAATATCTAATTTTACCAATGTTTTACTAATGCTTTAATAAAATAGAATAGTTCTTATTCTAAACTTTAGAATAGTTTAGTATAAATTCTATCTAAAAAATAAATTCTATCTAAAGAAGTTAATCTTTTATTTCAAAAAACCTTACATCCTTGTTTAACACTTTTGGAGCACCGTATATATTCACATTTGACTACTACTTCATCAGAAAATCATGCTATATATTTACTTCAAATCAGTGTAATTTTGCATTCATATTGACTGATACGTCACAGAGTATCATGCTGTATATATACTAAATTCAAATTTTTAGATTTTGATTACAATTAAAGGGAGTAATAAAATTTATAATAAAACATATTGCTGTGACTCTTTCAAATTTATATATAAATAAAATGAATTTAGTTTACTTAATTAATGCGTAACCGAGAGTCAAGCACGCATCCTAGTGCTAGGCCTTATGCTAGACTACGATACGGTGAACTTTCTGCTGAAAAGTAGGTTAAGCAAAACATTCTACATGTAACTAGCTCAGTTTGAAAATAAATAGTTCTCTCAGGGGCAGAAAATATGACTTGATTCTCCTACTCTTTAATTATCTCCAGGTCAGGTAAAGAAATAAAATACAAAATAAATCTTAACATCTAATTTATTAAAATAAGATAATTTCAAATGAACTCAAAAGTTTTAATCTACAAATATTTACACATCAGAAATCAATATTCAGTCATAATCCCAAATTTATACATCATAATCAATAAAATACTACAAGAAATAAAGAATAAATGAAATCATCATGTCGTGCAAGCTTATATCTAAAATGTGAACGTGATTATTATTATTAATATTTGTCATAGATACATGTAAACAATCAAAAATTTAAAATAAATTAACCATGATGAATTGTACTGGAATATAAATAAAATAAAATTTGTACGGTCTACTGTTTGCTAACAAAAATATAGACATTAAGGAAATGGCTTTGCCCTAATTAGTCCTGTCCGGCGCCTTTTCTCGCTCCCAACACAGTACCATCAGATAACAAATTCACACAGATGAGTATCCCAAAGTTCCACCCTACGAGCATGTCATTTTCAGCTCGTCGGACGCAACCCGAACATACATCACCATGCGCACATTCCTTAAGGAATATATATAAATTTTAAATTAAATAAATAAAATGAAATAAAATAATGTCTCTGCGTATTCAATAAATTAACTCAGCCCTGATTAGTTCTGCCTGGTGCCTTTTCTCGCTCCCAAACGCAGTACCACCAAGACCAATTCGTGTATTTCAAATTCATCAGGACTCCATGCTATGAATTAAATAATGACATAATTCATTTCACACATCCCTGATGTATTATTCAACACGTTAATATTGAACACCCAAATACAACAAAACATACTTAATTCTCATATCAAAAAGAAATAATATATATACATTAAAAGAAAATAAACTTTACCTTTTTCACGAAATTCCAATACAAAAACACCACTACAAATAAAGAATTTTGAGACGCCACTATACACACATTTATAACAAATATTGTTTAATCACCTTAACTCTTCATACATCGTATTAAACTCTTCCATGATTCTCAATGAAAATTTTATTCACTTAATATATAACCTATATACACATAAAACAAAATTATTAATTTCAAATATCTTTAGTAGGATGAATAAATTTAAAAGAAAAATAAATTATACGGAAAAGAAAATGATTATGCTATTCAAAGTTATCATTACAAATGCTAGAAAGTTTTGTCATAACGTACGGCATAGTACCCTACATGCAAAACAAAACTCTCTAGGAAAAAGAAAATAAAATGAAATTAAATAAATTCAAAACCGAGTTCATAAATAAAAGTATTTCATACATAGGTAGTTATTCAAATACATCTAGACATTCTTATGTAATACGCGCTGCATGGTAAAATATAAAATTACTATAAGTGTAGAATCTTGTAAAAATTTTATAAGTATTGAAAATCTCAAAAATTATTCTAAGTCCGGATTTTAAAATAATCCTATTAAAGAAGAGGGAGGAAGTGGTTTTCACCTACTTTTAGACTTGCTAATATTGCGGTTTTCACCAGCAATCTCCCGGAAATTTTATCTGTCCGCACTTTTATTCGTAAATTTCCTTACAAAAACGTACGGCAACTTTCGTTAAACACGAATCCACCTCCAAAATTGTATGTCGACGGTGCTGCTCTTATCGGTTGCATGAGGAAACAGCGTATTAATAATCCTTGAAAAAGGTAAACAAACATGTGACTATAAATCCGTCTATACTTTTATGATTCAGCCATGCACCTGATAAACAATACTTTTTGTGCCGGTCCACCCGGTCGATCCCTGCCAAAGCCAGACGTGTTTGTGCGAGAAACACCTGCTCGATCCTTTATCCGTACCATTTAATATGTCTTAAAATTATAACCTTATAAAAATTTATTAAGATTCTTTTACTGTTTTACTTAAATAAAAATAAAAATTTTCGTAAATTATCAATATAGTGAATATTTATACATATCGTGGTAAATGTGAATAAAGTAAAAATTAATTTAAATAAGATCTTGAAGTGATCTTGATTATACTTATTTATTTACATATTATTATTTATTCAAGATCACTGCATAAATATCCCTATGGGAATATCTGTAATTTATAAGCGAGAATCGCTAATGTCAAAGGTATAAATTCAAGATTTCCCATAAATACCAGTTAATATACTTATACATTATTTACAATATTATTGATATTAAGCATAGAGACATGAAATTTCCCTATAATATGCTTATTCTATCTATATACAAATCAGAAGTGAATATGCAAAACTCTTGGAGTTTATTTTAAACTTTACTCCTTTCATGACGAGAAAGTTTAAACAAATGACATTTAAAACACCTAAATTAATTAAACTACTTATAACTATATATACAAAAGTGTACTTAAATTCTTTAAATTTTACACCTTTCATAGGTATTACAAATATTGTAATTGCATCATCGAGTTCCCTTAAAATGAAGTGGCAACTGTAGTCCACTATTTTGGGAAAACTTCTTAACATTTTTAAGTATCTGGGCTGTGGGTACTTTTCAACTGCATCCAAAACCTCTATTCTCGCATGGGTCCATATAAATTTCACACCCTCTTGTAAAATCATTTTATCATTCACATGATGTGACACATTTTCATCATGTGGGTTTAATATGTGCTGTACGGGCTTTACATACCCATAATGTAAAATATTTTGTTCCTTATGAACAATTTTATTTAAATTCACTAATAAATTTACCACTATTGGATATAATTTCACGAAACATTTATATAGCTGTACCAACCAAAGAGAATTAACGTTTACAAACCACTTTGCATTAGTACTTATTAACAATAATGTTTCTATTAATTTGGGGAGTTGTAGCTGTTGTTTTATTGATTGAAATAAACATAAACTTAATTTATTATTCTCAATGTTTTCTAAATAATCTAAATATTCCTTAATTACTACTGTGATGGGGTTCATTAAGTTATATACTAAATTTTCAATAATTTCATCTTTTAACAAACTTTTAATTTTAAATTGAACACTTAATTTCTGCTTATGGGAAGATGGATGAGTCGTTTCTGTTTTAAAACAATTATCATAGTCTACTGCTAAATCTACATTACCATTAAATAATTTAACATCTTTTGTCCAAGGATCACTCACATTATCATTATTAATCTGTTTGTTGCAAATCAAATTTTTGTCACCCATATTTATTTCCCGGTGTGAACATTTATTTATTATGTCACCCATATATTTCGTGGCGTCTTTCTTTTGAAGACCCTCCACATGGTGTGTACATTTATTATTTATGTCACCCGTGGCAAACATGGACTCTTCCCTTTGAAGATCATCCACATGGTGTGAACCTTTATCCTTGTCAATCAAACTATCATTATTTATTTTTAAAGTGAGGTCCCTATCAAAATTATCAATGATTGAATTATTAACTAATATTTTATCATCTTGAGCACCTTTGTCCCAAGACATGTTTACTTTATTATTGTGAAGGGTTCTATTTTCCCTTTCCAATTTCGATGTATATAGACTCAAAAAATCCATCCCAAGTACGCAGCAATATTTTAATCTTGGTGTAACAATAAATTGTGTTACAAGTTCTACATCCCCAATCTCTATATTTATACAAAATACATTATCTCGCTTGTAAAAACCTAATTTTTCAAACCTTTTATCAAATAATCCCCCATCTAAAAGTGACAATTCTAATTCACTATCTATTACAGCTACACCATATACATCCCCTACTTTAACATCTACCAGTGGAAATTTAGTGGTTATATTACTTAAATCTATAAAATTTTTCTTGTTACGTTGTTTCTTCTTTTTCTTCCCTTTGGTTGGACCTACCAAAAATCCAGATCCTTATTTATTGCTCCTCTTGATTCACCTTTCATCACAGCTTCTGTTTTATTTTCTTTATTTTCTATAATTACGTTATTGAATCCTCGGGTATCTTCTGTTTCATTTTTTTCATACTTCCTTCCTACATGACCCTCCTGTCTCCAATTATTATTATTATTATTACTACTACTATTATTATTACCCATGTTCTTGTTGTTACCATTCTCCACCCTTCCTCCCTGGTAACTATTATTCTGATACCGATTACCATTGTTTCTTTGTTGGTTATTACCATTATATCTTTGCTGAGGATTATAATAGTTACCATTGTTACCTGTTTTATACCCATTTTTATTCTGAGGTACACTCCTATCTTCCACGTCGTCCAGACGCTTTACCAATTCCAAGAGTTGCTCAACGGTGTCTATACCCTGTAAAGCAACTGCTTGTACTACCTCATGCTCAAAATGATTAGCTAATTGGGTAACAATGTCACACTCCTGGATCACAGGTTGTATATGTTTCAAGAAAGAATATTTCCGAATAACATAATTCTCTCTAGATGTAATGGAACGATATTTTCCAAAAGTAAGGTCATGTCTAATGCGTCTTTGTTGAGTTTGTCCCCAGTACTGCCTAATAAACATATTCTCTAATTCTTCGTACGTCTGTACCTCATCATTTACCATATCATACCATAATAACGCATAATCTCTAAGACACCCTCTCATGAAATGTAACTTTGACATATCATCATTAATACCACGAATATATGTCTTAATGGTTTTAAGAAATGCCATAGGGTTGTCTTTATTATACCCAGAAAATTTTGGTATATTTTCCGTACCAATTGATATCTGTTGCGGTACAACACAAGGTGTAATTGTACCTTGTTCAACTCTTGTTTTCAAATTCTTAATTGTATCTTGACAATTTAATGTCATATCCTGTAGCTTTAAAAGAGAGTCTGTGCATGCACCATATTTAACCCTACAGTCCTCAAATTTATTTGTTAAATTCAGATCCAAGGATTGTATTTTTTCATCTTGTCCTCCAATCCTTTCTTCTATCAGTCTAAAATTTTCTCTTGTTACACCGGCCCTCTGATTCATTTCATCTATTAAAAAATTACTGCTATCCTTGCACTTCTTTTCATTTGCTTCAATTCTTTCATTGATCTGTGTCGTGCTTTGTTTCACATCTTCTTTTAATTTATTGTTCATTGCAGACATTTCCATTCTACAAGCTTTTATCCTTTCGTCAACCTTCTCATTCATCGACTTTACCACAGTTTGTATCTCTATTTTATTTCTATTCATCTCTTCTTTCATTTCAGCTTTATTTTCATCTAACTTTTTATTCATTTCAGTTTTATTTTCATCTAACTTCTTATTTATATCTTCTTTCATTTCTATCTTGTCACATTCCAACTTACAGAAAAGTTTTTCAAATAGAAAATCGAATCTATCCCTGCCTGGCATTTCTTTCGTTTCAATTTTTACATTTTCAGTTACATTTTCATCCTCATCAAGAGGTAGCGTCTTTTCTGAATCTGTCACAGAAGAAATGCCTTGTGGTTCCCTGTACGTTTCAAATAAATATTTGGTATCCATACCACTTTCAGGATTTTCACCCTCACCTTTATACTCAGACATATTTACTTTATCTGTCCTGGCACTTAAAGAGACTTATTTGTGGAGAAAAATAAATCAAAACTTGACAAAATTTACTTGTGAATTATACTTATTAATTATTCAAATGCACTTAAAGGTGAAAATACCTCCCTTTAATTACACAGCTATTTGAATATTAAATAATCAATTAATTTTTATCTAAACAGTTTAAAATGTAAAAGCTTTGCCCCACTACGTTGGGTGCCATATATTTATTATAGAAAGTGTTAATAAATGATATATATAAATGTAGATGTATCATGGCCCCACGTTGGCTAGCGTCCATATATATGCTGTGACTCTTTCAAATTTATATATAAATAAAATGAATTTAGTTTACTTAATTAATGCGTAACCGAGAGTCAAGCACGCATCCTAGTGCTAGGCCTTATGCTAGACTACGATACGGTGAACTTTCTGCTGAAAAGTAGGTTAAGCAAAACATTCTACATGTAACTAGCTCAGTTTGAAAATAAATAGTTCTCTCAGGGGCAGAAAATATGACTTGATTCTCCTACTCTTTAATTATCTCCAGGTCAGGTAAAGAAATAAAATACAAAATAAATCTTAACATCTAATTTATTAAAATAAGATAATTTCAAATGAACTCAAAAGTTTTAATCTACAAATATTTACACATCAGAAATCAATATTCAGTCATAATCCCAAATTTATACATCATAATCAATAAAATACTACAAGAAATAAAGAATAAATGAAATCATCATGTCGTGCAAGCTTATATCTAAAATGTGAACGTGATTATTATTATTAATATTTGTCATAGATACATGTAAACAATCAAAAATTTAAAATAAATTAACCATGATGAATTGTACTGGAATATAAATAAAATAAAATTTGTACGGTCTACTGTTTGCTAACAAAAATATAGACATTAAGGAAATGGCTTTGCCCTAATTAGTCCTGTCCGGCGCCTTTTCTCGCTCCCAACACAGTACCATCAGATAACAAATTCACACAGATGAGTATCCCAAAGTTCCACCCTACGAGCATGTCATTTTCAGCTCGTCGGACGCAACCCGAACATACATCACCATGCGCACATTCCTTAAGGAATATATATAAATTTTAAATTAAATAAATAAAATGAAATAAAATAATGTCTCTGCGTATTCAATAAATTAACTCAGCCCTGATTAGTTCTGCCTGGTGCCTTTTCTCGCTCCCAAACGCAGTACCACCAAGACCAATTCGTGTATTTCAAATTCATCAGGACTCCATGCTATGAATTAAATAATGACATAATTCATTTCACACATCCCTGATGTATTATTCAACACGTTAATATTGAACACCCAAATACAACAAAACATACTTAATTCTCATATCAAAAAGAAATAATATATATACATTAAAAGAAAATAAACTTTACCTTTTTCACGAAATTCCAATACAAAAACACCACTACAAATAAAGAATTTTGAGACGCCACTATACACACATTTATAACAAATATTGTTTAATCACCTTAACTCTTCATACATCGTATTAAACTCTTCCATGATTCTCAATGAAAATTTTATTCACTTAATATATAACCTATATACACATAAAACAAAATTATTAATTTCAAATATCTTTAGTAGGATGAATAAATTTAAAAGAAAAATAAATTATACGGAAAAGAAAATGATTATGCTATTCAAAGTTATCATTACAAATGCTAGAAAGTTTTGTCATAACGTACGGCATAGTACCCTACATGCAAAACAAAACTCTCTAGGAAAAAGAAAATAAAATGAAATTAAATAAATTCAAAACCGAGTTCATAAATAAAAGTATTTCATACATAGGTAGTTATTCAAATACATCTAGACATTCTTATGTAATACGCGC
Organism: Amphimallon solstitiale; assembly: GCA_963170755.1. Taxonomy (NCBI): domain Eukaryota; kingdom Metazoa; phylum Arthropoda; class Insecta; order Coleoptera; family Scarabaeidae; genus Amphimallon; species Amphimallon solstitiale. Next base: position 23,451,162 of record OY720677.1, on the reverse strand, counting down.
TGCATGTTAAAATATAAAATTACTATAAGTGTAGAATCTTGTAAAAATTTTATAAGTATTGAAAATCTCAAAAATTATTCTAAGTCCGGATTTTAAAATAATCCTATTAAAGAAGAGGGAGGAAGTGGTTTTCACCTACTTTTAGACTTGCTAATATTGCGGTTTTCACCAGCAATCTCCCGGAAATTTTATCTGTCCGCACTTTTATTCGTAAATTTCCTTACAAAAACGTACGGCAACTTTCGTTAAACACGAATCCACCTCCAAAATTGTATGTCGACGGTGCTGCTCTTATCGGTTGCATGAGGAAACAGCGTATTAATAATCCTTGAAAAAGGTAAACAAACATGTGACTATAAATCCGTCTATACTTTTATGATTCAGCCATGCACCTGATAAACAATACTTTTTGTGCCGGTCCACCCGGTCGATCCCTGCCAAAGCCAGACGTGTTTGTGCGAGAAACACCTGCTCGATCCTTTATCCGTACCATTTAATATGTCTTAAAATTATAACCTTATAAAAATTTATTAAGATTCTTTTACTGTTTTACTTAAATAAAAATAAAAATTTTCGTAAATTATCAATATAGTGAATATTTATACATATCGTGGTAAATGTGAATAAAGTAAAAATTAATTTAAATAAGATCTTGAAGTGATCTTGATTATACTTATTTATTTACATATTATTATTTATTCAAGATCACTGCAATATGTTTGTTCTGATATAATATTTTAAAATTCTAATATTAAGTACTATTATCTCCATTATAAGGAAATAATTTTATTAAACAAAGAACACGCAATTAAGAGATTAATTTTTAAATTCGAACACCAGCATGTTTGTGTATTACGCTAGGAGTGTTAATGTAGGTCAACCGCCTGCATATTGCTTTGTAATAGAAAGACATATCTGTAAACGATGCATTAACTAAATAATCTATTCATTATACACTGTGATCTTGTTAAGAGTATACGTTTGTGTCTTTATTAAATCGGTAAGTAATTTTTAACGTTTTCTTTTTCTCTAATATATTCGTTGTTTGTTATTTTGTTGGTGACGTTTTTATAATATTATAAACAGTATTTTGATATACTGTGTTTCATAGAAATCTTATATATTTTTATACTATTAACAGTTAAACGGTTATAGATATCAATTCCAAATTTTATATTTACGAGTGTAATCTCCCTATTGAGATCTGATTAGATTTTCAGTAAAATTGTTAGACAGGTAGTACTTTACTTCAGTGAAAAAATCGAATTTTGCCAATATTTCGACAACTACTAAGTTTAAACAAATTTAAGAATTCATATACTCATATACTCAAAATTAAATCCGAGAAGAACTTTATTACAAAAGGTTTTCGAAATTCATACCAGAAGTATATCTTTTATCGAAAATAAGTTTGGTAAAAGTTTTACTTTTAGCGAGTAGTACTTTGTTTCGAAGATCTCAAGTATGCATTCTGTAGAGATTTATTAAGAGACGATTTATAACAGGATTTTTGAATAATTTTTATATAATTTTTAAAATTCTATAATTTGAAACTCTCACACGTATAAGAAGGTTGTGATAGTGACCACGCCTCATTATTTTTTAATTAGTATTTAATGTTAATAACAGACGGATATTAAAAGGATTTAAATTTGTTTGTTGTCGTTTTCATTATCAACAGTATTTTGAAATACTGTGTTTCATAGCAATCCTATATACTTTTATACTATTAGCGGTCAAACGGCTAATAGTATTATACATATTTTCAAGATGTTTTGAAATGTATCTAACAATTTAAATATTCATACAGATATTTCTAAACTGTTTTCTAATTACTATTGTTTAAAATTTATATAAATATGTTAGTTTGTTTCAAATTTATTTAGTAGTGCTTTTTAATATTCTTTAATATGTTTTGAGGAAAGAACAGTCCATTTCCATAAATTCATCATGTCACGACTTAGAAATGATATTGGTTGTGCATCTTCAACTCGATCTGTACCTACCCGCATCAGGCTTGATAGTGGTTGCGCATCGTTATCTACAGCGTCAACACTTTCTCTACCGATTGTTATTGATGGAAGTCGAAACGATATGGTTCAATATCAACAAAATGAAGAGGCGATTAATTTCATTCAAGATGAGAAGAAGGCTGAATATATTCGAGAATGGTTGAGTGAACAACGGCGTTTCTTTCCAACATTCCGAACATTTAAATTTACAGAGGAGAGTTAGTATAAATAATAATCAAATTTTGAGCAACAACATTGATTTACGGTGTTATGAAAAACTGTAGAAAAGCCCACATTATCAACATCTAAGATTGAGGAAGTTTGGTGCACTTCACTAAGTGAAAAAGTTTATAGACTTATACATTACCCCTATGTTTTAGACATAGTTCGAATAGTAAATGTTACAAAATTAATTGTTTAGTCAAATTCATTAAACGCTTTTCTACAATATTGTTAAATTAATAGATCATTTAAATTCATTAAACACGAAAATAGTGGTGATTGATTACTCTGTATACTCTATAAATATGATACTTGATGATAAGTTTAATTGTATCTGTATATAAAAATAAATTTTGTCTAAAGAAGCTAATCTTTTATTTCCCAACACTTTGATATGTTCATAGTTATGTCATCAGAAACCATGCTGTATCTTAAATTAGAAAAATGTATGTTGTATGTAAATGTTATTTATTAAATTTGCGCGCCGACCACAGCGCCATCTCAGAAGCCTAGGTGGCCGCGTTTAAAATAATTTTAGTATTGCATTGTGTGTGGTGCCGTGCGATTGTTTATTGCGGTAAGTAGACTAATTAAAATTCATATTTTTACAATGATCGCGCGAAAACAAGATAAGTTGCACACAGTTGTCATGATTGCAGTTGACGTCATACGCGATTTCAAAACGTGTATTCATTAAATTTAGGGCATCCCAGCCACGTCTAGCTTCGGCTATATTCGTTATGTTTTTCTGGTGGTGGCCATCTTGAATTCGCCATCTTGCTTTTTCTAAATCCTTACTTTTGAAACGGCCTGTATATTAATATTTGACTGCTACGTCACCGAGTACCATGCTGTATTATGTATTTTTATAATTTTGACGGCCATCTTGGATTCGCCATCTTACTTTTCTAATTTTTGAAACACCCTGCATTAATTTTAAAAATTTTGGCGGCCATCTTGGATTCGCCATCTTACTTTTCTAATTTTTGACACACCCTGTATGATTCATACGTCACAAAGTATCATACTGTATATGTATTTATTTTTTAAAATTTTGAGACACCCTGTATATTAATTTAAATTTAAATTTGCGCGCCGACCGCAGCGCCATCTGCAAATCCACGGTGGCCGCGTTCGGAACTAAAATTACTGGTGGGGGAGTGGGGTTGAGTGGTGGGATTGGGTGGGAGAGTGGTGGTGGATTGAGTGGTGGGGAGTGGAGTAATGGTGGTGGGGGTGGAGCCAGAATCCGCCAATCTACCCTACTGACTAATTCAACTATCTGCAGCTTCCATATTAATCTTGTGTCTAGTCTAATATCAAGGAATTTTCAATACGTAGAATATATGTTTGATCTATGTTTACTAGTAAAATAAATTGTCTCACATTTATCCTGGTTAAGTGATAAATGATTGGCTGTGAACCATTTAAATTTCTAAATTCTGAAGATACCAAAACCTTAAAATAATGTAGTGTTTATAATGCATTTTCTTTGTAAAACGTACTACATTACTGGTTTGAAAGCCTCACATAAACCAGTCAAGTTGATGAAACCATGCAAAGCAACTTAATAAATGTTGTGATTCGGATAGCTTTTAATTACTTTTTCTTCTTTTACATAATATATCTAGTCAAACCGAATATATAGAAGACTGTTTTAGACATACCTGTTGAACACATAGAAAAAAATTAGAATAACCCAAACTCTGAACCCGAAACAGACTGACATTTCATGTAGGTGAGTATTTAAAAAAATGCTGACTTTTTAATACCGTTTTCACAGCGGTTTTCTTGTTTAGATTTATTTCTTTAAAAAACATGAATGCGTTTTTTAAAAAGCCTTTTGTATGTCTTTTTTTTTATTATGTTATAAAAGGGTAATTGTGAGTATAATAACGGAAAAAATCACAGTTAAGCTATATAGGTTATGTTGATATGTAATTCAAGGGCAAACGATGTGAAAAGCAAATCAAACAAAATATACTCTTATGTAAAATTTAATATAAAATATCAAAATATATTTACATTTTTTATAAACTTCCGGATTAAATTGTGGGAGTGGCGTTGAGAATATTTCATTAGCTGAGCACTTTCATTCATTCGTATTAATCCATTTAAAAGATATCAGAGGACGACACTTTACTACATAAGAAATATTTACAGTTTTCTCTAGGTTGTATAACTATAGTATATATGTGAGTATTTATAAACAAGGCTTAAGCTTAAGCTTTAGTTTAAGCCCGTACTTAAACTAACACGAGTTTTACAGTATCTTTTATGTAAGTGGTTTAGTAAAGCCGAACATTATGCGAAAAGTTTAAAGTTGGTATTTCGGAAACCGATAATTGAGGAGCGGCTAAATACCAAAGTCAATTCCATCAACTGCGCATGCGTAAACTATAATGCTTACGGCGTTTACGCGGTTTTAGGAATTTGGCCTCTTTTGAGGTTAAAAGTTTGTTGAATTTCTGTGTCTACAAAAGTTTGTCCTGTGTCTACAAAAGTTTCAATTGTACAGTTGCTGCCATGCCAGTAATATGTGAAGTATGCCAGAAAGTGTACTCTACACAATTCAATTTGAACAAACATCTCAAAAATGTTCACAATTATTTGAAAACAAACAGTGTTTCGTATGATAAGAATGTGTGGTCACACAAATGTTTGGAAGAGCATTGTAACTCGTCCTACCAGCAAAATGTGGATTTAATTAATCATTTGCGTCAAGCACATAATTATCAATTTGAAGAAGAATCTTTGGAATTTGAAGACTTGACAGGTATAAATTTAATTCAAGATATTCGCGTCTTAGATTTTTTTATTTGTATATTCTCTAGGCTTCCAAGTTTGGAAAGCTTCAGTTGAAGAACAACATAAATGTAATTATGTGGTGTCTGCTACATTTAGAAGTGCAATCCTGTTGAAGGTGCTAGTAATAATGAACCCACAAATAAAAATATATCCAAACAGTTAATTTTTATTCTACTCAAAAAAGAAAATTATCTAGTGATGTAAGAAAAATTCCTAATAAAAACGAACGAGGTGCTATTAGAAAATGTTTACAAAACGGATTCAGTAATTTATATTTGTCAAATTGTGCGTCTGAAGACCACAATTACTTTTAAGTAATTATATTAGTCTTATTTTTATTATTTGGTACTTAACATTTATGTGAAACAGTAAACGTTTATGTAAAAATAAATTTATTCACTAATTTATGTCATGGTATTTTTTTTAATCCATTTTAAAGCATTGCAGATAGGCAGATAGGTACTGGTTGTAAGTACAATTAAAATTTCAAAAACTAATTTTTATTGTAGGAGGAGCTTAGTTGAGATTTGATTTGATTAATTGGAGCCATATAAGGTTCATTCACACTGTTTACAGGACATGCGCAGTTGATGGAATTGACTTTGGTATTTAGCCGCTCCTCGATAATTGCAGGTAGGGAATCCAAATCACGTGATCTAATATGGCGTCTGTGGGCAAACAATGAATGAACCTTAGTTTGGTATGCCATCATTATTAGCTTTAATATGGTTTTACGGAAAAATTGCAGAATATGGGTGCAACCGATTTTTGAAAAAAAAAACTAGTGTACCTTATAGAGGACATCTAATTGAACAACTTTTACTTATAAATTAATCGGCGCTCACGTACAAGAAAGGAGATAATTAATAATTAAGGTGCTCACCGAGTGATTTTTCCATGTCACATTTTTAGTCGTATCTGTTATACACACTGTTAAAATTATTAAGATTGTAATAAATGATGTTTATTTCACTTTACTACACAACAATTACATTTGATTTTTATGTTTTTTAATAACTTTTCTCAACAAAAACAAAACATGAAACCTAACGTTAAACCACCTAATGGAGAAAGCCCATTCCAACTTTCATGCGGATTCGGACCAACGACTGTCTTCCATAGAGTTATATACTAGATAGATGGTCGAACAAACCACTTGTATTTTACAATATTTATTTGAAAATTATACGCAAATCAGTAACAAAAGACGTTATAAAGTGTATATTATTTATAAATTTGTAGTTTATTTCATTGATTTTTTAACATGCCTTTTAAAATTATATAATATCCTGTAAATAAATACGGCATGATATAGATAATGTTTATAGGTGTTTTCTGGTATTTATTTATTAGAAGGAATTGGAAAATATATAATGAAGTTGAAAATACTTACACAATGTGAGTTGTTCAGAGAATTATCTGTTCTTACTAAGTATACTGTTTAATAAGTGGTCTATCATTTGCAATGTAAGTGCATGAATTTTAGAGGAAATCTCAAGAAAGTAAAACATATATTTTTAAAACAATAAAGAAAAACACAAATTAAATTTGCCATGTAAGAGCATTTATTTCAGAGAAATTCACAAGAAAGTAAGACATGTATTTTGTAAACATTAAAGTAAAACATAAATTTCATTTGACTTCTATAAGAACCTAATGAAGCATAAAGCTCATTATGCAAGTCAATGTTGAATTAAATACAGATATAAGGTTGAGATATAAAAATATCAAACATATCAATGACTTGTTTTGAGTGCACTTTCTCAGCCTTACACTTATCAATTTCTTGACCAAGTTTTCAGGTGATTTAGTAGTACCAATAGTGCACCAGTATGAAAAAAAAAATTAAAAATTTGCGGTAGATTTGTGTTTACATTTTACACAGTTGCAAAAACTTTACGACTACAAATCTATAGTACGTTCTCATATAGAATGTATTGTTGAATGTTTGCATTGCAATTATTGTTCATATGAATTTTGTTTTCGCACCGCGAGATGGTGGGGAAAGGGGGTGGCAAAAATAGAAATTAACGAAAAATTCAATGCAAACATTCAACAATAAATGAATTCAATGTGATAATGAACTTGTTTACGGTAATAATTAATAGCAATTTCTGTACCCTATTCGTTGTGCGCACTCGTATTTCGGTTGATTTATACCGATTTTTTGATGTTTTGCCGCCCCTTTCCCCACCCCCGCGCACGCGGGGATGGGGAAAAGGGGCGGCAAAACACCAAATCAAAAACACCGTAAAAATCAAAAAATCGGTATAAATCAACCGAAATACGAGTGCGCACAACGAATGGGGTACAGAAAGCAAAAGCAAATATTCTTGCCGCCCCCTTATGTGAAGGGGGCGGCAAAACAAAAAAAATGGTATAAATCAACCGAAATACGAGTGAAGGGGGCGGCATCAACAGAACGGCATTTGCATCGGGGGAAGGCAGATGGTAAAAAAGTAAAAAAAACTATAAATTAAGGGAATAATCATTGCAATGATTGCAGTATAAATCATGTAAATGTGCAAAAAGAGAATTATAAATGTCTGAAAAAATTAAAGAAAACACTTCCGTACTAATTTACAGGATATTGTATAATTTTAAAAGGAATGTAAAAAAATCAATGAAATAAACTACAAATTTATAAATAATATACACTTTATAACGTCTTTTGTTACTGATTTGCATATAATTTTCAAATAAATATTGAAAAATGCAAGTGGTTTGTTCGACCATCTATCTTCTATATAACTCTATGGATGACAGTCGTTGGTACGAATCCACATGAAAGTTGGGATGGGCTTTTTCCACTAGGTGGTTTAAGGTTAGGTTTCTTATTATGTTTTTGTTGAGAAAAGTTATTAAAAAACATAAAAATCAAATGTAATTGTTGTGTGGTAAAGTGAAATAAGCACCATTTATAACAATTTTCATAATTTCAACGGTGTGTATAACAGATACGACTAAAAATATGACATGGAAAAATCACTTGGTCAGCACCTTAATTATTAATTATCTCCTTTCCTGTAAGTGAGCGCCGATTAATTTATAAGTAAAAGTTGTTCAATTAGATGTCCTCTATAAGGTACACTAGTTTTTTTTTTCAAAAATCGGTTGCACCCATATTCTGCAATTTACCCAAATCCAGAAGTTGGAGTAACATTTTGTTGAAATCATCATAGAAAATAATTATTCGTGTAAGATTGTATTGTTTGGCAGCTATCAGATGAACATTAAATTACTTGATAATTTGGATCCATTCACTCTTGAAATTAGACACTTTAATAAATAGTATTCCACCTGTGCCAAGTACGAATATTATTGTATATTTGCTTTTATTACATATTTATTACACTAAGGACCAAATGACGGTGTTCTAGGGTCTCATCGCTTACATTTATTAACAACTTATTTATTTTATGTGGAAAAGTACGTGTTTTTGATTAGGTGAAACATTTATAAGAAGTTTAACACCAATGGATGTGTAGTGCATTATTATGAAATGTGAATCAATACTTTCGGCTCACTCTACATGCATGGCTGGTAACAGCCGAACATTGTAGTTATTTAGGTGCATTATTATTTCTAGTATAAGAAGAAAAACAAAGCCAGTCATGCACTGATTAAGGATTAATTATTTAAATTTGTCTTTAAATTTAGAATACCTGACAAAATAATCAGAGGATTGTTTAATAAGATTTATTTATTAAAATAGTTTCACTTAATTATTATAGAAGCAGTAGTTAATAAATAGTAATAAGGAAATAAGTTTAATCAAACAGAAATATTATGTGTAAGATTATAAAAGTTTATTATAAATATTTAGCGTGCAATGTATAAACAGTTTAGGACTTAAAAAAATGTAAATAGATTTCAAATATATTAATAAATAAATTTAACTTATTATTAAAGTTTTGTGTTTTGTCTGTAACGAAATGCCTATTTAAATTCTAAAATAATGGCCACGTTGTACAGGAATAAATAAGATTATATAGTGCCATAAATAATTATAAATACAAAATCATTTATAACTTACATATGTTAATTAGAGCATTAAATACAATCACAATTTTATCTACACTGTTTAATTTTTGCATATTATTACACTTTTTTAACATAATACTGGAATGAGATATTTTATGGTGCTAATGAATTCTTCCTTTAGTAAAAGCTGGAATAACTAATATTCACTTGCAGAATTCCTAGTGCTTCCTTTATTAAAAATGCTCTTTCTCCTAGAACAACATATACTAGGTTAAGATTGTTGCAAAAATTACTTCTTCCATTCATTTTTCAGATGTATGTCACCCCGAGCTTCACTAATATAGCATTTAGTTCTCTGAGGAGTTATTGCTATTAAAATTTCTATCGTGTTTATAATTAGAACAGTACTGCTGCTGAGCTAAATTATTATGTGGTTTTCAAATGAAAACTTCAAAGCAGGCAATAATTACTGCTGTTTTTTTCTTGAAACACTTCTTTCAAACATACTGCAATATAAAACGTTCTGGTCACATAATTATAAGTTTTAGCCGTTGATACACAATACCATACTTAGATAACTAAATAATTACCTTAGTAAGTTAATTTAATAGGATAATTGTTTAATAAGAGCACTTATAGTCAAATTTTAATTATACAAATCTGTTTGAATAAGAATAAGAATAAGAATAAGAATAAGAATATTTATTTACATCACGTTGAATATACAAATGTAGTATACATATATGATGTGTCATTTAAGAAATTCGAATGAATAATAAGTTAATCTGACTTTTTCCAAACAAACAAGAAACATACAAGTAACTTAAAACCAGAAACCAGATAAACTGTTCTCTGCACTGAACGTCAAGGCGTTTTACTCAAATTAAAAAATTCTTCCAGGCTGTAGAGAGGATAGTTGGTAAGGTACTCCCTGCACAATTTCCGAAAGCACCTGATCCTGGTCTCTGATCGTATATGCGGTGGCAGCGCATTATACACCTTTGCGCACATATAACTTACTCCCGTCTGACATACGGAAAGTCTCTGATAAATAATCGGCCCGAATTAGGTCGCCGGCCCTGGTCGGATACCTATGATGTTCATTATTCGTCTGTAGTATCAAGTGTTGAGAGAACACCAGTAAGTTGTATATGTAAAGTGAGAACACCGTCATAATTTGATATTTCACAAACAAGTGTCTGCAATGCGCCCTATACGCAGATCCCTCCATTAATCGCAGCACTTTCTTCTGCAGCTTCAGGACCTGATCGACGCGGCCGCTGGAACCCCAGAAAACCAGTCCATACGACATCACCGACTGGAAAAGTCCGTAGTACATCTCGCGCACTACTTCCCACGACACAGTACCTCCGATTGCGAAGAACATGTACACGACCGAACTTAACTTGGCGCATACCCAATCTATGTGTGTTTCCCATGTAAGTTTTGGTTGAATGTACAATCCAAGATGTTTGACACAGTCTACCTGTTGGATGGATTTACCCCCAAGCCTTACAAGTAGGCTTGTATCGACTGATTTCGTCTTTGGGTAAAATTGGATCAACCTGGTTTTGCTAGTATTGAGGAGTATGCCGTTTGAAGTGCACCAATTTAGAATGCTGCATGCCGCTGTTGTGCCTCTTTTCACCAATTCCTGTTCATTTTCGTGAGCCGCCGTGATGGTGGTATCGTCCGCATAGATATTAATGCTGGTTGCTGCAGGACATCTCTCTGGCAGATCGTTTATCATGATGCTGAAAAGGATCGGTCCCAGAATAGTGCCTTGGGGCACACCTCTCCCAATCAACTTCGTAGCAGACATCGCGGAACCAACCCTCACCCGCTGCGAACGACCCTGCAAGTACGACTTTATCCACGCATTCGCTGGGCCTCTGATTCCTATTGCCTGCAGCTTCACAAGTAGAAGAGCGTGGTCCACCGAGTCGAACGCCCGGCTCATATCGAAAAGCAAGGCTATTACGTGCTGTTTCTTGTTCAGAGCTTCGAATATTGTATCCAAACTTTTGTGGATGGCTGTGCAGGTCGACCTATTCCTTCGATATCTGTGCTGAGAGTCATTGAGAATGTGATACTTCTTAAGGAAACCGTTTAAACGCGTCAGGAAGCAGTGCTCGAACACCTTTGACAGCTGATTCTGCACAGAGACAGGTCTGTAATTGGTAATAATATTTCTGTCACCTTTCCCTTTGTAGATTGGTACTACTTTCGATATTTTGAGAGCTGACGGATAAATCCCCGTCTGAAAGGAAACATTTATTGCTCTACAGAGAGGGTACGCAATATACTCCTTTGCCGCTCTAATGATATTGCCTGGGAGTCCATCACAGTCGGACGACAACTTTGTGCAACACCTGCTCAATGCCTGCTCGACCTCCTCTATCGTGACCGGCGCAATGAAAATGGTATTCACAACATTTGCCCCTGGCGTAACTGCTTCACTTGGGTGCAAGCTGTCTTCAGACTGTGCCACGTAGTGGTCATTGAACATCTCCACCATTTCCTGTTCCTTAATCTTAATGCCGTCTATTGTCAAGTTTAAGCTGTCATGTGTTTCGTGGTTTCTTTGTTCATTGATTATCTTCCAGCAGATCTTATTGATATTGTCTGCGTTTAATATTCTGTCGTTGTTGTATGAGCGCTTCGCTTTTATTATCATATTTCGATATATGTTTTGATAATGTTATATCTCTCTGTATAAAAATCGCTCTGTATGTGCTTTTTCACCTTTGCCATGTCTCGCAGCAGCGCAGATAAATCCTTCATTTCTCTGGTGATCCAGGGCTGTCTACGATATTTCTTGTTTTGTACAGGTGTCAATAGGAAAGCAATCTCGAAGTTCGACACCAATGACCCCACAATTTCATCATATAAGTCATTTATATTTTGTGACTCTGTGTCCCAGTTCTCACTGCTCATTAACGATTTAAAATTCAAAATATTTTTGTAACTATATTTTCTGATATATTTCACATTTTGATCGTCCACTGTTTTTCTACTTTCTAGCGGTAGTGAAGCCAGTTGAAACGTATGGTCCGATAGATGGTTACTCACCACTGCTATTTCTGTATGTCTGATATTTGTAATGAAGAGATCTATGCACGTTTCGCTTGTTGCTGTTATTCTGGTGGGGACATTTATAATCTGAGAGCAATCACGTTGTATTAACAAATTGCGTATCATCGACTGATACCTGCCACTCACCGTCCAGTCTATATTGAAATCACCGCATATGACGACGTTCGAGTCAGTCCGAAAACGCTCCTCCAAAAGCGAATCTAGATTTCTAGGCAATGATAAATGATTATTCGGCGGAGCATACACACAGTACAGTAATAAAGTTGTTCTACCCAGTGTAATGTTTAATCCTGCAGTTTCAAACTCTCTTTCGCGAGTTGTAGTACATGTAAGCTCTTTCGTTTGAAGTTCGTTTCTAGCGAAGATACATACACCGCCTCCTCTGGCTTCCTTTCTGCAAAAATAGCTGCATTGTTTGTAATTTACCAGTTTCAAAGATTTCAGTTCCATGTCCTTCAGCCAATGTTCAGTGATACACAACACATCCACATCTTCCTCGTCAGCCAACAATTGAAGTTCATGCAACTTTCTTCCCAATCCCTGTACATTCAAGTGCATTATTCGTAGCTGTCTATCTTTCTGTAATTGCTATGTGTGTATTGTGTCAACTTTACTCGCCTGAATATTCCTTACTCTCATATAGTACGGACAATCTGTACTCCATGCTGGGTGATCACTTTCTATATTCACATTCCTCTTTGTTCGTGCCTCGTGGCAATTTACACATTTATGTGTTGTGTTCTTACAGTCTTCCACACTATGACTCTCGGCGCATACAGGGCAAGTTGTGCTGTTTCTGCATTCTTTTGCCTGATGTCCAAATCTCTGACAATTAAAACATCGTATAATTCGTAGGTCTTCCTGGACACGGCAACTCATCCATCCTATGTATACTCTCTCTTTTTTTAATAGGTGCTCTTGGATGTTTCTATTGCATTCCAGTACCATATTGAATTTATCCTTGCTGGGTTTCGTCTTATGTACTACATACTTTTAAATCTTCGGGTTTTATTGTGAGTTTATTTTGTTCGATAATTCTTTGTATTAAGTTGTCGTCATCCGATTCTGTATGAATATCAAAGATCTTAAGTCTTGGCCTGATTGACCTCGGTTTTTGGAGACTAAACTTGTCCTTCAGATTCGATTCAATGCTGTTGGACAAAGTATTCAGCGTTGCCGTATTATCACATTGTAAAATTATGCCACCTGTTTTTGTATTCTTTCCCATTCTAATTCCACCCTTGAAGTGTAGTGGGTCGATCGATTCCTTGATTTCTTTGCGCACTTCTTCACTGCTTTTATCCTTCGACTTAGGTTGAACTATTATAATATTTTCGTTCCCCGTTGCAGCCACATTACTGTAGGATTTTTTCTTTTCAGATATATCAACCTTTTCGGCAATCATCGTAATTCCAGTTGCAATGCCATCTATCTTGTTATTCATATCGTTTATTTGAACGTTGCATAGGAGTTTGTTTAGTAATATATTTTGTGACTGTATCATGTCGTACATTCCCGCTATAACCTGCATAAGATCATTTGTTGTGATATTTTCTTTATTAAGAAAATCCTTCATATTAAACTCCTTCACTGTTTCATTTCCAATATTGCAGCAATCCACATGATCCCCGATAATTACTTTGTCTAAATTGGCACATGCCGGATGATAGGAAGCTTTGCATACGATACATTCTATCGGTTGAACGACTCTTTTCCGACATCGCTTACATTTTTTATTCATACCGATGAGTGGGCGTAGCCCACCCCTAAGTTCTCAATCGTCTTAATCGACACACCCGCTCACACAAAAGCACGCCTTGTTCTTAATCGTCACCGGCAACCGTCCCTGACCTCACCGATGTTTGTCCCCGGAGAGAGAAAAACACAGCGATACAAAAACTCCCTTTTTGTATATCAATAAAAGTCTCACTTTATTTCACTAAAACCGATGAATATTCTGTGTCTGTTACTTGCGATTTAAAACAATAGAACGTCTCTACTTCCAAAACGTTTGCTTATTCGGTACTAGTTGCTACCGGATCTACGTCGCAATAAGATAACGGCTGATTAAGATATGAAACGGGGAGTCGCAATAGGGGGTTGTTAAACAGGATAACGCAGGGCCGAGCTAACTCTGTCGCAGACGGCGTGACGGTTCAGGTAAAAGAGAACACCTATAGTAGAGCGTCGGTCGGCAACGACGCTTGCGACGATTGTCCGGGCACCAGGACACTATGCTATCTACAGATAACCTACCTGCGCCTCCTACGATCTACCACTGGCTGTGTCCCTCCAGCGGGTTACCTATTGAACACCCTGTATATATGAAGCACCCACACTCATGTGCGTACTTGTCACAATAATAAATAAATATGCAGAGGTAAAAGAAATAATAGATAAGGTATTCGTAATATAACAAAATTTAATTGAATTTGACGTGTGATTCGGTTATTAGTATAATATAAAAAAACTAAATTGTGAAATCTGAAATTAAGCAATGCGTTGAATGAAAGTTACATCGTAGTTAAGTTAGACAGATGGTAAATAATAAAAAAACAAGCGTAGGTGACATTTGCAAAAATTAGTAAGAATATAAATGATAAAAAAAAACCTTAAAGATTAGACATAAACTCTGCGCATCAGCGGGAGTTGGTCGGTTGCCGAAACGTTTCTTTCACCTCACAATTAGGTGTACAAAAGTTATCAATTACATGCCATTTGGCAATGTCAATACAAAGGTGAAATAACATTTATAAATTTAATAAGCGCAAGAAAGTTTAATGTATTAAAATAAAGTCTTAGCCTAAAGTGTGTAAAATTCGCTAACTTATAAAACAAATAAAACGTCAGGTTTGCCTACATGAACTACGTTAAATGAATTTGAAAGTTGATAATTGATAAGACAAGAGTTAAAGGCAAAATCTTACAAGATTTCAGCGAAATCCAAACGTACTAAATTATAAACAAATTATAAATTCCAAAATTGCAATACTTCAAGTAACCTACAGTCATTGTAACGGAAGAGTAATCACTAGGTATATTACTGATCGTCTAACATCTACCCAAAAGAAAATAATGAGATAAAATTTATGAATTTTCTAGATTAAGTTTAAATTAAATAATTGCCTCAAAATAAGGCTACAATAATTACGGTAGTGACAAATTCAAAATTTCAGATCAATCTGATTATTACAAAAATTAATAAAATTATAACGGTAAATTAGTCAAGATTATTTTGTGACCTCGCAGTTGACTAAGAGGTGCGTAAGGTAATAAGCCACTCAAAATTCTTGGTTCAAAACTAGGCGAAATAAGCCTTGCACACAAACGTTAAGTCGTCGAAAATCGGTCGAAAATATATAAGGTGAAAATTACAACCTTATTTGGCAAGATGGCTGACGGGAAGGACGCTGCAGTTGTTCAAGATGGCGACGTCTCCCTTGTTGGAATAATTCCACTCAACAGGTGGGCTGGATGTTGGATGAAACCCCTGTTGTGGGCGATAACCCCAAAAATAAGACTTCGGAGGGCTTAAATGGTCGTCAGAGGCATCCTAACAGCCTTTGAGGGCTTTAGTGCCCGACAAAAGAATCCTATTAAAATTAAAAAAAAACCCAAAGATAAAATCCCGAAAATTTAACACAGAGCTCTGAAAACTTACCCCAATTATGAAGAAATAATATGGAGATCCCACGGTACGGACTCAGAAGTCACACATAGCACGAAAACGATTCAAAATCCACCTCGTGGCATTCGTAAATTAGATAACGGTATTGCGATAAAAATTAATTCACGATAAATCACCTAATAAAGGTATCGATAACTCACACTTATTTCATTAAAGCCGCCTAAGCGTTAGTCTAACTTTTAGACAAAGTGATAAAATTCACCAAAAGACAATAAGCATATCGTGCCCATGCACTTGTAACAAGTTCGACTTCTAAAGTGACCTGACCGTGACCTATACGGTAGATACGTTACAATCCAAGATCGCGCACGCTCAAAGCGCCGTACTGGAAAAAGGACTCAAACTAAAGGCGGGAATCTCCCAATAAACATCACAAGCTCGCAACTAAATTGAAAATAATGGGAAACGACATCGGGACTTAAACACAATTAATCGCGACCCCACACATAATTTTGACGGAAGAACATGAGCGAAATACTCAACAATTGTAAAATAGGAGATTTAAAGTCGACCGCACGAGAGGGAACTTTATACCGGACGTTGGCAATACTGCGTGTGCAGACAACCTAAGCAGTATGGACGATAGATTTGACAGACATCAACAAACATTCTTCCACCTGTAATTTCTATTTTTATTAGGCGAAAGGACAGAATTTCTGCAGGTAAATAACGAAATTCTAAAGCTTATATATATCAAAACGCTGCAAAAGACGGTGGAAAACCCGATCAAAACTTATGTTACAGCGAAATTACGATCCTAACCCCCACAATGGTCCTGAGGAGGAACGAATTAACAGAAGTCCCTAATACCAGAATATCGAAGATAGAGCAGCAAGGGGGATCGGCAACAGTTAATAGTATGCCCTACAATCCAGCATTTCTTTAATTAATTCTCCTTACCTTTTTTTTTTAGAGAGACGACTGCGAAGGAAAAGGAAAATAACAATAATACTCGGGACCTGCTCGAGATTCTGTGTTTGGCAAAACGCAAAATATATGACACAGTTAGCACAATATCTTGATTATCGTTTCAAAACGTTTACAAGCTACAATAAATGCATTAGGTAGGGATCGGTCGTAATATATATAAGAAGATATTTTATATACTTAAGCAGGGCGTAGAAATAATTGCAAATGCGTAAAATATGAAACTACAGGTAGGTTAGATTAAGCTAGAGCTAAGATAATTAAAGTTAGTTATTCAGATAAAGAGGCTTTCACAAAAATAGAGTGTAAATGCCCGATCTTACACAAATTGTATCTGTCATGTTCGCGGTATGTGATTTAGAGCGGTGAGGGCTCAATAGTAGGTTTAGTACCCACGGAGGCATACTGCAGGCAGTCTTAGCGACCGGTGAAATAGATAATATACAGGGTTCGCTCAAAAGGTCATGAACTTTATACAAAATTCCACGTATTTAGACAATAGGTACACAATCTTTTGCGAACTATAGACAAAGTAAATTTACAACGTAACATAGTTCTTAGTTATGCAACAGTGCTTGTTCTTACACTTCAGATAATACTTATCTCATACACAATTCCGGCTTTTAACCGCACTAAAACCACGGTTTCTTTCGGAGAAAATTTTAACATCCTTCTCACAGCACCGCACTTCTACTACTTCAATTTGTTTGCCCACAACGGCCATCTTGAATTTTATTTGACAGGTCGTTGGATTGCCCTATACTTGTCTACGAGTTCGGTTCTTTCTAGGTTATATTTAACGAAAATCTATGTGAAAACGAGTGACGATGACAGAAAACGAGTTTCAAACATAACCGCTGAAGAAATATATCAGTTAATCGAAATAGTAAATTAGTATATTAGATTTGCTGCTATGTAGACCATATTTCTGAGAAAGTTAAATAGTATTAGAGCAGTGGTAGATAGTAATCATAAAAGATCCATTAGATTAATGAATATTAATACAATCCCGGTAATTTTTTGTGAATGTATTCTACAAATAGGGCACTTATATAAATTGTCTTATAATAATATATAGGTATGTATATTAGGATTTATAATTTTAATCCAAGAAAATACAGATTTGCTAAAACCTATCTTAATTTATATGCAGTATTCTAGAAATATAATATTGTGGAAAAATTGAGATAATAGGAATTATTTAGAAACATCTTCGTTTGCCAGGAAAAATTAATAACAAGTTTACAAATAAGTAGGTACTAAATGTGTAAAAATCAAAATTGTAATAATAAAATTACCGAAAATTTTCAGAAATAATGCCCATTTATTTCGAAAGTTTACAGGGAGGATATAACTGATATTTTGTCGAAATTCAGAATAATTCAGAGCACAACAATCAGACATGTACCTACGAATTGTAGTGCAAAACATACGATCGAGCGTGGTTTAAGGCTTAAGCTACCCCATGCGTACCTACCTACCGCTTAAGCCTTTGCCCTCGCTAGGTTGGTTTAAGCGCGCCAATGTCCACTGTAAAACGGGTCAAGAGTTTAAGCCTTGGCTTAAACTAAAGCCAGGGCTTAAGCTAGTACTGTAAAACCGGCCCTTATTAAATTAAGATCACCCGAGTACTAAGTAACCGGTTATTGAAATAATTCGGTTTTGCCTATCACTTGTTTAGAATCCTTGAATCGCTCATTATAAATCACTGTGATTTGGAAGATTTAGCAAACGGTGGAAACAGTGATTACGAAATTGCTGTGAATCGTCACTGTGATTATATCATATTTGCCTGTGATAGCTCTTGGATTCATGTGTTTATGTTTTTTATACTGCTTTGACAGTTTGACTGTTTTGTGCAGATTTCATCATATCCCGCAGATTTTTCAATTCATTCTTATTTTCGTGTGGTATACATAATAAACGTTCGCCTGCTTTTCTTAACTTTTACGTTTGAAGAAACAAAAACTAAGGGAGTTTTTGGAGAATATGGGTGCAACTGATTTTTGACAAAAAAAATAGTGTACCTTATAGAGGAGCTCTAATTGAACAACTTTTACTTATAAATTAATCCGCGCTCACCCACAGGAACGGAGATAATTAATAATAAATGTGCTCACCGAGTGATTTTTCTATGTTACATTTTTAGTCGTATCTGTTATACACACTGTTAAAATTATGAAGATTGTAATAAATGATGTTTATTTCACTTTACCACACAACAATTACATTTGATTTTTATGTTTTTTAACAACTTTTCTCAACAAACACAAAACAAGAAACCTAACCTTAAACCACCTAATGGAGAAAGCCCATTCCAACTCTCATGCGGAATCGGACACAATGACTGTCATCCATAGAGTTATATACTAGATAGATGGTCGAACAAACCACTTTTTTTTTCAATATTTATTTGAAAATTATATGCAAATCAGTAACAAAAGACGTTATAAAGTGTATATTATTTATAAATTTGTAGTTTATTTCATTGATTTTTTAACATGCCTTTTAAAATTATATAATATCCTGTAAATTAGTACGGAATGATATAGAGAATATTTATGTTTTCTTTCATTTTTTCAAACATTCATAATTCTCTTTTTGCACATTTACATGATTTATACTGCAATCATTGCAATGATTGTTCCCTTAATTTATAGATTTTTTTACTTCTTTACCATCTCCCTTCCCCCTCACCCCCGCGCGTTTGTACTTTTCGTGTTTGTCGCCCCTTTCCCACCACCCAGGATTCCAGTTCTCACCACCTCCAAAGTTTTTTACCATCTGTCTTCCCTCGGTGCAAATTCCGTTCTGTTGTTGCCGCCCCCTTCACATAAGGGGCCGGCAAGAATATTTGTTTTTGCTTTATGTACCCATTCGTTGTCCGCACTCGTATTTCGGTTGATTTATACCAATTTGTTGATGTTTTGCCGCCCCTTCCCCCCACCCCCGCGCGCGCGCAGAAATTGCTATTAATTATTACCGTAAACAAGTTCGACCATCTATCTAGTATATAACTCTATGGATGACAGTCGTTGGTCCGAATCCGCATGAAAGTTGGAATGGGCTTTCTCCATTAGGTGGTTTAAGGTTAGGTTTCTTGTTTTGTGTTTGTTGAGAAAAGTTATTAAAAAACATAAAAATCAAATGTAATTGTTGTGTGGTAAAGTGAAATAAACATCATTTATTACGATTTTCATAATTTTAACAGTGTGTATAACAGATACGACTAAAAATGTAACATGGAAAAATCACTCGGTGAGCACATTAATTATTAATTATCTCCGTTCCTGTGGGTGAGCGCGGATTAATTTATAAGCAAAAGTTGTGAGCTCCTCTATAAGGTACACTATTTTTTTGTCAAAAATCAGTTGCACCCATATTCTCCAATTTACCCACGGAATCATTTACAGAAGTAAACAATAGTATGTTCTGTAAGAGTGTAACTGGAGAAGGTGGAATACACATTATAGATGATGTAAAGATCGAAATTGATAAGGATAGTGGACCTCTGTGTAAGTGAATGCGTCTTGGTTTGTGAAAACTACTAAAATGAATTAACTAGTTGCTATCATGATATTTAATGAAGATAACTATTTGAATTATAATGTAAAGCTGTATTTTTATTTATCTTATTTTGCTTTACATATTTTACTTAAAATCAATTTGTTCCAAATGAGTCCACTAGAATTGTGAAAATATCAGTCTTTAATATAATACTGACAGCATTTAATTTATTTGACTTTTATCAACAGTTTGTAAACATTGTCATGTTTATTATGAAGACCATTGTTCCACATGTGAAATGCTCGTGCATATTTCCAACAGAGATCTTGCTAATGATGCAGATAACAAAGAGCAAAAAGCAATACCGCAGGATATCTTGGAAATTAGAGACTCCACTGGACAGCTCGGAGTATTTGTCAGGTATGCTAATTTGGTTATTGTCTTTTGGTTTTAAGTTTGTCAGAGAAATTGTGTGCATGTCCTTCACAGCCCACTACTGATAATTTTTTGATGCAGTGTTTTTGGGTACTTTAAAAAAAGAAATCTCTGAACTGCGTTCTGGCACATATAATCTAGTGTTACTTATGTCATAGTTAAATAAATTTTTTATAACACTGTAGAAAGTGAATTTATGCAAAAAACCTAAAATAATAATTTTCTTCGAAATACGAGTAGATTGCTGCATAGTCTATTAGGTAATGTAACTTAAGACTTTTACACAAGATCTGCTAACATCAGATTCCAGTACGTTAAATGTTGGAATAATATTGCTTTCTCAACTATAGCAATAAAACAAACACACAATGTTATCAATTTGTGTCATATTTATTTATCATTGTATATTCTGTGATTATACACTTATTACAAGGTAGCATTCAGGGAATACATCTTAAATAGTAAATAGTGCCTAATAATTCTTTTTGATATATATATATATATATATAATATATTACAATTCTTTGCCAATTATACAAATGTATTGAAAAATTGAAAATCTTCTTGGTAGTAGTGGCATACAATGAATTAAAAGTAATAACAATATGACAACTGGTTGTCAATTAGAAAACAATGACAAATATAAAATGTAAATAAAAATGTATAAATGAAAATGTAATCAATAAGCATAGGACAGTCGAAATTATTTCTATAGTCACATTAAAAGGCTTGGGGTCTACCACAAACTGTTCAGTCAATCCAAATATACAAATGTCAATCCAAATATATAAATGAAAGCAATAAGCATAGGACAATCGATAATTACTCATGTAATCCTATCAAAATGGCCTAGGTTCACCTAGACATGTACAATTTTGATTGAAATACACAAACAATCAACGATGCAACTATGTATGTGTTAAGATGTATTTGTAGCTACAGACATATATGTTTCTACCTAGTTTGGTTTTGCCAGTGCAGCATAACAAAGAAAGTGTATGTTAAAGCATTAATATGTGAATAAAAAATATAGTATTACCTTAAAATGTCAATCCAAAATGTCCAAGTGTAAAACAACTGTGAAAATACCTAATACTGTGTAATGCCTTATTTCAACCAGGCAGTTAATAAAATATATTACAATTCTTTGCCAATTATACAAATGTATTGAAAAATTGAAAATCTTCTTGGTAGTAGTGGCATACAATGAATTAAAAGTAATAACAATATGACAACTGGTTGTCAATTAGAAAACAACGACAAATATAAAATGTAAATCAAAATGTATAAATGAAAATGTAATCAATAAGCATAGGACAGTCGAAATTAGAATATATAAAAGCCGAGTAGCCAATGGCAACCAAACCCAGTCAAAATCGACGAAAATTGGGTACGCGGGGGGAAGAACTCGTCTCTGGATACGCGAAATTGAAAGCTGCCCTTTGGCGTGAAGTTACCGACGACCTTAAATTGTTCCTCGACGGAGAGATTTTCCTTCTAAGTGGAGCGTGTGCAGAGATATCGCCCGTTGAAGAGGAGCGTGCATTCGGTGTTTTAACAGAAAAATGGCTTACGTCATGACGATTCACGTGACAACCGATCAAAATCGTAAAAATGTCAGGTATGACAGGCACGCGCGAAAGAATTGTAAAGGTTTCACATTGACGAAGAAATTTCAGGCCGTCGAGGTTTAGAGTGCGGAAAGAGGGTTGGAAACCAAAAGAGTGGACTTTTCCGCGACGATTGAGTGCACTGTCCACGTGCCAAATCTGTCGCTGTCGAAGGTGCGACTCATTCAAGGCTTTTCTGCAGGGTAAAAAAATCTCGCGATGACGAGTTTGCGTGTCATTAATGACTATATATATTCACGTTCATCCATCGGTTGTCAAGTTTAAATGTCAGAAGGCCAACAAATAAAGGGATTATGAAGGAAATGTGGTACCTTTCAGACACGTATTAGTGTTATTATTATCAATTGTTACTATTTCTTTTTTATTTATGAATATATGAACAATGCCGACGGATATGATAAAATAAACTTCAAGTGTATTATCGCACGTAAGTACAGTGACAAATATAACGATCTTTCTATATTTTATTAAGATATATTAAATACAAATTATATATGTCATCGAAATGTCGTCACTTCTCGCGAAAGAAGTACCGAAGCAAGCCTAAATAAAGAATCATCTGAGTTTTCTTTATTTGTCAGATGTGTCCGAAACACTTCGAAATAACATAAATACATCAAATATGTAAAATTCCCATAAGCATTTATGTAATTTCGTTTATCAATTCAGTTATAAAAGCAAGCATTTAAAGTATGCGACTATGCGGGTTGGCACAAACTAATCAGAAGTACATTTTCGGTTAAATGGTATTAGGAGCCAGCAAGATTTTTGATTGGGTTTTACAAAGTACATATATATACTATTAAGACGTAATATGAAAATTAATTAATTCTCTCAATGACCTGTAAGTTTAAAACATGTTTTGTTAAAGTTCATCATGTTATGTTGTTAATTTCATTTAACAATTGGAAAGACAATTTGGTTAAGCACTGTCCGTCTGACATTTCGATCTCACAAGTTTATGTGTGAACGAATACACTACGACGAAGTATTGTCACGATGACAGGTGGAACAACAATTTGGTTAAACATCGACTTTTCATTGTCGTATAAGTGTCACGATGACAGTCTGTCAAAAAATTTGAAGTATACACTATTTTTATCGTAAACTTGACACAAGGCATGGTACTACCAATTTTATAGAACGAATAACATGAAACAACATTTAAATGCCGAACCGTCTTGGTTTTTTTTTTGTCTGTCGACGTTCACCTTGGCCTAGAAGCACACAGTTAGACAATTAGACTTAGCAATCAGTAAAAACCATAAAGATAGAAACTGAAAGTGTCATGAGCTCTGATCACAATCCAATTATAATAACTTGGAACGAAGACATAACCGAAAGAACATATCACACCTTCAAGACAGACTGGGCCGGCTACAAAACAGAACTAGAACAAACCATCACTGCAGTTCCTAAAATACAAAACACTGCAGAATTAGAACAGAACATAAAATCACTACAAGATAAAATAACAAACGCTGTTAAAAATAATACCATCAAAATAGAAAGGATATATAAATCAAGTAGTCTACCACATCATATTAAAGAACTAATAAAGGAAAAGAACAGAGCTAGAAGACAAAACTATACTAAACAACCTTCAACATCAAGTACATAAGGAATTACTGGAACTGAAAAATGTAGAATGGCAAAGAACACTCGAAAAAATTGGTGCAGACCCCTCTAAGACATGGAAAATAATCAAGGCAATCAAAAGAGAACAAATGCAAATCCCACCACTTCAATTCAATAACTTCACACAAATCACAGCAGAAGAAAAAGCAGAAG
This sequence comes from Amphimallon solstitiale, assembly GCA_963170755.1. NCBI lineage: Eukaryota > Metazoa > Arthropoda > Insecta > Coleoptera > Scarabaeidae > Amphimallon > Amphimallon solstitiale. The sequence goes on along the minus strand of OY720677.1, from coordinate 23,427,061 downwards.
CTCTAGCGGAATCACTAGAAGAGCAATTCACTCCGAACTTGGATGAACTAGACATGCAACACGTAGTGCAGATTCACAAAGTAGTAAGCAGAGAAATACGTGAACCACACTCCCCTAGCAATGACCCAGTCACAGCCGAGAACCTAAAAGCAATCCTTAAAGCATTAAATCCCAAAAAAGCTCCTGGTATAGACAACATCACCAACAAATCACTACAAAACCTCCCCCGAAAAGCAATAATGTCAATTCTAGCAATAGCAAACTCCGTTATCAGACTCCAAACATTCCCAAAGATATGGAAACATGACAAAGTAATAGTTATACCTAAACCAGGAAAACCATAAAACAATACCAAGCAGCTACAGGCCCATAAGCCTGTTACCATCCATTAGCAAAGTGATAGAAAAAATAATCCTACAGAAGATAAAGTACCACTCTGACAATCAAGACATAATACCAGAAGATCAACATGGGTTTAGAGAAGAACATTCAACGATAACACAACTTTCAAGAGTCACTGAGATTATCCAAGAAGGATTCAACAAAAATCAAGTGACAGCAGCTGTATTTCTCGACATAGCAAAGGCATTTGATAAAGTCTGGAGGCAGGGACTCATATATAAAATGATAATACACAATTACCCAACACACATCATAAAAATCACGAACAGTTTTCTCTAAGGACGCTGCTTTCACGTTAGCATCCAGAACACACTTTCCTCAATAAAACATCCAACAGCGGGAGTCCCCCAGGGCTCATGCCTGTCACCTCACCTATATACAATATTTACAGCCGACATACCAGTATCAAATCCTACAAGATATTTAAATACGGCCACCTCCTTTGCAGATGATTCGGCACTGCTCTCAACATCAAGATGTCCGACGAACGCGGTACAGGAACTCCAAACGCACCTAGACAACACGATAAAATGGTTCAAACAATGGAGGACAACAATAAACGAAGACAAATCCCAAGCAATAATCTTTCAAAGGAATCTGAAAACAACAGACAACGAAATAACCATCAACAACAACACTATACCATGGAGTAGAGAAATTAAATACCTGGGAATATACCTGGATATAAAGCTCAATTATAACACACACATAGCAAAAAGGATAACCAAAACCAAACAAACAAGATGTCAACTATGGCCTCTTATAGGCAGAAAAAGCCAGCGAACACGAACAACGAAATTCTACTTTACAAACAAGTATTAGGTCCAATATTCACATATGCATGCCCAATATGGGTGCATATGTGCAAGACCAACATCAAAAAACTGCAAATAATACAAAACACCAGTCTTAGAATGATACTAAATGCTCCATGGTATATGAGAAATAATCAAATAATGAATGAAACAAATACCCCAACCATTATTGACTACATCAAGGAAAGAGCGCTCAGTTTCTATTACCAGATGGAAAACCACTCAAATCAAAATCTTAAAAGAGCACTTGCATATGATGGAAATGAAAATTTCAAACACAAAAGACCTAAAATGGTTCTACTTTAATTCTTAATCAAAATAAAGATAAACAATAGCTAATCAAATTCAACTTCAACAATCCAAGATTCACCGCACTCAGATGAAGAGTAAAAGACTAAATAGTCTAACTCAAAGCCACAATAAAGAAGAAGAAGAAGAAGATGCACACAATTGATACAAAACCTGAATGTCCACAAAATTTTTCTAAATATCAGCGTTCAGTAAATTATATAGAAATGTTGTTCGCTTTGTGGGCAAAGTCTTAATAAATAAATTCATTTGCCACTAATTATAAATGTCACAATAATATTTAATTTATTTCTAAGAGACATTTTGCTTAATATGCGTCTTCATTCATAAACAAGAAGAAACTGAACTGCGGTTGTAATTACTCTACATTGTCGGTCATTCGGGTACAGTTTCCAATATCGTAGTTTTAAAAATTAAAGCAAAGGCGCGATTAATAACATTTAACGTCCACTGAAAGAAATATTATAACCGTTAATATTTACATTTTATTGCATTATCAATTATTATTATTATTACTATTGTATCGGTCATTTATCGTATCTTTAATGTCTTGGACACATCTCTGTCATCTTTCTACATACAAATATACATACTGCGTCTTTAATTTAAATTTAGAGTAGCTTATGATATCAATATTAATTTGGGAATACTGTGCTACAGTAATGTTTTGCATTTTGACTACTGTCATAGTTAAGTCAATTAATTGAAAAGTTCCACAGTGTTTTCAAATTAATATTGAAATCGTAGGTTATTCTAAAAAAAGATAATTGAAGGCACGGTATGTCTACAATGACATTCAATTTGACAATTCATTCTCGCAATAGATCGAACTGTCACCACGATGACAGTTTGCAAGAAAATTTAACGTATGGGCAACGTTTATCATAAAACTTGAGACAAATAGAGTTAGAGTACTACCAAATTTAAAAAACAAAGACATTTATATATGATACAACAAATCTTGATCATACAACCATCTTAGGTTAATAATTATCACAAATATACATATATCCATTTATACGTAAACGTATATGAATATATGTACGTGTAGAGATACACAGCATACACTTAGGTGTCATTACCAACAGCGAACGCACAGACACCGGTGTTTCGGCCTTTGAGGCCTCTTCAGTGTACGTGGTGCTGCTGGTAATGATCCACAACTAAGACCGTGTCTTATGTCCGTTGAATCGCAGAAGTGCCTATGAGAATATCTCAGCGACATCTGCCATCCAAGCGCGACACCGAACACGACAGTTTCATCTTGCACACTGTGCTAAAGACAAAACCTGTACGCTAAATGTGTATCTCTGTATATAAGGCCAATAGGTGGCACCGCCATATCACAAATAAATAGGATATGAAATACTTGAATGTGTAACGTACATTAACGGATAATAATTATCACAAATATACATATATCCATTTATACGTAAACGTATATGAATATATGTACGTGTAGAGATACACAGCATACACTTAGGTGTCATTACCAACAGCGAACGCACAGACACCGGTGTTTCGGCCTTTGAGGCCTCTTCAGTGTACGTGGTGCTGCTGGTAATGATCCACAACTAAGACCGTGTCTTATGTCCGTTGAATCGCAGAAGTGCCTATGAGAATATCTCAGCGACATCTGCCATCCAAGCGCGACACCGAACACGACAGTTTCATCTTGCACACTGTGCTAAAGACAAAACCTGTACGCTAAATGTGTATCTCTGTATATAAGGCCAATAGGTGGCACCGCCATATCACAAATAAATAGGATATGAAATACTTGAATGTGTAACGTACATTAACGGATAATAATTATCACAAATATACATATATCCATTTATACGTAAACGTATATGAATATATGTACGTGTAGAGATACACAGCATACACTTAGGTGTCATTACCAACAGCGAACGCACAGACACCGGTGTTTCGGCCTTTGAGGCCTCTTCAGTGTACGTGGTGCTGCTGGTAATGATCCACAACTAAGACCGTGTCTTATGTCCGTTGAATCGCAGAAGTGCCTATGAGAATATCTCAGCGACATCTACCATCCAAGCGCGACACCGAACACGACAGTTTCATCTTGCACACTGTGCTAAAGACAAAACCTGTACGCTAAATGTGTATCTCTGTATATAAGGCCAATAGGTGGCACCGCCATATCACAAATAAATAGGATATGAAATACTTGAATGTGTAACGTACATTAACGGATAATAATTATCACAAATATACATATATCCATTTATACGTAAACGTATATGAATATATGTACGTGTAGAGATACACAGCATACACTTAGGTGTCATTACCAACAGCGAACGCACAGACACCGGTGTTTCGGCCTTTGAGGCCTCTTCAGTGTACGTGGTGCTGCTGGTAATGATCCACAACTAAGACCGTGTCTTATGTCCGTTTACCAGCAGCACCACGTACACTGAAGAGGCCTCAAAGGCCGAAACACCGGTGTCTGTGCGTTCGCTGTTGGTAATGACACCTAAGTGTATGCTGTGTATCTCTACACGTACATATATTCATATACGTTTACGTATAAATGGATATATGTATATTTGTGATAATTATTATCCGTTAATGTACGTTACACATTCAAGTATTTCATATCATATTTATTTGTGATATGGCGGTGCCACCTATTGGCCTTATATACAGAGATACACATTTAGCGTACAGGTTTTGTCTTTAGCACAGTGTGCAAGATGAAACTGTCGTGTTCGGTGTCGCGCTTGGATGGCAGATGTCGCTGAGATATTCTCATAGGCACTTCTGCGATTCAACGGACATAAGACACGGTCTTAGTTGTGGATCATTACCAGCAGCACCACGTACACTGAAGAGGCCTCAAAGGCCGAAACACCGGTGTCTGTGCGTTCGCTGTTGGTAATGACACCTAAGTGTATGCTGTGTATCTCTACACGTACATATATTCATATACGTTTACGTATAAATGGATATATGTATATTTGTGATAATTATTATCCGTTAATGTACGTTACACATTCAAGTATTTCATATCCTATTTATTTGTGATATGGCGGTGCCACCTATTGGCCTTATATACAGAGATACACATTTAGCGTACAGGTTTTGTCTTTAGCACAGTGTGCAAGATGAAACTGTCGTGTTCGGTGTCGCGCTTGGATGGCAGATGTCGCTGAGATATTCTCATAGGCACTTCTGCGATTCAACGGACATAAGACACGGTCTTAGTTGTGGATCATTACCAGCAGCACCACGTACACTGAAGAGGCCTCAAAGGCCGAAACACCGGTGTCTGTGCGTTCGCTGTTGGTAATGACACCTAAGTGTATGCTGTGTATCTCTACACGTACATATATTCATATACGTTTACGTATAAATGGATATATGTATATTTGTGATAATTATTATCCGTTAATGTACGTTACACATTCAAGTATTTCATATCCTATTTATTTGTGATATGGCGGTGCCACCTATTGGCCTTATATACAGAGATACACATTTAGCGTACAGGTTTTGTCTTTAGCACAGTGTGCAAGATGAAACTGTCGTGTTCGGTGTCGCGCTTGGATGGCAGATGTCGCTGAGATATTCTCATAGGCACTTCTGCGATTCAACGGACATAAGACACGGTCTTAGTTGTGGATCATTACCAGCAGCACCACGTACACTGAAGAGGCCTCAAAGGCCGAAACACCGGTGTCTGTGCGTTCGCTGTTGGTAATGACACCTAAGTGTATGCTGTGTATCTCTACACGTACATATATTCATATACGTTTACGTATAAATGGATATATGTATATTTGTGATAATTATTATCCGTTAATGTACGTTACACATTCAAGTATTTCATATCCTATTTATTTGTGATATGGCGGTGCCACCTATTGGCCTTATATACAGAGATACACATTTAGCGTACAGGTTTTGTCTTTAGCACAGTGTGCAAGATGAAACTGTCGTGTTCGGTGTCGCGCTTGGATGGCAGATGTCGCTGAGATATTCTCATAGGCACTTCTGCGATTCAACGGACATAAGACACGGTCTTAGTTGTGGATCATTACCAGCAGCACCACGTACACTGAAGAGGCCTCAAAGGCCGAAACACCGGTGTCTGTGCGTTCGCTGTTGGTAATGACACCTAAGTGTATGCTGTGTATCTCTACACGTACATATATTCATATACGTTTACGTATAAATGGATATATGTATATTTGTGATAATTATTATCCGTTAATGTACGTTACACATTCAAGTATTTCATATCCTATTTATTCATCTTAGGTTACATGGAATAACAAAAAGAGCAAGTATTCTATTAAATTAATGTGTCCTAAATAAAAAAAAAAGAGGGAAAGAGTAAATTGAATAATCAGCACTTGATGACTTATATCGACATTTTATGACAAACATTATGGAGCACTGATGAGCTTGATTATTTGCAACGAATGTCATATAAATTTATTTCTATTGACTATTGTCCCGGAAGCCCTACGTTAATTGTAATTCAAAGAAACGAATACATCATGCACACATATCACCTTTAATCTAACGATTTAAAGGGTAATGTAATTTCTATTTTAAACATGGAACTACTACTACATATAAAAAGAATGCGATTTAAAAATTTATCATACATGGTAATTCACTAATTATCAGTTACTTTAAGATCGCGATCTACTTTATTACACAAAAGCATCCCTTCCTTAGAAAAAATAACTTAAGCATTACGCCCCAGATGCTGATCAAAATTGGTGAACATAGTATATTATTAAACTAAAATTAAGTAACAGTTAAAGGGTGTAGCCATCTTTACTCATCTATTATTATTTTAACACCGATATATTTAACTAGAGCATACGCGAAATGTTGGTCAACTCAACATTCACGTTAGGTGGCTTAAATGTTACACGAAACGTCAGAATTGTCAGAAAAAGTCCATCTGACTTTTGATTAATGTTGGCAATTTCACAAAAATTTAATTGCAGGTTATAAAACGTCAAAACGATCAATCGATTTCAGTTCGTGATGAAATCTGAACTGCTTTCATGATGACAATTATTTCAAAAAAAAAGGTTAAACACCCTGACATCTGTGTGATATTTCATAGTTCATGTTTATAAGCTTCATCGATATTTATTGTAGACCTTGACACAAAAAGATATGAAATTACAAATTTTATACAGCGAAATGACTAAAATATTAATGAGAAAAGTGCTATCAGATCCATTTTAGTTTTGCCTATATACCGTGCCTTCAAATACTTTCCGCATTAGAGACCGCCATGCTTTTTTTTTTAATGGTTGGTGACAGTGCATAATTTTAATAGTTTGGTTATGTCATATAAATAATAATAGGCGTCTATAATTTGAATTTAAGTATGACAACTGTCAGAATTTGAAGTTTTCAAAAAATTAGCATGTACACCAACATTGATTACTTAAAAACTTCAAAAACAGCCTACGCTAATGCGGAAAGTATTTGACGGCACGGTATTAGACAATTACCTTAAAATATGATTTATATTATTATTACTAGGTGACAGACGAATCAAATTCCAATGTAATGACAATTGTTTTGTAACTATTCAATTTACTAAAGTAAATATTCCGGTCTAATTCAACAATTACTTCTACTAAATAGTTTGATTGTCAGTAGAAAGTTTGAAGTATGGGCAGCGTTCAATCATTTAATGCGATATGTTTGAAAATACACCATTAAATCAAATTGTTAATCAAACATTCTGATGATGGTTGATGATGATCGTGTCCCAGGCTGGTGGCTCTTATTTCGATGGATTGGTTGTAATCATGAACTACCTTTTTGTGTTATTTTTCCTTAAATACTTAATAAAAATCACAAAATGATCCAACAATTACAAATTATATTCTTTTTACAGTGTGTGTAAGCAAAATGTTTACACAGATATTCCAACGTCGGTCAGTATTATTTTTGGTTATTGTTTTTAGTTCAACTACCAGCGCCACTACTAAATATTTAAATTATAATAGGATCGTCTCAGCAACCGACATAGCCAGAGCACGATCTACAGGCGACGACTCAATGCCACTGCAAACTCACTTTGACAGGAACAATTTCAGAGCAGACAAATGAAACTAATTATTAATATGGAAGCCAGTTATAAATTCACTATTATAAATAAAAGTAATAAGTCATACTTATTCTATACCAACATTTTATTTAAAACTTGATTCTTCTGTGTAATGGGCATGCATTGTTCACAAATTTGCATTATAACAAAGCTCAAAAGGTATGTCAAAAGTATGTTTGCGGGCCATGATAATTGGCAGGTTAAATTATGCAAAATTAAAATAAATCTGATATTACATTTTCAATAATGATTTAGTCCTTTCATTGTGTAAAACTAATAAAACTATGAATCTCTTAGTGTCAAGTCTTAGTATTACGCTAAATAGCATCTAAATTTCAAACTCCAACAACGAAAAGTCAGACTGACGTTAAGATGCTTTAAATTGTCGTTCCACCTGTCACCGCGACAGTACTTCGTGGACAAAAATATACGTCTATACAAGGTGTGCCAAAAGTTTAGAAAATCAAAAATGATTTTTTTTGGCGTTTTACAGCGAACTGTAATAAAATTGTAAGCGGACGCGAAAGGCGATTCAAGCTCGAAGAGATTGATGGACAGCTAGTTATTTCTATAGTCACATTAAAAGGCTTGGGGTCTACCACAAAGTGTTCAGTCAATCCAAATATACAAATAACAACGACGCAACCATGTAAAGAAAGATTAAGAGTAGAACTGTTGATAATAATATAGAATGTAAAATAGTCATGTATAAATGTAAATGAAAGCAATAAGCATAGGACAATCGATAATTACTCATGTAATCCTATCAAAATGGCCTAGGTTCACCTAGACATGTACAATTTTGATTGAAATACACAAACAATCAACGATGCAACTATGTATGTGTTAAGATGTATTTGTAGCTACAGACATATATGTTTCTACCTAGTTTGGTTTCGTCAGTGCAGCATAACAAAGAAAGTGTATGTTAAAGCATTAATATGTGAATAAAAAATATAGTATTACCTTAAAATGTCAATCCAAAATGTCCAAGTGTAAAACAACTGTGAAAATACCTAATACTGTGTAATGCCTTATTTCAACCAGGCAGTTAATAAAATATATTACAATTCTTTGCCAATTATACAAATGTATTGAAAAATTGAAAATCTTCTTGGTAGTAGTGGCATACAATGAATTAAAAGTAATAACAATATGACAACTGGTTGTCAATTAGAAAACAATGACAAATATAAAATGTAAATCAAAAGGTATAAATGAAAATGTAATCAATAAGCATAGGACAGTCGAAATTATTTCTATAGTCACATTAAAATGCTTGGGGTCTACCACAAACTGTTCAGTCAATCCAAATATACAAATAACAACGACGCAACCATGTAAAGAAAGATTAAGAGTAGAACTGTTGATAATAATATAGAATGTAAAATAGTCATGTATAAATGTAAATGAAAGCAATAAGCATAGGACAATCGATAATTAATAATTAATAGGTTGCCAATATAATTTAGTCCGGCATCATAACTATGACAGTACTTAATAATGACACAAATGACATTTAATAGAAAATCGTATATTATTCACGCGGACAGTTTTCTTTGATTTTGAGTTACTGACACTGTCTAAGATGTTGTACACTACGGAAGAAAGAAATACATTTTCATTTATACATTTTGATTTACATTTTATATTTGTCATTGTTTTCTAATTGACAACCAGTTGTCATATTGTTATTACTTTTAATTCATTGTATGCCACTACTACCAAGAAGATTTTCAATTTTTCAATACATATATATATATATATATATATGTATATATATATATATATATATATATATATATATATATATTGAAATGTATTTTGAGGTAGATATAATTAATAATTAAGTAATGTTAAACAGAATACTTTCTTGTACTCTGATCATTAAATTTAATCAAAAATATGAACAATGCTATTTAATCTTATAAGAGCTTTATATACAATTATGCTTGTTTGTGGGCCTTGTCATCTTTAATAATAATAAGAATATACTTACTGTCATACAATTCAAAAGAAGAATACGGACATTGTCATAATTACAATCCTCTACAATAAGTATAAAAGACCGCAAAACAAACCTACAACTAAGCTAACAAAATAAAATTCATTAAGTTATACAATTGGTTGTTCACTACACAAATCCAAATATTCCTCAATAGAATAAATACAGCGTTCTATCAAGAATATCTCTTAGGTATATGCAAGTTTTGACATGAACGAGTGTCATAAGAATGAATGTCATTATTACGTCGAAACTCGTGCTTATTTTTATGTACAGGGTGCGTCTTTAGTAGCCGCTTCTTCGATTGCTCTTTTGTGTTTTAAATAAAAGAAAAAAACAATTAGTGGAAGATTCATGGTTGCTTGTAGCGCATATTGTCAAAATACATTAATCTCTGACGCACTTCCGGTTTCACCGGAAATGCACGGAACTTAATTTTTTTTAATGACACCCTATATATTTTTGGATTTTCTTGTACTGCTTTAAATTGTCTCTTCAACTGTTTTTTCTTTTTCAAAATTGAGTCAATAGTTTTTGAGTTATTATTTTTTTTTTGAAAATATTTGACCAAAACGCGTGTTCAGAAAAAAATCATTTTCACATTGTTTTTAAAAGTAAAAACATTAACTTTTGTGGTGCTTGTAGCCAAGAAAATTCTGCATCATTTGGTAAAGCTGCACTCGACAATACCTCAAAAAACTTTGTTTTTTCAAAGCCTACTTCCTGAAATTTTCGCATACGAAAAACTTATTTTTTTTAAATGGAACATCCAGTATAATAAATTATTAGCAGCACACGATGTTCCCCAAACAGAAATGCCATACAACAATCTAGAGTGAATATTAGCAAAATAAGACGATAGCAACGAATTAAAGTCAATCATAGTTTTCAAATTACGAATCTTATAGCAACTAGAGTTTAATCTGCTTATAATATTCCGACAATGAACATCCCAAGACAGTGCTTCATCCATATTCATACCCAAAAACTTTATCGCACTAACACGTTCTATTTCGTTATCTTGCGCAATCAAATGTAAATCTAACTGAGCCTTATTCTGTATTGTATGAAAAATCATAACTTTTTGTATTGTCATTATTTAGATATAACTTATTATTAGCAAACCAAGTAGTCATGTTTTGTAAAAGAATACTTGACTGTCGTTCAGTTTCAGAAATACCTGAAGTCGACACGACAGCACTAGTATCATCAGCATACAAAGTTATTTTGAAATTTTCCAGAAAATTTGCAACATTATTAATAATCATCAAAAAAAGAACTGGGCTCAAAACACTGCTCTGAGGCACTTCCCTCTCAATAGGCATCTTTAAATGTTTTTGTGTGTTTGTTTGTAAAATACATAATAATAAGCTACCTAGATACTATATTTCACGAATTAAAACTGAAAATTACAAGAAATAGTAAAAGTAACAAGTGATGTGTTAATTTTGTCCAGGAGTTTATTATTGCAATGTGTCATTAATGAATTTTGCTTATTTTTAGAAAACCCATACATGATTCTGAGGAAAATAAAGCTAATCAAGGAATAAAGAAACAAAATGCGCTGCGAAAAGGTCAATTTCAATGCTCAACATGTGAATTTCAAACTAACAACAAATATTACTTTAACAGACATATGAAGGTAAAACATACCGAAGAGGCAGATTATAAATGTCAGTTTTGTGAATATAAAACGACCTATAAGAACCTCTTAAGGTCTCACATAAAAACAAAACACCTTAAGGAATTTGATTATAACTGTGACAAATGTGAATACAAAACAAATCGAAAGGATTATTTAGAAAATCACATAAAAACAATACATCTCGAAGAATTTGATTATAACTGTGACAGATGTGAGTACAGGGCCAGTCGAAAGGAATATTTAGAAAATCACATAAAAACGAGACATCTCGAAGAATTCGATTATAATTGTGAGTCATGTGAATATCGAACAAACCGCAAGTACTATTTAGAAAATCATACAAGAACAAAACATCTCGGAGAATTTAATTATAAATGTGGCTTGTGCGAATACAGGGGCAATCGAAAGGAATGTTTAGAAAATCATATTAAAGCAAAACACATCAAGGAGTACGGTTATAAGTGAGGATCTTGTGAGTACAGGACACATCGTAAGAAATATTTAGAAGATCATATGAAAGGGAAACACCTCAAAGAATTAGATTATCAGTGTACATCATGTGAATATGGCACTAATCGAAAGGAATATTTAGAAAATCATATAAAAGTGAAACATCTTCAAGAATTCGATTATAAGTGTGAGTCTTGTGGTTACGGGACGAATGGAAGGGAATATCTAGACAGACATATCAAAACAAAACATCTCGAGCAATTCGATTACAAGTGTCCTTCGTGTGAATACAGGACAAATGGAAGGGAATGTTTAGAAAATCATATAAAAGCAAAACACCTTCAAGAATTTGATTATAAGTGTGCCTCATGTGAATATGGAACAAATCGAAAGGAATGCCTAGAAAGACATATCAAAACCAAACACCTAGAAGAATTTGCATACAAGTGTGATATGTGTGAATACCGAGCAAATCGAAAGGAACATTTAGACAATCACATAAAAGCAAAACATCTCGTAGAATTTAATTATAAGTGTGCATCATGTTCATACAAGACAAATCGAGAGGTATATTTGGAAGAGCACATCAAAACAAAACGTCTTGAGGAATTCGATTATAACTGTGACAAATGTGAATACAGGACGAATCGAAAGGAAGGTTTAGAAAATCATAGAAGGGCCAAACATCTCGAAGTGTTCGATTATCAGTGCGAATCGTGTGAATACAGGGCGAAGAGAAAGGAATATTTAATAATAATAATAATAATAATAATAATATTTATTACTACCAGAACAAGATATTACATTATATTACACACTACATATGTACAATATTACAATGCATATATTTTGAGGTAGACGTCAAAGGTGTGAACTGTTTGTGTTGTATATGGAGTGTTGAGAGTGTGTATGAAACTGTGTATGGGAGAAATGTGTAGCAGACTGTTGTCCAGGTGTTTGTGTATGTCGGTGGCCTGTTTAATGTGGGTGGCTTGGTTAAAGTTTCTTCGTATGTTTCTCGAACTCCTCGACCGTATAGAATCCATTTTGCAGGAGACATTCTTTGAGATGCTTCTTAAAAAGTAGTACGGTTTGTCCATCCAATCCGTTGGTATGTTTCTCGAACTCCTCGACCGTATAGAATCCATTTTGCAGGAGACATTCTTTGAGATGCTTCTTAAAAAGTAGTACGGTTTGTCCATCCAATCCGTTGGTAGTCCATTTAGCAACTTTAGGTGTCTATGTTGGTTATCTGTAGTCGCTATCCTATGGCTGGGGATTTGAACCTGGTAGTCTGATCGTAGATTGTATTTTGTCGACATACTCTTTCTTTCTAATTTAGGGAGCTCAATTCTTGCTCTAAGTAGTTGTTTGTAAATGTACGCAGATGGTAAGGTCATTATCCTGTTCTTGATGAATAGTGGTTTACAGTGTGTTTGTTGGCTTACTTGCTTCAGAGCTCGTATGGCCTTCTTCTGCATAACGAAAACGTCATGTGCATGAGCCGATTCACCCCATAATTCAATTCCGTAGGTCATTCGTGAGTGGAACAGCGTATGGTATACTAAAGTCGCTGTTTCTTTATTCGTTATGGTTCTCATTCTTCTGATGGCGTACAGTGCACTTGACAGCCTCGTAGTTAGGTCATTGACGTGGTCCCTCCAGGTCAGTCTAGTATCGATAGTCATCCCCAGAAGTTTTGCACATCCGGCATTTCCTGGTGTTGAGGCGCGTTTCGATGTTATAGGCAGATACACTGTTTTAGTCTCATTCAACGTTAGCTTGTTTTGGATGAACCATGCCTTGGTCCCTTCTTGCACCTTTTCTACCTCCTGTGCGATTTGTTGTTCATTGCTGCCCCTACATACGAAAGTTGTATCGTCTGCGTACTGTACAGTTTTCGTTGTGATGTTCCTCGAAAGGTCGTTCACATATAGGCAGAAGAGAATGGGCCCCAGAATTGATCCCTGTGGTATCCCATGGTAGATCTCCCGCATGTCACTTAATTCCCCGTTCAGGCTTACAGCTTGCTTCCTATTTGTTAGATAGGACTTGACAAGTTTCAGTATATTCCCTCTTAGGCCGTATCGTTCTATTTTTTGCAACAGAATATCCCCCTGCATACAGTCGAACGCCTTAGACAAGTCACACATTACCACCGTACAGTTGTCTCCTTCCTCTATAGCGTCCCATGCTGAGTTTAGTACTGCGAGAATAGCGTCTGTTGTTGTTCTCCCAGTTCGGAAGCCGAACTGGTTTTCCGATAATAGGTTGTTTTTTACCAGAAATGATACCAATCGTGAAAGTATGGCAGCTTCCAAAACCTTTGCAACAGCAGGCAATACTGCTATTGGTCTGTAATTTCCTGGGAGCATTGACTGCCCAGACTTATAAATAGGTGCGACCCTCGCCACTTTCAAGTTGGGTGGTACCACTCCTTCCTGAAAGAATGCATTTATTATGTCAGCCAAAGGTTCGCCCAATGGTTGACAACATCTTTTGAGCATTTTTGTGTTCATACCGTATATCTAGAGAGTCTTTTGGTTTGAGATTTTTAATTATCTGTTGTACCTCAGCTGTTGTTACTGGTGCAAGAAAGCAAGAATTTTTTTGGGATTCAATGTTACTGATGTCAAAGGTCGAGTTCCGGCATATATCTCGCAGAAGACCTGCCACGCCACAAAAGTAATCGTTTAGAGCATATATCTGTTTATGGAGCAAGTTTCTCTATTTATAATTTGCTATGTGATTTTCTGGGTATTTTCGGATGAGTGTATTAATTGTAAGTAATTGTTCCGTTTTTCTTCTCTTGCTTTTTGTAAATAGAACTCCTTATAGTTTTTAAGTATTCTTTTTAGGTCATCACCTCGCAAGAGGTTGTATGCTTCCTGAATGAGCGCCATGGTTTCTTTTATTTGTCTGAGTTCATTCGAAATATAAACAGGTTTAATTTTCGTTGAAGTTCCAGCTAGTTTCTTCCTAAGAGGGAATGCGATATCCACACTTTCAATTAGTTTGTTGAAGAAAAATTCAAATTTTTTGTTTGTATCTTGTATGTGAAGGGAATCTGTCCATGTCTGCCCTTTGATTATTTCTTCGAAGTTTTGGTAGTTCCTTTGTGAGAGGATTCTGCTTTTTGTGTAGATAGGCTGTGGTTGGTTATTGTTACAGCTAACGATGAAATTAATTACCTTATGATCCGATATTGGTGTTTCTATAGTATAGGCTTTGTATATTCCTGTGTTTGTGAATACATTGTCTAATGTACTTTTCGATTCTCCCTGAATTCTCGTATGTTCATAGACTGTGCGTGCTAATCCGAAAGATTGTAGTGTGTTTATTAGATCACGCGAATTCCTACTTTTGATTGACATATCTATGTTGAAATCGCCGCCGACGACTAGTTTTACATTGTTTTTAAGATGGTGTATTACATTTGTGAGCATTTCTTGCATTATTTCTAAAAAAAGTTGAATGTCCTTTTCTGGTGAGCGGTAGCTACATATTATAACCATGTTTTCCCTGCTCAAGTAAATTCCGCAAAATTCCACTATTTTCTCTCTCGAGAAGTTCGATACTAGCTCCATCCTTTGATATTGTATCTCCTTTCTAACGTATATACATACCCCTCCGTGCTTGTACTGTCTTCTAGTAAAATATGCACCTAGAGTGTAATCTCTGATATTATATGTTTGAAGATTGTGTATATTGAACCAGTGCTCTGCAACACACAGGATATTTGTTTTTCCATCGTGAACCATTAACTCAACAGCTTCGATTTTATTGGTTAAGCACTGAGCATTGATGTATGTAATTTTTAACTTAAAATATTCTGATTGTTTAGTTGATATAGCATTTATTTTATTCCTACCTTTTTTGAGCTCCACATCGTTCTCTCTGCAATCTATGTTGGGTTGTTGGGAGTATGTAATTTGTGAAAATTTACATCATCTTGTTGAGTCTATTTCGGAATATAAATTTTCTTATTTTGGTACCTTCTGGCCAATTACTAGGCTCTATGAAATTTGCATAGTCCCTCTCTGCTATTCCTATTTTGTAGCAATTTACATTATATTTGGCATCTAGTTTCACGCACTCGTAGCTGGACTGTGTAAGAGTGTCTACATGTTCCTTTACATCTTCAATTGTGTTATTTTTGTGTATGTTACCAAGAAAGAGCCACATTTTCCTTTCAACTGCTTTTAGTTTCAGCTCCCCGTTATTGCCGTACCCACTGATATATTTTTCCTCTGTTTTCTTTTTACCACCTCTGTCCATTTTGTGTGAGTAATTATATTTTCATTGTTTATTCCATTTTGGTTATTCAACATGGATTGTACTTCCAGTATTCCTTCAGAAACTTGTTCTTTAGTAATTTGTATTGCTTTGTTTTTCCTCTCATCCGAGTCCTTTATAATGTCCTGTTTGGCTCCAATTTCCTGAGTTTTATTCGTGGTATTTTCTTCTACTTTGGACTCTGCATTTTTTATTCTTGATACTTGAGCTCTTGTTGTCCCCTGATACCCCTCTTTCGATATCATATTTTGAGTATTTACCTGATTTTCCTTGTTTACAGGCGTTTTTTGATACTTTTGAGTTTCTTCCTTCGTGTTGTTGGTGTATGTTTGTTTGATGTGTTCTTCCAAATGGTCTACTTTTCTAGACAGGTTATTTATTATATCAATACAGACTTCTATTTTAGCCTTTAATTCACCAATCTCAGCTTTATCATTATGTGAGGTTATGTCCTGGTCCGAGTCTTCACAACAAATTATTAAAGAGTTTTTTACTACTTTAATATTTTTATTTCTTTCGGCGCAGCTCCCATGATATGCACCGCCACATTTGGAACACACATATGTAGTGATTAATTTCTTTTTGCAACATTTATACTGCTTGTTATCATTCACATTCTCCTCATCCGCCATCTTACTTAATAATTTATTTAGAAGGACATATAAAGACGAAACATCTCGGAGTGTTCGATTATAAGTGCGAAACGTGCGACTACAGATCAAATCGAAGGTTCCGTCTGGAAAATCACATAAAAACGAAACATCGCGGCGAATTTAATTTCAAATGTGCATCCTGTGAGTACACCGCTAATCGTAAGGAATCTTTAGAAAAACACACGAAAACTAAACATCTCCGAGAGTTTGACTATAAGTGTACGTCATGTGCATATGAGACTAACTGCAAGTGGAATATGGCGAAACATTTAAAAATACATCTCAAGGAGTGCAATTATAAATGCCACACACATCGTTTGCCCTTGAATTACATATCAACATAACCTATATAGCTATAAGTCCTTGTTCACAATGGACATAAGACATAAGCTGAACGTAACATAAACGTAACGCGTAAAGTTAAACGCATGACAAACCAATGCAGCTATCCACAGTGGCCGTAGTGCCTATGTCACCTTATGTTATGTTTACGTACTCCTTACGTGTGAACGTAAGAAATACATGAAGTTGAAATAATTTCAACTTTATGTTTTTCTTATGTATTTCTTACGTACCTATAATTTTAGTAAAATAAGCTTTTTGAAGTTTCACAACATAAACCGATTGGTAACGATATTATAAAAAACGCGGGAAGCCTGTAGGAGAATCACATGCTTTCGAATCGTGTCAATTGGAATTGTGACGATTTTGTTCTGATAACGTGAAAAATACAAAGGCTTTATCGATTTTAAATAATATAATTTAATATATGTATCTACTACAAATTACTGCAATAAGTTGTAATTATTCCATATGAGTTAATATTTGTTGGTGCTATTTACATATCGAGTAA
Organism: Amphimallon solstitiale; assembly: GCA_963170755.1. Classification (NCBI taxonomy): domain Eukaryota; kingdom Metazoa; phylum Arthropoda; class Insecta; order Coleoptera; family Scarabaeidae; genus Amphimallon; species Amphimallon solstitiale. Next base: position 23,409,518 of record OY720677.1, on the reverse strand, counting down.
AAAAAGAAAATTGAATTAAGGTGATGGAAAAGGGGCAAGTAGATATAGAACTTCTTTTATTTCAGTTGATGAGAGCTAAAGCGTATTTATGTATTTAACAAGGCACATCGGAGCTGCAAAAATGTGATATACCAAGATGTCTGGAAAGGAGTAACAGAAACATTAGACGTCTCACAAGTATTTTAAACATTAGTTATAGCACTGGTTTACAAAGGCGTATTAAATATTATCAGTAAGTGATATATGCAAACGAGCATGGAAAGATTGAAGGAACGCTACACATGAGAAAGCAAGAAGAACTTGTTAATTCCAAAGTGCTGCTTGAAATATGTATGTGAAATTGCTTAATACTTTGCTACGCCGAATACCTCCACATACTACTTGTGAAGCATCTCAAGGCATACAGCAATACCAAAAAATAATCTACACTAAATATTTTTACTTTAGTACTGAAACCACCACCAAAGCCGAGCACCATGGTGTAGCATATAATGCTTTTGCTGTCTTTAAAAACTTTCCTAAATGTAACAGTGAACCAAATATTCTTGAAGTGTGATTATAACTTTGAATTAAAGTGCAGTGTCTAATGTATGAAGGCGAATAAAAAGCTAATCAGCATATAACATGGAAATGGTTAAGGATTACGATGTTAATAATTTCATTATCTGAGGACACTATAATGTAAAAAAGTCGTGTGGCCACCACACGACTTCCTTATACATATAAAAGTGATACTTCCGGTCCGAATTTTGAAATTTCATTTATACAAAAAATATTCCAAATGCAACTCTAAATACTTTTGTACTCTTCATAAATATATATAGATTGCATAATTGACGACATATTTGCAAAAAATCGTTATTCGGTAAGAGTAAAAGTGGTACTTCCGGTCTGAATTTTGAAATTTTTTTTATACAAAAGGTATTGAAAATTAAGTCCTAAATACTTTTATACTCGTAACGTACCTGCCTAAAAAGCATGACTTGCAAAATATTTGCAAAAAACTGATTTTCGATAAGAGTAAAAGACCTACTTCCGGTAGGAATTTCGAAAAACTCTTTTAATAAAATTGTTCGCAATTTTAATTTTGAAAGTACATATGAATTCTTTATAAATTTGGTTAAACTTAGTAGTTGACAAAATATTGGCAAAAGTCGATTTCTTCACTGAAGTAAACTACTACTTCCGGTCGGCCGATTTTGCAAAATATTTGCAAAAAACTGATTTTCGATAAGAGTAAAAGACCTACTTCCGGTAGGAATTTCGAAAAACTCTTTTAATAAAATTGTTCGCAATTTTAATTTTGAAAGTACATATGAATTCTTTATAAATTTGGTTAAACTTAGTAGTTGACAAAATATTGGCAAAAGTCGATTTCTTCACTGAAGTAAACTACTACTTCCGGTCGGCCGATTTTGCAAAATATTTGCAAAAAACTGATTTTCGATAAGAGTAAAAGACCTACTTCCGGTAGGAATTTCGAAAAACTTTTAATAAAATTGTTCGCAATTTTAATTTTGAAAGTACATATGAATTCTTTATAAATTTGGTTAAACTTAATAGTTGACAAAATATTGGCAAAAGCCGATTTCTTCACTGAAGTACTTCCGGTTGGCCGATTTTGCTGAAAATCTAATCAGTTCTCAAAAGGGTGATTATACTACTAAATGCAAAATTTGGAATAGATACCTACAGCGATTTGAGCGCTATCGTGGTCACACACACACGGACACGGACACACAAAGAGAGAGAGATTTTTTAAAAACCACTTTTTTGGTATTAGGGGACTTCAAAACGTGGACATCTGCAAAAATCTCGAGGTCGAAAATTTTCATCATCACAATACTTCCTTATACTACGTATAAGAAAGTAAAAAGGGAATTAAAAACAAGTTACAAGCCTAAGATAGACCATTTAATATTTGTATGTGTGGAAAAAAAAATATGTATAAATAAAACACGATGGTAAAATAAAAAACAAAGGGTTTTATTCCAAATTAAGATACCTGTATTTGTAAAATACAGATACAATGATTCTTAAAGACTTTATAATGTAATTTAAATAGATAAGCTTTTAATTTGTGTGGTTAAATGGAGTTCAATTCATATATTTGAGAATACATATTATAAATTAAATAGGTTTTACAGACTGGATTTGCTCTTCTTGTTTTTACCGGCTCTCGTTTTTCTTTCACATTTATTTTGGTTACTTTTCGTTAATAACAAGAAGGGCAATATGCAGATTATTATCCATTCTAACAGAATTTTCAATATTGTCAGAATTTTTGGAAACTACTAACCTTAAAACGTCAAAGTAAATAAACAAAATTCCACTATAGCGCATGCGCAAATCCTTACGTTTATGTTTTCTTTATGTTCATTGTGAACAGTAATTACATTTTACGCGTTATGTATCTCTTAACTAAATCTTACGTCTTATGGGTTTCTTATGACTTATGTTTCTTATGTCCATTGTGAACAAGGACTAACTATGATAAAGTAAATGTTTTATTGAAGAATCGTAGGATTACTATTTTTTCCCGTATTATACTCACAATTACCCTTTTATAACATAATAAAAAATAATAACATACAAAAGGCTTTTTAAAAAACGTATTCATGTTTTTTAAAGAAATAAATCCAAACAAGGAACCGGTATTAAAAAGCCAGCATTTTTATTAAATACCTACATGAAATGTCAGTCTGTTTCGGGTTCAGAGTTTGGGTTATTCTCATTTTTTTCTATGTGTTCAACAGGTGTGTCTAAAACAGTCTTCTATATATTTTGTATGACTAAATATATTATGTAAAATAAGAAGAAGTAATTAAAAGCTATCCGAACCACAACATTTATTAAGTTGTTTTGCATGGTTTTATCAACTTGACTAGTTTATGTGAGGCATTCAAACCAGTAATGTAGTACATTTTACAAATAAAATGCATTATAAACACCACATTTTAAGGTTTTGGTAACTTCAGAATTTAGACATTTAAATGGTTCACAGCCAATCGTTTATCACTTAACCAGGATAAATGTGAGACAATTTACTTTACTAGTAAACATAGATCAAACATATATTCTACGAATTGAAAATTCCTTGATATAAGACTAGACCCAAGATTAACATGGAAGCCGCAGTTAGATGAATTAATCAAACACTTGTCTTCTGCTACTTATGCAATTAGACGTATCAGGTTTACAGGTTTATAACTGACAGTCTACTGGAATAACAACATACTATGGACTATCAAATTACAAATCAACAATGTTTAACCAATATGGGGTAAGTAGGCCTATGTAGAAAATGTGTTTATCCTGTAGAAGAAGGCTGTTCGAGCAATTGTCTGTGTTTCACAAACTATCCACTGCAAACCTCTCTTCAGAGAGCTTATGATAAGTCCATTAGCCTAGACACATATTCTGCAACAACTAAGGAGGGCTTTTGTTTCTTTTGTTTAAACAGAGCTTATTTAAATGTTAAGAAAAGTAACACAAGACGAAACTTATAAATACTTTATTTTGGCAAAAGAATATATATGTTTTCTCTATTACACCATTTTGTTTCTTATTCTCTACTACTATATGCTGCCATCTACCTCCTTTAGTTACAAGAGGCGCGAGATTCAATTTCCTCAATACTCCCACAAATTGGATCATGCGCAAATAAACAAACATTCATACCTATAACTTAAAACATTTTCAAAGATACATAGATAATTCAAATAATATAAAATACTTATATATTACATATGCTATTCATATTCATCAAGTCCCTAAATTTGTTAAATTTTGATAAAGGTAATGGTTTTGTAAAAATATCGGCAATTTGTTCATCGCTTTGTATGTATTCGATAAACAAAATACCAGCTTCATATTTTTCACGCACAAAATGATAGTGTATTTCAATATGTTTTGTTCTTTTATGGTACACAGGATTCTTTATGAGTTGAATTGCACTTTGATTGTCTATTAAAAGTGTAGGCCTTTTATCCACATTACACCTAATATCACTTAATAATTGTTTTATCCAAATCATTTCCTTGGCTGCTGTTGATGCTGCCACATATTCAGCTTCTGTAGTAGAAAGTGATACGGAATTTTGTAATCTGGATGACCAGGTGATTGCTCCTTGACCAAGCAAAAACACATAACCACTCGATGATTTTCTCGTGTCCCTGTCTCCACCATAATCAGCATCCGAGTACCCAGTCAATCGCGAATTTCTTTTATATTCAATTCCATAACCGACTGTAGTCTTCAGATATCTGAAAATCCTCTTCACTGCAATCCAGTGTGCGTTTGAAGGGGAATTCTGAAAGCGACTCACTACATTCACTGCATACATGATGTCCGGACGAACTGTAATGGCTGCAAACATTAGACAACCTACAGCTTGTCTATAGAGTCTTTCGTCACATTCACTAGAATTAATATTCTTGCATAAAACAGTGTTGATATCTGCTGGAGTAGAACTCGGTTTTAGTTCACTGAAATTGAATTTCTTTAGAATGTTTTTAATATAGGAACTGATGTGAATAAAGATTGATTCAGTCTTTTGTATTATTTCTAGTCCGACAAAATACAATGCACTTGATAATATAATCTGAAATGTCCCTTTAAAGTCACTTAAATTTTTTAAATTTTCAGTCATTATTAAACCGTCATCAACATATAGTATTATCACAACTTCACTATTATTTATCATTCCTGTATATACACATACGTCTGCATTTGCTTGTGTAAAGTTGTAACGCTGTGTAAATTCTATGAATTTCTTATTCCAACATCTAGGACTTTGTTTTAAGCCATAGAGTGATTTTTGAAGTTTGTATACTTTATTTTCAACAAACTTTGCTCCTTCAGGTGGCATCATAAAGATCTCTTCTTCTAAGTCTCCATGTAAAAATGCTGTTTTCACATCAAATTGTAATATTTCCCACTCTTTTTGAACTGCTACTGATAATAAAATTCTTATTGTATCATACCTGGTAGTGGGTGCATAGGTCTCATTGTAATCTATTCCTTTTCTTTGTGAACAACCCTTTGCACATAGACGTGCTTTAAAGCGGATGTCTCTTCCTGGTGTTTCTTTGATTTTACCGACCCACTTTGAGTTTATAGCTCGTTTACCAGATGGTAGTGAAATAAGCTCCCACGTATTGTTTGCTTCTAATGCCTGTAGCTCTTCTTCAATTGCAAGTTTCCATTTTCTTGATTCCTTACTGTTCATTGCTTCGTCATATGTTTCTGGTACGTCATATTCTGTGAGATTTAATTCAAATTCTTGTAAATGTTGTGGTATCTTCATTTTATTTCTATTTCGTAAGTTATATTCCTTGTTTCTGTCATATTCTTCTTGCTCATGTGTATCTTCATTTACTTCTTTCATTTCAGTTATTGTTTCACCTTCATTTTCTATGTTTTCTACATCTTGTGTGTTTTCATCTACATTAAAATAAGAATAAAATTGTGTTTGTCCTTGGCATTCTTATTTTATTGTTTTCATTGAAAATTACATTTCTAGATACTTTTATTTCCTTTGTCTTTGGATTATATAACCTGTAATTACTTGAAGCCCCATCATAACCTATAAGAATAAGTTTTTCACTTTTAGGTTCTAATTTCTTTCTTAGTTTATCGGGTTTATGTAAGTGTGCCTCACATCCATATGTTTTAAAGTGCTGTAGATTTGGTTTCTTACCAAACCATTTCTCGTACGGTGTTGAGCCTTTTGTTTGTGTTGTTGGTGTCCTATTCAGTATGTACACTGCTGTGTTGACTGCTTCTGCCCATAAACATAATGGTAAATCTTTTGTGTACAACATTGCTCTGGCTGATTCATCGATAGTGCGGTTGTCCCTTTCACAACGACCATTCTGTTGTGGTGTGTAAATACCAGTTGTTTCTAATACTATTCCATTTTCAATAAATAGTTCATTCATTCTTCTGTTTACAAATTCTGTTCCATTATCAACACGTACTCTTTTCACGTTATCATTAAACTTTGTGCTGCACATTTTTATAAATTCACGAAATCGATCATATACATCACTTTTATGTTTAATGAATCTTACTTCACGATATCCAGTACAATCGTCTTCAAACAAAAGAAAATAGTTCGCTCCACCCACGGGCTCTTCGCTCATTGGTCCACACACGTCACTAATATTAGTTCACCGGGCTTTGTTTGTTGTCTTTCGTTTGCCACGTATTTTAAACGGTGCTGTTTACCATAAACACAAGCCTCACTAAAGAAATCTTCCTTTTCTGTTATTTTAATTCCGTCTACTAAGTCTTTTGAAAAGAGTTCTTTTAAATATGTTGCGTTTATATGTCCCAGTCGCTGGTGCCACAGTTTCAAAGATCCATCACTAACTATGTTTGCTACTGGATTGGTGTCTTTCACTCTGATTAATACTTTATACAGGTTGTTTTCATCACGAATAGCACTAGCTACTAATTTATTATTTTCAAATACTTCTGCTTTTGTACCGTCTTTTATAATTGAAAATCCCTTTTTGGTTATTACTCCTTCTGAAAATAGATTCCTTTTCAGACCTGGTACAAACCAAACATCTTCAATTCACCCGCAAAATGTCCTTTCTTTCCACAATTGTAGCATGCAAATTTGGATTTTGAGTGGTTATTGCATTGTTCTTTCTTACCTTGTGAACTCGTAGTTGCTAATGCATTTTCGGTTACAACATTATGTGTTAGATTTCTTTCTTCATCTAATAGTCTAGCCGTTAGATTCTGTATGTTTTGTTTCGTCTCATCCAGTGACAACCATGCCTGTCGGAAAGGCCAATATTTTGAAGGTAATGAGCTTAAAATCTTCGTAATGATAGCTATATCACTTATTGTATCTTCGGATTCTCTAATCTGGTTTGCTAGATTCTCTATTTTAGAAATGTGCTGTGCAATTGAATCAGTTGGTTCCATTTTGTATTGATAAAATTGCTCATGTGTCAACATTTTATTCGTTTCTGTTTTCATTTCATAGATTGAGTCTAATTTATTCATTATTTCTTTCGAAGTTTTACAATTCTCTACTAGACAAATCTGTGAAAATTCCATAGATGCTGTTAAAATACACATTGCTAAAGCATCTTGCTTGTTCCATTTTTCTAACTCGTTCATGTCCTCTGGTGTTTCCGCTGGTGCCTTTTTCTTTCCGTTTGCAACATCCAATAGTCCTTTGGCTCGCATGGCACATTTTACTTGAAACTTCCACTGTTGATAGTTTTTCCCATTGAACTTGCCAATCTGTACAAAATTTCCTGTTTCATCACTCATGTTGCTCGTTTCGAAGTGAACTATTTTTTTTTATTATAAGGAACAAATACGTCGTAGTTCTCTTCCAAAAAAAATGCCCGACAAACAACTTCTACGTGTTTTCTTTTCTTTTTGTTGTGATCTGGGCAGGGTTGCTATTTTTAGTACTATTGTACTAGTGTTGGTATTTCATTTAAGGATTCAAACGACGACAGTAGTGCGCGTGCGTGATATCGACAAGCGAACGGTGAGAACGCGAGAGCGAGCGGGACATTACGAGTCGAACATTAGTAGTGACAACATATATTACATTTAGTCGTAGAGATACAGTCCTATATAGATTACATTACGAAACGTACATAACATGTAAAACAAGCATTTATTTATATGTAAGTTAGTGAATAAAGTTGTTTAGAAATACGAACGACAGTTTGTACATTATAAGAATTCATAATCCACCAAGGGGTTACATTTTGGTCCTTCGAGCCGGATAGTCGTAGAAACATAAAATCAACACATTGAGGAAGTTTAGCAAGACGGTCCACCATTAACCGTAAGTCGTTCCTTTCAAATACATATTCCTTATTATTATTACTTTGTATTGTATTACCAACAAGCAGTAATGACAGAAAACGAGCAATTAATAGAATTGATTCGCAAACGTGGTAATGTTAAGGCAATTTTAACTCGATTTGAAACATTTATGAAAACATATACGTGTGAAAAGGAATCTGAATTGAGATTAAGATTAGAAAAAGTTACACCTGTTTTAGATGAATACAATTTGTTACAAAATGAAATCGAAGCCATCGATAACAGTCAATTTAAGGATAGAGAAGAGTTTGAAAATAGATATTTCAGTACCGTTTCAAGCGCTAACAAAATTATTACCGAGTTGCAAGTCAAAACAGTATTGGATGAAATAAATGTCAGTACCGCAAGTAATGATATAGTCAATAACCCAATGAATTTGAATGTAAGATTGCCTAAAATTGTTTTACCGGAATTCAACGGTGCTTATGATACATGGTTAATGTTTTCGGACGCTTTCAAGTCATTAATTCACGAAAATCAACAATTGAATGCGACACAGAAATTTTATTATCTAAGGTCGTGTTTGAAGGGCGAAGCGGCACAAGTTATAAGTGCACTCGAAGCATCGGATTCGAATTACTCCGTCGCGTGGGATTTAATTAAAACTCGTTATGAGAATAAACGTATTATCATACATACGCATATAAAAGAATTATTTGATTATAATGTATTACATCAAGAATCGCATACACATTCAAGAAAACTTGTCGATCACTTCCAAAAGCATGTACGGTCGCTAACAACTCTAGGCGAACCAACCGATAGCTGGGATACGTTGTTAATACATTTAATTACTTCAAAACTTGACGCAAAAACTAAAAGAGCATGGGAAAGTTCCGTGGCAACCAATTCGATGCCAACTTTGAAAAAACTTTGGGATTTTTTAGTAAATCAGTGCGTATTTTTAGAAACGCTAGATAAGGGAAAAAACATAACAAAATCGAGCGTACAATCTTATGTCGCAATAAATAAATTAGAATGCCAATTATGTAAGGGAAATCATCTCATTTTTCGCTGCCAAAAATTCTTGGATTTTAATGTGAAAGAAAGATTTAATACTATTAAAAGATTAAAATTATGCATTAATTGTTTGAAACATAATCATTTTAATAGAGATTGTAAAGCCAGTAATTGTAAAAGATGCAATCAACCCCACAATACTTTATTACATTTTGATAATAAAAAGCTAAGGCCAGATGACAATGATAGACCAAATAATTCAAGGGAAGAATCACAACAATCCAGTGATAACAATTCAGTCATTACAGCGCATACATCGACCAGACAGTCGGAATATGTTCTTTTATCAACGGCAGTAGTACTGATCAAGGATATTCATAATAATTTAGTTCAGTGTCGTGCGTTGATTGATTCAGGATCGCAATCAAATTTTATGACAAAAGAATTGCTAGAAAGATTAAAGTTGAAGCAGTTTGATATATTGTAACGAAGTCCCTCGTTAATTGTACAAATTAACATTTTTGGGTCCATAATTAATTTATTTATCAATATTAAATTAAATATATGTGTGTTATTTTGTTCAAATATTGTATAAAGTGTTTTGGACGGACCTGTATATATATTCATTTGTAATTATCATTCATGTTATTTGTTTATTTTCAATGGAAAAGTACCGAATGTGTACGTCATGCTCGTAGCCGCGCATTTCGTGTCCGAGTCGCGCGCAAATTGTATGTTTTGAACAAGTTTTTCCTACAGACATAGGGGGGTTTACGGATATATAAAGGCCCCAGCAAGTGGGTCTCGTTCATTTTATTCTCCTATCCGACCGCTACCTTTACCTTTCTCTACTCAGCCTTGATGGCGTGAGAGAGTCTGGTTCAAATCCTAGAAACGTATTGTATTCAGGTCTTTTGTGCCGTGAAATAATCGTTTCGAAAATCCGCTAAACACATCCGAAAGTGTCTTTTTCATTCAGACCCAGGGTCGTGGAGGAAAAGTCATTTTACCGCTACAACCTAAATTCCCGTCAAAGTCAGGCTATAAATGTCGTGACTATATATTTCCGCATTTAATATTTATTCTTTATTTTTCAGAGATGTTAAATTTCAAATATTGTATGTAACGCGCCGTAAGAGTTCAAATATATTGTTCGCGCTCGGTACCGCAATAAACATAGAGATAATAGCACTTCACCGTGTAGCTATCGGTTGGATGTTCAAATCTATGCCGGTTGAATAATTTTTAGTCGCAATAAACTTGTAAAGATTCTTCTGCGAGCATGGCAATACACGGAAATAAGTTGTAAAATAATTTAAATAAACCTGAGCATACATTTTACTTCAAATTGACCGCCGCGTATTTTATTCCAAGTATCATTTTATTTATATTAATAAATGGAACACTCTGGGACCCGTAAGTGATAGTTCAGGGACTAAAAGTGTATATACGTTCTAACTTAGTTTCATACGTGACTTATAGAGGTCATTGACGTATATTTGTTTTGTATACTACTTATGTACATAGAATTTGTAAATTGTAAAATAATAATAATAAACGAAATTGTGTATCAATTGTATCGATAGTTTAATTACTGAATTGTTTAATTGTTTGACATTATTTAACATTGTTTTAGTAGAAATAAAAGTTAACTATCCTGTTCTTTTCAAATGAATTTCTACACGTGTTTTTTCTTTACTTTTACCGTTTGACAATGAGATAGGGAAAGTAGTATATTCAAGAGCAACAAGTTATATTAAAACAATAAGAAGTACTCACGTTTTCTCCGCTGTGCTAGTTGTTGAGCATTTAGTCTTTTGTCCCCAAGGCACCACACTGTAACCGTCATATTTCTGTTTTAACTTAAACTGCCCACACATATTGACATTGATGTCACCGGTAAGACGTTTATCAGTTGCAACATTGATGCCTGATCATATAGGCAGCCAGGAGTGCCGTGTATCTTGGTGGCATTCAGAAGACAAATTTTGTAACCGGCTGGCTTGCTCTGGTGTTATATAAGCGAATGGCACCATGTCGTATATAAAAAAGTAAGCTAACCAGGTTATAGATGGCGCCCAACGTGGGGCCGTGTTTTAAGAGATTTAAAAATTAAAATCCGACATTAAATTCCGCCGTGTTTCATAAAACTGTTTGCCTAGTTTAACAGTTTTCCGCCAGATATACATGTATACTTATTTTTTAAAAAAAGATAGGAAAATTGATACACAATTTATGTACATACATAGAGATAAGTTTTTATTAAAGGATAGTAAAACGTACATATTCTTTATTAATTGTGAGGGAGTAAAAGGATAGGAGAATAAATTGCAACTACAATACACTTTTTATTTTAATTTGGTACATTATAAATTATAAAATGACTGATGCAGATAAAGGCAAAAATCCAAACCCTCTTGGGTGGATATATACCTTGAAAAAAGAGGACTTAAATGCCGCAGCAGAGTCTTTAGGGTTAGACGCTACCGGTAATGTCGAGGACGTACGTAAACGCATTAGCACCTTTTTGAAAGAGGGTAAAACGGGTTCCACGAATAAGGGAAACACTCCACCGCAAGTAGTCACTAACGTTCAGATTTCTTCCGCTGAAATCTGTGCTCAAATAAGGAAATGGGGTATTCATTTTAATGGCAGCTCGGACGCTGTATTTTTCCTGGAAAGAGTCAAAGAACTTCAAGTATGTTACGGGATTAAAGATGAACATATGCTCCACGCGTTGCCTGAGCTTTTTAGAGACAAAGCACTGCTTTGGCTCCGAAATAATAAAACATTATGGGGTACATGGGACGAGTTCTTAGAAGACTTTAAACTTCAATATCTTCCGCCTCGGTATAACTTTTCAATCGAAGAAGAGATACGCGCTCGTTTACAGAAACCGAGGGAATCTTTTAAAGATTATTTAACCGCCATACTAACGTTAATGAGACGCGGCCAAGATATGTCCGATGGTGATAAATTGGAACGTGTATATGGTAACATGTCACCTAGTTACAGAATGTATATACATAGGGACGCGATACAATCTCTCAGACAATTGTCTAAACTCGCTGCCGACTATGAATTACTGCTGGAAGAGCAGGCGCGCTTTTGTAAGAAAGAAAGTGCGCTATCAGCACCGGAACGCCCGCCCAGCGATAAACCCAGTACTTCGCGTTCGCATCATTTGTCATATGTCGCCCAGGATAATAAGCCTCGCCAATTTCCTGTACCGCCGTCGCCATTACAAAAATTATCACATCCGGAAAACCGCTGTTGGCGATGTGGCAAGGAAGGACATACGCGTGGTTATTGCCGTAACCCATTTAAAATGTTTTGTTCACGGTGTGGCAAGTTAAATGTACGTTCCGTTGACTGCCGATGCCAGGGAAACGCCGAGAAGGGCGGTCTGCAGGCAAAGACCGTCCGCAAGCAGTAAAACCGCCTGAATCCGCAAACACGTGTATTAAAGAATCGACAGTGCCGGATAATCGCGTGTGGATCCGTGTACACATACATAACCAGAATTTACGAGCCCTCGTGGACAGCGGAGCGACTTCGTCGTTTTTGTCCGAATCACTAGTTGCCCGGTTGTTGAAAAATAATGAACAACGCGTCTTGAATAAAAAATCTAAAGTCCGCCTCGCAAATGGAGACGTTATAGTCACCTGGCTCAGTTTTATTACCGGTCCGCATGGGTAGCCGAACTACAGACGTTAATTTTGTAATTATGCCGAAGAGCCCGTGCTCAGTCATCTTCGGAATTAATTTTCTTAAGGAAATTGGGGCTGTTCTTGATTTTTCCGAAAGGAAACTGTACTTTAAAGGAGACAATGCAGTCTTTGCCGCGAGCTGTGGGATCTCCGAAGTACAGGACCGCCAAGAGACCGCTTTAAAAAAATTCCTTGAACAAGAATTAAGTAAATTTACTACCGTGCCTGGTCGGACGAATTTAATACGTCACACGATCCGTTTGCAACCGAATACCGCCCCAATAAAACAACGATATTATCCATGCAACCCGAAGAAGCAAGCACTGATCGACGCCGAAGTGGACAAGATGCTACAAGACGGTATAATAGAACCCAGTAACAGTCCGTGGAGTTCTCCTATCGTCGTGGTCACGAAAAAGAATGGTGGCGTTCGGTTCTGCGTCGATTTCCGCAAAATTAATTCCGTATCGATTAAAGATTCATATCCTTTGCCGTACATTTCAAATATTCTTGACAGACTCCGCGACAGTAAATATTTTTCGACGCTTGATCTTAAAAGTGGGTACTGGCAAGTAGAATTAGAAAAAGATAGCAGACCCGTGACAGCTTTTACAATTCCGGGAAAGGGCCTATTTCATTTTGTGTCATTACCGTATGGATTACATAGTGCGGGAGCGACGTTCCAACGCCTATTAGATTCGGTGATAGGTCCGGAGATGGCGGAATACGCATTTGTATATCTGGATGATATTATTATTTTAGGCAAGACTTTTGAGGAGCATTTGAAAAATTTAAGTAATGTTTTCGCGCGTTTACGGGAAGCAGGCCTTCAACTTCAACCAGACAAATGTACTTTTGCCAAACAGGACATAAAATATTTAGGTCATGTCGTAACACCGGACGGTATACGCACAGACCCGGACAAGATCGCTGCTATTTTAAATGTACCGCCGCCACGAACCAAGAAAGAAATACGTGGTTTCCTGGGACAAACGTCGTGGTACCGTCGGTTCGTACCAAATTTCGCACAACTTACCGTTCCGCTTATAAAATTAATTAAAAAAGATGTGCGTTGGGAATGGACGACGGAACAAGACGCCGCATTCGCCGCCGTAAAGAAAGCACTGACAGAGAGCCCAGTTCTCGCGTGTCCGGACTTCTCCAAACCATTCCAATTGCATACCGACGCCAGTGAGAAAGGTTTGGGAGTCGTTTTAATACAAATAATAGAGGGTGCCGAAAGAGTGATCGCCTATGCCAGTAGGACTTTAAGTAAGGCAGAATTTAATTATTCGACGACCCAAAAGGAAGCCCTTGCCGTTGTCTGGGGTATCAAAAAGTCTTCTAAAGGGGCATTTAGGCCTGTAGTGACGGCTGAGAGAATTCTCCTACCGTGAACCTGCGTGAAGTAAAAGTCTTCTAAAGGGATCAATGGGTATACCACCAGACCCATAATTTATCCGACGCCTCTAAGAAATTTACCGCAAAACTGGCTCCGAAATTTGAAGGTCCCTCTAAAGTTATCCAGATCCTGTCCCCGTCTGTTCTTATGTTACAGGTACCAAACAGACGAAATCCAGTGAAAGTCCATGTGAAAGACATCAAGATTCCGTCCGCCGACGAGCTCCAAGCCGATCTCCTACCTCCAATTCCGCCGGAGGCTGTGAGGGATGTTTTGGACTAATACTTGCTGCAATCCGCCGCACCAGGTGTTTTGTTTCGAGACATCATCCGGAGCTCATACTTTGTACAATCCGCCGTACCAAGTGTTTGCTCATGACACCATCTAGAGCTCGTACTTCGTGCAATCCGCCGCATGAAGTGTTTGTCCACATGGAAACCGCCAGAGAAAAATCACTGCAACTTCTGTAATGATTCCGGCAGTAGAGGTCTATCTCAAATTTTCGACGCATGTAATTGTCCGAGGCGATACCAGCACCAGTCCTGTTGTTTCACTACTTCCGTCACTAGTGAAGCAGAGATTCATCATGCCAACCTGCAACGTCAGAACAATTAGTGATAGTGCGCGTATCAAAGACATCGTAAGTGATGATAGACTGACAAGTGTTAGTTTTTTTTAATTTTAAGATGATAGACTGTCAAGTGTTAATTTTTTAAATTTAATTTTCCGTTTCTGGACTTTTGATATTTAGTAGTTAGGGTTCAATGTTTTCTTTTAAGGGAGGGCCTGTAACGAAGTCCCTCGTTAATTGTACAAATTAACATTTTTGGGTCCATAATTAATTTATTTATCAATATTAAATTAAATATATGTGTGTTATTTTGTTCAAATATTGTATAAAGTGTTTTGGACGGACCTGTATATATATTCATTTGTAATTATCATTCATGTTATTTGTTTATTTTCAATGGAAAAGTACCGAATGTGTACGTCATGCTCGTAGCCGCGCATTTCGTGTCCGAGTCGCGCGCAAATTGTATGTTTTGAACAAGTTTTTCCTACAGACATAGGGGGGTTTACGGATATATAAAGGCCCCAGCAAGTGGGTCTCGTTCATTTTATTCTCCTATCCGACCGCTACCTTTACCTTTCTCTACTCAGCCTTGATGGCGTGAGAGAGTCTGGTTCAAATCCTAGAAACGTATTGTATTCAGGTCTTTTGTGCCGTGAAATAATCGTTTCGAAAATCCGCTAAACACATCCGAAAGTGTCTTTTTCATTCAGACCCAGGGTCGTGGAGGAAAAGTCATTTTACCGCTACAACCTAAATTCCCGTCAAAGTCAGGCTATAAATGTCGTGACTATATATTTCCGCATTTAATATTTATTCTTTATTTTTCAGAGATGTTAAATTTCAGATATTGTATGTAACGCGCCGTAAGAGTTCAAATATATTGTTCGCGCTCGGTACCGCAATAAACATAGAGATAATAGCACTTCACCGTGTAGCTATCGGTTGGATGTTCAAATCTATGCCGGTTGAATAATTTTTAGTCGCAATAAACTTGTAAAGATTCTTCTGCGAGCATGGCAATACACGGAAATAAGTTGTAAAATAATTTAAATAAACCTGAGCATACATTTTACTTCAAATTGACCGCCGCGTATTTTATTCCAAGTATCATTTTATTTATATTAATAAATGGAACACTCTGGGACCCGTAAGTGATAGTTCAGGGACTAAAAGTGTATATACGTTCTAACTTAGTTTCATACGTGACTTATAGAGGTCATTGACGTATATTTGTTTTGTATACTACTTATGTACATAGAATTTGTAAATTGTAAAATAATAATAATAAACGAAATTGTGTATCAATTGTATCGATAGTTTAATTACTGAATTGTTTAATTGTTTGACATTATTTAACATTGTTTTAGTAGAAATAAAAGTTAACTATCCTGTTCTTTTCAAATGAATTTCTACACGTGTTTTTTCTTTACTTTTACCGTTTGACAATGAGATAGGGAAAGTAGTATATTCAAGAGCAACAAGTTATATTAAAACAATAAGAAGTACTCACGTTTTCTCCGCTGTGCTAGTTGTTGAGCATTTAGTCTTTTGTCCCCAAGGCACCACACTGTAACCGTCATATTTCTGTTTTAACTTAAACTGCCCGAACATATTGACATTGATGTCACCGGTAAGACGTTTATCAGTTGCAACATTGATGCCTGATCATATAGGCAGCCAGGAGTGCCGTGTATCTTGGTGGCATTCAGAAGACAAATTTTGTAACCGGCTGGCTTGCTCTGGTGTTATATAAGCGAATGGCACCATGTCGTATATAAAAAAGTAAGCTAACCAGGTTATAATATCAATACCTGTAAGCGGAATAAATCAGTCGTTATTAAGTATTTCTCATATAACGCATGCAGAATTATTCTCGACTAGCAAAAAATATCACAAAAAATTGCCATTTCTAATTATGAACAAAATAACAGATAAATTGCCTCAACAAAGTTTTGATATTTCGAATTTAAATATACCACAGGATATTACGCTAGCAGATCCAAACTTTTATAAGGCACAGAACATTGACATATTATTGGGTGCTACAATTTTCTTTGATTTGTTGTCTATAGAACAAATTAAACTGGGAGAAAATAAACCAATATTACAAAGGACAAAATTAGGTTGGCTAATATCAGGTGATTTACCTAACTATAATTTTAGCAATAAGATTTCGTGTAATTTAAGCATAAATACCGAAGTTTTAAACAAATTAGAAAAATTCTGGAAAATCGAGGAATTACCCGATTCTAAATATTATTCGAGCGAAGAGTTGTCTTGTGAAAATCATTTTCAAAACACATTTAAACGTGAAGAGGATGGTCGTTTTACAGTATCGTTACCATTGAAGGAGGAGCATGTTAATTTAGGTGAATCATTGGAGAACGCAGAAAAAAGATTGAATTCAATAGAAAAGAAATTTGCTAGGGATGATTCTTTAAGATTAGAATATACGCGTTTCATGATGGAATATGAAAAGTTTGAACACATGAGAGAAATTACAAACTTTAATGACAATATTAACGAGAATGTTAATTATTTGCCACACCATTGTGTTTTTAAACAGGCTAGTACCACAACAAGGTTACGGGTTGTCTTTGATGCAAGCTGCAAAACAACAAACGATATATCGTTGAATGACATTTTGAAAACCGGACCGGTGGTACAAGATGATCTCTTTTCAATTTTGTTAAGATTTCGTAAACATAGTTATGTTTTGACTGGAGATATAACAAAAATGTATCGTCAAATAAATATAGTAGAATCGCAACGGGATTTACAACGTATTGTATGGAGATCTGATCCAAAATTGCCATTAAAACACTATAAGCTTAATACGCTTACCCATGGCACAGCTCCAGCATCATTTTTAAGCACAAGACGTTTGAAACAGTTAGCTATGGAAAACGAGGAGGCTTGCCCTGAAGCAGCCTATGCGATAAGAAAGGATTTTTATATGGACGATCTATTGACAGGAGCGAACTCAATGGAAGATTTACTAGGATTGAAGCAAGATATTACTAGTATTTTAAGCAGTGCCAAGTTTGAGTTAAGAAAATTTAATTCAAATCATGCAAGTATTGTTAGAAGCGAGAGGCCAACTGAGGTGAACCTGATTGAAACAAAAACATTAGGTGTTATATGGCAGCCGAGCTAGATAGATTTACTTTTACTACGAACTTTAACATGAAAAGAATACGAATTACTAAAAGAGTTATTCTATCTACCGTGTCACAAATCTTCGATCCTTTAGGATTAATTGGTCCAATAGTAATTAGGGCAAAATTATTGTTACAAAAATTATGGGAACTCAAAAGTGAATGGGATGAAACCGTGCCAGCAGACATTTATGCGACTGCGAGGAAATTGTTCGACGAATGGGAGAATATTCATGAAATAACAATACCCCGACATGTATTATTATTTGATCCAGTTAGTATCCAGATACATGGGTTCTGCGATGCATCAGAACGTGCGTATGGTGCTACCATATACATTAGATCACAAAATTCAACCAATCAGATTTGTTCAAGATTACTTGCAGCGAAATCACGTGTTGCTCCTATTAAAACTATTTCAATTCCACGATTAGAGCTTTGCGCAGCACATTTATTGACTAAACTAATGAAGGAAGTCATTAAAGCATTGGATATAAATACGAGCAATATATGGTATTGGAGTGATTCAACAATAGTCATATCATGGTTACAAATATCACCAAATAACTTGAAAACTTTTGTAGCAAATCGAGTCTCTGATATTCAAAACATCACGGATATACGACAGTGGCGTCATGTTCCTTCCGAGGATAACCCCGCAGATATTATCTCCAAAGGCTTGGATGTCAATGGACTTAAGGATTCTACATTGTGGTGGTCAGGACCTGCTCGGTTAAGTTTAGATGGTGAACAGTGGCCAGTGTTGAATTATGGGCATAAGGTATCAGTACCGGAGATTAAATCGTTTAATTGTCTTAACACAAATATCGATTATACGATATTTGAAAGGTATTCCAATTTACGAACACTACAGAGAGTAGTAGCACATTGTTTGCGTTTTATAGGAAATTGTCGTACGAAAAATAAACATCAAGGAGATTTGTCTTTGGCAGAACTGAGATCTAGTCTGATGTTATTGATAAAATTAGCCCAGAGGCAGACTTTCGAAAAGGAGATAAACGCATTAAAAAATAAACGCGATGTTCGAAACAAACTAAAATCACTAGATCCATTCTTGGACGAAGATGGAATTCTAAGAGTGGGAGGAAGATTAAAAAATGCAAATATTGATTTTTCGCAAAAGCATCCAATCATTTTACCACAACATGAATTTACTAACTTAGTAATAAAACAGAAGCACTTGGAGAATTTACATGCAGGAGTTCAAACGTTATTAGGCATAGTAAGACAGGAATTTTGGCCATTAAACGCAAGGAATACTATAAAAAAGATATTAAGACAATGCACAGTATGTTTCCGTGTCAATCCAGCTACTTACATTCCTAAAATGGGTTGCTTACCAAGGGATCGTACAGTTCCTGTTCGACCGTTCTACACAACAGGATTAGATTATGCTGGACCTTTTCTAATCAAGGACGGTAAACTAAGAAATCGACAGTACATAAAGGCATATGTGTGCGTGTTTGTATGTTTTATTACGAAGTCAGTTCATATGGAATTGGTTACAGATTTGTCGACTGACATGTTTTTGAATGGTTTCAAGAGATTTATTAGTAGACGGGGGTTATGTAAAACATTATGGTCCGACAATGCAACGAATTTCAGGGGCGCTCATAATGAGATTTTGAAAACAATGACTGAAATAAAAAACTCAAGCAAGGTTAAGAATTATCTCGAAACAAGGGAGATAGTATGGAATTTTATTCCTGCTCGTACTCCGCATTTTGGGGGGATTTGGGAAGCTGCTATAAAATCAACAAAGACTTAATTAAAAAAGATAATTGGTAATACAAGACTAACCTATGAATCCTTTTATACTGTTCTAATACAGATAGAAGCTATCCTTAATTCTAGACCCTTGTACCCACTTTCCAATGACCCAAACGACTTACAGGCTTTAACACCAGGGCATTTCTTGATTGGAGAGTCACTTGTTGCTATACCACAGCGAGATGTAACTACAGCTCCAATCAACAGATTGAATAATTATCATCATCTACAGCAACTCTATCAACAGTTTTGGAAAAGATGGTCCTCGGAGTACTTGCACACCATGCAGCAGAGGAATAAATGGATGTTTGATAGTCCAGGAGGTGTTCAAGTGGGAGATCTCGTGCTATTAAAGGAAGATAACGTGCCTCCATTGAAATGGATTATGGGTAGGATAATCAAGATACACCCGGGCCAGGACGGAAGAACGCGAGTGGTTACTATCAAAACCGCTCAAGGAACCGTAGACAGAGGGGTGCAGAAAGTGTGTTGTTTTCCTAAAGACTACCACTAAACTCATTTATTTTTATTATTATTTTTTTTATTTTTGAAAGCCAGGTCTTTCAAGGCCGCCGGTATGTTGGTATTTCATTTAAGGATTCAAACGACGACAGTAGTGCGCGTGCGTGATATCGACAAGCGAACGGTGAGAACGCGAGAGCGAGCGGGACATTACGAGTCGAACATTAGTAGTGACAACATATATTACATTTAGTCGTATAGATACAGTCCTATATAGATTACATTACGAAACGTACATAACATGTAAAACAAGCATTTATTTATATGTAAGTTAGTGAATAAAGTTGTTTAGAAATACGAACGACAGTTTGTACATTATAAGAATTCATAATCCACCAAGGGGTTACAACTAGATTTAGTACTTTTTGATGCAATTTAGTACGTTAGTACTTTTTAAGAGAATCTAGTACCTTTTTTCCTTCCCTATACATTTTTCAAATTTCAAAAGCAATTAAAAAATAAAGAAATAGATTTTGTAATGGTAGTGACATCTGGTGAGACAAATAAGAAGTAAAGTGATGAAAACATAAACAAGATACAAATGACAATGATAAATCAGGTACCTGGCTTACCAATTACCAGCACAGCACACTAACAAGATTTCATTAGTTAATTTGATTTGACTTGACTAGCTACAGTGGCCCCCGTGGCTACGGTTGTGCGGTTCAACGTTAAACTGCGTTTACTTCACAACCAATTTGCAATGGTTAACCTAAGACCCAAGCTGATCAAGTACTACACGCAGTACACGCTACAAGTTAGACGTGGTACAGTAAATATAGACAAGTAAGTTTGTCTCTTATCATAAGAGACAAACTTACTTGTCCATATTTACTGAGTCCTATGGATGATAATAAACAAAAAGTATTTTATTTTTATACTTTTAGATTTAACATCCGTATAACATCTGATAAGACAAAGACAATTACAACAACAACAATAACTACTACTTCTACTACAGTAACAACAGCTTCAACAAGCATAAGTAGTACAATCCCGTCTGTATCTGTAATAACAAATGATACTGACTCTAACATCAATGCTAGTGACAGCAGTAACAACGAACACATAGATTCACACAATCAACCTATTAAAAGAAAGCGTTATGACCAACATTTTCTAGAAGCCTGGAAATGCTCATTTGATTTTATAATAAATAAGAATGGTAAAACCCACTGCAAAGTATGCAATGTGAATATCAAAGGAAATGTTACTCATATACAAAGACATTCTAAAACCGATCACCATTTGAAGAAATACGAAAGTTTAAAGAAGACCATATTAATTGAGGATGCTATCGAAAATAATCCAAAAGTAACTTTTCAGAAGAAAATTAAGGAACTGGAGCTCAAAATAGTCGCATTTATTTGCGAAAACAATCTACCATTTCTGTTAATAGACAAACTGGTGCTGTTTTTAAAAGACATTTTTCCGAAAGAAAATATAGTAAAATGTCTTAAATTAAAGCGACAAAAAGCTACATACATCGCACAAAAAATGTTGGCGCCAATGGCTAAAAATGACATTATAAGAAAACTACAAAAAAATAAATTTTCTATAATAATAGATGAAACTAGTGATATCTCAGTCAAGAAAAGCTTGGTTGTTATTGGGAGAATGTTCGATGTGGATAAACATGAAGTGAAAGATTATTTTATTGATCTGATTGAAGTGAACAATTGTACTTCTGAAGTACTTTTCCAAGGAGTAAAAAATTTATTGAACATTAATAAGGGTAAATTGCAGAATATGGGTGCAACCGATTTTTGAAAAAAAAACTAGTGTACCTTATAGAGAACCTCTAATTGAACAACTTTTACTTATAAATTAATCGGCGCTCACGTACAGGAAAGGAGATAATTAATAATTAAGGTGCTCACCGAGTGATTTTTCCATGTCACATTTTTAGTCGTATCTGTTATACACACCGTTGAAATTATGAAAATTGTAATAAATGATGTTTATTTCACTTTACCACACAACAATTACATTTGATTTTTATGTTTTTTAATAACTTTTCTCAACACAAACATAATAAGAAACTTAACCTTAAAACACCTAGTGGAAAAAGCCCATTCCATCTTTCATGCGGATTCGGACCAACTACTGTCATCCATAGAGTTATATAGAAGATAGATGGTCGAACAAACCACTTGTATTTTACAATATTTATTTGAAAATTATATGCAAATCAGTAATAAAAGACGTTATAAAGTGTATATTATTTATAAATTTGTAGTTTATTTCATTGATTTTTTTACATGCCTTTTAAAATTATACATAATTGTTTCAGATATTTATAATTCCCAGTTTGCACATTTACATGATTTATACTGCAATCATTGCAATGATTATTCCCTTAATTTATAGATTTTTTTACTCTTTTACCATCTGCCTTCCCCCGATGCAAATTCCGTTCTGTTGTTGCCGCCCCCTTCACTCGTATTTCGGTTGATTTATACCACTTTTTTATGTTTTGCCGCCCCCTTCACATAAGGGGGCGGCAAGAATATTTGCTTTTGCTTTCTGTACCCCATCCCCCCACCCCCGCGCGCGCGTGGGTGGGGGAAGGGGCGGCAAAACATCAAAAAATCGGTATAAATCAACCGAAATACGAGTGCGCACAACGAATGGAGTACAGAAATTGCTATTAATTATTACCGTAATTGTTGAATGTTTGCATTGCATTTTTCGTTAATTTCTATTTTTGCCACCCCCTTTCCCCACCATCACGCGATGCGAAAACAAACTTCATATGAACAATAATTGCAATGCAAACATTCAACAATACATTCTATATGAGAACGTACTATAGATTTGTAGTCGTAAAGTTTTTGCAACTGTGTAAAATGTAAACACAAATCTTCGGCAAATTTTTAATTTTTTTATTTCATACTGTTGCACTATTGGTACTACTAATTCACCTGAAAACTTGGTCAAGAAATTGATAAGTGTAAGGCTGAGAAGGTGCACTCAAAACAACTCATTGATATGTTTGATATTTTTATATCTCAACCTTATATCTGTATTTAATTCAACATTGACTTGCAAAATGAGCTTTATGCTTCATTAGGTTCTTATAGAAGTCAAATGAAATTTATGTTTTACTTGAATGTTTACAAAATACATGTCTTACTTTCTTGTGAATTTCTCTGAAATAAATGCTCTAATTTGTGTTTTTCTTTATTGTTTTAAAAATATATGTTTTACTTTCTTGAGATTTCCTCTAAAATTCATGCACTTACATTGCAAATGATAGACCACTTATTAAACAGTACACTTAGTAAGAACAGATAATTCTCTGAAGAACTCACATTCTGTAAGTATTTTCAACTTCATTATAGGTTTGTTCGAACCTGCAGTTCCGAACGGTTCTAGAACTAGTGCGCATGCAGTTCTGGAACTGCAAATTCTGAGAACTTGTTACCAACAGCCTCTTCCGATGGAAACAAATAAGACGTTTTCCCACAGAACAAGTCCAGGCCCAATATAAGTGTACATGTTTTATTCCTATCTTATCCCGTTCTTCCAGAATAAATTAAAATCCCAAAACATTCGTAAAAGTACAAATTTCGCGTAATAACCTTTTAAGACAATTTTGATACGAATCATAGGCTCCGCCCACAACCCAATCAGAATATTCGTGAAGTTAGAGAAATTTCGCGTAATAACTTTTTGAGACAATTTTGATACGAATCACAGGCTCCGCCTACGGCCAATTAAAAACGCTTAAATTTCTAATACACGTAGAAGACGTAACCCTGTTTAGGCCCCAAGGGAAATTACCGTGAAATAGATACTTCTTTGTTCGCCACCTGTGTCACTGGGGTTCCCAAATTAAAACGTAAACACATTTGGAAACCTATATAAGCTGAGGCAAATGCCTACACGATATCGAGTCCTAACTCGGTCACCCGCCTGCCAGCATCAACTCCTGGACCAGCAGATAACAGGCCACCGATACCGAGCGGACTTTCCAGCAAGCCATCCAGCGGAATTGTATTTACTGCTTACGTAATACAAGGGACCAAAAAGGCACTTCCAGGTCATTTGGAAGTACTCGGCGAAACGTGTACAGGTGACCACACGGACCAAGAATCCACTAAGAATTCTTGAGGAATTCTTTATTTCGGACGCCTTCTTCGTCGGAATCCGAGTTCGCCGACGTCTGAGAGTATCTCCACGTGGTGGAATACATCCGACGTATCGTCTAGTATCGACCGAAGAAGTTATAGGAGGATCCTACTACTGTGTACGTAGTAGCGGCCGTTTTAGTTATTTACAGTGCGCTTATTTCGCGTAAAGATACCAAACTTACGGTCCCTCTTTAGTGTTCGCCCATAGTATTAACTTCAGTGCACCAGGACAAGCTACAGCTGCTTACGCTGTAGCAATTAACCGTAAGTGCAGTGAAAAACCTATTAAGCCCGCGTTTTTATTTAACATTGTTGGTTGAATGCCAGCACCTCCACCAAAACATTTAAATTCAGTGTGCGCCTTTGTTAATGAATTATCATATTAACTTCACGTGGATTCATTAACGACATTGTTATTCCTAAAGTGTTAATATTAAATTCCCCGCGGTAGTGAAACATAACCTTCAAATATCCAACCGATATCTACCCGTATACATTATATTTGTTTATAACAATATTATTATCCAAGTTCGTTATTACTGGTACCCATATGCAGCGTTTGTTTAACTTTTATTCCAGTAACAATCATTTTATTTAACATTGTTGGTTGAATTCCAGCACCTCCACCAAAATATTTAAACTCAGTGCGCGCCGTTATTAATGTATAATATTAATAAATTCACGGTGGATCATTAACTATATTGTTGTATTCGGAGACTTAACCTTAAATTCACGCGCTAGTGAAACCCTAACCTCCAAATACCTAACCTATATTTATCCCTATGTACATTATTTGTTTATAACATTATTAATATTCAAACGTATCGTTATTAGTATCTATATTCAGTGTGTGTTTGACTTGTTAACGGATAACTTTTATTTTATTATTGGTTAATGCCAACTCCTCCATCATTATTAAGCAGTGTGTGTATTGTTGCTACTTCATAATATTTAGTTGTTTCAAAGTGTACAACAACTATTACTCAGTGTGCCCGTTTGTATTTAAACCTCGACTGTTAACATTTATTCGCGACACGACTTGTTTTTTTTTGGTTATAGTGTCGTTTATTAACACAGGTCGTTATTAACATCGGGTATAATTACGTATCATTAAGCTTTGAATTATTAAAATATTATAACGTTGTGGAAAATTATTGTTTTAATTAATGACATAACCCTACTTTACCCTAAAATCAATTAATACCTCCTGGAGGAGTCTTTTGCCGCGGCCCCTTTGTTTGTTTGTTTGTTTTACAAATTCCCAGGATTAAGGGGAGGTATTATTGTGGCGCCCAGCAACGTGGGACTACGAACACAGGATTGTGTCCGCGGATCCACCACCGACCCATCCACCTAAGCAACAGAGACACCAGGTTTCAAGATGCCTAAGAGGACAGCACGAAAAACCAGACAATCAAGTGACAGCGTGGAATTGGATGGTCCTAGCCCAAGACAATCGCCTTCGCCACGGACAACCACCCCCGGTGCCGCTATTCCGGCCCTGCAGCTTGAGATCATGTTAAATGAACTCAGGAACATAGGTAGAAGGATGACGGCTCTGGAGGAAACGGCTAAAGCCACCATCACATCCAACACCGCCTCAACGTCCAGGGTCGCATCACGTACCGAGGATCAAGAGGTTTGTACCTCCATCAGTTATGAATTAGGTGATGAGGATGGCCAGGACCCGAAGGCTGCCATCGACTTCCAGGACCAAGAGGTCATCACCGCCGTCCAGGAAGAGGAGGCATCCACTGCAGCTGTCCAAACCCAGGATGAAGTCATCAGAGTCAGCAACCAAGGGAACGGAACGGTATCCAAGACGGAGGGTGTTCACCACCAAAGGCACTGCTGCAGTCCGTGCAGTGTCGTCACCAATATACCTACACCACCAAGGGTGTACAGTGGACACCTAGTTGAGGATCCAACCACGTTCCTAGCAAGACTAACCTCCCACTTGCAGACAGCCCGTCTTGAGGTGCCGGAGGATATAGATGACGCAGTCCGCCCGTTCCTGACAGGAGAAGCAGCCAACTGGTTCAAGAAGAACGAAGGAGGCTTTGATACTCTGGGGGAGTTTGACCACCGGTTCCGACGGGAGTTTATGAGCCCACAAAGAAGGAAGGCTCTCCAACAGGCATGTGAAACAAGGCAACGCTGGGATGAAGATCCAGCAACATTCATCACAAGAATGAAACGTTTATGCCTGAGACTAAACCCAAGTTGGCCGGAACAAGACTTAGTGAACCACATCATCATGCAGATGACGCAGCAGTATTGCGTTCAAATAACGCAAGTGGGACCAAAGACATTAAAGGACCTACATGATACCTGCGAAAAGTGGTCAACAGTCTTCGAGCAGTTTAAAGGTAAGACAACAACAGTACCTTTAAAGAAAGAAGTTGTAGCTCCTCCAGCGGTACCAAAGAGGGAACCAGTTGCCGAGAGATCGCTGCCCAGATGTTGGTTCTGCACTGGCAGACATTTCAACCGGGACTGCCCCAACCAGCCAGAGAGTTTTGCGGCTAAGCACCCAGCACCCACTAAGCAGTCGGGGGAAGAGCAGAGGGCCGCTCCAAAGCCAGCAGCGGAACGGCCCTAATTACCACGACACCCACAAACCAAACGGCATCCATCCAGTTGCGGATTGATGGCCGCCCAGTGACAGCCCGAATTGACAGTGCCGCAAGTAAGAACCTGGCCAGACCCGAATGGATGTTTGGGTCAACCACCACGACAGCCGCCGTGGAATTTACAATGGCAATTAAAGGTAAAACTTTCGTCACTAATAAACTTGGACTGTTAAAGGCAACTGCGGGGCAAGAGTACGAATTCCAATGCGAAGCCCTGGAGGTGGAATGTCTCCAGGCAGGAATCATACTTGGGCACCCGTGGCTAACAGAGAACCATGCGGTCCTGGACTACCTAAGAGGATGTGTCCATGTTGGAGTTAAACGACGGCATACGATCTACTTCGATAAGACGCCACCACGAACTACTTCAGCAACGATGAATCTTGAAGATATTCCCGTTGACGTCCAGGATTGGACGAACCCACAAAGGGAGAAATTCAAGAACATCATCAACAATTTCCAGGACCTGTTCATGGAAGGTGGACGAATACAAACCACCACCACCACCAAACACACAATACGCCTGAAGGATAATGTGCCAGTGAGGGTGCCCACGTACAAGTACACCCCGCAGAAGAAGAAGGTCATCGCCACCCAGGTTGAGGAGATGCTGGCGGCCGGAGTTATCAGACCTAGCCACAGTGAGTATAACTCTCCGATAGTTATAGTGACGAAAAAGAATGGGGAGCCCCGGTTCTGCGTCGACTACCGCCGCCTTAACGACAAGACGGAAAACGAAGCCAGTCCACTACCACCCATTCAGGAATCATTAAAGGACCTAGGGACGGCGAAGATTTTCACCACACTAGATCTGCGCAATGGATATTGGCAGATCGAATTAGAAGAGGCATCCAAGCGACTGACCGCCTTCACGACACCAGAGGGCGCTGCCTATGAATTCCAAGTGATGCCCTTCGGCCTAAAGGGGGCCCCGACCACCTTCCAGAAGCTAATGGCCCAGGATGTCCTGGTAGGCTATCTGCAGAACTTTGCACTAGCCTACCTGGACGACATCATCATATACTCTGACAATATGGAGGAACATCTACGACACCTGAGTTTGGTGTTGGAAAGAATTCAGCAACACGGACTAAGACTTAATATGAAGAAATGCCGGTTTGCCAGTCCCTCCTTAGAGTATCTGGGCCATATGGTCACCAAAGAAGGGAATGAGCCCCAAACGATCCACATCGAAGCAATCCAGTCCCATGAAATACCCAAGACGAGGAAGGCCCTTCGCCGTTTCCTAGGCATAGTGAACTGGTTAAGAGATTACATACCAGATGCATCAAGAACGATGGCACCCCTTACAGATCTCTTGACCACCAACACCACTTACCGATGGACTAAGCCTGCCGAAGAAGCTTTCTTGGCAATTAAAGAAGCGGTAACAAGGCCCCTCTTCCTGCACCGCCCGGACTTTAGGCTGCCGTTCATTTTGCAGACAGACGCCAGCAGCATAGGCGCATCTGCTGTACTATATCAAGAGGAGGAGGACCAAAGGAGAATCGTAAGCTATGCCAGCCTACGATTCAACAAGACAGAAGTAAGGTACCATATTAACGAGCAAGAGTGTCTGGCCGTTATATGGGCCATCAGAAAATATCGGCCATACCTAGAAGACCGACCATTCCGACTCCGGACCGATAGTAAGGCACTCACTTGGTTGCATAGCTTTAAAGAAACCAGATCAAAGCTAATGAGATGGTCACTCCTCCTCCAGGAATTTTCATATGAAGTCCAACACATCCCAGGACGAGAAAATGAACTACCTGATGTACTCTCCCGCCATCCCAGTGACGAAACCACTCCACTGGAACTAGACGAAGTGGAAAGATTAGTACCAGACACGCAGCAACCAGTAACCCGGGCTAGTGGAGAGTTTGTATGTTTGTTACAGGAGAGGGACCCCTTATACCATGTGATACAAGATGCACAGCAAGATGACCCAGCCATGAGGGAGTTACTCGAACAACTCCGTCCAAACCAACCCGGAGAAAACCATCCCGATTTTATATATCTCGATGGCTTCATAAGATATCGAGAGGGAGCCCACCAGCCAATCCTGGTCCCAGAGACAGCCAGAGCCCAGGTACTGCATCAGTACCATGACGATCCAACGGCAGGACACCCAGGAACCGAAGAGACCTATGGAGCAATCACCAATCGCTTCCATTGGCCAGGAATCCGATCAGAAGTGATGGATTATGTCCGGGGATGTAGGCTATGTAATGCGTTCAAAAGGGGACCCCTACAAGCCAAGGCTCCTCTCCGACCTCATGCCCCGAGACGTCCCTTCGAAGTCCTGTCCGTCGACATCGTGGGACCATTGACCAGATCGAGAAAGGGCAATAGATTTGGTGTGGTCATAATGGATCTCCACACCAGATGGACCGAGGCACGAGCGGTACCAACTACCAGCAACAATGCCGTAATAGACGCTTTGGAGGAAGTGTTCCTGAGATTCGGCTACCCAATGGCTGTCCTAACAGATAATGGCCCACAATTCACGTCCGTCGCCTGGGATGCTGCCTTACGTAAATGGCAATGCATCCATTGGACTACCCCAATCTACCACCCACGGGCGAATCCAGTAGAAAGGCGGAACCAGGAATTAAAGAAGGGCCTACGTCTCCAGTTAGAAGGGCAAACGCCAGAGAGGTGGGACGAGAAACTCGACACGGTACTCTTTAATTTAAGATGCCGAAAGAACGCTGCGACGGGCTATTCCCCGGCAAAAGCATTGTTTGGGTTCGAACTGCGGAGACCTGGTGAATGGCGAGACCCACACAATGTCCCGCCAGAAACTGGGCCGCAGCGAATCCAAAATATACATACTAATGAACGAAGGTATCGTGACAGATACATAGAGCAAAATGCACCCATGCCAATTCAACCACGCATCGGTCAATTGGTCATGGTACGCACCCACCTCCCACCAGGACAGCCATTCGGCGCAAAATGGGCAGGACCATACCCAGTCCGGGAAGCAGCCGGACCAACAGCCGTCTGGGTGGAACGACCTGGCGCACAATGGACAAAATATCATATTGATCAAGTCCGTATAGCAAGACGCCCAAACCAGGGTCAACCACTCCAGCCGGCTGAACTTGATGATCATCCACCACCAGGAGCACCAGGACCCAGCCAACGTAAGATTCCAGGAGCAACGGGACTTTAGAGCGGTCCGCCAGGAGCAACGGGACACATGGGAATAGAAATTAAAAATGTATTTTGCTATTTATGACATATTTTTTTTTGGGGCCTGGAATGTCGTGTGGAACAACGTCTTTTTCGGGGGGGGGTCAATTGTTACCAACAGCCTCTTCCGATGGAAACAAATAAGACGTTTTCCCACAGAACAAGTCCAGGCCCAATATAAGTGTACATGTTTTATTCCTATCTTATCCCGTTCTTCCAGAATAAATTAAAATCCCAAAACATTCGTAAAAGTACAAATTTCGCGTAATAACCTTTTAAGACAATTTTGATACGAATCATAGGCTCCGCCCACAACCCAATCAGAATATTCGTGAAGTTAGAGAAATTTCGCGTAATAACTTTTTGAGACAATTTTGATACGAATCACAGGCTCCGCCTACGGCCAATTAAAAACGCTTAAATTTCTAATACACGTAGAAGACGTAACCCTGTTTAGGCCCCAAGGGAAATTACCGTGAAATAGATACTTCTTTGTTCGCCACCTGTGTCACTGGGGTTCCCAAATTAAAACGTAAACACATTTGGAAACCTATATAAGCTGAGGCAAATGCCTACACGATATCGAGTCCTAACTCGGTCACCCGCCTGCCAGCATCAACTCCTGGACCAGCAGATAACAGGCCACCGATACCGAGCGGACTTTCCAGAAAGCCATCCAGCGGAATTGTATTTACTGCTTACGTAATACAAGGGACCAAAAAGGCACTTCCAGGTCATTTGGAAGTACTCGGCGAAACGTGTACAGGTGACCACACGGACCAAGAATCCACTAAGAATTCTTGAGGAATTCTTTATTTCGGACGCCTTCTTCGTCGGAATCCGAGTTCGCCGACGTCTGAGAGTATCTCCACGTGGTGGAATACATCCGACGTATCGTCTAGTATCGACCGAAGAAGTTATAGGAGGATCCTACTACTGTGTACGTAGTAGCGGCCGTTTTAGTTATTTACAGTGCGCTTATTTCGCGTAAAGATACCAAACTTACGGTCCCTCTTTAGTGTTCGCCCATAGTATTAACTTCAGTGCACCAGGACAAGCTACAGCTGCTTACGCTGTAGCAATTAACCGTAAGTGCAGTGAAAAACCTATTAAGCCCGCGTTTTTATTTAACATTGTTGGTTGAATGCCAGCACCTCCACCAAAACATTTAAATTCAGTGTGCGCCTTTGTTAATGAATTATCATATTAACTTCACGTGGATTCATTAACGACATTGTTATTCCTAAAGTGTTAATATTAAATTCCCCGCGGTAGTGAAACATAACCTTCAAATATCCAACCGATATCTACCCGTATACATTATATTTGTTTATAACAATATTATTATCCAAGTTCGTTATTACTGGTACCCATATGCAGCGTTTGTTTAACTTTTATTCCAGTAACAATCATTTTATTTAACATTGTTGGTTGAATTCCAGCACCTCCACCAAAATATTTAAACTCAGTGCGCGCCGTTATTAATGTATAATATTAATAAATTCACGGTGGATCATTAACTATATTGTTGTATTCGGAGACTTAACCTTAAATTCACGCGCTAGTGAAACCCTAACCTCCAAATACCTAACCTATATTTATCCCTATGTACATTATTTGTTTATAACATTATTAATATTCAAACGTATCGTTATTAGTATCTATATTCAGTGTGTGTTTGACTTGTTAACGGATAACTTTTATTTTATTATTGGTTAATGCCAACTCCTCCATCATTATTAAGCAGTGTGTGTATTGTTGCTACTTCATAATATTTAGTTGTTTCAAAGTGTACAACAACTATTACTCAGTGTGCCCGTTTGTATTTAAACCTCGACTGTTAACATTTATTCGCGACACGACTTGTTTTTTTTTGGTTATAGTGTCGTTTATTAACACAGGTCGTTATTAACATCGGGTATAATTACGTATCATTAAGCTTTGAATTATTAAAATATTATAACGTTGTGGAAAATTATTGTTTTAATTAATGACATAACCCTACTTTACCCTAAAATCAATTAATACCTCCTGGAGGAGTCTTTTGCCGCGGCCCCTTTGTTTGTTTGTTTGTTTTACAAATTCCCAGGATTAAGGGGAGGTATTAAACTGGTAGTTCAGTGTTCGGTCTTTCAGAACTAGTAATTCAAGAACCGTTCGGAACGGTTCTAACAGTTCTGAATGATGGGCTAGTATTTGAAATTCTGATAAATCCGGAGCATGCGTAATTGTCATTCGTATCAGCTTTCGCATTTTTCTGGTTATGTTTATCGTATTTATGTTGTTGAACTTCAGAGTTTGGAGTTGTTGTAGGTTAGTTTTTAAGTTGTCATTCAAGTACCTATTTGTTTTTTTATTTTAGTTTGTGATATTATTAGAGAATATTGGTGTGATTCGGTTTATCAAACCTATTTTTAATTTTTTTTTCAGTTTTTATTCACACCCATTATATCAATTTTGTAATAGCCAAAGTAAACAGCTATAAGTATGTAACTAAACATTAGTTTCTTCAAATGATGGTTTATTGTTTTAGAAATTACTCCATTGACTACCATGTTCTTCATTCTTCCTCTACGAATAAAGTGAATGTAATGGTACAATTATAGGAACTTGCGAACATGTGAAAAGTAAATTTATAATTATCATATATTCGTAGAGAAACTGACATATTTGTTAAACTTAGACAAAATAGTATTTAATATTATGTATACTAAACTTACAATTTTTGATTCGATGTGTCCCCCTTGAGATTTAAGCAAAATAAATGGAATCTGTGATATCAATATATTAGATATCCGAACAATCTATTATATGTATGTATTTGTACCTGTTATGTCATGAAAATTATAATAAATTGCAAGTTAATGTGACTCCCAGACTTGTGACACAACACGTTCAGAGTCTGATTGATGTAAGTACCAAATCATGTAGGTATCGCAATTCAAATTACCAAAAAGGCTTTAATTCTCCAAAATGGATTGAAAGAGTGTACTACTTCACAGATTAAAAAAAAGAAGAGGAGTTGGCTTTGAACATTGAAAATGTATTATAATATATTTGTTTAAATTCATCATGATTGTTGATTTTATAGTTATGTAATACATGTTTATTAATGTGTGTGTGCATTTGATGCACGTGCCAATTATTAATAACAGCTTGTATAAAAATCCTTGTTTTATTTACCCGGTTTATCAGAAATATCCATTACAAAATTTTGAAAAATGTTCTTCTGAACAACTTCATTATTTTTTAAATCCTGTCGTAATTTTGAGATGTAACATTTAAATGTTCATTACGATTGACATTTGTTCACCAGTTTGGTGTTTTTTTAAAAAATGCAGAAATATCCATAACAAAATTTAGAAAAATTTATTTCTTATAAACAACTTTTTCATTACTTTTTAATCCTGTCCCAATTTTAGTAGTTAGATGCATTAGCTATTTAACGTTCATTACGATTGATATTTCTTCCAATAAGTTTGGTGTTTTTTTAATATTACTATTACTAAGTTGGTAGTACAAGTTTCCCTAAAATTCCAATTTTAAAACTGTTCGAACCTTTAGGATTTCGAACCGTTCTAGAACCAGTATTTGGCCGGACATGCGCATTATTTTCAGAACTACTAATTCTAGAACGGTTCCGGAACTGTTCAGAACTGGAGGTTCGAACAAACCTTATATATTTTCCAATTGCTTCTAATAAATAAATACCAGAAAACACCTACAAACATTATCTATATCATGCCGTATTTATTTACAGGATATTATATAATTTTAAAAGGCATGTAAAAAAATCAATGAAATAAACTACAAATTTATAAATAATATTCACTTTATAACGTCGTTTGTTACTGATTTGCATATAATTTTCAAATAAATATTGAAAAATAAAAGTGGTTTGTTCGACCATCTATCTTCTATATAACTCTATGGATGACAGTCGTTGATCCGAATCCGCATGAAAGTTGGGATGGGCTTGTTCCACTAGGTGGTTTAAGGTTAGATTTCTTGTTATGATTATGTTGAGAAAAGTTATTAAAAAACATAAAAATCTAATGTAATTGTTGTGTGGTAAAGTGAAATAAACATCATTTATTACAATTTCCATAATTTCAACGGTGTGTATAACAGATACGACTAAAAATGTGACATGGAAAATGACTCGGTGAGCACCTTAATTATTAATTATCTCCTTTCTTGTACGTGAGCGCCGATTAATTTATAAGTAAAAGTTGTTCAATTAGTGGTCTTCTATAAGGTACACTAGTTTTTTTTTCAAAAATCGGTTGCACCCATATTCTGCAATTTTTCCATTAATAATATACCATATACAAATATAGTGGGATTTGGAGCGGACAATGCAAATGTGATGTTAGGACAGTATAACAGTGTGCAACAAAAACTTCGTGAAATATGCCCTAAAATTGCCGTGTTGGGTTGTGCATGCCACTCATTGCACTTGTGTGCTTCTGCTGCATCAAAAAAATTACCTAACTCAGTGGAACAATTTATGAAGTATATATATAGTTACTTCGCTCACAGCCCTAAACGAAGTGGGGAGTTGAAGGAATTTCAAATTTTTGCTCATGAAACGCCAACAAAAATGCTTTATCCTAGCCAGACACGTTGGCTTTCAGTTAAGGTGTTCATCTTAATTTTATTAGTTGTATATAAATTATTAATTTTATGTTGTTTCAGGCTGTTTGTGACAGAATCTTGAAACACTGGAACTCCCTAACTGACTTTTTTCAGAATGATTCCAGAGTAAATAATTCAAACAATGTATCTGCTTTGGCTAATGCTTTGAAAAATCCCATCTTTAAAATGTATATAGAGTTTATGTCATTTACGTTACATCTAATTGTAAATTGTAATGTGGAACTTCAAGCGGAAAAACCTAAAATACCTTACCTACTGCAACGAATTAGTGTTCTGTATAAAACCATTTTAAAGTATTTTATTAAAAGAGACACAGTAGATAACGTAAATCTAACTAATATAAATATACACAATCCAGTTTTGTATCTACCACTTGCTCAGTTATATGCTGGAGGGAATGTTGATTTAATGTTAAAAAATAATTCTGAAGTTTTACATCTTGATAAGACAGATTTACACAACTTTCGGATAAGAATATTAGAATTTTATGTCGAACTGGCTAACCAGATAAAACATCGATTTAATTTTGAAAATCCACATTTAAAGTTTGCCGCTAACTTTGTTCCAGAAATTGCAGTATCTGGGCAAGTACTGTCAATTGCAGAATACAAATATTTATTTGATATTGAGGTGGATGTAGATACTGTGAACAATGAATGGCAATTGCTGTCGGAAACAAATGTATTGAAAGAGTATGATGACTTGACCCAATTTTGGGCTAAAGTATCTAATCTCAAAAATGCCTTAGGGCAGCCAATGTTTCAAAATTTAATGAAAGTTGTAGCTTGTGTACTAGCATTGCCACATTCATCTGCATGTGCCGAACGTGTTTTTTCACAATTATCGTTATTAAAAACTAATTTAAGAAATAGACTGACCACTGAATTTTGTTCACGTATTTTAAGTATTAAAGATTATCAGTATAACAATAATAACAAAACTATATGGTCTGATTTAAAAACTATTGAAAAATTTTACAGAAGTGAAATTGAAGAATCTAATTTGTCAGATGAAATTTTATAAAATTTATTGCTTTACTTTGCAATACTCTTAATTGAGACTTAGATTGTGTTGTACTGTCTTTTATTGTTTAAAGTCTATAGTGTAGTAACGAGTGCAATTATGATCCAAAGAAATTTCCATGTTAATGTGTTGTCAATAAAAGATTTTGTATTTTGAAATTCCCGCTCTTTTACAATTTAGTACTTTTTACTTTACTTTAGTACTATTTTATGATTGACGCTAGTACTTTTTTATTTATTCTGATAGCAACCCTGGATCTGGGCCATAACCTGTTTCTTTTGTTTAAGCAGAGCTTATTTAAATGTTAAGAAAAGTTAACACAAGACGAAACTTATAAGTACTACTACTACTATATGCTGCCATCTACCTCCTTTAGTTACAAGAGGCGCGAGATTCAATTTCCTCAATAGCTTTGAAAAAGCTGTCACACCTGATGACTAGGGGTGAGATTACAGAAGTCTCCACCCCTCATAACCATTTGCTGCACATCCCGCATTACATAGGACAAAAGCCACTTCAGTACAACATCGTCACTGGTAATTATTTAACAAAATCAATGCTATGTGTAGACATCTTTCCACTTTCATATCTAAAGAGAAAATAAAGGACATTCTCCTTCAAGAAGCATTCTACAATGTCAATGACATAAATTAGCCCATGTGTTGACGTTATCATCATATTTTTGCTTGAATGTGCTATTGTGTAAACTGTATGTAAATCTTATTATTGTTATAATAAATTTATTATTATAATAGAAGCACTATCCTTCTTACTGCAGAAGTGTTTTAATTAATCCTGCTTTTACACCCACAATCCTTCATCTCATCAGGGAAGTCGCAGCAATTTCCATTATACATTCTTGATAATTATCAATATAGTAAGTACTGCCTACACGTGGTCTGTATATGGACGTTTCTTCAATTTGTATTTACCAGCGATTTTAAAAATTGCTTTCAATAATAGTAATTCCTAATAATTGAAGTTACATTGGGGTTATCAAACAAAACTGGTTTACTCGTATTTCTACTACTTAATTTTTCTTTCACCCACGTTTAATTGCAATTGTTTGAAATCTTTATGGATTTTATTGTGTTATATATGTAGAATTTTACCCTTCATACTCATTGAAGGAAAGTATATCACTTCGTAAAAGGTAATTAGATACACACTTAAATGTAATCAGCTTTGACATTACTTATTTTATTATGGTTCTAGTTATTTTTATTTTATCAAGGCCTGAATCGTAACAACAACTGCCATGATGCAAGTCTGGATGAATAATCATCAATTATTGTTGAGGATAGTACATACCCAACAAGTTATACAAACAAACTAATTCATAACCAAGCAAAGATTTTATTAAAGGTTAGTACTTTGAACCTTTTTCAGCTTGTACTGCAATATCATTGTCAATTATAAGATAAAACATATACGAAAAATGACATTTCTTCGTTACATCGTCTTGCAATATGTATTTCAGAATAACATTTAACATCCACAATCACATCATCACTTATTTTTGGAATTTAAAAAAATAAGAGTCAGTAGACTTATCATATCCCTTAATTCAAAATATTTTAAGATATTTAAATCTAAAGCAAAACGCCTATAAAATTATAACAAACACGATTGGTGTAATTGGATAATTGCGTCACTTCCTTTAAGCTCCCATTGGCTTCTCTTTACTACTAGAAGGCTGCTTTTACTATAACAAATTTAGCGAGAGAAATTTATGAATGGGCACAACCTACTGCCCAACCCCTCTGTTGGCTACCTACCCGAACTAACCTTCAGTTGTATAACTATAGTATTAATAAACAAGGGCTAAAGTGACATCCCAATACTGTAGTATATGTAACACACTATATTACCGACATACAGATATCTTGGTTATATATACACATACATGTATCGTAGATATAGATATATAAGCACGGTGCTCTTGTGCACAAACAATTTATATATATATTAATGTATATTCTAACTTTGTAACGTTTTATTAAATGATAACAATAAAGCTAACAAATACTACATGGTGGCAGCGGTAAAACACTAAGGTGAATTTCAATTGAAAAAGCAAACGTTGGTGTAACGGTTTTATGCAGAACATATAAAAAGAATGGCGTCATTCAACAAACCACCACCACTTCACATAAAAGGAAATATAAATGTTGACTGGTCGAAATGGAAGAAAAATTTCACAACATTTATAACAGCTTCAGGATACGATAAAGAAACTGATTCCAGGAAAATAGCCATGCTAGTGAATTTAATCGGTGATTATGGTCAAGAAATTATGAATAGCTTCGAATATGAAAACGAAGGAGATAAAGAAAAATACGACATAATTCTAAAAATGTTTGAAGACTATTGTACCCCTAGGAAAAATTTGACAGTGGAAAGATTTAATTTTTTTTCAATTCAGCAAAAGGAAGGAGAACCATTCGAAACACTTTTAAGAGAGTTAAAAAATAAAGCATCGACATGTGAGTTTGGGAACCAAAAGGAGAGTCTTATTCGAGACAGAATCGTGTGTGGAATAGGGGATAGAAATATACAAAAAAGACTTCTTCGAGAAAGTGATTTAAGTTTACAATCAGCAATTAATACCTGTGTTGCAGCAGAAACAAGCAACCGACAAGCAAAAATATTACAGGAGCAACATGAAATCAGTGTTTACGATGTGAAAAAAGCAAAAGTAGGGACTAATAAGCAGGTGACAATTATATGTAAAAATTGTAATCGCAATCATAAACCAAGAGAATGCCCAGCTTATGGGAAACTATGTAATTATTGTAAAAAGAAAAATCATTTTGAAATAGCTTGTAAATCAAAGAAATTTAGCAATAATAGTAATAGTAGAGTTAAGGTTAGAGAAATTGCAGAAACACAAAATGATAATACTAGTGATGATGAATATTTTATATCTGAAATTAATATACATACAACTAAAGCATGGTATGCAGACATTAGAGTTAATTCTCAAATAATTAATTTCAAATTAGATACAGGGTCTGAAGTAAATGTTATATCTGAAAAGGTATTTAGAGCTTTGAATAAAAACAGAT
Source organism: Amphimallon solstitiale (assembly GCA_963170755.1). Lineage (NCBI taxonomy): Eukaryota > Metazoa > Arthropoda > Insecta > Coleoptera > Scarabaeidae > Amphimallon > Amphimallon solstitiale. Next base: position 23,370,812 of record OY720677.1, on the reverse strand, counting down.
TTAGTTTAAGCCCTTGTAATGTTGTACTGGTATCATATGGCAACTATAAGACTAAGGCATTGGGTAAGGTACGTTTTAAGTGTACTTATGAAAATAATGTTGAGTATTTAGATTTTATTGTAGCGTCTGTTGATTCGCAACCACTTTTGGGATTGCAAGGTTGTATTCAACTTAAGTTAATAGCAAAAGTGGATTTTGTGACGACAGATATGTCAAAAACAGATATAATAGACAAATATAATGACATTTTCACAGGTCTAGGTGACATAGATGGTGAACATCACATCGAAACAGATCCCTCCATTCATCCTGTAGTACATCCTCCTCGCAGAGTTCCTTTCTCATTACATGCGAAGTTAAAATCTACACTGGAAGACATGGAGAAACAAAGGGTTATTGAAAAAGTTGAACATGCAACGGATTGGGTCAACAGTCTCGTCATTGTGGAGAAAACTAATGGGAGTCTAAGGCTATGTTTGGAGCCAAAGGATCTAAATAGTGCAATTAAGCGTGAACATTATGCAATTCCTACTCAGACTGATATAGCAGCAAGACTTAATGGAAAAAAGGTATTTTCTGTGATCGACATGAGTGCAGGATTTTGGCAAATTAAGCTTGATAAGGAGAGCTCTAATTTGTGCACTTTTAATACACCTTTCGGAAGATATAAATTCTTAAGACTACCATTTGGCATCAGGTCTAGCCCAGAGGTATTTCAAAAGAAAGTTAATCAAATATTTGGGGGCATCGAAGGAGTTTTTGCCATGTTTGATGATTTAATAATTGCTGGAGAAACAGTAGAAGAACACGACAGAATAATGACAAAGGTATTTGAGACAGCAAAAAGACAGAAGGTTAAATTCAATAAAGAAAAATTTCAGTTCAGAGTGAAATCCGTAAAATATATGGGAAACATTGTAAGTGATAAAGGATTTACACCAGATCCAGATAAAGTTAGAGCCATTCGAGATATGAATGCACCAGAAAATAAAGGAGATCTGAAACGATTTTTGGGCATGGTAAATTACTTGTCCAAGTACATTCCAAATTTTGCATAAATAAATGCACCCTTAAGAGAACTACTAAAGAATGATGTTGAATGGACATGGCTGGATAATCATACGAAAACATTCAACATGTTGAAAGAGACACTTTGCAAAGCTCCAGTGTTGAAATACTATAATGGGAAAGTACCTATAGTTTTACAAACAGATGCATCAAAGAATGGTCTAGGCGCTTGTATAATGCAAGAAGGAAAACCACTTTCATACAGTTCTAGATCCTTAACACCGACTGAAAGAAACTTTGCTCAAATTGAAAAAGAGCTACTGGCTATTGTATATGGCATGGAAAGGTTTCATCAATATGTTTATGGCACAAAAGTGACAGTCCAGACAGACCATAAGCCTTTAGTCTCCATATTAAAAAAAGATATAACGAGGATTACGAGTCGTCTTCAGAGGATGGTTTTGAAATTACTGAAGTATGAGATCGATATAGTATATGTTCCTGGTAGTAAAATGTATATAGCGGATACTTTATCTAGAGCATATTTGAGGGATCCGGTGAAAGATGATCCAGAACTCGAAAACAACGTTCACATGATAGCAAAACATCTAGCAGTCCGCCCATCCAGGAGAGTAGAGATTCAAGAAGCGACACATGACGACGATACATTGAAATATGTAATCAGCTATTATATGGATGGATGGCCTCGGAATTATTGGGAAATACATGAGTTGGCAAAACCATATTGGAAGTTCCAAAATCAAATGTCTGTGGCTGATGGTATGTTATTTATAGGTGACAAGTTAGTTATTCCCCAGAAACTACGATCCAAGATTGTTCATGATTTACATGAAGGACATCAAGGGATAGATAAAATGAAATCGAAGGCACGACAGCTTATTTATTGGCCTAACATTGGTGACGATATCGAAAAAGTAGTTCGAGAGTGTGAAGTGTGTGAGAAATACCGATGCGGTAATCAGAAAGAACCGATGATCTCGCATTCAGTACCAAACAGAGCTTGGGAAAAGGTGGCGTCCGACGTTTTGGAATTCAATGGAGTAAGTTATTTACTTGTTATTGACTATTATTCTAATTGGATTGAAGTAAAAGAACTTAAAAGTAAAACTGCCTATGGTATAATTACTCAGCTAAAAGAAATGTTTTCAAGAAATGGAATACCGCAAGAGTTGATTTCTGATAATATGCCCTATAACAGCGAAAACTTCAAAACATTTGCAAAAGAGTGGGACATAATATTAACTACGAGTAGTCCGCACTATCCTAAATCTAATGGTCTTGCAGAACGAGGAGTGCAGATCGTTAAGAATATGTTGCGGAAGGCATTCGAATTAAGGGATGACATATATACAATGTTAATGGAATATCGGAATTCGCCATTAAAAACCATAAACAAGTCACCAGCACAGTTAATGCTCAATAGAACATTAAGAACGAAGATACCGATTACAGCAAAGTTGCTTAAACCGAAAATTGAAAGAAATGTAAAAGAAAGGAAAGCATTAGAAAAAAAGAGACAAGAAGAATATTACAATAGGAATGCAAGAAAATTGACCACCTTAAAGCCAGGACAGCCGGTGACTATAAAGAATGGAAGACTTTGGGAAAAGGGTAAGATAATAGGAACACATGAAACACCGCGATCATACTTGGTTGAAAAGAATGGTTATACTTTTCGTCGAAACAGATATCACCTAAGACCGTCCTACACACAACAGTTCTCCAATATCCATAATCCCACTCAGACTATAAACAATGATAACAAAAATGTTAACAAATATGTTTCAAAACAAGACACGAACAGTAATCATGACACTAATGACTTTATGAGACAAGACAACAGTAATCTTGACACAAATGACTCTCTAAGACAGGACGATAACATTACTAATACAAACGAAACTCCAAAACAAGAAACTAGTGATCTTGCTCAACCTAATAATGGTAATGTCAGACCCAAAAGGAATGTAACAATTCCTCAAAGATTTCATGATTATAATATGTATTAAAAAATAAAAGAAAAGGAGATGTAGTATATGTAACACACTATATTACCGACATACAGATATCTTGGTTATATATACACATACATGTATCGTAGATATAGATATATAAGCACGGTGCTCTTGTGCACAAACAATTTATATATATATTAATGTATATTCTAACTTTGTAACGTTTTATTAAATGATAACAATAAAGCTAACAAATACTACAAATACCATTATGAAACGCATTTACTTTGAGTCCACCTTGAAGTCAGCTTTAACTCAAAGTAGACTTTGGTTAAAGGGACTTTGACACATGTATTATGAAACCGGGCGTTATTGCCTTTAAAATAAAATCAACTTTTTTAAGTGTATAAACGGCCACCTCATTTACATCATGGAGACGTCAGGTAACATGACGACTCGACAAGATACGTCTTATTATGAAGACTTGGAAAGTGATAGTGACTCAGATTTTGGGTCTGATGATAGTGTACTGGACAGTTAATTTTATTGCTCTATCAACTAGCCCAGAATATAGAGGGGAGGTTCTGAACATAGTCACAAATTTACTAAAAAGTAATAATTTTCCGGAACATTTCATTAAAAAAATTACTAAACAAAGAATGCATAAATTCTATAATAGTACACAATACCAAGGACACGAACCCACAGTAACATCAACCGGAAATAAAACAAAGTACTTAGCATTGCCATATGTACCCAACCTATCAGAAAAATTAACAAAAATGTTTTCTTAACATAATATTAAAGTAGCGCATAAAAGCTACAACAACTTAAAATTCATAAATACCAAATTAAAAAACAAAATCAATAAAAATAAAATGACCCATGTAGTTTATTGTATCCCATGCGGGACATGTGACAAAGTTTACATCGGCCAAACTATGCAACATCTCGACGAGCGTATAAAAGGCCACAAATATGCTAACAACATCACGGCATTAAAGAAACATAGTAATAAATTGACACATTCATTTGCCTTTGATAAAACCAAAATCCTCCATGTTGAAACAAATACTAAATCACGAGCAGTACTGGAATTAATTGAAATCAAAAGACACGAACATAATGCTGTTAATGACAGGAACGAAATTAATAATTTGTCAAAAATATATTTTCCATTAATAAAATAATACAAATACTATTCCCAAAACCTATCTGTATATGTTAACGTTGTAAATATACACAAATAAACTTGTTATCGAGAATTTTTTTCCTTTTAAAAAGAAAAAATGAGGTGTGGCCACCACACGACTTTCTTATACGTATGAAAGTGTTACTTCCGGTCCGAATTTTGAAATTTCATTTATACAAAAAATATTCCAAATCTAACACTAAATACTTTTGTACTCTTCATAAATATATATAGAATGCATAATTTACGACATATTTGCAAAAAATCGCTATTCGATAAGAGTAAAGGTGGTACTTCCGGTCTGAATTTTGAAATTTTTTTTATACAAAAGGTATTTAAAATGATGTTCTAAATACTTTTATACTCGTAATGTACCTGCCTAGACAGCATAACTTGCGAGATATTCGCAAAAAACTGATTTTCGATAAGAGTAAAAGACCTACTTCCGGTAGGAATTTCGAAAAACTTTATTAAAACGATTTTTCTCAAATTTAATTTTGAGTACATTTGAATTCTTTATAAATTTGTTTAAACTTAGTAGTTGACGAAATAATGTCAAAATTCGATTTTTTCGCTGAAGTAAACTGCTACTTCCGGTCTACCGATTTTACTGAAAAACTAATCAGATCTCAAGAGGGAGATTATACACGTAAATACAAAATTTGGAATTGATATCTACAGCGGTTTGAGCGCTATCGTGGTCACACACACACACACAGACAGACAGACAGACACACAGACGCACAGACATTTTTTAAAAACCTCTTTTTTGGTATCAGGGGACTTCAAAACGTGGACATCTGCAAAAATCTCGAGGTCGAAAATTTTCATCATCACAATACTTCCTTATACTACGTATAAGAAAGTAAAAGCACCTGTTTCTTTAGAAGATCAGACGCACTCAATGTATACGTTTTAGAAACGATGAAGTCCTGCTTTATAAGTAGAATTAATGAAAAGATGGTTGTAGAAAATATTAAAGAGTTAGTAAATAATAATTACAACCGTCATGTTTAGGTAAATTATAGATTAAATAATTTTAATATGTTAATAAATAACAAGCTATATATATATATGTTGTCACTGGATTCCGGGTTTTCTTCCGCGTTTCCACTGCTTGGTCTTTGGAAAGATCGATGCTGGTATCTTGACGACGTTTCGGCAAAATCACACTTGCCATCTTCAGGTCTGCGATAACTGTCTGCTTCTGCTTCTTGTTATTCGTAAACTGACGTTTTCGGGATTCGGATGGTGGTTATATACTTCGTTAGCGTTTCGGTTGGTTGCCCTTGGACGAGTGTGTGCATGGTTCCGTGTCGTTGGGCTCGTGTTTGGAGTGTGACGGCTGGTTTGCGATGTAGAAGTATTAGTTTGGTGTTCTTTGTTGGTATCTGTTCTTGTTAGTGCTGGTTTCCATGCTGATGGTAACCTCTGGGTATCATCTCGTGAATTCAGATTGTTCGAATGTTTTTCAATTTCGATGGCTTCCCTGATGATTCTGGTTTTAGTATGTTCGATGTTCGCTAATAGCTTGGTGTTACTGAAGTCTATCGTGTGGGATGTTTCTTTCACATGTTGAGCCAGAGATGAAGTTTTCTCGTCTTTTCTTACGGAATTTTTGTGTTCGTCTCTTCTTGCGTTTACCCTTCTGTTCGTTTGTCCAATGTAAGTTTTTCACAGTTGAGGCACGGAATTTCATAAACTCCTTGGTTTTCTAAAGGTATTTTTGTTTTAGGGTTTCGAAGGACTGTACTGACTTTTCTGTCTGCTTTAAATATTGTTTCAATGTTGTGTCTTCGTAGGATTTTGGATATTCTATCGGTGGTGCCTTTAACATAGGGTAAGTAGGTTTTGGCAGTTGGTGTTTCTTTTTCCTCTTGTGGTGTTGTTGGTTTCGGCTTGGATGCTCTTTTGATAGCAGATTCACTGAAACCATTCTGCTGGAGTGCCTTGTGGAGTTTGTCCATTTCTTGGGTGATATTATCTTCGTCTGCTAATCTCTGCGATCTTGTCACTAGGGTTTTCACTACTGATTGTAACTGAGCTGGGTGGTGGTGAGACTGAGCGTTCAGATATCTGTCTGTATGGGTGGATTTTCGGTATACCGTGTGACTTAAGTTCCCATTTTCTTTCTTCTTGACCAAAACGTCGAGGAATGGTAATTCGTTGTTCAATTCTATTTCCATCGTAAATTTTATTTTTGGATGGGTTTTGTTTAAATGTTCCAGGAAGATGTCGAGGTGGTCCTTTCCATGTGTCCAGATCACGAAAGTGTCATCGACGTAGCGTAGCCAGAGTTTGGGTTTGTGGGTGGCCGTCCTTAGTGCTGTTTTTTTTAGGTTTTCCATAAAAAGGTTTACTATTACTGGTGATAGTGGAGAACCCATTGGGGCGCCTTCTATTTGTCTATAGCGCTGATCTTCGTAGATAAAGTATGTGTTTGTCAGACTGTTTCACCAAGTTCATTATGTGCACTGGGGGTTGGTATATTCGTTCGATGGTCTCTAGAGCTTCGGCAACTGGTATATTGGTAAACAGTGATACTACGTCGAAGCTTACTAATAACCATTCTGGTTCTACTTCTTCTTGTCTCAATAGATCGATGAAATGGCTTGCGTTCTTGACGTAAGATTCGGCTTCTTCGACATGAGGTTGTAGTTGTTGGGCTAGGTATCTAGCCAATTGTTGAACAGGTGATCCAATGGAGCTGACTATGGGTCTTAGGGGTGCACCTTCCTTGTGGACTTTAGGTAAGCCGTAGAATTTGGGGCATCTTGATGACTTCTCCCTTGGAATGAGTGCTGTCTGGATTTCCTTTTCAATGGGACTCTCCTTGATTTTAGTTTTGGTTGTTTTCTCCAGGTATGTTGTTGGATCCGTGGAGATTGGTTGGTATGCTGGATCCTCCAAGAGGGTTCTTATTTTGGCGTCGTAGTCGGTTGTGTTCATTACCACAGTTGCATTTCCTTTATCGGCTGGTAGAATAATAATGTTTTCGTTTTCCCTTAGTTGTTTCAATGCCAGGAATTCTTCATGTGATAGGTTTTTCTTTGGTGGTTTGGCTGTCCTTAATATTTGCGATACATCTTGGCGGATACTCTCGGCCGTATTCTTGTCAATCCCAGCTATAGTTGCTTCTACTCCACAAATTATTTCTTCTACTGGTATGCGGGCAGGAGCTATTGCGTAGTTAAATCCTTTAGCCAAAACATTGTGGGATGCTGCGTCCAATCCATGGGTGGATAAGTTGTATACCACTTTGAGTGATTTGTTCTCTACTCTGGTGTTTCTGGGTTTTTGTTCTGCTTGCAGGTGGTTGAACTTCTTTATTTGCTTTGCTTTTGTCCAATCGGTATTTGTCTCGGAACGGAATTCACTGAGCTGGTCCAGTATTCTCCAAATTATCGGGTGGATAATGTTGCTGAGGTTAAGATGTAGTTGCAGTAATTGTTTGTTGGTATCTTCCAACATTTTTCTAGTCTCGTGGATGGATTCCCTCAGTAGCGCCATACTTGCTTTCTTCAGAATGTTCTTGGTTTGTCTGGTGTTTCTGTTGAACTTCAGTTTCAATGTCTGTAGCACTATATTTTCCTCTCGGCAATGTTGTAGAAAAATCAGGTCACAAAGCAGTTTGCTTCTTCTTGTTCTTAGTTTTTCGAAGGTCTTGGTTTGGTGTAAAGTCTTCTCCCCGTAAAGACGTAATATGTTCTCTTTCAGGTGTCCGCGGGTAGTAGTATGTGTTGTCACTGGATTACGGGTTTTCTTCCGCGTTTCCACTGCTTGGTCTTTGGAAAGATCGATGCTGGTATCTTGACGACGTTTCGGCAAAATCACACTTGTCATCTTCAGGTCTGCGATAACTGTCTGCTTCTGCTTCTTGTTATTCGTAAACTGACGTTTTCGGGATTCGGATGGTGGTTATATACTTCGTTAGCGTTTCGGTTGGTTGCCCTTGGACGAGTGTGTGCATGGTTCCGTGTCGTTGGGCTCGTGTTTGGAGTGTGACGGTTGGTTTGCGATGTAGAAGTATTAGTTTGGTGTTCTTTGTTGGTATCTGTTCTTGTTAGTGCTGGTTTCCATGCTGATGGTAACCTCTGGGTATCATCTCGTGAATTCAGATTGTTCGGATGTTTTTCAATTTCGATGGCTTCCCTGATGATTCTGGTTTTAGTATGTTCGATGTTCGCTAATAGCTTGGTGTTACTGAAGTCTATCGTGTGGGATGTTTCCTTCACATGTTGAGCCAGAGATGAAGTTTTCTCGTCTTTTCTTACGGAATTTTTGTGTTCGTCTCTTCTTGCGTTTACCCTTCTGTTCGTTTGTCCAATGTAAGTTTTTTCACAGTTGAGGCACGAAATTTCATAAACTCCTTGGTTTTCTAAAGGTATTTTTGTTTTAGGGTTTCGAAGGACTGTACTGATTTTTCTGTCTGCTTTAAATATTGTTTCAATGTTGTGTCTTCGTAGGATTTTGGATATTCTATCGGTGGTGCCTTTAACATAGGGTAAGTAGGTTTTGGCAGTTGGTGTTTCCTTTTCTTCTTGTGGTGTTGTTGGTTTCGGCTTGGATGCTCTTTTGATAGCAGATTCACTGAAACCATTCTGCTGGAGTGCCTTGTGGAGTTTGTCCATTTCTTGGGTGATGTTATCTTCGTCTGCTAATTTCTGCGATCTTGTCACTAGGGTTTTCACTACTGATTGTAACTGAGCTGGGTGGTGGTGAGACTGAGCGTTCAGATATCTGTCTGTATGGGTGGATTTTCGGTATACCGTGTGACGTAAGTTCCCATTTTCTTTCTTCTTGACCAAAACGTCGAGGAATGGTAATTCGTTGTTCGATTCTATTTCCATCGTAAATTTTATTTTTGGATGGGTTTTGTTTAAATGTTCCAGGAAGATGTCGAGGTGGTCCTTTCCATGTGTCCAGATCACGAAAGTGTCATCGACGTAGCGTAGCCAGAGCCCCTAAGACCCACAGTCAGCTCCATTGGATCACCTGTTCAACAATTGGCTAGATACCTAGCCCAACAACTACAACCTCATGTCGAAGAAGCCGAATCTTACGTCAAGAACGCAAGCCACTTCATCGATCTATTGAGACAAGAAGAAGTAGAACCAGAATGGTTATTAGTAAAGGGCGGAATATGTATATGCAAAGTGCATATATTTGCATATTTTGCATATTTTAACAAATTTCACAAAAAATTGCATATTTCGGCAAAAATAAAATTTGTGTGCATATTTTTATGTTTTTCGTTTTATGAAAAGATTAAGTGCGACCCTGTTTAGGAATTCCCAAGTAATCAGCTTGCCTAATGGAGAGCAGATGTGGTCTATTCTTTTATATTTATATTGTATAGTTTTTATTATTATATGGTTTATTGCCGGCATTTATTGGGTGTTTAGGAATTTCCAAGTAATCAGCTTGCCTAATGGAGAGTAGATGTGGTCTATTCTTTTATATTTATATTGTATAGTTTAGTTTGTCGATAGATTCCAGTGTGAAAAGAGTGATTTCGAAAATATTTTATTTCAAACGCCTAAAATGCCGAAAGCCGCTTCGAGGATTAAAAATTTTCCTGAGTTGGAGTTTAGTGGGGATAAAGTGTTTTGCAAAGTTTGTGCCAAAATCATTGTTTGTGAAAAGAAGTTCCAAATTGATCAACACTTGAAAACAGCTATGCATAAAGCTAAGTTGCAGAAAAATAAATCAGTGCCTGTTCAGCAGTGTGTGCAAACCGCATTTCAAAATGTCAAACCAAAGAGTGAAAAGGAGGTGTTTCATCAAGACTTATGCAAAGCTTTAGTCGCAGCAAATATACCTTTGAAGAAACTGCAAAATACACAATTCAGAGATTTTTTGCAAAAATATTGTAATCAAAACATCCCTGACGAATCCACACTTAGAAAGAAGAATGTGCAAACAGTATACGAAACCGTAATGGGAGAAATTAAAGTTACACTGGGCGATGAACATTTTTATATTATTGTTGATGAAAGCACAGACTCATGTGGTCGATATATCGCACATCTTATGATTGGAGGGCTTCAAGAAAATGAGCCAGGGAAACCATATTTAATATCTTCTAAACAGTTAGACGAAACAAATAATGAGACCGTAACTCGATTTATTCAGCAGTCTCTATCAAATTTTTTTTTACCAAATCCAGTTCCAGTAGAGAAGTTTTTAGTGTTTTTGTCTGACGCAGCGCCGTATATGGTTAAAGTAGGCCAAAACTTAAAAATATTTTATCCCAATATGGTACATGTCACTTGTCTTTTACACGGGATAAACAGAGTTGCAGAAATTATTAGAACAGCATATCCCTTGGTGAACAAATTAATTTCAAATGTAAAGAAAGTGTTTTTGAAGCACCTCTAAGAGTGCAGATCTATAGAGAGAAATTGCCAGGAGTTTGTTTACCTCCAGAGCCCGTAATTACTCGATGGGGAACATGGATTAAGGCCGCGATATTCTACGCAGACCATTTTGAAGCCATTAAAGACATAGTTTTAGATTTAGAAGATTTTCGCAGTGTGTAGTGCAAAGTCAAGCATTATTCAAATATGTAAATTTAGCTAAGGAACTTGTTTTTATTAAGGTTAATTTTAGTTTTGTACCAGATATAATAACTTCGTTAGAAAGTAGGAATATAAGTTTAAGAGAATCACTTAATATTGTTGAAACTTTTTCCGACAAATGCAAAAAAGTTCCCGGTGATGTAGGAAATCAAGTAAGAAGGAAACTCGAAGTTATTGTGGGAAAGACTGAAGGCTTTAAGTATTTAATGGAAGTCAAAAATCTTTTTGATAGTAAGCCATCCAACGAAGTAATACATTGGCCTTATAACTTACAACCCAAATTAAAATATTGCCAGATCACATCGGTAGATGTTGAAAGAACTTTTTCTTTGTACAAACATATTTTTACAGACAGAAGGCAAACATTTTTATTGGAAAATTTTGAAAAATATATCGTTATAAATGCATTTTATACTATTTCAGGTTGCAAATTGTACCTATTATGTTTTTCTTTTAATTTTACTTAAAATAAATAATTTTTGTAAGAGTCGGCGTTTCTTTATTTCCATTTTTCCATGTTATATTCAAGGCATATAATTGCATATTTTGACAAATAAATGCATATTGTTGCATATTTCAGAGAAAAACGATGCATATATATGCGCATATTTTAACTGAATTGACGTGCATATATTCCGCCCTTTAGTTATTAGTAAGCTTCGACGTAGTATCACTGTTTACCAATATACCAGTTGCCGAAGCTCTAGAGACCATCGAACGAATATACCAACCCCCAGTGCACATAATGAACTTGGTGAAACACTGTCTGACAAACACATACTTTATCTACGAAGATCAGCGCTATAGACAAATAGAAGGCGCCCCAAACTCTGGCTACGCTACGTCGATGACACTTTCGTGATCTGGACACATGGAAAGGACCACCTCGAAATATGCAATTTTTTGTGAAATTTGTTAAAATATGCAAATATATGCACTTTGCATATATTCCGCCCTTTACTAATAACCATTCTGGTTCTACTTCTTCTTGTCTCAATAGATCGATGAAGTGGCTTGCGTTCTTGACGTAAGATTCGGCTTCTTCGACATGAGGTTGTAGTTGTTGGGCTAGGTATCTAGCCAATTGTTGAACAGGTGATCCAATGGAGCTGACTATGGGTCTTAGGGGTGCACCTTCCTTGTGGACTTTAGGTAAGCCGTAGAATTTGGGGCATCTTGATGACTTCTCCCTTCGAATGAGTGCTGTCTGGATTTCCTTTTCGATGGGACTCTCCTTGATTTTAGTTTTGGTTGTTTTCTCCAGGTATTACTGCAACTACATCTTAACCTCAGCAACATTATCCACCCGATAATTTGGAGAATACTGGACCAGCTCAGTGAATTCCGTTCCGAGACAAATACCGATTGGACAAAAGCAAAGCAAATAAAGAAGTTCAACCACCTGCAAGCAGAACAAAAACCCAGAAACACCAGAGTAGAGAACAAATCACTCAAAGTGGTATACAACTTATCCACCCATGGATTGGACGCAGCATCCCACAATGTTTTGGCTAAAGGATTTAACTACGCAATAGCTCCTGCCCGCATACCAGTAGAAGAAATAATTTGTGGAGTAGAAGCAACTATAGCTGGGATTGACAAGAATACGGCCGAGAGTATCCGCCAAGATGTATCGCAAATATTAAGGACAGCCAAACCACCAAAGAAAAACCTATCACATGAAGAATTCCTGGCATTGAAACAACTAAGGGAAAACGAAAACATTATTATTCTACCAGCCGATAAAGGAAATGCAACTGTGGTAATGAACACAACCGACTACGACGCCAAAATAAGAACCCTCTTGGCGGATCCAGCATACCAACCAATCTCCACGGATCCAACAACATACCTGGAGAAAACAACCAAAACTAAAATCAAGGAGAGTCCCATCGAAAAGGAAATCCAGACAGCACTCATTCGAAGGGAGAAGTCATCAAGATGCCCCAAATTCTACGGCTTACCTAAAGTCCACAAGGAAGGTGCACCCCTAACACCCATAGTCAGCTCCATTGGATCACCTGTTCAACAATTGGCTAGATACCTAGCCCAACAACTACAACCTCATGTCGAAGAAGCCGAATCTTACGTCAAGAACGCGAGCCACTTCATCGATCTATTGAGACAAGAAGAAGTAGAACCAGAATGGTTATTAGTAAGCTTCGACGTAGTATCACTGTTTACCAATATACCAGTTGCCGAAGCTCTAGAGACCATCGAACGAATATACCAACCCCCAGTGCACATAATGAACTTGGTGAAACAGTCTGACAAACACATACTTTATCTACGAAGATCAGCGCTATAGACAAATAGAAGGCGCCCCAATGGGTTCTCCACTATCACCAGTAATAGTAAACCTTTTTATGGAAAACCTAGAAAAAACAGCACTAAGGACGGCCACCCACAAACCCAAACTCTGGCTACGCTACGTCGATGACACTTTCGTGATCTGGACACATGGAAAGGACCACCTCGACATCTTCCTGGAACATTTAAACAAAACCCATCCAAAAATAAAATTTACGATGGAAATAGAATTGAACAACGAATTACCATTCCTCGACGTTTTGGTCAAGAAGAAAGAAAATGGGAACTTAAGTCACACGGTATACCGAAAATCCACCCATACAGACAGATATCTGAACGCTCAGTCTCACCACCACCCAGCTCAGTTACAATCAGTAGTGAAAACCCTAGTGACAAGATCGCAGAGATTAGCAGACGAAGATAACATCACCCAAGAAATGGATAAACTCCACAAGGCACTCCAGCAGAATGGTTTCAGTGAATCTGCTATCAAAAGAGCATCCAAGCCGAAACCAACAACACCACAAGAGGAAAAAGAAACACCAACTGCCAAAACCTACTTACCCTATGTTAAAGGCACCACCGATAGAATATCCAAAATCCTACGAAGATACAACATTGAAACAATATTTAAAGCAGACAGAAAAATCAGTACAGTCCTTCGAAACCCTAAATCAAAAATACCTTTAGAAAACCAAGGAGTTTATGAAATTCCGTGCCTCAACTGTGAAAAAACTTACATTGGACAAACGAACAGAAGGGTAAACGCAAGAAGAGACGAACACAAAAATTTCGTAAGAAAAGACGAGAAAACTTCATCTCTGGCTCAACATGTGAAAGCAACATCCCACACGATAGACTTCAGTAACACCAAGCTATTAGCGAACATCGAACATCCAGAATCATCAGGGAAGCCATCGAAATTGAAAAACATCCGAACAATCTGAATTCACGAGATGATACCCAGAGGTTACCATCAGCATGGAAACCAGCACTAACAAGAACAGATACCAACAAAGAACACCAAACTAATACTTCTACATCGCAAACCAGCCGTCACACTCCAAACACGAGCCCAACGACACGGAACCATGCACACACTCAAGGGCAACCAACCGAAACGCTAACGAAGTATATAACCACCATCCGAATCCCGAAAACGTCAGTTTACGAATAACAAGAAGCAGAAGCAGACAGTTATCGCAGACCTGAAGATGGCAAGTGTGATTTTGCCGAAACGTCGTCAAGATACCAGCATCGGTCTTTCCAAAGACCAAGCAGTGGAAACGCGGAAGAAAACCCGGAATCCAGTGACAACACATACTACTACCCGCGGAAACCTGAAAGAGAACATATATATATATTATGTTTATATTGTACATAGATTTTAAGAATAATATGTAATTGTGGCTTATCCCCTTTATGCTTTAAAAAATTTACAAAAAGTATGATTTTGCAATAAAAAATGAACTAAATGTTTTCAGCATTTTATTTGATATGAAAGTGTTGTAAATATGACTAATGAATAAGCTTACTAATGAAATATCTCTGACTTGATATTGTTATAGTTAAAAATTCTAGTAAATATTGTAGCAAGATTTGAATGCAGTTTTTCTTTTTTAGGAAAATGATTTTACTGGTGTCACTGAAACAGAAAATGGTTCTCTAAGTACAAGAGGTTCTCTGCCCACACCAGATAAAGCTCCTCCTTTAAGATGGCGCAAAGCAAACCTTGAAAGTCAGAATAGAAATAAAAGAAAAATCAAACGATATTTGGGTCACGATTATGTTAATAAACGACAAAAACAAGTACCTAGTCGAGAAATTTGACCTCAGTGTAACTGTCGCCGAAAATGTCGGAATGCTTTGGAAGGAACAGAAATGCAAATCTTCAACGTTTTTTGGGTCTTGGCAGATTACAACAAACAGAATATTTACCTTTTTTCACAAATGAAATCTGTCCCGAAAGCAAGGGCATACCCTAAAAATACAAAAAGAAATGTATCGTCGCGCAAAGTTTCAAACAATATTTCTTCAAGATAAATGGTATTGACGTCAAAATATGCAAACAAGGGTTTCTTGCAGTCAACGGACTTCAAAATTCAAAAAAAGGAATTCAACTTTTGTATGAACAGATGCTCAAAGGGGCTAGTATTCCAAAAAAGGATAAACGTGGCAAACACCAGAACAGAGTGAATAAGATTAGTGACAGTGATCTTGAAAATGTAAGAACGCACATTAAGTCCATCCCTAAATATACAAGTCACTACAGCAGACAAAAAATCCTAATAAGGTTTACATAGATCATGACTTATCAATTTCTGGTCTCTACCATGACCACTACCTTGAATGGTGTAGAGATAAAGGTTTAAACCGGACACTTGCAAAACTTGTGACTTTCTCAACATTCAGATTAAAAGTGCTATGAGTAAAGGAGAATCAGCAGACCGCTTACAGATTGAATTTGAACTACCTACATCATCGTAGGGCAGAAGCGTTACAAAAAAGTCTCAACGACGAAATAGAAAATGCTAAGCAAACAAAAGATACCCTCGTCATAAGTTTTGATTTAGAACAGGCTCTACCTGTACCGAATATGACAGTTGGGCCTGCTTTTTATCTACGAAAAGCGTGGACATATAACCTAGGTATACATGACTGTATTGAAGATATTGGGTACATGTATATGTGGCCTGAAAACTTGGCAAAGCGTGGCAGCGATGAGATTGCTAGCATATTATTATTATTTTAAGGAAAATCGCAATGAATATACGAAGCTTGTTGTATATAGCGATAATTGCAGCGGACAGAACAAAAATTGGACTATTGTATACTTATGGCAACAACTAGTAAACGAAAATATTTTCAAGACCGTGGAGCATAGATTTCTAGTAGTCGGACACACGCATCTTCCATCTGATCGTGACTTTGCGATTATAGAAAAGTATAAACGCCATTATTTAAAACAAGTATATACTCCCTATAACTGGTATCAAGCTGTTTTTAAAGCGAAAAGGAAGAATCCTTTCAAAGTGAACGTTCTTCAGCAGCAAGACATTTTGTCATTTAAGGACTTACAGCTGCGAATTACAAAGAAAACTCAGACTGATAATAAGGATAAACTTAATTTCAGTCAAATCTGTGCATTTAAATTCGTTCAAGATAGTCTAAATGTAATGTTGTTAAAACACCTTTGGAATGAAGAATTTAAATCTACTAATATTGGTAAAAATGGTGTAAGAACATCAGTAAGTCTGACCATGAGATTTAAAAAACAAATACGATGCTCCTATTCCATTAAATCCAAAAAAACTTTCCAATCTTTTAGCACTTCTAAGGTACATACATACCGCCGATTTATATAAACTACATATTACAGGGACATTGGCGTTGTTGATGCTAATAGTGTAGGTATTTCTCAGCCTATAGAATATGATCAGAACGAGATAGAACATTTGGACAACTTGAGCGACATTGACGACAAAAATTAAAGTTATTTATGCTAAAAGTGTTCTAATTTAATTTTAATTGTTACTTCTTTGTTTAAACTACCTAACAATAATTATAATATTCGTTTTTGTTCTGATTAAAAAAAATATCGAATATTTTCCTAATGTAACAAGGTAATAAATAAATAGGTCGTTAAAGCAATATTCTTTTGCTTTAGGTACATTGAGCAACTATAAAAATGTTGTTATTTTCTTCCATTAAAAGTTTGTTTATTTTATAATGTTTACTATTTACTTCCTGTTATGAACTACGTACGACAGTACGTTTACAATAATACGTTTTTCTAAATATGTTTTAATGTAATAAGGGTGCAAGCCAATTTTTTTTTTAATAAATTAATTTTTTCGACACAAACGCTTTATTTTCAAATGAAGAACGGTTGAAAATTTTCAAATAGTAAGTTATAATTTTTTTATTTTATTTCTTAGGATTTCAGGATTTAGTTAAAATTTTAAAGTTGATTTTCTCAAATACTAAATTTTGTGGCATGTACCGTTGTTGCTCTAAGGTCTTCAATTCTGTAACAGTCGTATTAAAATGGCGGTTGACACGGTAAAAAATATTGGTTGCATTCAGTGTTGCCAACCTATAAATTCAAAAGTCGGTAGGACCGACCATAAAAAAATCGGTAGATATCGGGGAAAATCGGTAGGTTGTAAATATACAGGCAAACATTGTTACAGAAAAAATAGTTTTTATTAAAAAACAAATGCAAAAATATAATAAGATTTTAAAAAAATAAATCAACTCCAAATAAACTAATTTTCGCTTGATGAAGTACACAAATTTTGTAATGAGCCTATAAAGTCTGGTATCTTTCCCATTCCTCCCTATAGCGTTGAGTATATTTAATTTTTTTTGCACTACTTCACTGCTCGAAGAACTCGACATGTTTAACAAAAAAATAAAACACAACAATTCAGAAAAACTATATCTCAAACTAGCAATACCTTTTTATACTACGGATATTCTCATATACATACAATATTGAGGTGGTCTTGAGCCTCCTCAATACCACTCAATAATTATTTAGTCACAAGTTAAAAAAAACACTCATGTTAATTTTTTAGTTTATTCTTAGGGACGAGCCCTTGTACTATAGGAAATGTTATATTTAGTATTGAATCAATTAAGTAGATGAGAGTAATGAGGAATACATCATGTTCACAGGATCCACCATACATTCTAGTTAACAAACAGTTACATTGTTGACCATAAATCTTAATTCATACAACACAAATTAAAATACAAAGATGGATGTCAAAAATGAGCATCCATAATTATACCAATTACATTTTAATTCAGTAAAGAAACTAATTCTTGCATATGAACAGAAGTAAACTACAACCTGTTTCAAATTTAGAACATATTAGAATCAGGGCATGAATATTTATACGACTCTAATTTAAGCACAAACATCATATAAAGTATCACGTATGGACCCAGATCACATGTCCTTTTAAAGTGTAAATTTCGTAACAAAATTTAGTAATTGCCTGATATATGAAGTTACTACACATATCACAGCACAGTTAGGATAAGGATTTGTCATGAATTGCACCTTGACAAATGAGTAATTATCGAAAGCATCATTTCTAACTTAGACCAAGTAGCCATCATGAATAAACGTCAAACATAAATATTCAAAATTTAGTAAAACACCTTAAATATAAACATGTTGGGCCAATTACAGATACGAAGGACATGCATAATTAAGTGCCCTATCAAACTAAAGCCATTAGCAAGAAATTACTACTAAAATCAATATTTAATTTGAAATGTAAAAAACTGAATAAGTGTTGTTACAATTATACCAAAAATGGGTATATAAAAATAATCCTTTGAACTGTTAAATGTGAATGATTTGATAAAATTTTGAAAACCAATTGAGCAAGATAAATCATTATTAAATTATAAAAGGAAACTGACTTTGAATTGAAAATTTAAAAACCGCATTAAGCATTTTATTTTTAATGCACAGATTTTAATCAAATAAAAAACAGAAATAAAGTTGAATGTATTTAGTAATTAAGTTAATATGTAAACCAGGTCCACATAAAGTCCAAATATCCTTATTTTTGGATAAAATCCAAAAATTATAAAATTTCATTATTTTTTTGCACATGACTGTACCAATTTATCGAAAAACGACGCTAAAATCTCCATACGCATTAAAATTCCTAAAATTAGTATTCAGAGATTTTCACGTACTGAAAATATTTTATTTAGTTATTATAAATATAAAAACTACAGAATAACATCATTTAGCATTGTAAAGTAATCAAACATTATCATAATCAATCAAAATATAATCTCGAACTACTTTGGGTTCGAGACTAAAAACAATAGACAACCTTGACCTATAAATAAGGCATACATACTTCGCAAGGAGATCAGACAATAAATGTAGGTCACTGGGCCAGCGTCAGGGTGACGTCACAGTAGTATATAAATCCAGCGCGGGTACTTTCAAACGCCCTCGACAATTCGGCCTGTCAAACACGCCGACGAATACGAAACCAAGGACGACCGCAAGAGCATCTCCGAGTCTAAAATCCTGCCGAATACAGAACATCCAACACCGCTGTCGTAGAACGAGATATCTGCCGGCGTTTCCTGAACTTCGTTCCTGAGTATACATCCAGCCGATTCTTCAAAAGATAACCAGACACAAAGCCCGTCCAGTTCACCATAAGGACCTTCCATATAGCTAATGAATATTTTGATATGTTTTAATTGAAGGTATTGTGAACAGTTTACAAGTATTTACGACCTCCAAAGAGGTGTCACGCCAAACAACAGTATTTATATCAACTCATATGTAATCTGTAGTTTATTATTAAAATTAAAGTCAATTTCGGTTCATTCAAAGCCAGATTAGTATTTAGAGTTAATAGGATTGATTTCACTAACAAACAAATCATTTGGCTTTCTAATTCACTAGACAGTAAAGGCATTATTTAATCAAACAGTCAGTCACGTTCAAAGAATTCAAACATAACCTATCATGATAAACAAGCAACTAAATAGGGTTAGAATACAGGCAAAGTAATATAATTATCTTACTTACAGTAATTTTGTGTTCCTCCAGTTACAATTAGTTGTAATTGAAGCTTAAAAAGTTCATTGTACTTTATTTTGGGATCTTATTTCGGTCCATTTTCAATTCACACTTTGACGCTCGACAGCTTTTTGTAACTTTGGTGGTTTATGGTACAATTTATGTTGGATCTGTGTATAATCATTCGCTCATGTATAGAATATTCCTTATAAATGTTGTATTTGTCCCGAATTAAAGACACTCCATCTACAAAATAAATATATAAATGTTAACCTGTTTAAATGAAAATATAGATAATTGTTGTACATACCTGTGTTTGTATTAATTATTGATGTAGTAAACATGCACCATCGACCTGGAAATTGCTCGTCCATTTTTATTTACAACGAGGATGCGCATTTTATTATTCCCACAGGTGCCTGCTAGACGAGACGTCGACGTACCACATCCAGGAAATAAGTAAAGTACAGGTAACACGAGTGATTCTAGTAGTGTATTTTTGTATTATATGAACCCTATCGAACGACCCTGAGAAAGTATATTAACAAACCGTTCACCAGACTAATTGTAAAGGAGAATAATTCACTACAGTGGCCGGAAGCAATACGCGCCCCATTAGGACGAGTTCATTGGCTCAATTTAGCAATTTAGGAAACCAATTATAGCGCGAAAATTTAAAGATTTGAAATAGAATATTATCGAATCAGGCACGTTAATTCAGTTAAATTCATTGGACCTACCATCTACAGGGAGCAGTCAGATAATTGTTACCCATTAACTTATTTGTATATAGTCTTTTGAATATTCCATTTTATAAATATTTCCATTAAAATTAAATTATAATTCAATTAATTTTATGATTATTATAGAGTCTCATTCCCCAATTGATAGTATACCCCCCCCTATCGCAAATTGGCTCCACAACGTGGGGCGTTTCAAAAAGACCTACTGAATACACTCACATAATATTTTTTTCAGTATCCTTGAAAATCAGCAGATCAACCAAGAAGTGGAGAATTTGAATAAACTAAAATATTTGTAATAATAAAAAAATAAAAAAGGAAAATGTGTGTCTAATTTGGGTATTTGTATATGTGCACTTCCACAGGTTGATGGTGATAAATAAACAAACACTGGTAAAAGTAAAATCATTTATTTGTCTTTATAAAAAAATAAAAATTAAGTACAGGAAATATTATTCATATAGTAGGTACAATACATTATACAGGGGTCATATCATAAAGTATTATCAAATTTTTATTATTGTTGTGTGTATCTATAAAAATATAAAACCTGCAAGATGAATACAAGATCCAGAAGCGCTTCAACAGTCCACCTGGAATCAGCCAGCGAAAGCGAAGACGAATCTCCGAAAAACCAAGGCGACACAACACAAATCAGGGAAAGTACTGCAGAAAAAGAAAGTTCTGACACACAGGAATTCAACATGCCAGTCAACCAATTTAAGTTGATAATGGAGGCGTTCCAACAAAATAAGGAAGGTTTAGAGAATAAAATAGACAGCACAAATGAAAAATTAGAGCAAAAGATGGAAGAATAAAACGAAAATACGAATAAGAATATAGAAAAATTAGAGAGAAAAATGGACGAACAGATCGAAAAACTAATAAAGGACTTATGCATTTCAGCGGAAATCGATTATAGTGACTACAACAAAAGAAAATTGGAGATGGAGGCGGAACGTCTAGAAACAGACAATACACTAGACAAGCATGAAAAAAAACAGCATCATTACTGAATACAAAGCTAAAATCAGTAGAAGGGCAGATAGAAGAATTACCAAATGAAGCGGATGAAAAATTCCAAGAGACCGTCGCATTCATCAAACAGAATAACGAAAATTCGCAGACAGAAATTGTGAAAGACGAAGAAATAAAAAGTGTTGTGCCTATCCACGAACATGATGAACAAAATGAAACAGAACTGAGAAAAACTTCTACAAGAACACAATTGCCAAAGAGGACAAAGTATATGGATTCTGGCAGACGAATTTTAAGAATATGGTACGACGCGCTTTTACATACAGAAGAAACTGAGGAAGATTTACCCATTTCCACATCAAGCTTATTAGTGGACATCAGGACTTATTCATTTCAACACACAAGTTCGCAAAAATACACTACGGTAAGAAAGCAAAACACACTAACACAATTAATTTGTCACATAACCAAGACGTACAAAGAATTCAACATACTGAAGGGCATGGTGATAGCTTTATTATTAAACAAGGAAAATGAGGTATAAGGTAACACACATACATCTCACAAAAATACACACACACATACGCAGCCAACAAGACATGGATTATCAAACACAAACAATTTACACTGTTTTAATTGAAGGTATTGTGAACAGTTTACAAGTATTTACGACCTCCAAAGAGGTGTCACGCCAAACAACAGTATTTATATCAACTCATATGTAATCTGTAGTTTATTATTAAAATTAAAGTCAATTTCGGTTCATTCAAAGTCAGATTAGTATTTAGAGTTAATAGGATTGATTTCACTAACAAACAAATCATTTGGCTTTCTAATTCACTAGACAGTAAAGGCATTATTTAATCAAACAGTCAGTCACGTTCAAAGAATTCAAACATAACCTATCATGATAAACAAGCAACTAAATAGGGTTAGAATACAGGCAAAGTAATATAATTATCTTACTTACAGTAATTTTGTGTTCCTCCAGTTACAATTAGTTGTAATTGAAGCTTAAAAAGTTCATTGTACTTTATTTTGGGATCTTATTTCGGTCCATTTTCAATTCACACTTTGACGCTCGACAGCTTTTTGTAACTTTGGTGGTTTATGGTACAATTTATGATGGATCTGTGTATAATCATTCGCTCATGTATAGAATATTCCTTATAAATGTTGTATTTGTCCCGAATTAAAGACACTCCATCTACAAAATAAATATATAAATGTTAACCTGTTTAAATGAAAATATAGATAATTGTTGTACATACCTGTGTTTGTATTAATTATTGATGTAGTAAACATGCACCATCGACCTGGAAATTGCTCGTCCATTTTTATTTACAACGAGGAAGCGCATTTTATTATTCCCACAGGTGCCTGCTAGACGAGACGTCGACGTTCCACATCCAGGAAATAAGTAAAGTACAGGTAACACGAGTGATTCTAGTAGTGTATTTTTGTATTATATGAACCCTATCGAACGACCCTGAGAAAGTATATTAACAAACCGTTCACTAGACTAATTGTAAAGGAGAATAATTCACTACAGTAGCCGGAAGCAATACGCGCCCCATTAGGACGAGTTCATTGGCTCAATTTAGCAATATAGGAAACCAATTATAGCGCGAAAATTTAAAGATTTGAAATAGAATATTATCGAATCAGGCACGTTAATTCAGTTAAATTCATTGGACCTACCGTCTACAGGGAGCAGTCAGATAATTGTTACCCATTAACTTATTTGTATATAGTCTTTTGAATATTCCATTTTATAAATATTTCCATTAAAATTTAATTATAATTCAATTAATTTTATAATTATTATAGTCTCATTCCCCAATTGATAGTATATACCCCCCCCCCCTATGGCAATATATTTACATTACTTCTCCGTTCTCTACTGCAAAACTGCAAGGAGTTCAAATATCAGCCACGGCGTACGAATAAGGTACTCTTCTATTGCAAAATGGGCATCGGTTTTTAATTGTAATGTCAACAAATATACTATAGATATTAGATATACGCATACTTTCAAATAGATGTTAGTAAATCGTACTAACGTTGCATTATTTGAATTATTTCTACACTAAGATAACAATATGTAAGCCGTTTATATTTACAGTATTTAAATCTTATAATTAATATTTTTTTAAATAGAAATGATGGTGTAAAAATCCTCAATTTAGTATTTTTACAAAAAATATCTCCGTCATCTTTTTCGTTCTTCAATATCTAACTAGAATTTAAAAGATCCTAAAAATCGGTAGACAAAGTGCCAAATCGGTAGATCTACCGATAAATCGGTAGGGTTGGCAACACTGGTTGCATTCGGCAGACGGATCGGGAACCGTTCCCGCTCCAGCTGTTCACTTGACGACGGGGTGCGTTCGGATTTGCGGTGCGTTTGTTGAGAGAAAATACGTACCCTAGATTGACTTTATTTCTTTCTATCACTCTACAGCTATCCGATGGTCATCGACACTATTAATGAACACAGTTTCTAAACATGAATCACAATTATTCAGTAAATAAATATTTGAGGTTAGTACAGCTGTCAACCGGCGAACCTAATATCTGACCGTAGATACAAATGCCGGCGATGTTAAATTTGCATCAAGGTTCAAGCCGTTCAATTGTGATAGAAAAGTGACGCCGCCTATTGTAGGCAATTAAGTAAAAATTAGACATTTTAAAGTCGCATACACATCGAGCATATTATACGTTATTTCATGCAATGTTGTCAATTGTAGGCTGCCTTAATGTATTTCGTTCGTGCGACATCTATTATTTTACGTATGAACTAATTTCAAGAATTTTTGCTAAATTTACTCGTGTTCATAACTCAAGAAATACATTTAATAATTGAAAATATGTTTATTAAAAATAATTTAATATAAGATCGATATTGCGTAAGGTAACATTACATATTTAGAAATATTATAACATATGTTCAAAATGAGATCCTTCATTTTGTAGACACACATTTATGCGTGTTTTGAGAGAATTGAAAACATTTTGAATCATTTCTTCTGTTACACTGTTAACAGCATTTGTAATAGCATCTTGTAGTTCTGGTAATGTATGTAGTGGCGTCTTAAAGACCGTGTTGTTTAAATACCCAAATAGGAAAAAATTAAGAGGAGTCAAATCTGGTGATCTAGGTCATCTATTTCTGCTAATCAGTCGGTTATTATTAAAATATCTTTGGAGGAATTCAATTGTAGCTTGTGCAGTGTGAGCGGTAGCACCATCCGCAAGATTATTATTAAACCACAAACAAAATTGTATGCATTTCACAAAGTCTGTTGGCAACAATTTCTGTACAACAGATACTTTATATGGATGTAAGTGTAGTTTTTTAGTGGCTTTATGGCATGTTCCATAAGATAGTCCTATATGAACATAAAATCAGAATTAATAAAGCTTCTGTATATCAATCAAAGTAATATTTTACCTGTCTGCGCCGATAGTCGCCTTAATGATTTCTTAGGACTCACGTCCAGCCGTTCTTGAATATCTTCTAGCACTTCTCCTGTTAGTAAAGTAAGTCTACCAGAAGAGTGTTTCTTAGATATACTGCCAGTTTCTCGAAAACGACTAATAAGACGGTTGACATATCTTGCAAAAATTTCATGTTGGAATTCCATTTCTGGGAATCGAGTGTGAAACTGTTGTCTACATGAATCAGTAGAATATTTCCACTCTGCATTCGGTAACAGTTCTCCGCTACGAAAATAAGCCTCCACAATAAACTTATCTTGTTCTTCCGTAAATGGCATTGTTGATTAATTAACGCAACTTTAAAATATAACAAAAATGATAATGATACTCGTATAAACACAAAAAAAAATAACTTACAGTAACAACGTGCCTTTTATTGCCTTGAGAAAGACAGTTTCTAATAATCAATTAAACGCAGTAAACCAAGGGAAAAAGGAACGATAAGAAGCTTATATGACTGACAAATATGTATTAATGACAGAATATTGGAGTGACAGCCACTTTAGCGAAGTTAGAATGCGAGCTAAAGTCCATGTATTGAAACGAACGTTGTTGCCAGTATTTATACACATGTGGTCAGTGGGCACATACTGTTGGACGCTAGACGGGCCGATACGATCATTAGATTCCAATCTAATGCATTCAGATTTATTATTTTTATGATTGAATTTAATATGGTTTCGCTGAAGGTCTACTTGTCGGCTCGCGTATGTATATCTGTTAGATAGGTACGGTTTGGCAACTTCTTTCGTGTTTTGTACTGAAAGCCGTATGCAAGATAATCGTAGGCCAAACCTGTATAGCTATGTAATAGAAACAGTAGTTTCAGTAGAGGGAAATAATTGTCCTCCGTAAAACCGACGCGTGCGTGACTGCCAGCTATCAGCTGTTGAGTCGTGGCGGGATTATTTTGTGTTGTACGTATAATGTATTACATTTTAAATGCGTGTGTAATATGTACTTAGTAAAAAGAAAGTGTTATCCTCTTTTTTTGTATTATTGATATAGCTTTTTCATAATTTTAAAAATTGATTAACATAATTTTCTCATAAACGATTTGGTTCTGACGCCACTGGTTTATTCCTGAATAGAAGAATTGACTACGCCTCTGGTTGCGCGTGCGTGAATGCGCAGTAACATTTTGGGACACAAACATCAAAGGTGCCGACGGCGACTGAAACTACTGTGTCTATACAGCTCTATACTGTGATTCATACTACAGCAATGAACCTGTGGCAAACTCGTGCTAAAGTTGATATATCGATGAAGCGGCACGGTCAAGTATTTATGATCTCTCATACTACAGTCGCAAGCAATAAATTCTGGTCGTCAATGCCATACAAAATTCTGTCATATTTTGACAAACTAGAAATTTCAGCTGATTGTTTGCATCTTATTTTTGTCAATAATTACCAACAACCTGTCAAATATAAATTTTATTTTGAGTTGTCAAGAAATTTTCTAGTCATCATGGCCTCAATTTCTTACTTTAATAAAGTTAGGACCATTTCCTTTGTAGAAACAGGTAATCGGAAGCTGCTGGCTAGATCAGTTAGGGATGGCAATGAGTTCGGCAAATTAAATTGTTCGGCGATGGAGAAGAGAAAATTTCTGGATAGGCAAGCGTGGACGACCTCGAGCATCAACTCCGATGGACGATCTTGTGTTGGTCCAAAATATTAAAAATAACTTTTCTAACAGCAACAGAGACAATCATGCATCCTAACTTGCCCGCATCAGTTTTCACAGTACGACGTCCTATTCGGGAAGCGAATTAAAAAAACTACGCTGCTGCTAGAAAGATTACAGCAAAACACAAAGAAACCAGATTGGGCGTTGCATTGCAATATCTTGCGAATGACAATAACTTTCTAGGAAAACGCAATTTTCCTTCCAGTCATCCCCCGTTGGCCACAAAAATAGAAACTAGCTGCCGATTTTCGATAAACATATGGGCATGGATTACTAGAAAAAATCCGGGGGTATTATTGCATTTACAAGAACGTTTTATGTGACGTTTATATTAGGGTTTTGAAAGTTGTGATGTTGCCCTCAGTGATGCAAGTATATCCAGAAAGGGACTTTATATTTCAATTCAGCCCGTACTGCTCGTAGGGTAACAGAATGGTTCCAAAACCACAACATGACTGTGCTTGAGTGGCCGAGTTTAGGTACTGATTTGAAATCTATAGAAAACATGTGGGGAAAGTTGGTCAAAAGTATACAAAAGCAATGTTTACATTTTCAAAACAGGGAGGAACTTTTGACCGCTATACGTACAGGTTGGAATGATCTTCCAAAAAGCTATTTCAGAAATTTATACTTGACTAAGCCCAATCGCACAAATAAAATTAGGCAAGTAGCGAAACGATCACATGCTAAAATCTTGTTTATTTATTTTTTAGTCTAATAAACTTTGTTGCATTTATTATTTAATGTCTTTATTGTATTATTATACCAATATTTATCATATTTGACAAGCATCTGTCAAATGAAAAATAATGACAATGTTTGAAAAAATTAATACCAAAGCCAGATATACACTAGAATGCTGTCAACTGCATTAAGAATAACACTGACGAGCAGAATTTATTGCCTGCCACTGTATGTTCATGTATGTTTCAAATGTCAAACAGAAAGTTTAAATTTAAGAAATGTATAGTAATTATGTGGATGGTTGTGAATTGCAAAGAAAAGAAAAAAATTAGTTCTTATATTAAAATATTATTCGGGTAATTACACTTGTGCTGAACATATAAATTTTAGATTACAGTATCTGATAATGAAAATTATAAACAATAATATATTTTAAGCACTCAAATGTATTAATATTTGTTTGCATTTCTTAACTTAAAATCTTCCATTAAGAAACATAATAAATTAATCCGAGTCTGAATCACAAGTACTATCACTATTATCACCTAAATGTATAATTAATTCTGCAGGATCGTCTTTGTCAAATCCCACTTCTCTGTCCCAAAATGTTTGTATTTCTTTTTCGATTTGATTAATAGTATTTTACCTTGCTTCTGGAATAATTGTACTTAATGCTTCCTTCCACAATGAAATGCATTTGTCTTTTCCACATCCATCTCTTCCAATATGACGACTGTAGTAACTTTTCGTTATTCCTCAAACATTTTCAATTGTGTTGAAAATGCAGTGGTAAGGTGGTAATGTCAAAATTTTATGATTATATTGTTCAGCAATTTTATCTACTACATATGTTTCCTTGACTTATTTTCTAATACAAGATGTAATAATTGCTTTTTGTACATATCTTCTTCATTAGCAACATTATTGTCAATAACCACTGCTTAATATCTGCTTTAATCCAATTAGTGTTATGCACTTTATTTTCTAATGTAGAATGGTAGCTCGCATTGTTCATTATAATCACTGACGGTTTCTTCAAGTTTAGTATTAACTGAATTTCAAACCAGGAAAAATTTTTGTATTGATTCATATCTTCGTGAGAATCACTTTCTTTCGTTTTAGAAGAAAATAACAAAAAAGCCCTTGGAATGAAGCCACTTTTGTAACCTCATGGAGAATAATATAATGCGTCCCATCTGTTTTCAGTGATTTCACACTTTTCTTATTACCATCTTGCCATGATCTGCATATATTACTATTTTCAAAGATCCCTGTTTCATCCAAATAAACAAATTCGAATTCTTCGGATCTCTAAAAAAGTAAATCTTGAAAATACGATGTGAGGTAATTCCATAAGAACAGTTCTAGGACTATCTTTCAGCCATCGCAAACCAAATTTCTTTAAAATAATATTTAATGATGTTAAACCACTGTTACCTATAGCTTTATCCACAGTAGGTGGGCCACGGCTTAACTTTCGATAACAATTTATAAATGATTAAACACAATTTATATTACTTTTATACTAATTAAAACCAGAAATAATACACACATTCAAAATTCGACAAAAATGTCAAATTGACAACAGACTTTATTATTATTTATGACATGATATTTGATCTGGAGATCAAGTCGAACAGCGTCTTTCTGTTTGTGAGGGGCCAATGGTAACACCACCTTTAAAAATGTCTCTTTCTTTAAGTTCCTTTAATATGGAACGATGAATTATGTGGTGCTTCTTTCTTATACATTTCATATATTGTACCCCTTATATCAACTTCACTGGTTCTAGCAATTTCCGTAACTGATTTTCTTCGTGGTCTTTTTCTTTTAGGGTTAAGTATTGGCTGCTCATTCTTGATGCAGTGCCCAATTCGACTTACAGTCATCTTACTAATGTTTTATGCTTCACTAACTCTTTATCAAAAACGTTATTAACATTGACAGCAGGTTAGCGACTTTAGCGGTACTGAAAACAGAAATGGCAAATGACAACATCGAATTTTACTCGCAATATACAAAAAAAAAACTATAATTTGTTAAAAGAACTACATAATGTGCCTCTGTTAAGTTAAACAAGACTATAATTACTAACACCTATAATATTAACAAAATAGTTCACTAAAAACAAAAATGTAGGTTATAAATAATTCATATAAATTTTAAGTTGTGAAGTTGTACTGAATCGTCATAAATACGTCATTGCTTACGTGCATTAATTGACTCTACGGTTTTGCTATATATAGTTTTACATTCAGATATCAATGACTTCTTTTTTTTAATACTAATTCGATTTTTGGCTATAACCTGAGATCTGATATAATATAAATATGTAAGTCATTCATTACTTCATATATTTATAATATTACAATGTATTCCAGATAATTATTAATTATATACATTTATGATTTTATATCTCATTACAGTTTTAATATCAAACAATGTCAGTATTACCTTACACTATCTAAATCAAACACATACGAAACCAGTATTTTAATGAGGCTGAGCGCATCTTGTACTGAAATCCCTGAGCCGATTGGTGCTGGTTTTGGAATTGATTGTTTGCAATCCTGTGTACGGCTATCTAATTCTTTAAGATGTTTCGCTTTTGTATGTTATTCGTTTTTGTATGTATTTTTAAATTACTACAAAGTCACAAGAGTCACACTTAAAATCAAATCCTTTCTAATGATTAGTTTTTATATGTACTTTTAAACGACCTTTGTTGTTTGTTCCATAGTCACAAGAGTCACACTTAAAATCAAATTCTTTTAAATGAATAGTTTTTATATGTATGTACTTTTAAATCATTTTTGGTATTTGTTCCAAAGTCACAAGAGTTACACTTAAATCAAATTCTTTTAAATGATTAGTTTTTATATGTACTTTAATTAGTTTTCTTGTTTGTTCCATAGTCACAAGAGTCACACTTAAAATCAAATTCTTTTAAATGATTATTTTTTATATGTCTTTTTAAATGATTAATTTTTATATGTACTTTTAAATGAGTTTTGTTGTTTGTTCCATAGTCACAAGAGTTACACTTAAAATCAAATTCTTTTAAATGATTAGTTTTTATACTTACTTTAAATTAGTTGTGTTGTTTGTTCTAAAGTCACAAGAGTCACACTTAAAATCAAATTCTTTTAAATGATTAGTTTTTATATGTCTTTTTAAATTACTTTCGTTGTTTGTTCCATAGTCACAAGAGTCACACTTAAAATCAAATTCTTTTAAATGATTAGTTTTTATATGTCTTTTTAAATAAGTTTTGTTGTTTGTTCTATAGTCACAAGAGTTACACTTAAAATCAAATTCTTTTAAATGATTAGTTTTTATATGTACTTTTAAATTATTTTTGGTATTTGTTCCAAAGTCACAAGAGTTACACTTAAAATCAAATTCTTTTAAATGATTAGTTTTTATATGTCTTTTTAAAAAACTTTCGTTGTTTGTTCCATAGTCACAAGAGGCACACTTAAAATCAAATTCTTTTAAATGATTAGTTTTTATATGTCTTTTTAAATGACTTTTGTTGTTTGTTCCAAAGTCACAAGAGTCATACTTAAAATCAAATTCTTTTAAATGATTAGTTTTTATATGTACTTTTAAATTACTTTCGTTGTTTGTTCCATAGTCACAAGAGGCACACTTAAAATCAAATTCTTTTAAATGATTATTTTTTATATGTACTTTTAAATTACTTTTGATATTTGTTCCAAAGTCACAAGAGTCACACTTAAAATCAAATTCTTTTAAATGATTAGTTTTTATATGTACTTTTAAATGAGTTTTGTTGTTTGTTCCAAAATCACAAGAGTCACACTTAAAATCAAATTCTTTGAAATGATTAGTTTTTATATGTCTTTTTAAATAACTTTTGTTGTTTGTTCCATAGTCACAAGAGTTACACTTAAAATCAAATTCTTTTAAATGATTAGTTTTTATATGTACTTTTAAATGACTTTGGTTGTTTGTTCCATAGCCACAAGAGGCACACTTAAAATCAAATTCTTTTAAATGATTATTTTTTATATGTCTTTTTAAATAACTTTTGTTGTTTGTTCCATAGTCACAAGAGTTACACTTAAAATCAAGTTCTTTTAAATGATTAGTTTTTATATGTACTTTTAAATGACTTTTGTTGTTTGTTCCATAGCCACAAGAGGCACACTTAAAATCAAATTCTTTTAAATGATTAGTTTTTATATGTACTTTTAAATTATTTTTGGTATTTGTTCCAAAGTCACAAGAGTCACACTTAAAATCAAATTCTTTTAAATGATTAGTTTTTATATGTCTTTTTAAAAGACTTTCGTTGTTTGTTCCATAGTCACAAGAGGCACACTTAAAATCAAATTCTTTTAAATGATTAGTTTTTACATGTCTTTTTAAATGACTTTTGTTGTTTGTTCCAAAGTCACAAGAGTCACACTTAAAATCAAATTCTTTTAAATGATTAGTTTTTATATGTACTTTTAAATTACTTTCGTTGTTTGTTCCATAGTCACAAGAGGCACACATAAAATCAAATTCTTTTAAATGATTAGTTTTTATATGTACTTTTAAATTACTTTTGATATTTGTTCCAAAGTCACAAGAGTCACACTTAAAATCAAATTCTTTTAAATGATTAGTTTTTATATGTACTTTGAAATGAGTTTTGTTGTTTGTTCCAAAGTCACAAGAGTCACACTTAAAATCAAATTCTTTTAAATGATTAGTTTTTATATGTACCTTTAAATAACTTTTGTTGTTTGTTCCATAGTCACAAGAGTTACACTTAAAATCAAATTCTTTTAAATGATTAGTTTTTATATGTACTTTTAAATGAGTTTTGTTGTTTGTTCCATAGCCACAAGAGTCACACTTAAAATCAAATTCTTTTAAATGATTAGTTTTTATATGTACTTTTAAATGAGTTTTGTTGTTTGTTCCATAGCCACAAGAGTCACACTTAAAATCAAATTCTTTTAAATGATTATTTTTTATATGTCTTTTTAAATAACTTTTGTTGTTTCTTCCATAGTCACAAGAGTTACACTTAAAATCAAATTCTTTTAAATGAATAGTTTTTATATGTACTTTTAAATGACTTTTGTTGTTTGTTCCATAGCCACAAGAGGCACACTTAAAATCAAATTCTTTTAAATGATTAGTTTTTATATCTCTTTTTACATGACTTTTGTTGTTTGTTCCATAGTCACAAGAGGCACACTTAAAATCAAATTCTTTCAAATGGCTGGCTTTCATATGTCTTGCCAAATATCTTTTATGTTTTGCTCGGAAACCACATAGCGAACATTTAAATGTTTTCGTTCGATCTAGTGAGTTTGATTGTTCTACTTTTGTATGTGCAGAGTCTTCCTTTCCGCCTACAGAACTGTGCGTATTTTCCACGTGCAACCCCAGATATTCTTTTGTCTCGAATCGTCTGTAACAAATTCCACATTTAAACTTTTTCAGTTTGAAGTGCTGGCTGGTGTAGTGTTGCTTGAGATCTGCTTTATACTTTGTCCGGTACTTGCACTGCTCACACTTATACAATTGGCTGCGACGTTTCTTGCCTCCGTTTACCGCTGTCACATGGTAGCTTTGCGGCGGTGCACTGCATTTCCTAAAAACAAATAAAAATAGGTAACCTCATTCTCCGTACGACGAACTAATTACAAATGATGCGACTAGTAAGTGTACGAGCAAATCACTTGACATAAACACGATTGTAATATGAACAAGCTGATGTAGGCCAAGAATTTGCGTTACGTTTAAAAAGCAGCATCCTGTTTCTTTCATCCATTTTAATTCTCTAAAATTGTAATTACATTTCATATTTGCTGTAATTTGGATACTAATCATTTGCATGACTGGAATTTAATTTTAATATTAACACCTTTTCTTAATTATATGCTTTATTAAATATTTAATATTAATATTAATTCCTTTTCTAACAGTTTCAATTCAATTATAGAAAGGAATTGTATACATAATACACATACCATTGGAAAGCACACATTTCAAGCTATCTACTTGTGGTAATTTTTAAATTTCTTGCAGTAAAAGAATATTTATATGTTAATCTAAGAAATGGTATGTAAAATAAAACATTTTGTTGAGAAAATATATTTGTATTAGATCATTACTTTCGCACAGCTAGATTTCCATGAGGTGGGGGTTATATATTATTGTTGGATGAATTAAAAAAAAGAATGTAACAGTTCCGCCGGACAAAGAGTAAATTTACGGTTATTAAGAGGATTGAAATATCGCTGTATATGAATATAATAAAATAAATAATTAATAATGATTCATTGTTCACTAAAAAACACCATTAGTGTATGGTGCTACGTTGATAAAATTTTATGATAATGAATTATACCTGACATTTCCTTCAGAACAGTAGGCAAAATGATGTTGCAAATATTCCTTTTGTCCAAAGTGGATTTTGCATATTGGGCACTGCCTACATTCTGAAATCACAAGAAAAACAACTGAAATACAATGAATTGTGACATTAAATTGTATTACAATTTCAAATTGCCATGGCACTTCAAGACACTGTAAGTATTTTTCCAACTCCGGCTAAATACTTGGTTAACTAAAGAGTGTTCAAGGATTCATTATACAAAGTTGGCAATATTTTTGCTAGTGCATTTGATCTAAATTAGCTAAGAATATGACATCCAAATTTTAATACCATACTAGAATCGCCGAAGAGATTCAGTGATAAAAGTGCGTGATCACAACGTGATCAAGGGTATCCTATGCATAAAAACGGTCGGCGGCAAAGATCGTTTACATTAGGCGATTAGGTAAACTGTAATAGTATCACAGATCGCAGGTGTGTGAGAATTACTAGGTGCTATTTTATAGAGACAATACAATTTTAATACGTATTGATAGAAAAGATTTGAATATGCACAATTTCTTATGCCAAATACTACGGCGATACCTATTTTACAGACACTGATCCGTGAATGATTTTATGTGCCTGTGTGCATACCACTTTGCTGTGATGACGTGAACCCAACGTGATCACTCAATCTGTTCAGCGATTTGAGTATAGATATCATCGACTTTGTTCATATTTATACACTAAAATAGTTCGCAACATCTCACAAGAGATGGCGTTATTAAAGGGGAATCCCAGTTGTTCTTTGCGATGTTGGTAGACATAAACACATACACTACTTCTCCCAACTCATTTTTACTCCCTTATATATTTAGTATAAGGAAGTATTTTGATGACGAAAGTTATCGAACTCGAGATTTTTGCAAATGTCCACGTTTTGAAGTCCCCCAATACCAAAAAAGTTGTTTTTAAAAAATCTCTCTCTCGCTCTCTCTGAGTGTGTGGCCACGATTGTAAATACGTCAACTGTTAAGTTTAACATTTACTCACAGGTTTAATTTTTCAAGATGATGAACTTATTTAAAACTTAATTTAGAACAACTTCTGTATAATTTGAAGCGCTCATACGTGCCCACACCTCATTTCTTACCATTATTGTAATTTATATTTATAATTTTGAAACAACATGCAGTTAACTTAATTTCATGTATTTTTATAGGAATAAATCACGGACTTGTGCGAATTTATTGCATTTATCTCAAAAATTAAAGAGCATCTTGGAACAGATCCTGTTCATTTTAATACCAACACATTATACACCTCCAACAATTAAATTACACTTGCAAATTACAATTTAGTAGATTAAAAAAAAATTACAAGTCTTTCATATACACCCTCGGGTTGAGCAGTTCCACGTAGTATAAGGTAACACAAAACGTTACAAACGCAAAAATCGGCATGTTTTGTAAAACAAGAATGGCTGCCAGCGGAATTCAGAAAAAGATAAAAATTTAAAATCAGTGTTTTTGGACTCTCTAATCATGTAGGAATCAACAAACAAAAAATCATTTGATCATAAAAAGGTCAAGCGATCACCTTTGGACACTTATGGAATGACACATAACCGCCGTTAGTACATAATAGCAAAAATTCAAATCTCTTAAAGTTGATATTATAACAAAACGTTATTATTAAATTACTTTCTTAAAATACTCATCAATTAATTGAACTGTATTCATTAACAAAACTAATTTAAAAAAGAGGAACTATACTAACATGCTTTTAGTAACCTTTTAAAAACCTAAATAAGAAAATCCAAATGGACTTAAATAAAGTCTATAAGCTTTGAAAGAGCTTTTAATTCCCAAATTTGATATACTTTGAACATACCTTCAAATAAAAAGTTGCTACATGCATCCCCAGGGCAAATTGTTTTATGTTTGGCCAAATATGTTTTTGAGCTGAATCCAAGACAGCAAAATGTGCAGGCAAATACATTCTTGATGATGTATTTCCTAGTGGGAATAAAATCTACGTCAACATTACCATTCTGGCTGTCTTCAAATTCTTGACCAAAATATGCCAGTAATTCTTCACCCGGTTGAATTTGACGAGTGCTTTGATAATATAGATAATCTTCATGTTGAAAAACAATTAGGTTTTGTTCAGAAATATTCCTGGCAGTATTAATGTACTGCATCCAATTTAAATAGTGTGATGTATCCTTGTCAAATACAAGTTTTCCTCCTTTTATTTTCCAAGTACATTCTGTTCTACAAAATCCAGTAAAAGGACCAAATATTACACCTTCAGGAATAAATTTTAAAGCTAATATTCCAAACTGCCCAAACAAATGTTGAATTTCTAGAATATCATTTGGTAATTCTTCTTGTGTTCTGTTATTGGTATTGTCTGGAGCATGCCTGTTCAAAATATGTACCAACATTCCACACTCGATGCAGTAGTCTTCATAATATGCCCGACAATGTTCACAATCTGGTGGTCAAATTTAAATCAAGTAAAAGCCAGGCAATACAATATTCACATATATGAACAAGAAACGAAAGCTTAAATGGCCATTCAACCAAGCTGGACTTTACTAATTTATATATAAATGTGAATTTTGAAAATAAATATGTTATTATTTGGTTTATTATACAATGAAACAGTAATATTTAAAACTTAATTGCACTTTCAATAGAGCGGAAACAAGCCAAAAGAACCAACTGAGTAAGATGCATTTAATAGTTACATATTTAGCAGTTCAAGTAGCTAATTTATTTAGGCATTTACTTACATAGTAGTCCATTATCAAATTCAATTTTTATATTACTGGGATTGAAATCTGCCTCAATTTTAATATTGTCGTTTACTACATTATACTGTCCTTCAGATGATTCCATTTCCATTTTAATATTACCTAAAATAGTGGCTGTCTCATATTCATTCATCTTGTCATGCCATTTCATAGGATCTTTTAAATCAAAATTGTTTACGGCAATAACAGTTTCAGAGACATGAACTTTATCATCTTCAAAATTGTCTTGTTCGTTAGTACTCGATGTATTTATAGAAAACAATGTGTTATTCACATCACAATTTTCAAGTTGGTCAGCCATCACCACCACAATTACTAATTACACAGTATAGTACCAATGCTAATTACAACTCTAATTTGTGATTTTTTGTTGAAAGTTAATGGTTAACTGAAACTTGTAGACCATAGAGAAAATAAAGAAGAGCTCCAACTTGAATTACACGATGGTGGCTCCGCCATTTTTAATCCTATGAACTAATGCAATTTTAGCGCATGCGTGGTTACTCGTACATTTACCGCCATTTATCACATTGTCAGCCATGTTGTAGTATAGGTTCCGGGTATCGTATGGAAAATTGTTTGGTAAGGCTTTGTTTTAATTTTTATTATCCTTAAATCATGAGTGAAACAAGTTTATCGTGCTGCATTCCATTCTGTGCAAATGTTCGTTGTAGATTATTGGAAAAAAATACCTCACAAAATGTATGCTTTTTTTTATTCGATCCGAAAACTTCACGAGGAAGGAGGTGGACAAATGTATTGAAAATCCATTTTCCGGAATTCTCCGACACAACTGGAAAGCGGTACATATGCCAAGATCACTTTTCAGAAAAAAATTTTACAAGTACATTGAAACGTAGGCTAATAAAATTTGCAGAACCAGATATATTCAACAATAACATAACAGCTGTGAATATTAATTCTACAATTAGTGAAGATACTTGTCATGAAAAAGAACCACCAAGAGAGAGTCAAGAGCACTTATTGGAAATAGAAGCATCATCAAGCTTGGAAAATAATAAAAGTAATAGTTTATTTTATAAAGAACAGAGTGTACTACGGGAATATGGAATAAAGTATGTGAACAACTTACCTCAAAACAGCCAATCACTTTATAAATTATCAAGTAAGCAACAAACAACAATTTTGAGATTAAAGAAAACTATTACTAAAGCAAAACATAAGAAGAAAGCTGCATTACGAGTAACATCTACCAAATTATTGCATAAGAAAAGGTAACTCAACAACATTTGGAGAAGAAGATACTATACCTTGGAATGTACCAGACAAACCAGAAAATGCAGATTTTGCTGAATTACAGGCAGTAACGTATGTATCAGGTTATATTGTTAAACGGCTTCAATTAGAGTGCAAAGATTGCGAAAGTGATTTATTAAGTACCGAAATTTTACCTGAACATACATTTACAATGTTTAAAGAATATCATACACAGAAAGACCATTTAAAATATGCTCGAACGGAATTAATATATTGTATAGCCCATATGTATCATATTATCTATAAATATTTAGAAAAGCGAGGACATAATACAAATGTATATGAAAAGTTGAAGTTTTGCATTAGTGAAAATGTAACGTTTGAGTGGCTACAGTGTACTGTGCACAAATTTAATGTTAAAAATAAAATAGTTGAGTTAGTTCTTAATATGTTATTTAAAAAGTTTTTTTGTGAATTGGAAAGAAGGGTAAAGAATAGAATGAGGTGCCGTAAAAGAAAGTGCTGCTAAAATATTGACAAAAATTTCATAGTATAAATCTGGAACAAATATTGTGTTGTTACTGATGTTTGTGATTATTAGTGTAGTATAAATAAGTATATCTTGCAACATAACATAAGTGTGGAACTTGTTAGTGGTAATTGTTATATATAGATACATATACTATACAGATACAGATTAGGTACTTGTCATTTTCTTTCTTTTTTACATGTTTACGTTAACTGGCCTGATGACTGCATTGATTACCGAGGAAGACACCTTTACTGTGATATTTTTAATTGTTATAGAATATATTTTTTGTTAATATTTTTATAAGAGTTTACTTTCTGTTTATGTATTATTGTTATTATTATTACAAGAATCTACTTTTCGTTAATTCAGTTTGCATTTTATTTATTGTTGATACTTTGTAAAAATTTAATATCTGTAAATGTCTTTATTTATTGTTTTTATGAGAATTTTATTTATATTTTATATAATGTTATAATATGTTTAATTTTATTTATTAACTGTTTTCTAAAATTAAACTTACTATGTATAACAATTTTTCTCTTTTTATTTTTAAAATAGTTGACTTCCATGAAGTAGTGTTTTGTGAAAGTAGATGAAAATGTGTAATTGATTATTAAGTTGATAAATATGTCACTCAAATGATCAATTACTGCATTTTTATCTTTATTTAAAAATAATATTAAATTTTAATTCAGAAAGTATGGTATTTAAATATTCAAATATGGCGCTGTTGAAAATTAGTACCATTGGCTAAAAATGGCGGCGCTATTGTGCTTCGAATTTTAATACATTAAGTTGGTACTCTTTTTACTGTTAATTTCTCTATGTTGTAGACCTTGTAGACTTCCGTGAAGTTTGAAGTTATTCATTCTTTGTTTTCGTGAGTTGCTAGGTGGGTCGTTCGCGAACGAACCGGTTCAGTGAACCGAATCCCAGCAGGGATCCGAGAGATCATACTCTTCAATAATTATAAATACCAAATTAATGTATAATTTAGTTATACATACATTTTATTTAATTTGTGTACCACAATCTGATAATTTGTCAAATTTATGTGCAATATAGCTTCAAATAAATGGTTTGCTGTCATCCCGGTTCCTTTGAGCCGACGACGGCGCCGAGTATTACATCTCCCTAGTAGCAAAATCACTATATGCACACTTGTTCTACATTAGCAAATATATATTTTCATCCTTCTCTAAAATTGTGATTGTGCTGCTTGGGCTCCTACCAGAGAAATAGAGTAGGGGAGAACGCGCTTAAAGATGCGCCAACTAAGTTAAATTGAATTCCGCCATTTTGAAGGTTGCTCACAAGCCTTACAAAAATGTTTGGAACAAATAACTTTATTTTTGGACCAGGTCCACGTTTCAACATTTTTTCCTAGCACATCTAACCACATTTTCAATGAATCACCCCGTGGAAATCTACAAATAGTGCAGAATTAATCGCGCTCTTAAAGATGCAATTCTTTCATTCTATTACGGTAATATTTATACCTAGCTCAACAATTCGCATGTAAAGTTCATTGACTTAGAAAAATGTAAACAAACTTACGTGTGAAAAGAAATGCCTTCCGGCTTAAATCTTCGACTGTTACTGCAGCCCAACACAGAGCACGACATGTTAATAACACACACAAGTCCTTTTTAATACAATTAATTAAAAATAACCTCCAAGCTTGACAATTACAACAACACAAGTGCCAATTACCCTGCAATAGAGGCGGGTTGTGAAATCGCAGTCTGCTACTTTGTCACTGCTACTGGTCAGTCACCGTTAGTAACAGTGACAGCAGCTTTAAAGTAGCAGTTCTCTCAGTAGTGTTTTATAAACCCGCCCTTTCACGTGAACGCCAAGTCTGTTACCATAGGAAGGGCGCAGTTATATGCAATACGTTTTTCCTCGACTTGCGACTAGCGAAAATAACCGCTTTCAGTAGTATCAGTGAATATAAACAGTGACAAAAATAGCTGCTTCTTTTCACTGTGACTACCGTGTCACAGTAACAGTTTGTCACTGCTACCGAAAAATAGCAGTTTTTCCCGACACTACCCTGCAAAATGGCGACCACAATAGCGTTTGCTTAAAACTGGATGCGCACTCGTCGAAGCGCGTTCTCCCCTACTCTATTTCTCTGGCTCCTACACGTTCATGAACGGTATGCTATTACGGATCCACACGGTTCAAATGAGCCGGTTCAGTGACCCGGCTCACAATGAGGAGCTGAACCGAGTGAGCCGAGTCAAAGGAAAGAACCGTTTTGCCCACCTCTACTGAGTACAGTGAAATATATACGCAATAATGTACCATTTTCTCTTGTTCTGAGTACTGAAGTAAAAAGATACTATTCTTCACAAGCACATCAAATTGTATGCTTTTACCTGCCGAGCACCTCAGGTATAGACGGTGAAAATGTGAAAAACGTTTAAGATCAAGGTGCAAATAAACTCGTATAGTAATTAATTAGAAAGAAAAACTCGTTTCACAAAAATATAATATTTTTGTGAAACGAGTTTTTCTTTCTAATTAATTGTTTAAAATTCACAAGAGCTCAGTTATCAAGATTAAAACTCGTACAAATTAGAATGAGTGGTGCAGCCAAGCCAAAATTTTTATCCGCGTTTTGTATTGCCTGCGGGCAATTATAGATGACGCGGACATCAAAAAATTAGAGTTTTCAATCCGTGCGTTCAGGGAGTTACGGCGCTGGAAGCCAATACCATAGCCAATACCGCTAGAGCTTGTGGCTAGCACCTGGGGCATGTAGTGGGACTCTGTGTACTTTCGACTTCCAACGACTTGAATCGATTATCGATATCGATTAT
The DNA here is from genome assembly GCA_963170755.1 of Amphimallon solstitiale. NCBI lineage: Eukaryota > Metazoa > Arthropoda > Insecta > Coleoptera > Scarabaeidae > Amphimallon > Amphimallon solstitiale. Next base: position 23,329,828 of record OY720677.1, on the reverse strand, counting down.
CGCTAACGATTCTCGCTTTGAATGGTACTCTGTCTAACTATCGATACGCGTTCGGCAAAGATCGGAAGAATACTAGGTACCTTGTTTAAAAATATTTGTCAGTGTTTTAGGGAATTTGTTGAAATCGCAAAATTTTTTGCATTACCGGGAAGTATAATCAGCAAATTCATTACATTTACTGTTGTAGATTCGCTTTATTTAGTAATATTTTCTTGGTGTGCTAGTTGTAATCAGATTGTAATATTGCTGATTTTGCATAAATATTTTGTACATAACATGTATTATACATATATCGACCTCTAATATAAGATATACAGGGTGTAGATAAAGTCTGGAACAAAATTAATATTTCTGTTATCTTCGGTTTGATGGAAAAACCCTGAAACAGGTCGATTTTGTTTTTATCCCGTGCACTTTATAACATCGTGAATTTAATTCTGTCGTCATCTGGTTGCGCGCGGGTGTGACGTCATTAGTTTTTTCAAATGGTAACCCGCCACATTTATTACCCCTTGTCGTTAGGTATTCCATTGTGCATGCAACGGTATAAAAAGTTTGGTACCTTACATAACAATTTTTGGGAGAAAAATGCTTTCGAATTTCAAAAAGTTAAAATTTTATTTCTAATGAAAAACTAATGAAAAATTGTTTTAAAAAATCAGATAAATTATAATCCGAAGTTTATCTTGGATTGTCGTCAAACAAGACACCAAAAAATGTCAACGGAAGTGTTCAAATTGTCCGCCATTGGCCATTTGACACTGGCCGAGACGGACGTACACGCTTTCTACGACACGTCATATTGACAGTTCATTACTGGGTGTTTGAACTTATCCATTCACAATACTTGCTCCATTGGTAGTGTTGAACGTGCATTGCGAAAATGGCGAATTTGAGCGAAAAAGAGCGGATTCAAATTCTCATTATTGTTGGTTGTGGTGATAAAATACGTAGCCATGAAGAAGCCTGTCAGTTTTTCAATGCAGAAAATCCAAACCGCGCACCGATTTCGCGGTCAACGGTGAGCAAAATTGTCGCAAAATTTGCTGAAACTGATAGTGTAAAAGACAGGGCTCGTCAAGGTCGACCAAGAATTGAGGAAGATAGAAGGGTCTTGGAACTTCAGGACAACCCCCACACTTCAACAAGGAACATTGCCAGGGATTATGCAGTCGATTTTACCACAGTAGCCAAATTGCTGAAGAAGGAAAAACTTCATCCGTACAAAATCAATCGGGTTCAGGAACTGAATGAAGATGACTTCGACCGCCGACTCGAGTTCTGTGAACAAATCATGCTACGGTGCGATGAGAATCCCGGATTTGTCGACAATGTGGTTTTTAGTGACGAAGCAACTTTTACCTTGAACGGTGAAGTGAATCGCCACAATTGTAGATACTGGTCGGGCGAAAATCCTCGATGGGTTCGAGAGGAGCACACCCAACACCGGCAAAAAGTTAATGTATGGGCGAGAATAGTGGGAGATCGCATTGTGGGGCCTTTCTTTCTGGACAGAAATTTAAACTCTGAAACATACTTACATTTCCTAAGATTTACGCTAGTGCCAACATTGGTAGAATTATTTCCGATGAAAACACCCCCGACAAGCCTCACCCCAGAAACTGGTTTCAACAAGATGGAGCACCTCCACATTTTGGCTGGCGTGTTCGGAGTTACCTCGACGAAATTTATAAGCCAAATAATTTGGATGATCTGAAACATCGTATCCGCGAGGAAATGCGAAATATTGGTGCAGAGGCAATACGACGTGTCGTAGAAAGCGTGTACGTCCGTGTCGGCCAGTGTCAAATGGCCAATGGCGGACAATTTGAACACTTCCGTTGACATTTTTTTGGTGTCTTGTTTGACGACAATCCCAGATAAACCTCGGATTATAATTTATCTGATTTTTTAAAATAATTTTTGATTAGTTTTTCATTAGAAATAAAATTTTAATTTTTTGAAATTCGAAAGCATTTTTCTCCCAAAAATTGTTATGTAAGGTACCAAACTTTTTATACCGTTGCATGCACAATGGAATACCTAACGACAAGGGGTAATAAATATGGCGGGTTACCATTTGAAAAAACTAATGACGTCACGCCCGCGCGCATCCAGATGACGACAGAATTAAATTCACGATATTATAAAGTGCACGGGATAAAAACAAAATCGACCTGTTTCAGGGTTTTTCCATCAAACCGAAGATAACAGAAATATTAATTTTGTTCCAGACTTTATCTACACCCTGTATGTTTATACTTATAAAATAATTACTAAAATATAGCAAAACCTTCCACATATATTTTAAGTAGATATTTGAAGAATTATTCATTCACATTTAATAAATTCAAAGAGAAATGAAAATATCAAATGTAAAATAATGACACAAATTTAGTGAAACTTTCCATATATATTTTAAGCAGATATTTCAAAGAATTACTAATTCATATTTAATAAATTCAAAAAGTAATGAAAATATCAAATGTAAAGCAAATATAAATCAAAATACTAATTAAAAAACATCCTGAAGAAATATATGCATTAATATCTGATTATAGAGCCGTTTTTTTAAAACTTCTTGCAATCTATATGTAATAGAGTTATAAAGGACTTTTTTCTGTGACGGGAAAAAAAGTTGACATTTTATCCTTCTTGACAGGTAATAAAATGTCACTTTATCAACCCGGGAGTAAAGTGTTACTTTTTGCCCATGGGAAAAAAGTTCTACTTTTTGCCCGCTTAAATTGGCAGGTTTCCATAGCAACGCAGGTGTAATGTCACTTGAAATGTCACATCGATTGATTTTCTGACTGTATTTGTATAAAGTACCACGCGATCATTTAAATTCTAAATTATAGCAGGCGGGATTTTTTTTATTAGGTTGTCCAGAATGTCAATTATTGATTAATTAACATTATGAAACGTCACTTTGACAATTCACATTGTAAATTAGTACTTATATACCAACTTAATTTAAATTTCACAGCCTGCTCTAATTTAGAATTTAAATGATCGCGCGGTATTTACGTGTTTTTTTCAATATTAAATCGTCGTTTTTCCCATCACAGAAAAAAATAGTGTATTATACACGGGAAAAAAATTAGATTTTAGCTCTCGAGCTAAAATCTAATACTTTTTTCTCTTGTATAATAAATAACTATAATATCTTCATTTATTTTGTAATAGTTTAATATCAACTGTAAGGTTGTCAATTTTGATAGATAACCAAATTTTGACAAGTAACTTTGAAGCCGCTATTACATTAATCATTTTGAGAAAGTGTATGACAGAAACCTGTGTTTTTGTCTACTTTTTTTTGCTTTTGACTGTATATTGGAGTTGTACAGAAAATTTAACATTTCTGTCTTGAACAATGGTAAAAAAACCTGATAAATTCGATATCTTGCTTTCTCGACCGCTTTAATATCCCCTAAAAGAAAATAACCTGTAAGGGAACTATGTAACTTGATAGAAATAGAGATAGAAAAGAGATAGGGAAGAAAGAAAAAGTTCTCGTCGTACTACGTAGCGGTCTTTCTACGAGAGTCGGAATCATTCGGGTCTAGAAACTCTACTGTGTACTATTCTAAAAATGTAAGCTAAAAACATGGGCTTTTAGTGTAGCTTTTAGTAAGTTTCATTTGGTTAGATTGGTACATCACATTATTTTATTATAATATTCAAAGGTAATATAACGAGAGCTTGACAAATAGTCGACTATTTCATTGTCATCAATTTTTCGAGTGTGCGCTACTGTCAATTTGACGAGACCAAAATTGGCATTAATAATTTGACTAGAGCACGAGAGCTTTAGCTCGAGGGCTTTAGTCTTTAATTATTAATGCCAATTTTGGTTAAGTCAAATTGGGAGGCACACGAGAAAAATTGAAACAATGTAATAGTCGACTACTTATCAAGCTCGAGCTATATTTGTTAAGATTATTTCCTAAACCAAGTTTCATAATAAAAAATGAGTTGTCAAATCGATGTGATTATCAATAATTTCATCCGAAACATCGCTAAATCTCTTTTTGTCGGACATTTTCATCTATTTGACACGTATGCCACTTAATGAAAAAATACATACTTGATTTGTTACCTACATTTAAAATAGTCGATTTGTAATAGTCGCTGATATCAAGAACCGGTACCTTTCATTGGTTAATTTCAACTTCAGTTTTGATTGTGATTGGACAAAATTTAAATTTGACAGGTGAAGGAAATAATCGATTATATTTTATTCGCGCGTCTTTGCTTTTTGCTTTCTACTTGTATGCCTATGTTTACAATCACATTTCCGACATCGGAAAAATCACAACTGCATGCAGACACAGTAAAAGCAATGATATTAATGAAATGTAATACTTCTGAAGATTTTCTAAAACAAATTCAGCGTATGAGTAAATATTAGTTTTGTTATCATCTTTCCTATAGCTTTTTCTTACACTTTGTATGTATATTTATTTTTTTGTATTTCTATTTATATTTAATGTTTACTATCTATATAAATATTATATAAAATGAATATTTTTTGATAAATTTGAGTTACTTAAAGAATTTTTTCCAAACAAATTTCCAGGCGCACGTATTTACGTGTGCTTCGTACGCAATGAACGCAGTTTGTCCCGCATTATGTTACGATAAAAATGGTCATTTATTTACATAACATTTTCACTCATCCATTATTGGCTTCACTACTTCGCAGACAATACACATCTTGCCTTGGCGGTAATAGCAAATGCACACATAACCTAAATTATGAGAAGGATAATCTTATAGTGAATGGTATGTCCCGAACAAAGACAGACTACAAGAAAGAAGCTGGGAAACAGGTCCGTAGCTCTTTCTATTCTCTTCCTTACCGAACTCATTCGGGCCGCCCGGTTATGAACGACTGCACATACAAAGTACCGGTTTAGAAAATAGAAAGAAAATTTCTTTCTATTTAGTTACAGAGTTCCCGTGGCCTCCTTTCCAGTTAGTATATACCGTGCCTTCAAATACTTTCCGCATTAGAGTAGGCTGTTTTTGAAGTTTTTATTTAAGTAATCAATGTTGGTGTACATGCTAATTTTTTGAAAACTTCCGCCTATTATTATTTACATGACATAACCAAAATATTAAAATTATGCACTGTCACCAACCATTAAAAAGAAGCATGGCCGTCTCTAATGCGGAAAGTATTTGAAGGCACGGTACCAGTTCATTGGTTAGTACCATGGGTTAATACTAACTTCAGGATTAATGTTAATAATGGCTGATATGTTGACCAAGTTAAACTCGAATCGCCGAACAGATGCAGCAATAAAAGTGCGTGATCACAACGTGTTCAGGGCATCCTATCAACACCACCTAGATAAAAGGCCACACAACTGCAATAAAATTTGTTTGTGACGTAAGCACGAAGGGGCAATCGGTTTACGGTCATCCGGGTCATCCAGCCATCTGCCATTTGTATAGACGGATAATAGACGTGACAGCGTGGGTAGTATATTCCGTTCCAGGGTTGCTATTTTTAGTACTATTGTACTAGATTCAGTACTTTTTGATGCAATTTAGTACGTTAGTACTTTTTAAGAGAATCTAGTACCTTTTTTCCTTCCCTTTACATTTTTCAAATTTCAAAAGCAATTAAAAAATAAAGAAATAGATTTTGTAATGGTAGTGACATCTGGTGAGACAAATAAGAAGTAAAGTGATGAAAACATAAACAAGATACAAATGACAATGATAAATCAGGTACCTGGCTTACCAATTACCAGCACAGCACACTAACAAAATTTCATTAGTTAATTTGATTTGACTTGACTAGCTACAGTGGCCCCCGTGGCTACGGTTGTGCGGTTCAACGTTAAACTGCGTTTACTTCACAACCAATTTGCAACGATTAACGGTTAACCTAAGACCCAAGCTGATCAAGTACTACACGCAGTACACGCTACAATAACAATAATAACAAAACTATATGGTCTGATAAATCAGGTACCTGGCTTACCAATTACCAGCACAGCACACTAACAAAATTTCATTAGTTAATTTGATTTGACTTGACTAGCTACAGTGGCCCCCCTACGGTTGTGCGGTTCAACGTTAAACTGCGTTTACTTCACAACCAATTTGCAACGATTAACGGTTAACCTAAGACCCAAGCTGATCAAGTACTACACGCAGTACACGCTACAATAACAATAATAACAAAACTATATGGTCTGATTTAAAAACTTAAATTTAACTATTGAAAAATTTTACAGAAGCGAAATTGAAGAATCTAATTTGTCAGATGAAATTTTATAAAATTTATGCCCGATCTCACCGACATATCTTAAACTGTGAAAAATTTAAGTACTGCTTAAATATAAGTGTTACTTATTTTCCTATTTAGTTGCACCGTTTGATTTAAGTCACGACTTAAACTTATACGTACTGAAAACATGCATATCGAGCGGCAAAAGATTTTTACCATAGAAAGTAGCAATGACAATAGTGTATTCAGTCTCCGCTCTATAGAAAACGTATAGTAGTAAAAGTTGGGTTACTATAGCAACCAATACCCTCAACACACGTTTGCTGCACATGTTTGTCAAATGTAGAAATTCTACGTTGAATTACAATTAAAATTAGAGGAATTGAAGAAAATAAACCCAAATTGGGTGGACAACTTCTTAACACTAATAAAATGTAATTTTCAGAAATATGTGTACATATTAAAATATGTATATTTAATTATGTAAATAAATAAATGTAGAATTTTTTTTCGTTTGAATTTGAATTAAAACTTATTTTTAATAAAAAGACTTGAATACTTGATAATAATTTATTAAAACTGTTAATGCATATTATATTTTCTATTTACAGCTGACAAATATAATTTATAAATACTAATCTAACTTGAAAACCGTTGTTATTATTATTAAAAGCATTAATGCCTAAAGGATATTGCCATTTTGTATGAGTTGCTCTAACATTTCATTATTGTCATCATTTGAATTTGTATGTATTCTAATCGGGGTAATAAATCTAGTACGGTCTCTTTTCGCAAAAGAAAATAATTAAAAAATTGTAAGTCGGGCATACTATTAAAATGATCGTTTCTAATATTAATCTGCCGTGGAATTCCATTAACCACTAAAACTAACACAATTATATCTATAATACCATTATTCATTTTCATTAAATTGAAATATTCTCGTTCCATCTTTTTAATGAAAATATAACCACAATTCACAATTATGTTCTTGTGTAGGTACGTTATCAACAAAAACTTATTATAGGTTAAGTAAGCTTTAAGCTCTGGATATCGCCGGCTTAAATTTAAGATTCCATTTTATATTTAAGTACTCCTTAAACGTACCGTGCAACAGAATTAGTACTTTAAGTGTTGCTTAAAATTTAAGATAGGTCGGTGAGATCGGGCATTATTGCTTTACTTTGCAATACTCTTAATTGAGACTTAGATTGTGTTGTACTGTCTTTTATTGTTTAAAGTCTATAGTGTAGTAACGAGTGCAATTATGATCCAAAGAAATTTCCATGTTAATGTGTTGTCAATAAAAGATTTTGTATTTTGAAATTCCCGCTCTTTTACAATTTAGTACTTTTTACTTTACTTTAGTACTATTTTATGATTGACGCTAGTACTTTTTTATTTATTCTGATAGCAACCCTGTTCCGTTCTACAACGCTGCTTGGATTGTTTTATTGGTTTTAATTTCTATTCTTGAAATATTTAAATTGAGTCTACATTCTTTTAATATAATAAAAGTATGGTGTTAAAGTGTTGTGTCCCTAATTGCAAAGGAAATTATGATAAAGATCGTAAAGTACATGTGTTCAAGTTTCCGAAAGATGAGGTTATGCGAAACAAATGGCTACGTGCAATTCCAAGACAAAATTATACTGTCTCTAATTATTCCGTGGTAAGTACTAATATATTATTTGTTGTTATTCTATTATTTTAATAATATATAATTAATATTTTGTGTGAAATTAAAAAGTATTAACTATATAGAAGAGCCATTTGAATCTTGTATTATAAGCATATAAGTGAAAGTATAAACAGTACGAAACTATTGTTTTAGATTAATTACTACTAATAATATGACAAAAAAAATTATGCTATATTATTTCTATATTATAGGTATGTGACAAACACTTCAAAACTGAGGATATCTTGTGGGAAACGAGAGCAACAGATGAAAAGACAGGAAGAATTTTAACAGCTCCTCTTTCTAAACCAAGATTAGCAAAGAGTGCTATACCATGTGTATTTCCTAACTGCGCAAAGTATATATCTTCAAATCCACGCCCATCAAGAGAAGGACCAGAGGAAAACCGGAAGAGAATAGAAGCTGAGACACTACATACAGTGCTTCAAGAAAGCATCAATAGTCAGGCAGAATATCTAGAAAAAGTGTCAGTGAAGGATCTTTCTCAGTTAATGAGTAAAATTGATTTTGTAACTTTACCAACAGGATGGTGTGTTATAATGAAGGAATCCTCAGTTAATTTTATGTTTATTGATGTGACATTGCAATCACACACTATAATATATATTACAATTGACAAATATATGATGCCAAAAGTGTATTCTAAAGGTGTCTTACTACACTTGTCAAACGTAAAATTAGTTAAGGTGTCCAATATAAATGAAGTAGAAAATTTAATTTTGGATGTCAATAACTTTATAGTAAAGTGTGATTTAAACGGTGATCTTAAAAGGGTTCAGAATGAATTGGTACTTAATTTAATTGACGAGTATGCTTCAGAGGATAATACCGTAGCACAGTTCATGAAGTCACAGTTAAAACTTTCATTACTTTCTAAAAATAAAAGAGAATATACTGCTGATTTTATGATCCTTTGTTCAATTTTCTATTTTATTTCACCACATGCTTATAAATTTTTTCGAAATCACAGTGCTTTGATTTTACCACATTTTAACACATTGCAACGCATTTGTTCTAATTTTAATTGTAACCCGATTATTGAACAGAATCCTATGTATTTCCTTCAGTATATTAAAGAGAAAGCACAGACATTTGAAGAGCATGAGAAGAACATTGTATTAATGATTGATGAAATTTATATTAAACCTTACATGGATTACAAGGGCGGTAATATTGTTGGAGCATGTAGTAACAGCTCTGCACTTGCAACATCAGCTCATGTGTATATGATTCAAAGCATTTTATCATCAAAAAAAGAAGTTGTTCATATTGTTCCTGTTGCACAATTGAATGCTGATGATTTATATAAACTACCAAAAAATTTTGTTGTCGGTTTAGAAAATACTGGATTAAATGTTTTGGCTGTAGTAAGTGATAACAATGAAATAAACAGTAAAGCTATGACCAAATTTTCATCTCCACCCGAACTTAAAGTTAAATATTGTAACCCATTAGTTCCTAACAAACCTCTATTTTAATTTTATCTGTTTGATTCAGTGCATTTATTTAAATGTATAAGAAACAATTGGTTAAATCAGAAAACTGATGGAATTGACTTTGTTTATCCTGATTTTAATGATTTTTCAAAGCAAAATATAGCATCCTTCAAAACTGTAAGAGACATGTGTGAAGTTGAGCGTAATGATTTGTTAAAATTTGGTTATGGGTTATCTGTGAAAGCCCTTTGGCCTACAAGTTTCGAAAGACAAAATGTAAAGCTTGTATGCCAGCTATTTAATGAAGGAACATGTAGTAAATAGTTTAGTAACATTAGGTAAAAAGCATAAGTTAAGATTTTATGATACCACAGCTGAATTTCTAAAAGTCATAATTACTTGGTGGCACATTGTGAATGTCAAGACTCCTTTCAAAGGTATAAGACTGAATGACAAGTTTCAAGAACCATTAACAAATAAAAATGATGATGAAAGAATAGTTTCTACATCAATTTTTATCTTGGTTACAACACTGGGACAATTTAAATCTTAAATCTGGTAAGTTGTCAGCACAAACACAAAGAGCTCTTGAACATACTACACATTGTATTTTGCAACTTACTAAGTATTGTTCAGAGGAACTTAAATGGTCATATGTATTACCTGGGAAATTTCAGACAGATGCTTTAGAGGCTAGATTTGGACAGTATAGACAACTTGCAGGAGGTCAATATAATCTGTGAGACAGATATTTGAAATTGAGAAAAAAAAATAGATTATTATCTGCTATTGAATTACCAGTTTCTGCTAATAAGAAAATTATTATTAGTGACATTGTTAATGATGAAATATTAATAGATCATGATTATTGTTCAACTGCTTCTACTGACACATTTGATGGGGAACTAAGTGTTACGCAGTCAGATTTAGATAGTACTTTCTCTGTTATAAGTCTCTTGACATATATTGTAGGTTACTGTTGTTATTCTTTGCTCAATAAATTGAATTGTAATGTATGTGAAAAATATTTAGTAATGAGTGACATTTGTTTAAATTCAGATAAATATAATACAATTACTAATCTTAACAGAGGTAGGTTGAATTATCCAACGGAAGAAGCTGTGCATTTAATTACATATAACTATGTGATTATTAAGAAAATCTTACAACCAGAAAAAGAAACAAAGTTTCTGAATTTAAATAATCACCGTAAATATGTGACTGATGTTTCAATGCAAATCGTTTTGTTGCAAGAAGATAGCATATTATGTAGGAGTGAATGTAATATTCACAATTATCAGTATTTGTATCGCAATATTATATGGAAATCTACAAACATTTTATTGAACAACTATTGTAAGATAAAAAATAATGCTATAAATAATTGTAAAACAAGAAAATCCGTAATATTTCCTAAATAAATGATAGCAATTATTTCGTAGTTTTATTACATAAAAAGTAATAAATATTTATGATTTACTATATGCTAAGAGATGAATATTTTATTCTATTCATAAGTATATGTTTAGATAAATATTTGTTGAAAGTAACCATTTGCTGTTAATTTAATGTAGTATCTTCACTTTTTGTCCAGTCGTTTCAAATACGCATTCGCCTCTTAGTACTCTTAGTAGTGACGTCATTTATGAGAGGTTAGGCCTTATATCTAGGTGGTGTTGATCCTATACATAAATACGGTCGGCGGGAAACATCGTTTACATTAGGCTAAGGCTAAACTATGGATCGCGTTTGTTTACTTTATTACTGTTTCCGTTAAATCTGTTCTTGCTGCATTTATTGTTTTCTTTTGGATATTTTGATCAGTTTTTTATGTATATTTATAATTTCGAAAGTACACTTTGCTTTTGTACCCCATTTTTTAATAATAATTAGTGGCAGTCCTTTCTATAGGCTGTGCCATTTGCAGTGTACACAGGTTGATGATGCGAGTTCATGCGAGAGGCAACTATCGAGTGATCGATAATAGAGTTATTAAATTAAGATCACCCGAGTACTAAGTATCCGGTTATTGAAATAATTCGGTTTTGCCTATCACTTGTTCAGAATCCTTGAATCGCTCATTATAAATCACTGTGATTTGGAAGATTTAGCAAACGGTGGAAACAGTGATTACGAAATTGCTGTGAATAGTCACTGTGATTATATCATATTTGCCTGTAATAGCTCCTGGATTCATGTGTTTATGTGTTCTATACTGTTTTGTGCAGATTTTATCATATCCCGCAGATTTTTCAATTCATTCTTATTTTCGTGTGGTATACATAATAAACGTTCGCCTGCTTTTCTTAACTCTTACGTTTGAAGAAACAAAAACTAAGGAATGGCCGAAGAAATGATCTACAAAGTGAGTAATGCACTATTTCCAGAAGATATGTTTAGTATAAAACAAGAATTTGAAGATGACATATGCAGAGATCATAAAGTTTTCGTCAGTGAAACTGCAATTAGCGCAAGAGATGGCCAATTGAAAGACTATATTAGAAGTGATTCAATAAAACAGTTCGAGTTAGCAAGTGTTGATATCAAAACGGAATCATTTACAGAAGTAAACAATAGTATGGTCTGTAAGAGTGTAACTGGAGAAGGTGGAATACACATTATGGATGATGTAAAGATCGAAATTGATAAGGATAGTGGATCTCTGTGTAAGTGAATGCATCTTGCTTTGTGAAAACTACTAAAATGAATTAACTAGTTACTATCATGATATTTAATGAAGAGAACTATTTGAATTATTATGTTAAGCTGTATTTTTATTTATCTTATTTTGCTTTACATAATTTACTTAAAATCAATTTGTTCCAAATGAGTCCACTAGAATTGTGAAAATATCAGTCTTTAATATAATACTGACAGCATTTAATTTATTTAACTTTTATCAACAGTTTGTAAACATTGTCATGTTTATTATGAAGACTATTGTTCCACATGTGAAATGCTCGTGCATATTTCCAACAGAGATCTTGGTAATGATGCAGATAACAAAGAGCAAGAAGCAATACCACAGGATATCTTGGAAATTAGAGATTCCACTGGACAGCTCGGAGTATTTGTCAGGTATGCAAATTTGGTTATTTTCTTTTGATTTGAAGTTTGTCAGAGAAATTGTGTGCATGTCCTTCACAGCCCACTACTGATAATTTTTTGATGCAGTGTTTTTGTGTACTTTAAAAAAAGAAATCTCTGAACTGCGTTTTGGCACATAAAATCTAGTGTTACTTATGTCATAGTTAAATAAATTTTTTATAACACTGTAGAAAATGAATTTATGCAAAAAAACTAAATATTAATTTTCTTCGAAATACGAGTAGATTGCTGCAGTCTATTAGGTAATGTAACTTAAGACTTTTACACAAGATCTGCGCTAACATCAGATTCCAGTACGTTAAATGTTGGAATAATATTGCTTTCTCAACTACAGCAATAAAACAAACACAATGTTATCAATTTGTGTCATATTTATTTATCATTGTATATTCTGTGAGTATACACTTATTACAAGGTAGCATTCAGGAAATACATACATCTTAAATAGTGCCTAATAAGTCTTTTTGATTTATATATATACAGTATGTCCACGGATCGAGTTCCAAAGAGGAAAAACTTTTTTATTTTGCATTTTACAAGAAAAATGTATTCTTGATAAAAGTTTTTGCATGTCTCGAAACGGCCAAGTCAGTTTTAACCTTTTCAAAATTTCTTTTAGTTTAAGATAAAAATCGAAAAATTGGTCGTTTTATTTGAAAATTTTTTCATAAACTCAAAAACAAAAATGATATAACTAATAACTATTTTACTCAATCCATTCACCGCCCTTTTCAATGCACAATTCTAGCCGTCGGCGCAATTCTCTATAACTTCTTCGAATTTCTTCGAGAGTTAAAGACGTCACAGCGTCTCTAATCCTCTCCTTTAAATCTTCTACGTTCGGAGGAAGATTATTTGCATAAACTATTTGCTTCAAACGACCCCAAAGATAAAAATCAGCCATTGTTAAATCAGGGCTCCTTGGTGGCCATATCACTGGACCATTTCGACCTATCCAATTCTGTCCAAATTGCTGATTTAACCATTCAACAACAATCCTAGCATAATGAGCCGGACAACCATCTTGTTGGAAATAACACCTTGCGAGGTAATTAATCGGTAGATCGTCCAAACGTTCATCAACAAAATTTTGCAGCATATCCAAGTACGTATGCTGATTGACAGTATTATCAAAAAAATATGGTCCAATGATACCATGGTAAGAAATTGCACACCACACATTAACTTTTGCCGAATATTGTCGATTGTGAGGCATGCGAAAATTCGGATTGTAATCGCTCCAATATCTCACATGTTGAGATGCAACAGTACCATTAGTAGTGGCCTCATCAGAAAAAATAATATTTCGGTAAAAGTATTGATTATCCATAATTTGAGCGCCCATCCACAGACAAAAATACAAACGTTTCGCAGGATCTCCGGGTTCTAATGCATGATTAAAAATGGGCTTGTAGGGATGGAACTTCCTTTGTTTCAAAATCTTTTGAATGAGCGATTTACTAATTCCCAGATGGACTGATCTGCGCCGCAAAGAAAGTTTGGGATAGTTCCGTACTGAATCCATTACAAGAAGAGTGGCGGCGTCGTCATCATCGCGTGCTATATTTTTTTTCTTTACATCCAGTATGGAACCAGTGGATAGGAATTTTTTGACCAATGCTCGTGCACCTCTATTTGAGATGTAAATATCCGGAAACTTTTGATTAAATTCTTCGACAACTAGACGGATCGCTTTATTACCTTTGCCATAGCATTGAATTAGGTAAATTCGTTGGTCTTTTGACAACATTTTCAACTATTATGGTTGATTTTTCTAACTGACAGTTAATTAGATAATTAAATATGGATAATTACCATGACAACGCAACTTAATTTCTGGGACTTTAAAAAATTTTCAAATAAAACGACCAATTTTTCGATTTTTATCTTAAACTAAAAGAAATTTTGAAAAGGTTAAAACTGATTTGGCCGTTTCGAGACATGCAAAAACATTTATCAAGAATACATTTTCCTTGTAAAATGCAAAATAAAAAAGTTTTTCCTCTTTGGAACTCGATCCGTGGACATACTGTATATTGAAATGTATTTTGAGGTAGATATAATTAATAATTAAGTAATGTTAAACAGAATACTTCCTTGTACTCTGATCATTATATTTAATCAAAAATATGAGCAACTGCTATTGAATCTTATAAGAGCTTTATATACAATTATGCTTGTTTATGGGCCTTGTCATCTTTAATAATAATAATAATATACTTACTGTCATACAATTCAAACGAAGAATACAGACATTGTCATAATTACAGTCCTCTACAATAAGTATAACAGACCGCAAAACAAACCTACAAGTAAGCTAACAAATTAAAATTTATTAAGTTATACAATTGGTTGTTCACTACACAAATCCAAATATTCCTCAATAGAATAAATACAGCTTTCTATCAAGAATATCTCTTAGGTATATGAAAGTTTAGACATGAACGAGTGTCATAAGAATGAATGTCATTATTACATCAAAACTCATGCTTATTTTTATGTATATAATTCAAAAGTTCATATGGTCAGAATATCTATCGCTTAAAATAAGGCGTACATGATTGTCTGGAACTAATTCCGGCCATACAACGGATAGTTCGTTTTTGTGCCAGAAATAAATTATTAGCAGCACACGATGTTCCCCAAACAGAAATGCCATACAATAATCTAGAGTGAATATTATAGACCACAGTCCAGCGACCTTTTTTTTTTTGATTACTAACAGGCTGAATTTTCGTGAGTTGCTTCGTTTTGACGAGACGCCCAACTTTTCCCTCTGCGAAAATTCTCGGTAGTGGTAGCTAATAAACTGCGCATGGGTCATATATGTCGATTGGGTGATTGTTCAAATTTTATTAGTAACCGTTAGTATTTTAGTTAAATCTGGAGATAATTTGATAAGAAACACAAAAAAACATTTGTCCTACAAAATCGTTGGTTAGAACGAAATGTCCCCCACCCGCAACATGTGCAAATAACGAGGTAATAAAAAATTATTACTAACCAGCTGATTTTTTTACTATTGCTTAATAAATGTTTCTAAAATGAAATGTCCACATTGTCCTACAAATTGAATGGTATGTTTTTCCAGTCCTACGCTTCGAAATTGTCAGTCCCACGGTAACCCTTTTCTCATTACTAATAGGAGGACAAAGATAACACATGATAGGTTGTTCTATTCTCTGGCCAAATAAAATAGTGTCCTACAAAAGAAATGGTATATAACACTAGTCCGACAAAAATTATTTTAAATAACGAATTATTTTATAATTGCGGTTTTGAGAAATTAATATACTTTTATTACTTAAGCAGAATTCTGATATCTACTAAATTTTGCACATAGATTCAGATTATCAAGAAGTTTTTCCCGTGATTTTAAACCCTAATATATAAATTTACATTCATTGCGAATTTTTGAATTTTTCACGCACTTTTATGTTTTCTTAAAACTTCGACTATAAAACCGAAAAATGTTCTTTATAGTTCTAATGTAATATTAATTTTAATGTTTAATTGTTTGTTTAATTTAAAAAGTAACATAATTTATTTGAAAAGTTTCTGAAAAAAGTGGGAAAACTATAAAAAAAAATGATCATGAAAATATCTTCTTTTAATAGAAAAAAAATACGCATACTTTTCATAGTTGACCAAATCTTTTTTATTGTATAAAAAATAAAAACAAAATTGTTATTTTTGCGTATAAAAAAATCAATCTTGATCAGAATCATCCGTCGAACCTTCATCTTCGTCACTTGAAACATCATTCTCCTGCTCTATATCATCGTGGCAACTATCATTTTCATCCTTTATGTTATCTGACTCTGTATTAAAATTAAAAAAAATTCAGAATAATCAATAAGTGAAAAAGGGATTGAAAGGGTACCTTGGCAGTCCGAAGATAATTCTTCAAAAGATGGACTTTGAGGACCATCAAACCAATAATATTCGTATTTGCCATCAATTATTGTCCATCCATAATTTTCTGGTGTTTTTTCGGTGGGGTTGCGCATGTATGCATTACACCATACACTGCAGATGTATTGCGTTCTCTTGATTTGCTGCAACAATTCTTGTTTCGTTGGTGGTAAACTAGAGGTATCATATTCTACGATATTCTTTTTTAAAATTTCTTCATTTTCGTTACGGCATTTATAGCATTTTTGAAACAATTCGTACCGTCCTTTATTAATGTCATTTTTCGTGTTTAATGCATATTTCCTACACACATACTCTTCAATGATTTGGAATACCTCGCTCGATTTTGTTAATTCAGTACGTCCACTTTGTAGGAGTTGCATAAAAGCTTCTTGAAATGTTGTGTTTTTTTTTAAAATATTAAATGGCCTCTTTTTTCCTTTCCGGTAGAAAGCAGGGTTATAATCGTTCCCCGTAAAAATATGGCATATAGCGAGAGAACAAGATAATTTTTCTCCAAGCTTGGCATAAATTTCATTGATGTTAAGGTACAATTTCTTTTTACCTATACTTAAATTAATAATTACTTCAATTTTGTTTTTCAGGTATTTAAAATTCGCTAACATTATCACAGGTATATCAGAATATTTTTTTTTATCAATATTTACCACTTTTTTTGTAGGACATTAGTAAAGTCGTGTTCTACAGTTTATTCCCAAGAGAAAAAAAAATAGAATTAGGTTGTTAGTAATGAGAAAAGTGTTACCATGGATTTGACAATTTCGGAGCGTAGGACTGGAAAAACATACCATTCAATTTGTAGGACAATGTGGACATTTCATTTTAGAAACACTTATTAAGCAATAGTAAAAAAATCAGTTGGTTAGTAATCATTTTTTGTGACCAAGTTATTTGTACATGTTGCGGGTGGGGGACGCTTCGTTCTACCCAACGATTTTGTAGGACAAATGTTTCTTATCAAATTATCTCCAGATTTAACTAAAACACTAACGGTTAGTAATAAAATTTGAACAATCACCCAATCGACATATATGACCCATGCGTAGTTTATTAGCTACCACTACCGCGATTTTTCGCAGAGGGAAAAGTTAGGCGTCTCGTCAAAACGAAGCAACTCACGAAAATTCAGCCTGTTACTAATCAAAAAAAAAAAGGTGGCTGGACTGTGGTCTATTAGCAAAATAAGACGATAGCAACGAATTAAAGTCAATCATAGTTTTCAAATTACGAATCTTATAGCAACTAGAGTTTAATCTGCTTATAATATTCCGACAATGAACATCCCAAGACAGTGTTTCATCCATATTCATACCGAAAAACTTTATCACACTAACACGTTCTATTTCTTTATCTTGCGCAATCAAATGAAAATTAACTGAGCCTTATTCTGTATTGTATGAAAAATCATAACTTTTTGTCTTCTCATTATTTAGATATAACTTATTATTAGCAAACCAAGTAGTCATGTTTTGTAAAAGAATATTTGACTGTCGTTCAGTTTCAGAAATGTCTGAAGTCGACACGACAGCACTAGTATCATCAGCATACAAAGTTATTTTGAAATTTTCCAGACAATTTGCAACATTATTAATAATAATCAAAAAAAGAACTGGGCCCAAAACACTGCTCTGAGGCACTTCCCTCTCAATAGGCATCTTTAAATGTTTTTGTGTGTTTGTTTGTAAAATACATAATAATAAGCTACCTAGATACTATATTTCACGAATTAAAACTGTGAAAATTACAAGAAATAGTAAAAGTAACAAGTGATGTGTTAATTTTGTCCAGGAGTTTATTATTGCAATGTGTCATTAATGAATTTTGCTTATTTTTAGAAAACCCATACATGATTCTGAGGAAAATAAAGCTAATCAAGGAATAAAGAAACAAAATGCGCTGCGAAAAGGTCAATTTCAATGCTCAACATGTGAATTTCAAACTAACAACAAATATTACTTCAACAGACACATAAAGGTAAAACATACCCAAGAGGCAGATTATAAATGTCAGTTTTGTGAATATAAAACGACCTATAAGAACCTCTTAAGGTCTCACATAAAAACAAAACACCTTAAGGAATTTGATTATAACTGTGACAAATGTGAATACAAAACGAATCGAAAGGATTATTTAGAAAATCACATAAAAACAATACATCTCGAAGAATTTGATTATAACTGTGACAGATGTGAGTACAGGGCCAGTCGAAAGGAATATTTAGAAAATCACATAAAAACGAGACATCTCGAAGAATTCGATTATAATTGTGAGTCATGTGAATATCGAACAAACCGCAAGTACTATTTAGAAAATCATATAAGAACAAAACATCTCGGAGAATTTAATTATAAATGTGGCTTGTGCGAATACAGGGGCAATCGAAAGGAATGTTTAGAAAATCATATTAAAGCAAAACACATTAAGGAGTACGGTTATAAGTGTGGATCTTGTGAGTACAGGACACATCGTAAGAAATATTTAGAAGATCATATGAAAGGGAAACACCTCAAAGAATTGGATTATAAGTGTACATCATGTGAATATGGCACTAATCGAAAGGAATATTTAGAAAATCATATAAAAGTGAAACATCTTCAAGAATTCGATTATAAGTGTGAGTCTTGTGGTTATGGGACGAATCGAAGAGAATATCTAGACAGACATATCAAAACAAAACATCTCGAGCAATTCGATTACAAGTGTCCTTCGTGTGAATACAGGACAAATGGAAGGGAATGTTTAGAAAATCATATAAAAGCAAAACACCTTGAAGAATTTGATTATAAGTGTGCCTCATGTGAATATGGAACAAATCGAAAGGAATGCCTAGAAAGGCATATCAAAACCAAACACCTAGAAGAATTTGCATACAAGTGTGATATGTGTGAATACCGAGCAAATCGAAAGGAACATTTAGACAATCATATAAAAGCAAAACATCTCGAAGAATTTGATTATAAGTGTTCATCATGTTCATACAAGACAAATCGAAAGGTATATTTGGAAGAGCACATCAAAACAAAACATCTTGAGGAATTCGATTATAACTGTGACAAATGTGAATACAGGACGAATCGAAAGGAAGGTTTAGAAAATCATAGAAGGGCCAAACATCTCGAAGTGTTCGATTATCAGTGCGAATCGTGTGAATACAGGGCGAAGAGAAAGGAATATTTAGAAAGACATATAAAGACGAAACATCTCGGAGTGTTCGATTATAAGTGCGAAACGTGCAACTACAGATCAAATCGAAGGTTCCGTCTGGAAAATCACATAAAAACAAAACATCGCGGCGAATTTAATTTCAAATGTGCATCCTGTGAGTACACCGCTAATCGTAAGGAATCTTTAGAAAAACACACGAAAACTAAACATCTCCGAGAGTTTGACTATAAGTGTACGTCATGTGCATATGAGACTAATTGCAAGTGGAATATGGCGAAACATTTAAAAATACATCTCAAGGAGTGCAACTATAAATGCATTAAATGTGAATTCAAAACAAACTACAAGACAAGTTTTAAAAGACACATGAAGAGCGTACATCCTGACCTTTGAATGAATTACGTAACAAATTTGCTACATAATGGGCTGGCTCCTTCCATGTCAATTCACCCAGAACAGTGGCGGCGCTAGAACAAACGAGGGCGTCGGTGACACCAGCTTTGCAAGGCCTCTTTCATTACCTATTCAGAAAGACACATCTGGTTATTAATACATAGAAATGTCATTTTTGTAAATATTTATCATAATGGGGATTGTTCATTTGACACAACAACATTTTTATGCCATGTTTCTATAATTTATTTAATTAGTATTTTAGGTGATGACCTGTATATGTATTTTACAGTATGTTTAGTAATTTGTTAATAATTCATTTAACTATTGTTCGGTGGCACTTTCTGTCTATGTAATGGAAAAGTACGTAATACGTTACATTTTGCACACGAAATTCTTGTATGCGACTCTTGTAATTAGGTGAGAGAGCTTTTAACATGCATCTATAGATATAAAAGGCCGCAAATTTGTATGTAAAATCACTTGTATTCCGACAAGTCTCCTATCCGTTTAGACCAGCCTCAGGTGGCAGGTCCAATACATCTATTCCCCTGTGCAGCCATCCGTTGGTTGACTACATTCAGGTCTTGGTAGCGGACAGTGTCGATCTTCTTAGAACCTCCATCGTTCGTCAAAAGACTTAAAAACAAGGTACGACTCTTAAGATAGCGCATTAAATATTTGTATATACAAAACAAAGGGTTTTATTTCAAATAAAGATATCTGTATTTGTGAAAGAGATATACAGTGGTCGTATTCAGCAGACACAACAGTTACGTAACTGTTCAGTGTAAAATGGTAGGCTTTTCAATCTCACCTGTCAAAGTTAATTAATACGATAGTGACTTATTACGATTGTGCTTAGTTAATACCAACACTTTGTGAGAGGAAGAAAACGGAGGTACGTCTTGCTCTACGGGTACTTCTGTCGGAGAAAAAACGGTAGATCCAATAGCTTACTTATTAATTAATAACTACGAAATTTTATGTACTTACATTGTAACAGTTATAAATACCCATTATGATTCAGTAACAATCATTGTCGGGATGTGACAAGTAACATGTGCAATCACGGAGGTTTTGACGCGTCTACATTCATGCGCTTCTTGTTTGTCATTTGACAGGCGCATATAAACGATATCGGGCAAATTCTAGTCCTTGTTTGAATGGTAAAGCCTAATAAGACACTAAGGTGAGCTCAATTTTTAATAATATCATTTAATTAAAATCTCCAAACATCATGCTTCATGATGATAGTAAGTAACCTGTTGATTATTGTTTTGTAATTTCATAAACGTTATTTCTAATGCATGTATTTGTAACCTTAAAAGCACATGTTCATTGTTACTACGATTTGTTATAGGCTGATAGAAAAAGAAATGGTATGGAGATAATTTTGTAAGGAGGATCCCTGTTGTGTGGAAATCCTTGATACCATTTTAAACAAACAGTGCAAGTAACGATATTAGCACAATATATGTGACCCCAAATGAACCTGTTGAAGTGAAATACTCTAGAACGCGTTCTTTAAAACAATGCGGCAGCTGTTAGACAGAAGATGCAGTCCTGTATTATGAAATAGGCGACGACATCTCGATACGTGCGACAGTGTGCAGTTTGTATAGTGAATAAAGGGGCCAGGCGTAGCTGAGACATGTTATAACCCTCCATTTACATATGTTAGCGAGCAGAAAAGCAAGGCGAAGCTAAGAAGTATTGTACCTTAACAACTGTGTATGGCCAATGTCACTCGTGCAAGACCATCATCTGGTGGCAAATGTAAAACAGTGTGAAGCAGAACAACAGACTTCAACCTACATGTTTCAACGAGACCTTCACTTGTGCAGATTGTATAAGATAAGTAGTTTTAATTGTAGTTGATTTATTAAATGCAAAGACTCCAAGATACTGTAACTAATTAAGAACGTTTAGCCTTGTTGTTCAGAGATTCTTTGTATGAACTCTGACATAACCTATCTTTAGCATCGTTGTCAGATAGGGCTTGGTTGTATTTTGGAAGCTTTGTAGTTAATTGTAATAGTCGTAAGTATTAAGTGCATTATATCACCTAATGTGAGTTTCATATAAGCCTAAAGAGAGATATCGAACAGCTGTACGATTCAGATCATGTTTAATTAAGATTATTGAGAACCGTATGCATTAATTGACTACCTGTTGACAGTCTTTGTGTGTGTTTTATACAGTCGATGTCTTTTCATTTATATATACATTTTTATTATTAATTATACTGTTAAATTAGATCTTGTGTGTTTGATTGCTATTGCTATAACTCCTACTCCTAGTTTTCATGTTTTTGTGTATTTAAAAAGCATGTGGCGCTTATAGACGACCCATGACCTTTCGCACCGACTAAAGAGTTACAGGGGCATCGTTTTTGATTTTTGCTCTAATAATTGAGCAAGTTCATTGACATATTAAAGTGACATCCTTTTTATTGGACCAAAACATCTAGTCAATAACAAGGGTGGTCACAAAATAAAATAAAAGTCAGCATGATTCAAAGCCATTTGATTTATTTACATACGTTTTAAATAAATTATACATTGAAAATAAACGACTTGCAAAAATACATAAATAGAGAATTAAGATACATAGTTAGAACTTACATTTATCATACTACTCGTCGGTAACATTGCGTTACACATTTTTAAAACCTTTCATTCTGCGGTATTTTGTTCACATCTTATTGCATTTTCAAAATTGCTTGTATTTAATAACAAAACGTACAAATTGAAGTTAAATGTTCTATTATGAACTAAAAGAAACTCGAACCTTTTCCCAGTATCCAATGCCACTCCAGTTATTAGTCGCTGTTCTGGAATCTGAATGTCATCGCTTGTTTTAATTTCTATTGTATTCCATAGAATCTTGCTCTGTTCCAGCCATGTTGGCCCTTTCCACCACAGCTTACAATTCTGTATATGCTCAATTCCCGGCCCTCTTGAAAGAAGGTCAGCTGGATTATCTTCTGATTTAACATGGTACCACTCCGATGGGTTCGTTAATTCTTGTATGTCGCCCACCCGATTAGCGACGAAAGTCTTCCATTTATTTGCTGGTGCCTTGATCCAACTTAATGTTATCGTAGAATCACACCAATAATAATATTTATCGAATGTCATCTGCAATGAAGTTTTCACCTTTTGAACTAGATGTGTTAATAGTTGAGCTGCGCACAATTCCAATCTTGGCAATGTGACTCGTTTTAGAGGGGCTACCCTTGATTTTGCACACAGCAAACTTGTCGTAATTTCTCCAAATTTGTCTTCGCATCTAGTATAAATGCATGCCCCATAAGCAGTTTCTGAAGCATCAGAAAAGCCGTGCAACTCCGCAACTACACAGTGCTCTTTAAGAATCCCTCTTGGAATTTTGATATTATTCAGCATTGATAGATTGTTTATAAATTGTGTCCATTCAGAATAGATGCCTTGTGGAACTGTTTCATCCCACGATAGTTTGGCTTGCCATAAACGTTGAATAATAACCTTGGCTATTATTATGACTGGTCCCAGTAATCCCAAAGGATCAAAAACTTGGGCAATTGTAGAGAGAATCGTTCTCTTGGTGATTGGTCTCACATTCATTTTCTGTGCTGCAAACTCAATACAATCCAGCCTTGCATTCCACAACACTCCCAATGTCTTGCTCCGCGGGTTGTCTCCTTGTGGAAAAATAACTGTGTCTTGCAATTCATTCATTACTCTTTCATCATTGGACATCCACTTGCTTAATTCGAATCCAGCTTGTGCTAATATTGAGGTAACATCTTTCTGAATTTCTAGTAATTCATCAATTGAATTGGACCCTGTTAATAGGTCATCAACATAAAAATCATTTCTTATTATGTTACTTGCCTTTGGTTTGGTGATCTCATATTCTGTCGCTAGTTGGTCTAAGCACTTTGTTGCCAAATAAGGAGCTGCTGCCGTACCATAACTCACCGTGTTGAGCTCGTGGCACTGGAGCGCCCCATCCGCATTAGATCTCCAGAATATACGTTGCAAGGATCTTTGCTCTTCACTGACCAATACCTGACGATACATTTTTGTTATGTCCGCCGTGATTACATATTGGTGCTTCCTAAATCTTAAAATAATAGAAGTCAAATCGTTTTGTATAACAGGTCCAACATACTGTGTGTCGTTAAATGATAATCCACTTGTTGACTTCATTGACGCATCAAACACTACTCTAACCTTAGTAGTTAGACTAGATTCCTTTAGCACTGCATGGTGGGGCAAGTAATATGTTATATCTAAGTGGCTCTCATTTTCATCTTTTACTGGTGACATGTGTCCCAGGTCTCGGTACTCTTGCATAAACTTTAGGTATTCTAACTTCAAATTCTGATTCTTCTCCAGTTTTCGTTCTAGACTGTAAAATCGTTCTAGTGCTAATTGTCTGGAGTCTCCTAGACTTGTTACATTGTCTCGCAATGGTAACTGTACAATGAATCTACCTTGTTCATTTCTTCTGTGAGTTCTGGCGAAATGGTCTTCACAATATTGTTCATCTTTGGAAAGCTTGGCCTTTCCATTGATGCCTTCTTCTATTTGCCAAAACCTTTTTAACTCATCGTCGAGCTTGGTTTCACTAGTCTCTGTCACACTGTGACCACTAATCCATTTTCCCAAATTTGATTGGTAATTCAAATTTCCTGCTACAATCCATCCTAATTGAGTCTTCTGGAGAATTGGTAGGCCATTTCCTAGACAAATTTGCCCTACACATAGTAATTCCCAAAAAATCCCAGCTCCAAGCAATACATCTACTTGGTTCTGCTCATAGAACTTTGGATCCGCTAGTCTAATATTATTTGGAATATTTAATTCCATTGCTTCGAAAGAGTTCATAGGCCCCAGTAATCGTGGGTATTACTAAGCATGAAATATTAGCCTTGTACTTGTTAACATTTGACATTAAACAAATGCTAGTGCAGTATTTAATATTCGAGAGGCATTGACCCACTCCCTGCACTGCAAAGTTTACTTTATTCCTTGATAATCCTAGCCTTTGACATAATTGTGTCGTAATAAAATTGCTTTGACTTCCGCTGTCTAGTAGCGCTCTAGCTGGCAGAAATTGACCATTGGTGTCTTTAATTTCTATAATAGCCGTGAGTAGGGAAAGAATGGGCGTTCTAGATCGCACTCTGCACCCGAGGCCACGGGCCTGAAACCGCGAAGATTTACCCCCTCCACTTTGTAGTTCCAAACGCGGTTTCGCAGAGGGCGCTAGTGGCGGCGCTCGAATACATACATATACAGCATGGTACTCCGTGACGTATCAACCATACAGGGTGTTTCAAAAGTTAGGAACCAAGATGGCCGCCAAAATAAAAGTTTTGAATTTAATACATATACAGCATGGTACTCCGTGACGTATCAACCATGTACAAAAGTTAGGAACCAAGATGGCCGCCAAAATAAAAGTTTCGAATTTAATACATATACAGCATGGTACTCCGTGACGTATCAACCATGTACAAAAGTTAGGATCCATGATGGCCGCCAAAAATAAAAGTTTGGAATTTAATACATATACAGCATGGTACTCCGTGACGTATCAACCATACAGGGTGTTTCAAAAGTTAGGAACCAAGATGGCGAGTCAAAATCTAAGATGGCGGAACCAAGATGAGCAGGTAAGATTAAAATTATATATACAGCCTCATAACAATATTAATATATACACTGTGTTCCAAAAGTGATTAAGGTGATGTAAGGTTTTTTTCTTTAAATAAAAGATTAACTTCTTTAGACAAAATTTATTAAACAAATTTTATATACTAACAATAAAATATACTAAACTATTTTTAGAAAATCCTCTAGCAGTCTAACATTATGTAATGCGCAAATACAATAGCCCTTAGTGTGAAACATGCAAGTTGAATTAGTCTTATCTAACTTAATACTATTTTCATCACACTCTAAATTAATTATTACAGAATTAGGTAAGTAATTTTTTAAAAACATTTTTTTCTGATGACCCTTAACATAAATACGATCGTTGTAGCAAACAAGTCTATTCAAAATCTCTCCTATTTTGGAGTAGGATATATATCCATCGTTATAACATAAACCATGATGATTTTCCTTTAACCATAACACCTGACGTAATTCTGCACGTGTGAGCTTATTGTACGACACATGAGGTTTGAAAATGAAATGTCCCATTTTTACACCATCACTGATTGCCATTTCCTTAAGCATAAATCCATTTTTCAGTTGAAATCCTTGTAGATCAATAATTACGTATGAATGCCGTTGCAATAAATTCGGGCTTAAGTTAGTCTCAATATTCTCAATCCTATGTTGAAATCGATCGGTATCAGCTGTAGATATTCTACACTCACACCAATCACGCACTGACGTTGTATCATCAAAATGATCCATCATGAAATTATTTTCTTCACTGTTCCCGTAAGCGGTTGATACTCCACCAAATTATCGTGTAAAATGAGACAATACACTACGGTATCTGGTTTAAATTGTTCTTGACACTCTATCTCCAGCTTGATATCAACGCTTGAGGAAATCAATGATTCATTTTGCTTGGAGCAATCGATTAAATAAAGAGCATGATCATGAAACTGGTTATAATCCAAAAGTGGTTGGTTTTGACGACCGTAATAGCTAGATTGGAAATTTGAATACGCGTGATATGCAATAGCATATCGTTTGAGCCCCATATTTAAATTCATAGCGGTGTAAGGATAGCTCTCCGAGTTTAAATATAATTTTAGATTAGTAATTGCAGAATGGTCAAAGTCGGAGGAATCCGCTTGGGGATTATCCTTCTTCTTAAGTTGAAATCCCACAATAACATAACGAGGCTTCTCCAAGTTTGTGCTGGTTTTGATGGGCCATATATCATTTTTCGTAGTGCGCAATGATGGTAGTTCGTGCAATTCCCACTTTCTGAATGGTATGTATATCGATTTGTTTTCTCGAAGAGCCTGTAGCAGTTTCAGGCGAGTCTTATCGTTTACAGTAATATGTGGCACATACCATTCAATCTTTTCAATTTGTATGGTTGCCTTCTTCGTACCATCCTCCAAATTGTTTTTATAACAATTATCGTCAGTTTTACTGCGATTCAGTATCAATTCCTGACTGACATTCATTACTATCTGCTTGTAATCATCGAATATTCCAAAACAAAATTTGACAGGTAAAACGGCGTTGAACTCATTTACGGAGAAGGTGGGTTGTTCATCCTTGAACGGACACCAACCTGCCATTTCAAGCATCTTAGATTCATTCGGATTGTAAGAAACGTATGCCTTCATTGTAGTAGTGATACCAGGCTTCATACAACGATCAATCTCCACACCGTTAATTTCATATCGCATCTGATCGAATAGAAAAGCATACGCATTGTTTGTTAGTTTACAGCTACCTGTTCCGGTAGTCTGCTCGTTGAATTTGCCCTGTATGTGAATGAAGCTTTCACTTGGTAAAGTGTAAATATCCTGATGTTGAATGGGGATGCGAATTTCATCATTTAGGTTAAAGTTATTTGCTCGTGGATAGTAGACATGGTATTGCTCCTTCACTATGGCATCATCGAATTTTAATCCTTGGAATATCTGCAACTTTTCCATTTTTCTCGATCACTTTCAAACCAATAGATTTTAGAAAAGCAATGTTAGCCGGTGTTAATCGATGGCGCGCACGCGACTGAATGAATGTGTGTTCGTCAGATCTGTACGTTTTATTGTTTTGATTATTAAATGATAGACCCATTTTCCACCTCACGACAATCTCTTTAGTTCGAGACGCACAACTATCTGCTCGCCACGGAAATCTACTGGGTCAGAGTCTTGATCTAATAAGGTGAGGGTAATATTACTAATTCTTTTCGTATTGATCGGCAAATAAACAATATTACGTGGTTCAATGTTAATGCTGAAACCCGGCTCCACAGAGGGTGCAAATTCAAATAATGTGTGTGCAAGATGTGTGTCATAGTACGTAGACGTTACGATATTGCACTCGATTCTTATAGTGACAACCTTTATAATCTGTACAGCGAGATCCGATTCATGATTTTGTCCGGCAATCAATTTCCGACTACTGAATCCCAACATTCGTCCAATAGAATCATTTGGCGTAAAATCAATGGTATACTGACTCCGTATTTCACATCTTAGTGTATTGTTGTTGGGCTTTATGGACAGCAATTTGTTTTTGTCGGTCACATCACCAATTATTTGTTTCTGCAGGTAAACCTCCAAGTCGCCTATTTCATAGGAACCAGTAGGTATATCTAACACGTGATTATCGTAATAAAATTTGTTGTGTCCCTCATATATGTTTGGGATAGTGTTGTATGTATGCAGACCTATAAGGCCAATTGCATATTCGTGTCGACTATCCAATTCAATTGGCGGATAGTAATCCGCTGTGAGCACATTACTCGTGCTGCTGAGCGTGAACGTACTCGACATGATACTAATGACATTCTAATCTCTACACACAGCTATATAGGAACTTTAGACACAAATGTCCACAATTTTTCTCATTAAAATTTTGAAACCGCGACTGATTGTAGGTAATTTCACAGTTTTTAAAGTATTCTATCAATTCCAAAGGTGGTGATAAGTTGCCGAATGAATCGAAATAATGAACTGTACGGTTCTTCTTACAATATGCAACCCAATGGGTTCCCGGTCCGGATATCGAATCAAGATTAACGACTGCACACTCACTCTTCCTCGGTTTATTAGGCAAATCGTCTCTCATAAAGACACCGCGAAAGTTAGGTATATTTTTTCCAAACTTCAAAATATCTTTGTCTGTGAGAGCTCTTCGTGGCAGTCTGCTTAGTAGTTTTTTGACTGTGGTTTTAAATATAGGCCCAATCCTTTCCTGTACGGTTTCAAATACAGACCCTCACCTTTCTTCCCCAATGCAACAGCCTCCATCGCTTTATTATGTCGTTGTGTTTCAGCCAGTAATTTTTGAGATGCCTTTGCTTTATTCACCCCCTGTGTAATTCCGGCAGCTCCTCCAGCAAGAGTGCCCAAAGCGCTTAAACCGGCAAATAATGGTATTAGAGGATTAAAACCCCCAGTTTTCGGTATCGGTATAATCCTTGGTGTTCGGATATTTTTTCTACCTCCATTCTTTCTAACCGCAATTTTAGCAGCGGCGAGTGATATTTTTGCTTGCTCCGCAAAATCCTTAATTTTTGAATTCATCAGAGCCGATTTTGCCTGTTCTACAACAGTCCTTCTGAAGGGAACTCTTCTACTCCTAATACCAGCTCCTTTTATTCGCTTTCTATTGCTCGTTCTCTTAATTTGTGTATTGATACCCATCCCCAGTTTTCTTTTAACTTTCATACTGTTAGTCACCAACCAGCCAGCTGCCTTCTCACCAAGACTAGCGTCTTTTGATTTAACGCGATTCCAAGCTTTTTCTTCAAGAATTTGATCTGCCTTGTGACGATCTTTAATATCCTTATTTTTAGAGTATGCAATGTCGTGTCTTTACAAGCAGCGTCGAGTGGGTTTATTCCAGGATCTCCTCGACTCAATCGTTCCTCTAAACGCGTGCCCGGTCCGCAAAACTATTAATAACAATAAGAACCATTATAAATACATAAAACGATTTAGTGTTGGTATGGAATATATTTTTAAAAGAAATAAATACCTGATAACCTGGTACGTGTAATTCTACAGGAAGATTGTTGATAAGTGTGTTTAGGACACCACCTCCTTCTTTGAACGTTAACATTTGAGTAAATGATATTTGATTGGATGAGCCCCCTAAATACACTCAGTATCGCATCATGCGTCTTGTCAAGCAGAAGCTTAATCTCCAAGTGAAAAATTTGGACAATGAATTACTGCCCGCCAATTTATATCGCAGACATAATTCACTACTGCCCAATACAATTCGCATATTATACATGCGGACCGTCCAATTGTGGAAAAACAAATGCTCTGATAAGTCTGATTATTGAAGAAAACGGTCTCAAGTTTCATAATATCTATGTGTACTCCAAGTCACTGTATCAGCCTAAATATCAGTTTCTGGAAAGGGTGATCAATAATGTTAAAGGCATAAAGTATTTCAAGTATACCGAAAACGATAATATTCTAGATCCTAATGAAGCATTAGAAAATTCTATATTTATTTTCGATGATGTGGTGTGTGACAAGCAAGATAAAATTAGATCGTATTTTAGTATGGGGCGACACAAGGCCATCGATTCTTTCTACTTATGTCAAACATATACTCGCATACCTAAACATTTAATTCGAGACAATGCTAATTTTATTATTTTATTTAAACAAGACGATCTAAATCTTAGACATATATATGACGATCATGTGGGCACCGACATGACTTTCTCACAATTGATAAGGATAGTAACATAAGTGAGGGTCGCTATCGAAAAATGTTTGATTGCTTTATATATTTGTAAATGAAGATACATTTGTCAATCAAGTATTGATATTCAACCGTATTAGACGTGATAAAATGGAAGAAGTACCGGAAGCATACGATGTGTTGTGACATCTGTTGTTTGTTCTGTGAATGTATTTCAACTTTTCTACTATGCATTTTCTATTAGTCATTAAGGACAAGCTGCAGTGATAACATCAAATTACAACTTTGAACATTATAGAGAGCTCTTCAAAACCTGCATCAGCCGTTCAAAGCTCTTCAGAAGCTGTTCAAAGCTCTTCAGAAGCTGTTCAAAGCCCTTCAGAAGCTGTTCAAAGCTCTTCAGAAGCTGTTCAAAGCACTTCAAAGCTGTTCGAAGCACTTCAAAGCTGTTCAAAGCTGTTTGAAAGCTGTTCAAAGCTGTTTGAAAGCTGTTCAAAGCATTTCAAAAGCTGTTCAAAATCTTTAAATATGGCCACACAGAGCGGTAATAATAGTGATAGAATTACATCGGAAATAATACGAGCTACCAAGTCCATTAGAAGGAAACATTTAGCATTAAAATCAGGTCGTTCTGATTATGATAAGTTAATAACAGAACATTTTAAACCTGTTACCGAACCCCTTCGGAAGGTATTGAAAGATGTCGTTATACCAACAGTTAAAAGTGAAACTAAGATGGAACCAAAGGATGAAAGTATGGATGAGGATGGTGAAATATTAAGGCCACCCCCAACAAAACTTCGACTGGAAAAACCGACAATACCTAAAAAGAGGGTAACCCATGATCGTGCAATTCAAGTACAGCCCACCGGTATCGACAAAGGTGTACAACATGATGATAGTGTATTTGAGCTTGACACAACACCAGTCGAGGTGGATCCAGAGAAATCATTTCAGCAGTATCGTACTCATTATAGGGAGATGTTTAGAAGGACACCTGAAATCGTCGATGACTATCTAGAACAGTACGAGTTAATGCCTAGGACTTACTTGGATGGCTTATTGGCGGATACCGCCGGTGAATATGATTTAACAACAGGTGTTCACTTCGATCCTATAACAAATAAATTTAAAATTGGCAACTCCATTTTAACCATCGACGGTAAAGATATTGTAATCGATAATGTGCGATATAGAGGAACTGGTGGTCTCTACGAGTTAATATTTAAAGCCCGTCCGGAAGGTTTTACTAAAGACGATGAGCATCGATATCGTGCAATTTTAAAACAGACTAATGTACATCGTCGCGGATATAATCCTAATAAACAGGTGCAAGGTAGTAAGAGTTACAAGTATGTAAACATCATTAGGCCCCTAACATATGAGCGACATTCATCAACAAGTGCTGTTATTGAGGGTGGTGGTCATTTAGGCGAAGAACTCATATTTAGAAATGAACCTTATCAGTACGTTTACTGGGACGATATAAACGAATTGGTGGATCGTTTACGTTTACTGATAGCTTCCAAGCATTCAGGGAATAATGGTCATGCTAATGAGATTGCCTCAATAATACAAGAGCTCCAGGAAGCTGGTGTCATCGAATATAATTAGAGACATTTT